>CM076930.1:10112500-11362500 GCA_039566165.1 Maruca vitrata
AACGACTTAATCAAATACTATTACATAACCCTTTACATTTTAGAAGACGGCTCTTGCAAAGTGTTTTGTAGAGTTAACTTCGTGTTTATTCAATTTACAATTTTAGCCGCCGGGCTAAATTTCTCGTCTGAAATCTTTAAAATTCTTTAGAACTCTTGAGTAGAAAAGGCTTTTGGCTTAGTGTCAAATATGAACTTACTTAATCTCTATGGTTAATAGACTTAGTTTCATGTTTTCTAAGAGGTCGGAATGGGTTATATTTTGTATTCCTTTTAACAAATACAGGACTGTAGTACTAACTAACTAGATTGGTGAGCCACCAAGAAACCAGTAAAATAATATAGTACCAGCCTTCTAAGCGTAACAAAATTCTGAATCGTTCATTTGAAATGTTTTTTTTTCATGGGCTTGCCTGTACGCCATCATCGCTCGTAAAAGTTATTATACTCACCCATATCATCATCATCATCAGCCCATATAAGTCTCTTCTGCTGGGGCATGAGCCTATCCTAAACTAGGGCGATAAGGCCTTAGTCAACCACACTGGCCAAGTGCGGTTGTTCGACTACACAACCTCAGAATTTCTACGTAGGTGTGCAGATTTCCTCACGATGTTTTCCTTCACCGTTAAAGCGTCGAATAATCGTACATATGAAAATCAATTTTGAAAAACACTGTGGTACGTGGCGGAGTCTAAATTGGGGACCTTTTGCATGGCAAGCAACGACCTTAACCACTCGGCCATCGACGCTCGCTCACCCATACTTACTAACAAATTTTTCCTCCCTCCAGGTGGCGGATTCATGCGTCTCTTCGGGATGCACCTGGCGACTCACGGCTCTTCCCTCGGGAGCTACTTCCGGCTGCTGCGACCTCGTGGTGTCCCTCTCGACTTCCGTGAGATCCTGAAAAGAGTCAACACACCGTTCATGTTCTGTTTGAAGGTGCCTGGGTCCAGTTCGCTAGCTGAGGTGAGTACTTTATGTGTAGCTTTTATCTTCCAGAATCTTTAGAATTACGAATTTCAAAAATAACCTTCAGAGCCGGAGTAACTTAATCGTACCTACGTATCGCACAATTGTGTACTTCTTCTTCTTATCGTATGGTTGATGAACAACCTGGTGTCAGAGTTTGAACCGCTCGTAGGCCTCTGACATGACTTCACACACCGTTGAAAAATTTCTCAGGTGTGCTGGTTTCCTCACGATGTTATCCTTGACCGTTAAAGCGTCGAATGATGGTACATATGAATTTCAAATTTGAAAAAGACATTGGTACCTGGCGGGGTTTCAACTGGCGACCTCTCGCATGGCAAGCAACGACCCTAACCACTCAGCCATTGACGCTTTTTGTGTACTTAGCTTCATACAACTTCGCTAGGCTTCAACTAGCTTCATAGTTAAAGATCATCATCATCATCTTCGCGATTTCCCGGTTGCATCCTTGCGGAGCCCGGGGTCCGCTTTCCTACTCCTAGCTCTCCACTTCGCACGGTCTTCGGCATGCTTTACGGAGAGTTTGTTGGCACGCATGTCATCCACTACGACGTCAAGCCAGGCCTTCTTGGGCCTTCCCCTTCTGCCGGGACCCGGCGGTAGCGACATGGCTAGACACTTGTTCCCTACGTAGTTTGCCGGTTTCCGTAAAACATGACCGTACCAACGTAGGCGGCACTCTTGCAGTTTATCAGCGATGTCTCGGACATGAAGGCTGCCGCGAATACGGGAGTTCTTTACGCGATCAGCTCGCGTAACTCCCGACATCCAGCGCAGCATCTTCATCTCCGTGACCCGCAGTTCCTGCTTGTGCCGCTCAAGTAATGGCCATGCTTCACTACCATATAAGAGAACAGGCCTAATGATGGATTTATAGACCTGTCCCTTCAGTTTAACCGGCATTTTAGGGTCGCAAGTGACGCCGCTCACCTCCCGCCATTTATCCCAAGCAGCAGAAATGCGTGCCTTGACGTCGGAGTCGATGTCGCCGTTCGCGTGGAGTACAGATCCCAGATACTTGAACCGGTCCGTGCGCTCGACCGTGTCTTCGCCTATGCGGACGGACATGGGATCTGTAGTGTTGCAGGCCAAGTACTCTGTCTTCGCCACGTTGAGTTTCAGACCCCGTTCTCAAGCGATTCCTTCCATGTGTTAACACGTCTCACCAGCCGTCCCCTGTCCGAGTCCACCAGCGCGATATCGTCCAGCATACATAAGTAGCCATGGTGGCTGCTCATGGTGGTCTCTGATGCTGTCTGATAATACGTCTAATATCAGGCTGAAGAGGAACGGACTCAGGACGGAGCCTTGGTGTACTCCGACGGTTATACGGAAGGGCAAAGTGTCGCCAACAGCGGTCCTAACTACAGAATCGGAATCACAGTACATGTCTCTAATGATATCAACATACGTTTCTGGCACTCCCTTGGACCTCAGGGCCCACCAAATCATCGCACGCGGAACACAGTCGAAGGCCTTCTCCATGTCCAGAAATAGGAAGTGGAGAGGCGTGTTCTTCGTCCTGTATTTCTCCATGATGATTCTTAGGGCAAAAACGGGGTCCATAGTCCCGTGACCGGGGCGGAAACCATATTGACATCCAGAGACAGTGCACTCTGACGGATTCGAGAGTCTACTATCCGCTCGAATAGTTTCATGGTGTGGGACATGACCTTTATACCGCGATAACTACCGCACTCTTGCACTGATCCCTTGCCCTTGAAGACCGGGGTGATAACACTCAGTCTCCATTGGCGAGGAATCCTGCCGGTGCTGAGTATGCGGTTATAAAGGTCAGTTAGGATGCCCACACCACGACCACCCATTGCCTTCCAGGCTTCGATGGGGACTCCATCGGCTCCGACAGCTTTCCGATTCTTCATGCGGCGAAGAGCATTCTCTACTTCTTCAGGCGTTACCGGTGGCACGAGTCCAAGATTCGGAGGGAGGTCCGGTGGCTGCACTTCTCTATGCTGTTTGTTTAACAGCTCGTGGAAGTAAGAGCGCCATCTCTCCTTCACCGCGAGGTCCTCGCATAGTAGGTCACCGTGAGGGTCTTTAACACAGCGGCACATGGAGATATCCTGTGCCGCTTTGACTAGAACGTGCCAATCTATAGATAAGCTTCTGCCCCTCAGACGATTCCAGCCTATCGTAGAGCGGCTGTAGGTGGGCTCGCCTGGCTCTGGCAACAGCTTTCTTTGTTGCACGTTTTGCGGACCTGTATGCGTCGCGATCTTCGGGAGAGTTGGACGCTTGCCACTTTTTAAAGAAGGCTTTCTTCACCCTAGTCTCCCTCTGGACTGCGTCGTTCCACCACCAAGTCTCCTTGTCAAATTTGCGTCCACCCTTAGACGTGCCAAGCACTGACTTCGCCGCTTCGGTTATGGTTGCCTGAATCCTGTCCCAGTGGTTCTGAACTGATTCGCTCTCAGCCTCCAGCGCACTTGTCGCCGATAGCTGAGACGAACACCTGGGATTTGTCTTCGTCAAGCCGCCACCACCTTATTTGACGCCGACAGCGCTCAAAGCTTTTGGCTTTGGGCTTCACGCAGAGATCCATGACAAGTAGACGGTGTTGTGCAGTGAGACTCTCTCCGGGTATGACCTTGCAGTTGACTACTTTGCCGATGTGGTGCCTCCTAGTGAGTAGGAAGTCGATCTGGGTAGCGTGCCGCCCACTCCTGTAGGTGATTAAATGTTCAGGCCTCTTCTGGAAAAACGTGTTCACAATAGCCAGGTCGGCAGCCGAACACAACTGGAGGATGTTCTCCCCTTCAGTGTTGCGTCTGCCGAACCCATAGCCACCATGTACACGCTCGAACTCCTCAGGCTCCTCACCCACATGACCGTTCAGATCACCCCCAGAACGACTTCCTGAGATGGTGAGATCCCCCGCAGCACCTCTCCAAGTCTATTCCAGAATGAAGTCTTTTCGGTGTCGCTGCACCCAGCCTGTGGAGCGAAAGCGCTTATCAAGTGGGTCGTAACCCCTTCGATAAGCCCCGTTACGTCGATTAAGCGGTCGCTGTAGCGTTTCACCTCCAACACGTCATCCTGCAACTCCCCGGACAGCACTACCGCAACCCCGTTCTCTCCACTAGGTGCTCCTGTGTAGATCAGCTTGTAGTCATTCCCAATGGCCCGGGATCTGCTGCCTTTCCACCGAGTCTCCTGCAGGAACGCCACTGCCACCCTACGCCTGGTGAGTACGTCGGCCAGCTCTCTCGCGCGACCGGTGAGCGTGCCCACGTTACACGTCGCGAAGCGGAGTTTCCGTGGGGTTGGGGCTAACGTCTTTAGCCGCGTCCGTCCCCAACGCGGTAGCCCTCGCCCACTTGCCACAGGAGTCGGGCGAAACTCCTGCGCGCCGTTTTGCGGCGGCGCCCTATTCCTGGCACTTTTCTTGATATTTCCTTCCATTTAATGTGGCGTGTTTCACTTTTACGGGAGCGACTGCCGTCCGACCACCCAACCCCGGAGGGAAAGCTGGTGCCAGAGCTTCATAGTTAAAGATATTTGAGTTTAACTGCACACTGCTCCTGTGTAGAGTCAATGGTTTTCCCATTGAGTACAGAGCTAAAAAACTACTTACAGTTAATAAAATTAACATTTCATATTTTCTATTCAATTTAGTACACCGAGGTCTTCTTTTACCATAAACTATAAGTAACATTACCATTCTCTTTAAAATTGATTCCACAGACAGCATGGATCAGAAAGTATTAATACATACGTTAATCTATAAATTGTATACAACTTGTCTGGTTTCTGGAATGGTAGTAATACCAGGTACTATCATCCAGAAACCACAGATACACTAATTCCAAATACATCTTTTGATATCAGAAATACCTTTACTCGTCGTAGCTCAACAGATTCCAAGACGAAGTCATAACCTGTGTCCACATTGTATGGATCCTATTGAGGCTTTTCAGGCCATTGCGAGATTAGACAACACGGCCACAAAGTAAATACCGATTGGAATCGTACCTAAGAGCTTTGGTGAGCAATTGCTTGTGTAATCCGTAAACACTCGACTGACGGACACAATGTATCGGGAACTGCACAGGAATTCGGTAAGATGATTATGCATAGTGGAGCTTTGTGTGCTCCGTCGCTATTTCGTCAGTATATATCAAAGATGAAGGCGTCTGTCTGTTTGTTATTGGTTGTATATGATAAATAGAGGTAGCTAGATGATTAAAGTTTTCAGATGTAAAATATATTCTTGACTAGTGGTCCCGGCGAATTTCATACCGCCAACACTGATTCTTTTTCTATATTTTCTTATTGAAACCTTCCCTGGACTACGTCGAACATTTTAAAACCAAAATTACCTAAATCGGTCCGGGCGTTCTCGAATTTAGTCAGACTAATGAACAGCAATTCATTTTTATTTATAAGAAGATAAGATTGCACATAAAATAAATAAAATTACAAATTTGGCACAACAATATAAAATACTATTAATGTGATCTTACCGCAGTAAACGAATTCTTTCTGGTTACCCCTAGAAGATAAGTTTTTTAGAATGAGAACCATATTCATAGTCATATTCCTAGTCTTACACGTACCGTTCATGAAATGGATGTACAAATTTAAGTTGATGTTATGGTACGTAGGGAAAAAGCAACAAAACCGCTCGTTTAACTTTGATAATTCACCTTTTGTATCTTTTGAAAAACGAACATCGTGAAATAACAAACCACTTTTTTTTCGAAAACCGTTGCCCTTACTCTGTAAAACTGACCTACACCGAACCTTTATGTAGGTGGCGTGTGACACTCCTGCCCTTTGTTTGCATGGTTCGGAGTGGTCTTCAAAACGCTCGCATCTGAGACATTCCTTTGTAGCGAGCCACTTTGCTGTGTTTGTCCGTTTCTAGTACTAGGAAATGGACGCTATTTGCACTACACCATGGAAGTTGCCTTGTTTTCAATACGTTCCACTTGTTGGTATCGATACCCTTTGTGGCTGTAGTTCAACAAATATCGTACGCTCGCTAGCAGATTATTTCTCGAACAAAGAGAGTTGCGGAAACTTTCAGCATTTTAACGTAGACTTTCTACGGTTATTGTTATTTTTAACCTAGGAATGTTAAGCTCTGCAATTTTTAAATAGATTTCTATAACTTGGTATACTTCCATAACTTTAGATAATGTCTAAAGGTATCAGCCTATATACGTCCCCACTGCTGGGGCACTGGCCTACCCTAAACTAGGGCAGGTTGGTCACTTGCCTTTTTAAAATAAAATAATATTAAAAAATACGTTCAGAAACAGACCACTTACTTAGACATTTTGCCTCAGACCATAAGTCGGTGAATAAGAATGTTTTTGTTTGTAAAAACTAACAGTGGATACCCAAACAGTTTTCATCTTTAATCATAGAAAGCTTTAAAATGTAAATGTAATTTTTACCATGGAATAATGAGTAACAATAACTTGGAAGTAAGCGGTCCAATCATTTTTAAAACGAGTCTAAGAATACAATTTGTTTTAATACGAATATTCCTAGTTAGAGCATTCTCAGACGTACCTTTTACCTAAATGAAACTACGCAAACAAAAACAAACTCATAAAACAGTCGATCCCAAATAACATACGATATGGAAGTGCATCGTGAGATAAGCAAAAAAAAAGATTCATACGATCGTTCAGAAAAATATACGTAATTTTTCAGTCGGAAACAAAACACTGGTTTCGGTGGGATCTGATAGACACTATTTGTTACAAAATGGGTTCTGCGATGTACCGGTCCGGTTGGTCGTAAAATAAAAAACCGGTGAAGCGCGAGTTGGACTGGTACTCTGATAGTTCTGACCACTTATGCGTGTTGATTTTGTGATCATAAAAAAAACACTCTTGGAAAATTTCGGTTTAATAGAATCAAATTGAAAATAGGTTCTGAATGCAACCTTTTTAGAGCAGATTGCGATACAACTAGCACTTAGCCCACTTTTTACTTCTATTTCCAATGTATGGTATGACATAGTACAAAGACATTATTATTCTTACTGGAAAAAAATATGAAACAGTACATTATTTCAATGACAAAAGTTATTCTTCTTCGTATAACAAAAACGACGAAATATTTATGTTTCTTTCGTCGTAGGCCTTTAAACACTAAGAAACCTACCTAAACACCTTCGCGAAACAAAGGCGACTAAGTACACGCAAAACTCATTGAACACTGATCTGAGAGATGAACGACAATGGAAAATAAAAGTGGGGACCGAAATGAGCTCGTTACCGTGGATTTGTTCGGCAATGTAAATAGTCCGCCTGTTTGTCTGTCCCTTAACTGTGTTTGGCGAAGGAATTGAGCCCGGGACCGAAAGGTTAAGCATTGGATTACGCCCCACTAAAACCGGCATTAGATAAATCGAACTGATTTATTAGTGTTGCGTCGATTGGTAAATAATTGCGGATTGAAATGCGTGATTGGGATTCCATTCTTATTGGGAATTTTCTCATATTTCTTAAATAATAAAAAAACAATAATGTTAATAATAGTTTTCCAATCGCGATTTTGTCCTCGTGGTGGTTTTTGAGCTTGAGTGATAAGAAAGCTTATAAAAGTTTGATAAGTGAGTCCTAGATTAGGGGTGAGAGTCATCCACTCCCCGTCAAGTCCGGCGATGACGAGGCTACTCAAAGCAACATCGTATGTCAATAAGGAAAAAAATAGTCTTAGATTCTTTTGTACTCTCTAGAATAACTGTATACCCATCATTGACATCAGTGGCGTAAAAGCGCGACAGACAAACTTTCAGCGATGCTGTCGCATAAATAATATTAAAATGAATTTGTTTCAAACATGCTACGAGTCAACGACGTAAATAAACAGCGTTGTTAACGAGTATGCTTGTTGATTCAAATGTGACACTAGGGCTCGTCAAATTTTTGGTTAAAAAAACCCTGTAGTAATATGACACCTTACTTAAACCTGCTTTATGAATTATTACAAATATTTTCTTTGCATCGCTGTGCTGTGCATGCATGTGGGTTTTGGTTATGGAGAGTTTTTCCAGTATAAAATAACATCCTACGACCCCTCAATATTTATACGACACTTGTCAGTTGTCACCGGTAGACTAACAAAGCTATCATTTATAATATACAAGTGAACCGCCCTTGCTTTATTATACATAAAAACCTTCCTCTTGTATCCCTCTATCTATAAAAAAAACCATGCACATCCGTTGGGTAGTTGTAAAGATTTAAGCATACATAGGGACAGACAAACGCGAAAAGCGACTTTACTTTATACTATGTATGTAGTGATATAGGGCCCCAACGATTTCGGCCATGGCGGCCGATCTCAAGCAAGTGCGCAGGACATATTTTAGTGCACAAGTATGCGCGCAAACAACAAACGCTCACTGTTCCCTTACTCTTTTGGTGAGACGGCAATCCGATATGAACGATGAGAGATCGGGCGCAGGACCACCGGCTTGACGTGCTTTCCTAACTTCGGGCTGAGTAATTTCTATACGGAAAAACTCACGCAAATTTTTCCCGACCCCGGACTCGAACTGTGGATCTCTCGATATTTATGCAGCGCTTGCTACCAATAGACCAACGCGTCATTTATAATATCACCCTCATAAATCAGATTTCGCAAGAGATGCCGTTCTTCTTTGCAGTCTCATTAGTTTGCTCCTTTTGTTTTGCCTCAACAAAGAGTTCCGACTCAATAGAGGTCAAGCTTCATTAATTAAGAGTTTAAAAACTGTATAATAACCGCTGCATTTTTAGTTAGACCGATAGACCCTTAAGAAGTTTGGTTTAATAGTGAAGCTATTACAAGTTTAAACGGAAACTTTAGTCTCATTGCCACAATAAAAGTTTAAGTAAAGTATAAGAGTTCTTGTTGAATATTATTCAAATTCAACTAAAGTCTAAACTTTAGGGCTTTGTTGAGATTAAACTTTTAAAGCTTTTAGAATTTACTTTATATTCAATTTTTCAAATAAAACTCAGCATTTATATTCGGATACGATTGCCAATTTCAATTGAGGTTATTTAATGGCACACAACGGACTCGAACCAGGGACCTAATGGTCCTTAGGCTGAACTCATCACATTAACAGCAACTAGCCTGTCAAACCTGTCTTGTAGAAATGAAATGTCGGACTTCGTGCACGAGTCCGTACTAATATTGTAAAAAGAAACCACGTTTGCTGTATTTGTTTAAAATAAAAGCGGCAAAAGAAATACATAATCTGTGAACATCTCAATTGTCTAGCTATCTTCAAGTGACAGACGGACGCATACTCGACGAAAGCTCGGGTGTGAACTTTCTGCTCCCTCCAGTCCAGTGAAGCTGCAAAAGCCGTCTAACAGCTAAGTCGTAACGAAAAAAAGAGTCGAACAGACGGACAGCAAAGTGTCAGTTACAGGGTCCCCACCTTTTGGAAACGATGCGCTAAAAAACAACAAAACACTAACTTTATACTTACTGATATCTAGTGAAGTAAACTGTTTAGTGGAATGGCTAAAGATAATGAAAACATGGAGCTATGCACACTTTTTCTTTTATTTATAATAAAGTTATCACAATGACTGTGTTCCGATAACAATATCTGAAGGCAGACTGAGTTTTTTTTGACATACGATAATGGCTTGGAGTATCCTCGCCATCATCACCGGACTTGCGGGGGATCGGATGGCTCTCACACTGCCATGATGATCCAGTAAAATAATAGACTTCAAAATATGGCAAATAGAACGTATAGAAAACTAGCTTTCCGCCCGCGACTTTGTCCGCGTAAAGACGTTTACCGAGTAAAACATTCCTTCTTTATAGCGCAGTCGGTTAAAAAGTAGCCTATATCCTTTCCTAGGCTCTGGACTATATCTGTACCAAATTTCATTTAAATCGGTCCAGTACTCTATGCGTGAAAGCGTAACAGACAGACAGACAGACAGAGTTACTTTCGGATTTATAATATTAGTAAGGATGAAGTAATCACAATGACTATGTTTCGATAACAATATTTGAAGGCAAGGCAGACTAAGATTTTTTTCCCTAACTGACATACGATGATGGCTTGGAGTATCCTCGCCATCATCACCGGACTTGCGGGGGATCGGATGGCTCTCACACTGCCACAATGATCAAGTAAAAGAATAGACTTCAAAAATGTGGCAAAAAAAAAGACGTGTGGCACTAGGACTGCCGCGGTATAGCTATTGCATAGCATCGTCCGATTTCGGAGCAGCCCGTTTCGATTCGTGCGAGTTTCGTAGAGTCGTACATCGCACGCACACAAACACCGTGCCGAAGTCTACCGAACTGAAACGACGTTAGACGATTGTGAGGTTTTTTCGTTACGGAATTTCTTGGTTCGGTCGCCGCGCTCAAAGCCCGCGATAAAAGCTATGCAATAGCTTAAAAAATATGGCAAATAGAACGTAAAGAAAATATTGCTGATTAAGCCAGTAGCCGACAAGGCACTAACTACATCCACCAATAAAAGTATGACTATCAAAATGAGAAGGGTTATAACTCGAAAACCCCGCAACAAAGCTTCTAAATGGGAACGTGACATTTCTGTCTTGTCTATCATCTGTCAAATTACTGCGTCTCTCTTAGCATTTGACTGTCAGAACTTTACGTTCTGTGATCATGACAAAGAGGCTTGTCATTATTTTATACACGAATAGACGATTTGGTCATGTGTCTAAAGAAAACTTAAGCTACGGCTGTACGAAACATAATTTGTTAAAGTTTTTAAACCGTTTTTTACACATATGAAGGAAATGATATTGCCTTTTGCTTTGAAATGTGCTTTCGTAATAGGTACCAAGTGATACATTTTCAATATAATTACACTAACTGTGACAGCGACTTCGTCCGCGTGGAAAAGAGACTACTTAGGCAGCATTTTCTTCAAGTGCAATAATCTTTGCAATTAAAAAAAATTAAGTGTCTGTTTGTAATATAAAAATAACGACTTTTTACTCTAAATTTTTTTTTTTTTTAATATATTGAGCTAACAATGTGACCTCACTCCACCTGATGGTAAGCGGTAGTGAGATCCAAATATGAGTTCGACAGGCACAATAGACCATATTGAGCCTGTGTAGGTGAATCTTTGACGGGTACCAATAACTAAAACATATATAATTTTAAACTATCATGGTTACACATATTAGAAAGCGCAAGCGCAAGCGCTCATTAAAACAAAACAACATGGTAAATATCCAGTTTTCTAACTAAAACATAGTTTTAAGCATTTTTGCCTGTCTGTCTGTTTGTCCTCGCTAATCTCCAAAACGGCTGCACCAATTTTGTGTCCGTGTGGAAATAGTTTTTTTAAAATAGCGAAGTCGTGGCCGACCGCTAGTGCTTAAAATACAAAAGAAGCAAGAAATCGTTTGAATTCATGAATCATCGTGTCTGCTTTACATTTCCCGACCCATTTCACAAAAGCTCCATATTTTATTGCACCTTGCTAATATTTCACGTCCAAACATACTGCTTCTGGGTCACTCGGCTTATTTGCAATGTAAACAACACCTCAGCGAGTCAACAGCTAGTGTACATAATATACTGTGCTTATAGTGTTGGTATGTGAGATGTTAGCATAGTAATATGACGGTAGGCTCTTCAAAGTTTGGCATTTGGTTGAGTAAGGAGAACTTTGTACTGAGATTTCCTATGTCAACGTAATTGACGATGCGGACGATATAAAGGTAGTAAGGTTAATATTTTTTTTTACATATAAATAAAATTCAAATGAAGCCAACAACACAATAAGTATGTGCTACAATATCGATTTCAATTGACCATTTATTTATCCAAGAGTAGGATCTAAGTCAAAAATAAAATGTGTCAGTAATATGGAAACAAAGAATACTAAAACCATTACCAAAAATAACGTATATGAAGTCATCATCATCATCAGCCCATATACTAGGTGCAGCAGCGGGTCCCTACTGCTGGGGCACAGACCTGACCTCACCTAAGGCGATGAGGCCATAGTCAAGAACACTGGACATGTAGGTGCATACCTTTGAACAAATTTTCCTATGAAGAAGGTTTCTTCGCGATGTTTTCCTTCACCGTTAAAGCGTCGGATAATGGTACATATGATTTTCAAATTTTGTGTATTTATGTATTATTGTAACTTTTCGTGTCTATGTCGTGGTGAATAAATGTTTTTCTCTCTTTCTTTCTTTCTTCCTTTCAAATTTAAAAAAAATCACATTGGTACGTGGCGGGGTTTGAACTGGCGATGTCTCTCATGGCAAGCAACGACCTTAAACACCGGGCCATTGACGCTTTTTCTGTTAAAAAAAAATATCGCTTTTTTTAATACGAAGTGCTTCAAACGATAATTTTGTTCAAACTACAAAATACAAAGTAGCTGAAGGGCAATTGTTTATCTAATTAGTCGCTCATTAAGAAACAAACAGCTTCTCACAATCAAAATACTTGCTTCGTTGGATTGTTAAGAGCATAACTAATAATCAACAAACAAATATTTCACTAGAGCTGTGAAACCCTCGGCGACGAAAAGTTGAGTTAACTCATTTCTCACACTCGATTTATTGAATAAAAAAATCTTTAAATTATTACACATTACGAATACATATTACAGACCATCACTGTAATCAATCTGAGTCCATACTAAGTTACTTAAGCAATTACGGATTCCAGAAACAACACGGATATACACAAATTTACTTAAATATATAAATAACACACCCAGACACGGAACACTAATATTTGTCCCGAATGGGAACGGCTCATTTAAATTCGTTCAGTACTCTATGCGTGAAAGCGTAACAGACAGAGTTACTTTCGGATTTATAATATTAGTAAGGATAACTCATTCAGATACGGAACTAAAACAGATGTACGTTGCAAAAAAAAATCTCAAGTAAGAATCGAAACCACGATGCTGAAGAGACTGGTTTTGAGTCACTAACAAATGCGCCACAACACTGTGAGTTATTGAGTCAACTCATTGCGTTACCCGTATCTACAACCCACAGCAACTTGAACAACCCCGCTTTCTTCGAGTTTACCTTTCGCCGAGAAAACCCTGTGGTTCTAGAACTTAGGCAAAACTTAGGACTAAGTTGTTTTCTCAGCGCAAAAGTTCACGGCTCTACACGTCATAGCTCTTTGGCTTTACAGCTCTAGGAAAGTCTTAAGACAGTGTATTTGAATTCGCATGTTATCTCGATGTGCTGTTACATAGGGTTGTACTATTAACATTCTATGAAACAGTCTATTTTGCTTCCACAGTGTAAAATTTTAACATACTGAGCCCTGAACAAATAGTGCTAATGTAATTGAAGCTGTTTGATACATGTCAAACAGAATTTATATAGATAACTTAATTTTCGATCACTCTACAGCGCTCGTGGTTATAGGAGACCACCGATAGCGTAATTAGATACATACATAAAAGTCTGTCAAACAATAAGTTGTGGATATCACAATCATAAATAAAAAATGAATATTAATATTACACAACATCACATACATTGACGTCTGATCCCGTGGTAAGTAACTTAAGCACTTGTGTTACGGATATCAGAATCACAGATATATAGCAGTGGAAACACAAATATACTTAATACACATCCAGACAAGGAGCAAACAAAGATGTTCGTCACACAAATATTTGTCCCGGGTCGGAATCGAACCCACGACTCTTGGAACCGTAGGTAGTGAACCTGGGTCACTAACCACTGTTCTACAGAGCCAGTCAATTCATATTTCAAATCCTAGTCATAATTAAAAGTCAGTAAGGAATGTCATGAAACAATACACAAAACATGTTACATACAGCACTAGCTACTGTATCTACTATTGATACTACCACTCTTCAATCCACTTAAGAGATATATGCCTTCCATAGTAAGCACACAAACTATAGTAAACATGATCCAGAAAGCAAGGGAAACGTTTGCTCGCGAAAAACAAATTTAATATGCAGCGTCCGACGGGATGAAATGTTTACTCTTAGACTTATCCGGCCTGCGATTGGGATAGAAACTGTTTTCGGGATTAAAAAAGAGTACAAGTTCATCAACTTTACATGATTGATTTATACGGTCAAAATAAACTAAAACAAATAACACAGGTTCTCCTATTTCAGAAGTCAGGGCTTCATTAATATTTGTATTGGTGTTTGTTTCAATAAAAAACTTTTTCATTTTCAAATAGTAAGCTTACAAAAATTCGCTGGAGACTTTTTGAAATTTGTTTATAATAATAGTCTATTTAAGATCTCCACCAATTTTCAGATCTATGCGAATTTTTGCAACATCTTAAGTATATTAACAATAACAGGGTTATTTACAGGAAGTTCATCTGTACATAATTGAATTTAACACTTAATGCACTTTCAATTGTTTAGAAAGGTTTAGAGCGGCCGAGACCTCAAACTAATTCATTTGTCAAACAAAAGAACAAAAACAAATTCGAAATCGGCTCATCCGTTCGCGAGCTATGACGTCACCAACAGTCATACACACGTCAAATCTATAAAAAACCGTCGTTTTTGCGTCGTGTATTAAAAAACATCCTTATCCTTACTAACATTATAAACGTGAAAGTTTGTAAGTATGTATGGATGTTTGTTACTCTTTCACGCTCAAACGTCTGAACCGATTTTCACGAAATTTGGTATGATGGTAGCTGGCACTCTGGAATAACATATAGGCATTTTTTTAAATTCAACCCCCATGGGGTTCATTGGGGGGGTCCCAATTAGTATGGGAGAATTTTGATGTGCTTGTAACTTAATAAATTTTAATACTCGTTTGTTCAAATTGTAACAATACCATTGTCTCCAAACTCTGTCAATAAACTCAGTGTTCCGATACAGAATGAGTTCGACGTTTCGAGTTGGTTAGCCAGTAATTTGTGGTTATTTATCGGGTCAAATCGGTCCACTGTCCAGTTTCTGTTGAGTTGAGTATCCCTCTTGTGATTCTGATGACAACTGAGACTTACACAATACTGACATACGCATTGTATGTTCATACGATAGACAATCTTTTCTTAAAAATGCAATCAGATACAATGATGACTGATAGTTTAGGCACAGGATCAATGTTTATTATCGTGATTTCTGCGGCATTGTATTTATATCGCTTCTTTCTTACTTCAACCAAGTGTTTTTTTTTTTTTGATCACCTTTGGATAATGTATTTACATTAAATCTGTACTAATATTATATAGCAATAGAGTTTTTTTTGTTTGTTTGAACGCCCTTATCTCAGGAACTACTGGTTCGAATTGAAAAAATAATTCGTTTTAGATAGACAATTTCGGATTTAGGCTATATAACATCACGCTGCGACCAAAAGGAGCAAAGAAACAATAGAAATTGTGTAAACAATTGTATATACAAACGTAACTTAATATCTTCTTTTGTCCTTGCCAGTGCCAAAATGCCAGTGTGTTTTCAAAAAAACTTATAACAATGTCAAACTGTACATCTGTACTTACTTTAAAGTGACTTCGACATTTTGGGCCGGCTTGCGGTCAATTTGTGGTCAGTTATCGGGTTGAATCAATCCACTGTGCAGTGTCTGAGCACGTAAGCTTCGTGCCTATTTGTGATTGTGGCCAACTGAAACTATGTGACTCAAGTTAAGGTAAATAAATAAATAAATATTACACAACATCACATACATTGATCTGATCCCGTGGTAAGTAGCTTAAGCACTTGTGTTACGGAAATCTGGATCAACAGTGGATACACAAATAAACTTAAATATATTTAATAATACACCCAGACACGGAACAAACACCGATGTTCGTCACACAAATATTTGTCCCGAGTGGGAATCGAACCCACGACTCTTGGAACCGTAGGTTTTGAACCTGAGTCACTAACCACTGTTCCACCGAGCCAGTCAAAAGTTAAGGTATAAATAGTCTAATCTTACGCAACGCTTTATACAAATACTAACTTAACTCGACCCAAAGTTTATGTACAATCGTAAATGTTATGAACTATTGCAGTACCAAAGCCAGCTGCCGTTCAACAACTAACCCTTACAACAACAGTATTAGTCACAATAGTCTCAAACTACGTGAACAAACTGTACGGTCGGTGCCTCTGTACATGCCTTCAAGTGACTTCGACATTTGGGCCGGTTGGCGGCCAATTTGTGGTTAGTTAACGGGTTGAATCAGTCCCCTGTGCACTTCTGGGCACGTAAGCCGTGTCCCTCTTTGTCATTAGTGACATTTGAGACTTACATCCGAAATGGGGAATGTCGTCGCAATCGATGTTCGAACAAAAGACTTACGTGTATATTTAGGCGTATATTTGGGTCAAATAACAAATATACAAGTCTATAGTGGACTCTTACTTAGGTACATCAGAATATTCAATCTGAACGTAGCCAAATTACAACAGACAGATAGGTATAAAATTTCTTCTTATTGCTATAACAATTGAATACAGTCATTACATGAGGTTTGCAGGTATTCCATAGTATTATCATTTACTTAAATCGAGTTAGCGGGCAATTTCCAGCATTTTTATCATATCATATTTTGGTCTAGCATCCCTACCCGACAGTAGTTATCGTACTACTTTCTGTATGATGGTTCTGGAGTCCGCTTATAAAAAAAGTTTACCTTAACTACTTCAAATAACAACCAATAACAATAGAATAGTTGCAGTTGAACAAAATGCAAATCTACATGTGCAATGAATATCGTTCGAACGGTAAAGCGCTTCAAAAACAACTTGTCCTCTTTAATTGCAGTCAT
Organism: Maruca vitrata; assembly: GCA_039566165.1. NCBI lineage: Eukaryota > Metazoa > Arthropoda > Insecta > Lepidoptera > Crambidae > Maruca > Maruca vitrata. Next base: position 10,129,258 of record CM076930.1, read on the forward strand.
TCTGGCTGCACAAAGATTTCTCGCCAGACATTAACTAGACGATACAACAAAGAGATCCGCTGTGTCTGTCTGATCGCCTGAAACGTGGAGAAGTAACTAGGAATATTTTAATTGGATCCTGAAAAAGCTCAGCGCTGTTGCAAATGAACTTTTCAAAGTGAGATTTCGCTAGCTTTTTCTCAGCATCGGAAGTTAATATTAATGGGGATACTAAACACTTGCTCTTTGTGATGCTTAATATTTAAAGTTCAGTGTACATCTTACTTGGACTTGTTTCTTGCATTATTTTTTTTGTTTGTTGTTCAAATCCTACATTAGACAACTTTAACATAGTACAATATGCAAATTCAACTTCTTATTTGAGCATTTGACATCCTTTTTATATGCATAAGTTTAAACTCCGCCACGTAATGGTGTTTTTAAAATTCATAATGTAGGTTTATTTGACGGTCGTACGATAAAGGTAAACATCGTGAGGAAGCCTGCCAGGTGTGCACACCTATGAAGATATTTTGAAGTTGTGTGAAGTCGACTTAAGTCTCCGCCTGCATTGCACAGGTCCTCACTGAGGGACTAGGGTAGTTCCGTGTACCGGATCTTGTCGTCCCCCTATGGAGGACTTGAGGGCCCGATGGGGCTCTCCGTTGGTGGCTTCGTGGCTTTAGGGCTTAGCCGAAGCCCTATGATGCCGCCAAGGCGGTGAGGTACACCGCGGTGTTTAAGTACTATAGCCTTTTTTTTTTTATAAAAGGCTAACAAGATGACCTCACTCCACCTGATGGTAAGCGGTAGTGAGATCCAAATATGAGGTCGACAGGCACAATAGATCGTATTGAGCCTGTCGCACTCACCCTGAAGGCCTGCTAAAATGCCGTTTCACGCCCCGCCTGAAGAGCCCAGGATCATAGGAGGGAGGGAAAACATGAGCTGGAAGGGCATTCCATGCCTTAATGGCACGGGGCAGAAATGAGGAGCTAAACCTCTTAGTCCGAGCCACCAGCGCCTGCATTGTATGTGGATGGCAGCCTGACCGTCAATAATTAAGGAAGACTAGATCCTCGTTTTCGATTAATCCCACATAATGTATGTATACATGATGTGGGATTAAACGAGAGATATTTTTTATACTCTACAAATGTTTCACAACATCACATGCATTAATCTGATCCCGTGGAAAATAGCTTTAGCACTTGACGTGTTATGGATATCAGAATCAACGGTGGATACACAAATATACTTAAATATATTTAATAACACACCCAGACATGGAACAAACACCGATGTTCGTCATACAAATATTTGTCCCGAATGAGAATCGAAACCACAACTTTTGAAAACGAAGGTAGATAACCTGGGTCGCTAACCACTGTTCCACCGAGCCAATCACATTAGGTACATAACTAGGATTTTACTCAGACTTTTCTATCATCTTGTCCACAGGGTTTGGAGATCAAGGGGCAGATGGTGTTCTGCTCAGAATCCGACTCGCTCCTGTTCGTCGGATCTCCGTTCCTGGATGGGCTGGAGGGACTCACGGGCCGCGGTCTCTTCATATCTGACATTCCGCTGCATGACGCCACCAGAGATGTCATATTAGTTGGAGAGCAAGCTCGAGCGCAGGTTGGCACCTAATATGTTTGATATTTTAAGCAATAGGAATAGGATTATTCAGGTATTTTATCGACCGGCTCGGAAAAAGGAGGCTCTTAAGCTGGTTTTAGAGTCACGTTAACGACACGTTTATCTTCTTTGTTTTGGTCAGTGGCAAACAAGTGTCATTCCTTGGTTCAAAAGTAGATTACCGGTTACCAGTTAAAGTGGTAATTTTAGATCATTTATATTTGCAATTTATACAACTAAATTAAAATTAAAGTGTCTGTATGCAATTTAAAAAACGACTTTATACTAAATGGGTATGAATCTATATTGGAAAGCAATAATAAAAACATAATCAATAAAAATTTTTGTACGTCTTTCTGTCTGTCTGTTTATGCTCGCTAATCTCCGAAACGACTAGACAAATTTTGACGAAATTTTCACTAATAAATTGCAAATTGTACAAGGTACATTAAAGGATATTTCAATAAATCATTGCGGTCAAAACCATATTCAAGCGGATGAAGTCGTGGGCAGCCGCTAGTAATATAAATAAAGCCTTAGTGGTTTCCTAGTCAACTTTACAAAACATCTAATAATTATTTCCATAATCTTTAGATCAGTGTCCATTTAATTACATTATTAATTTGTATTGATTGATTTTTAAATGTTTTATTCTGTTCTATTTCAACAGGATGGTCTACGAAGACGAATGGATAAGTTGAAGAACTCAATAGAAGAAGCAAGTAAAGCCGTGGATAAGGAACGGGAGAAGAACGTCAGTCTTCTCCATTTAATATTCCCTCCACACATTGCAAAGAGGTTGTGGTTAGGTAAGTGATTCTCCATATAGATATACTTCTTTTAAATGATAAGTTTCTAATCGCTTTCATATATTTAGGGGTTATAGGCGTCTGCTCCACCGCATCATCATTATCATAGTCAGTCAGGAAAAACCAAACGATGATCGATCGAACGATCAAATGGCCTAGTTTCGGTTGTATGTTCATGAAGATTTCAGAAAAATAAGTTGATTGCAAAGTTTCCCTATACTCGCTACTTATCTTATTAAGATAAGACAAAGTGGAGTCACTGGACCACTACTATTCGTTTTTCAGTGTCTCCACTACATACATACATAAAATCACGCCTTTTCCCCACAGGGGTAGGCAGAGATCACTTCCTGCCGTGCGCTACGATCCTGGCACACCACTTTCGCTTCTTTCACATAACTACATGTAATAATTAAAATAAGTTACGATGGTAACCGCAATGTGTACATAGGAGAGTGACATTATAAATTCATAATCCGTATTCATACACTCGCCGAGATAGCTGCTTAAAATTCAGGCCCAAACCATAATATTTTTACTGAGGTATTATCTTTAGTGCCCTGCCTACGAGCGGTCAGCCCCAGGTGTAAACGTATGACCAAGGCTTTATCCCCACTATTCTCCATATTCGACTTTATGACGTCATATCCCCTTTCATGAGCCGTGTATCGCATGAATATTAAAATACACTAGCAATATTTTTTGGTAGAAATATTGAGACGTTAAAGTTGGCACTACGAAGATTGCTTACATAAAGCTGGTATCGTTCGGCATTGAAAATAGATGCACTATATTTATCACTTCGAATCGAGAATTCTTACCGTGCCTTTAATACCAATAGGGTTGGAGCAGAGTCTATGAATTTATAATCTAAACCAATCAAATCAAAAGATTTTATTGGAACGTAAAGATAACATTACCTACTAGCTGTGCCAGCGACTTCGTTCGCGTTTCCCCGTTTTTTACACATTGTCCATTGTATCTTTGCTCCTATTCGTCCCAGCGTGATATTATATACCCTAAAGCCTTCCTCGATAAATGGTCTATATAACGCAAAAAGATTTTTTCAAATCGAACCAGTAGTTCCTGAGATTAGCGCGTTCAAACAAACAAACAAACAAACAAACAAACAAACAAACTCTTCAGCTTTATAATATTAGTATAGAAATATAATATTAGTATAGATAATAGGATGTTCGATAACAACTGCGGTAGTTTATAAAAGCTATGGTACAGGTGCTAACGTCCGCTTTTGAGGGAGAAGGCATACGTGTTTTTCCCATTAAAATTAAGGTAATAATAAACAACATTAGATTAGATCACGCAGTAAATCATCTTCTAGCTTAATCATCTAGCAGTTTCCCTGAAAACTTTTACATTTACCGGCCAAAGTAAACCGTCTGAATAGCTCTATCCACACTGCAAATGCCATACAATTGCCGCAACGATCCCCGGTAGTTCAAAACGGCTTAGTACCACTTACCGCCGTCAAACTACACTGTTAGTTAATTCTGAGCGCCGAAGCAATTAGTAATTGTAGCGAACGCTCATCCACAACCGACTTTAACAAGTTGGTTCAGACGAAACCAGGCGGTCGTTGTATGATGTAATTTTTAATCTGTAACTATAAGTTCAGCCGATGACGATTAAATGGAAACAAACTAATTTTGGAGTTATCAAAAATGTATGTACAAAAAATACTCAATCTTGTTTCTGGCCAGATTATTGCAATTATCCAATTTTGTTTTTTTGTCTTATAATTATTTCTCTACCGTGTAACACTAGAAACATTCATTAAACATCAGTAATTTTGGAATAAATAAAAAACAATTAAATAAATAAAGTTATTTTATGTCACAGCCCTATACATAGCAAACAAACAATTAATTTATTCTATTCTATATGAAGTTGACAAAATGCAGTTGCCTTGAACATTTTCGCTTGTTTAGACTAATCTTCCTCGTGTATTGGCAATAGCTTATATTTTTTTTTTTTCATATTACCTAAATTTCTTCTTGATTAATTAAATGTCAAAAATGTGCCCGATAAAAAAATTCCGTCACAATGTTTTTCCTTCACCGTTAAACCGTTGAATAGGTAATCTTACATATGAATTTCAAATTTGAAAACATAGATGTACGTAGCGGGGTTAGAACTGGCGACCTTTCACACGACAACCAACGACCTTAACCACTCGGCCATCGCTCAGGACGTAAAGTGTTATAATGAACGTACAGCTCGTAACTACACTCTCTGTATACCTAAACTTCCCACTGGAACGGCAATTAACTTGCTGTTAGCATCCGCTCGCAACCTTAATCTACTTGCACAATACTGTAGCGGTATCAAACGACGGATGGTGAACAGTATATCCGGTCTTATCGGGCAGGGCGACATCGGTTACAATGTTGTATGTAATATGGATAGGATGGTAGAAAGGCTGATGGAATTTTAAGTAGGCAATGTCTTGTAGGGTGTGGCTTACTACTTATTTTGATTTTAATACACTAGCTGTGCTCGCGACTTTGTCATGAGGAAATAGTGACTTAAGGCAACATTTTTGAATGTATTCGTGCCTACAATATCCATGAAGCGCTGAATGACGCGTGATCTCGAAAAAAAAAACAGTTCGTGTGACTTAACTTCAAAAGACAGACATAAATACATACGGTAGCAGACTTTTTTGTAGATCGTTTGGAAAAATAACTCTTTTACACAATTTTTTTGTATGAAACGTTTTTGCAGCGCACGCAACGGAAACCTTCAAATATGAATAATTCTCCCTGTATTTTTAAAATTTTAGTCGGGGCGTGATGTTATTTAGCCTGTGCCCTTTTTCGATAAATGTTCTACCTAATAATAAAACAATTCAATTCGAATATTCCTGAGATTAGCGCGTTCAAACAAACAAACAAACAAGCTTTTTAGCTTTATAATATTAGTATAGATATTATACGATTATACTGGTGCTAGAAAACGTAACTAATAGAATGAAAGAAAAAGTAACATTTAAACTGAAAGAAAATTTTAATTGAAATGAATTTTGGAACACAGATAGTCAGTTAGAGTCTGAGAAGGGCAAATATCGAGAATCTACGCTATAAGATAATAATGTAAAGGACGCGGACGGAATCAAGTGTGGAAAGCTATATTGAATTAATGAATTTATATCTCATCTCATTCATCAACTCATATCTAAAGCTCAGAATCAAAGCCTCTACGACACGACAATGTTAGTATAGTTCACCCGTGATTATGGCGCTTGCAACAGTGCCGAAATATCGGGAGCTCATTAAAACAAAACAACATAGTAAATATCCCGACAGACAGTTAAGTTTTCTTAAATGTAAGTAAAGATACGACATAAAAGGATACATACCACTAAAATTTCACGGTGTATAGTGTAAGTCGTGTCTTTTTCAAAAATTAACACATAATTTTTTTTTCCTGACTTCCAGCCTTTTGCCAGAATATTCTTAATCCGTGCGCGAATCCACGTGCCCTATTTAACCTTCAGCATTTTGTCGGACAACATCATTTCTTATTCGGTAGGAATTTATCTCGGGTGCCGTGGGTAAATGTCGAATTTAAATATTAATATGACGCTTCCTGGTTTACATTTTTCGCCTTCTTACGCCTCTGGGGATTTAACTTTCAGAACTCCAACTCAATCTACACCTTATTAGATTTTTGTTGTTTTATTTTTATTAAGCTAATGGAGAACATGTATATGAAGCTTATTTATGTTAACGGTATGACGATTGAAGTATTATGTGATGTAATCTCGTAGAGTTTTGCTCTTGTCAGTAGAGCCATACATGTATTATTTTTGATATTATTCACAAGATATACACCGTGAAATTTTAGTGGTTGTTTTCCCGCAGTAAAATGGTTCTATCTTAGTAGTACAATAGATTTGTGCAGTTCTTTTTTGTTAAAATCAATAAATGCCGGTTTTACGAAAGGTTTAACCGAAACTCGAAAGCACGTTCGAACCGCTTTGTGACTTAGGGTGTCGAGCTTCTTCAGCTTTAAGCATCGATTTCATGCGGCAAGCATTACCTGATTACGTCACATCTTATAAAAGAACGATAGCTTCTCTCGTTTTCGAGTTAGAAAATTATTATTTTGAAAATCTAAAAAAAATATTTTTTTTTTTCGTGGAATTATTTGCATGATTCGATAGTATTACTAAAGGCAAATCGTTCTGCCACGGGAAAACAACCACTAAAATTTCACGGTGTATATATGTTACTTCATTTCCTTAATTCTAACAATATTTAAAAGCTTCATATCATAAGCTTGATTTAAATTGAGTAGTAAATAATAAAAAAATATTAAAATTAGAAACTTAGCAAGTGGGCCCTAAATCCATATACCATTATAATGGTAATGTAACTTCTGGGTTTCAAAACTCTATTATACCCTTTTTTTAGTAACATACCTACACGATGTCCTCACTATTTTCCTACAAAAATACACACAATTTACTAATTGGATTCATTGCATAACTAAAATTTTACTTTCGTAATTAATTAATTAATCAAATTAATTTGGATGCGTGTCATTGAAAGGAAACTATACCGAATAAGTGTTCGTAGACCAATTCCATTAGAGCCGTCTATTTGCCGAGTAAATAGCACGATCGTGTTTCTATTTAAGGGTAGTATTGATTGAAGTGGTAAATGTCACTTTTATTAGGAACAGGAAATGATAGCAATTCGTTTGAGTATAAACATTGATATATAATTTCAAACTGACATGGTTACACACATTAGAAAACTGAAAATGCCCGTAATGATGGTAGTGCTGTCGCGCGTAATATAAAAGTTATAAAGAGGGTAGACCGATATGTCTGCCCTTAGACCTACCGTCATTCGCAGTCCTACAGTTCACCCGTGATCATGGCGCTCATTAAAAAAAACAATATGGTAAATATCCCGGACATTTTTAGTTTTATAAAAATCGATGTTTTAATAAATTAACTACTCAAACAAATGAAGCCGTAAAACAGGAAATTTAAGGATGTTCTCGAAATATGTATGTAATATTATAAAAATGGTGGGCCTTGAATTAAAGACTGTCCATCGTGGAATTCATATATTTGCTTAAACTAATCACCTTATATACTAATGTTATCTTATATACGTGTTCAGGGTAGCAATACTCTATCGTGGTCAGTTATCTTTATCGATCACGTAAGGTCGTGATTGACAAGATTCACATACCATTACACCTCCCCTAAAAGGTTAGGTATCCCTCCCCTGAAAAAGATACAGAGTAACAAGTACATAATAAGTCCTAGATCTAAAATAATGTTCTTATAAACTACATATTCATTATCATTTCCTACTAATCTTACATGTTTAGACAAATTAATTATAAAAATTATATTAAACATAAAAAATTATAAGCTATCAAAAAAAAATATCATTAAAGATACATTTAAGTTCCTTTACTTTAACTTCATTTAAAAGTACATAGATCTCAATTCCAATTTATTTGTTAAGTACATAAAACATTTCGTTTCGTCTTCTTGGTCAATATTATTTACCTCTTTTTCTTGACTTAATACATCAATAATTCACCTTTCAACAATAAACCTTTGTTTACGACACATTTGGTCCACACAATTTATTACATAGTAGGTTCCTTCCTACTTATCAACTATGGGTTGGCTTATCCCATTTACAATATACGAATAAATTCTACATGAGGAATTTACATTACAAGTATTCGACTCATTTTATCCATCATCATATTTATTTCATTATCATTTTCATTTCATCATCATATTTATTTCATTATCATTTTCATTTCATCATCAATTGCAACAATCAGCAAAAAAAATATTAAGGTTCAAGTTTTAAGATCATCGATCTCCAAATATTTTCACAAATATAAACAAAAAAAAATCGTCCTACATTATGATCAAATAAAGGATCTACGCCCTATTCAGTACCTTGTACTATTTACTTCACATTACTTCTTTCATATTACGGCTCACTTGGCCTGTAATTAATAAATACATAAATAAATTATAATACTCTACGACACCAATTTTTTACATTATGCTATATCAGGTCTCCTATCGTTGCGTCTGCGGCGCGCCTCCGTTAGTAAAGAATTCTGATTTAAATGTAATTTGTAGAGTTACATGATTTGCACATTTTATCATTTCTTTGTGTTAATATCACGAGGACCTTATTGCCTCTTATTATCCGACGGCCATTACAATGCCTAACTAAACCACTCTCTTTCATAATCAATCTGATACAATACGAAGATGTATTTTCTCATTATTTTCCATACAAGGAATCTCATTAAATTTTACGTTTAAACATACAACTTCCTACCAAGGGTATATCTAGAACCCCAAGCATAGTCGATATGCTATCGACACTAATTAATCTCGTCATTATTACAAGTTTAAAAATTTACAAAATTCCGAAAATTACAATTGCGGAAAATTAATTAATTAAAGAAAATTATTCTCAAAATGTACTAATCTGACGTCTATTATCTTCATATTATGTAGTTGCAATCAGCTGCTGCTGAATCAGCTTAGCTACTTCAATGTCAAGCGTGTGTGAATGCACATTTGAACACTCGTACTAATGCATTGCCTACTATTCCTATCAGCAGAAAATATTAAAATTGCTTATACGCATATGTCCCAGACCTTGCTGACTCGCGAAATTCCTACGCTGACCAAACATTGTTGTAACTATGAATTATATTGTTATTGTTTTCCAAATATCAATATTACCTTACAAGACAACATATCTGATACAAAATTAACGTTATTATATCAAAATTATTCATCAATCATGTATCATTTCTCTCGATCGTAATTTCCAAAATTAATTATTCAATAATAATAAATTACTGCAAGTAAAGTTATCTCAAATCTATTAAAAAAAACAAAATTAACTATCATACCCAGCAAAGGCACTTTCTTTACTTTAAATCAGTTTCAAAATATATATCAGACCAAAAATCATCTTATTCTCAATCAATAAGATAATAAAAACATTACGTTTAGAACAAATTACATATTACTTTGATTAAATAAGAAACTACCTAATATGACCTGGAGACGGTTGCATTTGTAAAAAAAAAAATTGATACATATTATGAAAACACACAATTAAATAAAAACAATTACAAAAAAAAATCCAAGATTTTTTTCTTTTTGTACTCCCTTTCGACATCATTGACTCGAACGTCTCCCGGCGCCCAGGAATAACATCCTCCATCTCGTCCACCATCTTCCACCATCTTGGACAGCAAATACTTCCTAGCGCCCAGAATTAGCCACATCGGACGCGAACAACTCCCTGTGCCCAGGACTTCTCCAAACTCACCAGTAGTTTTCAGATTTCTTCTCGACATATTGTTTCGTTTGCTTCTTTCTTCAGGTTTCTTAATCTTGTGCGGACTTTACTATAACTTTACTTTACATTACTAACGCACAGCACTGCCCGGAAGGCAGCACTGTCACGGTCGCCATGTAATATTATAAAATGGTGGGACTTGAATTAAAGACTGTCCATAGTGGAATTCATCTATTTAATCACCTTATATACTAATGTTATCTTATATACGTGTTCAGGGTAGCAATACTCTATCGTGGTGAGTTATCTTAATCGATCACGTAAGGTCGTGATTGACAAGATTCACATACCATTACAAATGGCATAATTAGTTATTTTTCCTTATAAGGCATAATTTGGGACTTGTATGAAGAATACCAAATACCAAAAGCAACAATTTCGAGATGAAACAAAAAAAATCTCTTTTGAAATATTTCTGATTTAAAATAATTTTAAAAAAAAATTTGAGAAATAAAAAATCGAGTACGGTGCTGTTTCTGAAAACTGCCATGCCACCCAAAAAGTTATTGAGTTGGCCAAACGGTCGAATTTCGGAACGATAATTAGATAATTGAACGCGAACCAATTTTTTTAATTAAGCGTCTCTTTTCTATTTATTTTAGTACTCAGCTGATAATTCTGCAATAATTAACTAAGGGTTGACATTGTTGACCCCGGTTTATTTGGTAGAACGGGTGGATCCATAACGGAGGCACCCATTCTAAATCCCGGGTCAAAATATTCATGGTAAATATTTGTAAACGTTAAAAAATGTGCGATCATCAAAAATAAATATTGAAAAAAAAAGAAGTCTTCATTCATGTAGGCAATTTACATGCACTTATAAATCGTTACATTAGTAATAGTAAGATTTTACCACCGGTTCGGAACGCCGATTCTACCGAGAAGATTCCTGCAAGAAACTCGATAGTTACTCTTTTTTTGATGGGATATAGCAAATCACTAGATCGTGTTCTCCAAAACGTCAAATGAACTCCAGATTCTATACCAATTTACATTTTTATAAAAGACGGTTCGTAAATGTTGGGTCTTCGATACCGTTTCATCTATACTAATATTATAAAGAGGAAAGATTTGTATTTTTGTAATGAATGAACTCAAAAACTACTGGACCGATTGCAATAATTTTTTCACCATTAGAAAGCTGCATTATTCAGAAGTAACATAAGCTATATTCTATTTTTTAAAAAATTAGGGATCCTTACTAAAACTCCTATAATGTAACCCAAGGTGTAAAAAATAGACCTGAAAAATTCCTTACGTCGCCTGCGCTGCGAAAACTATTGAAGCTAGAACAAAACCATTTACTAAGACTTTGCAGAACTCATCATTATCTACAAAAAGTGTCGCGACAGCATATGTCTTAATATTATAGTTATGTCACAGCAAGCGGTTTTTTATTCTAAAAATTTAATTTATATGCCGCCGCTTGAAAGGGCTCTTTATTTGTACCTTGGTATCAATCCTTAAAAAAATAAGTTACTTAATATTATTATTCAAGACGGCTTCAATACCTTTTAAAACTTTTACAATTATTCAATTCGGACATTTAATTCGGAAGATATCACGAGTTTAAAAATGCAAGTATTAGAAAAAAGTCGCGTGGTGTAAGCGTCACTGGGGTACGGGGGAGTCAATGTAATATAATAATATTATAAAGAGGAAAGGTTTGATTTTTGTTTATTTCGAATAGGCTCCGAAAATACTGCTCCGAAAGCCTATGACACTCAGGGATGGTCCCTGAGTGTCATAGGCTTTTTTAGATAAAAAAATAGATTTCTCTTACGGGGTTAAAATATAACATAGAGATAGAGATATCACCGAAGCGAAGCGAGGGCGGGTAGCTAGTTTGTAATAATTTCATTCTAGATCGACTTTGAATACGAACACAAAAGAAAATACAATATAAAAGTGTTTTCGACGAAATCCTTCGACAAACAAGTACATTAACATGACTTAACACAAACAATGGTATTGTGGTCGATTATACTATAGAGAAAAATAAAAATTCTTATTAGAATAGCGAAAAGAACGAAGTTGTGACCTGAAAACTTAGGTCGTAAAGATTAAAAGTTGGACTTTAAAACTGTTCGACTATTTGCATGAAAATTATTACTATTCACACAGTTAACTATATGGTGTATTTTGCTGAATGTTTTTGTTATTTACTCATGTCGTTTTCTCTCTATATTTTAACAACAATTTTATTGTTCTTTTAAAGACAACTTCGATGGCCCCACCGAATAAACGTGTAATAGCCATTGCACAAAAAAATTTTTTTTGGTACTTCGTTTCATTAGCCCCTCCTCTACCTCCTCAATCTTTTTTAGAATTTTTTGATCATAAACAAGCCTGTAATTGCATTATAAACCTTTTTTCCACGGAAATAATATATTTTTTTGTCACAAGAATATTATTTTAAGTGACTATTACATGCTTCATACTTTCTCTGTTTCACAAGAATAAACGTGTATAAACATCAAAACGTTTAATATTGTTTGTTCTTTGTTGTTAAGTATAGGCAATATGCGTTTGCACGTTTATTCGTGTATATTTTTGGTGCTTTTTTGAGTAATGTGTCTTGCACGAGAAGTAACTTAGCAAATAATTTTGCATTGTTTCTTACCATAATAGATAAGTTTTATAATTTATTGCTATAAATCGAGCACCAGTATTCCATTATTCTTAACAAAATAAAAAGTAGAGTAAAAGTGCCTTAACCAAATATAAACGACAATAAATTTTTGCAATCGGGTCTCGCAGGGTAATAATAGATAAGTTTTATAATTTATTGCTATAAATCAAGCACCAGCCGTGTGGTTACGGCGTAAGAATACCAAGTGTTGAAGTGGAAGCTATGTATGAGGACATTAGTAGGGGCCATACATAACTCCAAAACACATTTCACTGTTGTAATGGGAGACTTCAATGCAAAGCTGGGCCGTAGAAGCGATGGTGAGCTGAAAGTGGGACGATTTGGATATGAACATCGGAATCTCAGGGGACAGATGCTAGCTGACTTTATGGAGAAAAGAAGGACTTTTTGTGAAGAATTCATTCTTCCGAAAGTCGCCGCACAGAAAATAGACCTGGTTGGGTCCGAACGGCTGAACTAAAAATGAGATAGACTACATCATGAACATTAGGAGACGTCATTTCAACGACGTCTCTGTGATCAACAGGATTAAAACCGGAAGTGATCACCGTATCGTTAGAGGCACATTGAATATCAACGTCAAACTGGAAAGAACGCGTCTGGTGAAGTCTACGCTCCGACCATCGAAGGCACATATCCAAAACCCCGAGAACTTTCCGCTTGAACTGTCGAACTTGAACAATGGCTGGACAGCTGTTCATCAGTGGAAGATATAAATAGCAGGCTGTAAACTGAAACTGTTCATACGGTACGGTCCAAGATTTTCAAAAGCCACCGTAAAAAAGACCTCAAAAACTATCCGACCATACTCGACACCTTATCCTCACGACACCTTATCATAGTCGACGTGTTTTGACGCTGAAAACTTCGGATGAAGCTGAGTCATATAGCCAGCTGAATAGACTGATTAGGAAGTCTCTGCGACATAATTTACGCTCCTTTAATACTCAGCGTATTAAGGAGACAATTAAGCGGAACCAAGGCTCCAAAGTGTTTGCAAGAGACGCGTCTATTGGGCAAAGCCAACTGACAAAGCTGAAGACTGAAGATAGACGCGTGACGTCAAACAAGTCAGAGGTGCTACGGGAGATAGAGAGGTTCTATGGGCAGTTATATACCTCGGTCTGTGCTGAGCCAGCTATTGTGGCGACAGACCCCAGAGCCAAGCTAACCCGACACTATACCGAAGACATCCCGGACATCAGCCTGTACGAGATAAGAATGGCTCTCAAACAACTTAAGAAAAACAAGACACCGGGTGAGGATGGAATCACTACAGAGCTCCTGAAAGCGGGTGGAACACCGATACTAAAAGTCCCTCAGAAGCTCTTTTATTCTCCCCGCTCGACGGCAAAAGCAGAAGCATGGAACAGGGGTGTCGTGGTCTTGTTCTTCAGAAAAGGTGGCAAAACCTTACTGAAGAACTACCGGCCCATAACACTGCTAAGCCATGTCTACAAGCTGTTCTCTATAGTCATCACGAATCGTCTCGAACGCAGGCTTGATGACTTCCAGCCAGACAACAAGCCGGTTCCCGAAAAGGCTTTAGTACCATAGAGCACTTACATACGCTGTGGCAGATTATACAGAAGACGGAGGAGTATAATCGGCCACTATGCTTAGCGTTCGTGGACTATGAAAATACCTTCGATTCCGTCGAAATTTGGGCGGTTCTTAGATCCTCACAGCGATGCCGTGTAGATTATCGGTACATTGAAGTGTTGAAGTGTTTGAATAACAGCGCCACCATGTCAGTCCGAGTACAGGAAAATCGCACGAAGGAAATCCCCTTACAAAGAGAAATGAAATGAAATGAAATGAAATGAAATGAAATGAAAATCACTCACCTTCAATTTGTTGATGACATCGTAGTCATGGCCGAGTCGCTGAAAGATCTAGGACAAATGCTCGATGACCTCGATAAAGTTTCCTAACAAGTGGGTCTTAGAATGAACATGGATAAAACAAAAAATATGTTTAATGTTGCACCCACCGTACAAACTTTACTCTCGAAATTGTGTGTGGATATATCTACATCGGACACGCAATCCGTTTAGGAAAATCTACTTTAGAGAGAGAGGTCAGCAGGCCGATGCAAATCGGCTGGGCAGCGTTTGGGAAACTTCACAACGTGTTCTCGTCCAAAATACCTCAGTGTCTCAAGACAAAGGTGACAACCAATGTGTGTTACCTGTGATGACTTACGGCGCTGAGACGTGGTGCTTCACAAAAGATCTTTTTAGAAGGCTTAATGTCGCGCAGAGAGCTATGGAGAGGGCTATGCTCGGCATTTCTCTACGTGATCGAATCAGAAATGAAAAGATCCGTAGAAGAACCAAACTTGCTGACATAACCCACCAGATTAGTAAACTGAAGTGGCAATGGGCCGGCCACATAGCACGAAGATTGGACGGTCGTTTGGGCCGAAATGTCCTGGAGTGGAGGCCACGTACTGGAAAGCGTAGTGTGGGACGACCACCTACCAGATGGACCGACGACCTGGTGAAAATCGCTGGGTTTTGTTGAAAAGCTTCGAAAGAGGCCTATGCTCAGCAGTGGGCAGCAATGGGCTGAGATGACGACAATTTAATTTAAGATTATGTTGGAATTTATTTAGTTCTCAAAATGCTTATAAGATAATCCGTTTGTTTTTTTGTTGATTTTTGCACAATTTCTATAGTAATGAGAAATATCTCTATGAATGGCAAAGGCTATAAATAAAAATAATATATAAACACAGAAGTTTTGTTTATTTTCCCTTTAAAGATTATGCAACATTTTAATATTACATAGCGTGAATTCATAATGTTAATATGCATAACACATTGTAAAACTAACTTAATGACACGAATATAAATGTAATTTTTATTACCATCCATAGATCACCAAATATTTCTGTAATACAAGCGTGCAAACAATTGCAGCCGCCATCGAAAGACGCGTGATTTCCCAAGAATAATAGTGTATCATTGCGTTACGTTCATCAACATCGTTTAAATTCACACGAATAAACGTGTAATGATCTATAACAGTCAACTGACTACACTAATTTCACTCGAATAATTGTATAATATGGATTTTCTTGATTATTGACTAAATTAACGACTATTCCTTAAAATAAATTATATCAGCTAAAAGGTTATTTTCTTATCTTTAATTTCATTATACATTGTTTTAACCTACCTATAATAATACCCGAGATAGTAAGGATTAAACGTTTTTATTCTCTCCTGTAAAATTGACGTTTTTCACTTGCACGTTTATTCGGTGGGGCCATCGACTTTCAAATAAAAATTTATAATAGAGTAATATTCAGTCTTTTTCCTTTACGTATGTTATAACTACGGAGGAGGCCTAAAATCTTCAGTGGGATATAACAAAAGGCTGATGATGATGATGATGATGTTATAACTAGGTAGTATAAGCTTCAATTTAATATTATGAAACGTATTACAGTACAAATTTCAATCAAAGCATTTTATTAACTGTTTTTTATCCCATCGAAGTCTAAAGTTTTTTTTATTTTTATTTTTTTAGGTAAACCAACGACAGTTACAACAGTACATTCACATTTTGCACACGTAAACTTAAGCTAATTGCACTATCACTTAAAGGTCAACACAGCTATCTAAACAACAATTGTTACTTAGTGATAATTTAAGAACATTAGAATAAAAAAAACAAAAACACAGAATTTAAATACAAAAAACAAAACATATAAAAATTTACACTCTATATAAAAGGTCAGTTGCTGTGGCCTTGAATTTAGGTAGGGACATAGAATGGATATTCAAAGAATCGCTGCACTTATTGTAAGTTACGAGTATAATATTAAATACTAGTGAGCTCTCGCTTCGCTATATTACACATAAAGCGGAGTTTTAAAGATTTAAGCATACATACGTCATACACACAGACAGACGCGAGAAGTGACTGTGCTTTATACTATGCATTGAATAATCAAATGAACTTGAATAATGAATAGCGTTCCCAAAATTTATTGAAATTTTCAGCGAAATCGAATCTGTTATATGAAATTGAACACAATAAGTTTCGCTGCTTCATTAGGTACAAAAATACCGTGTTTCGTTATACAATAGGCAACGTTGAACGAAATTTAATATTAGAAACGATGGATTGTACGCGTTTTAGGCTAAAATACTCCTTCACCAGTTATCCCTTTAATTAAACACTGAAGTAAGTGTTTTGCCAAAGTGCTTAAGAGTGCTTAGATAAATTTCATTTGAACGAATTTGCCAAGAGCCGGTGTTCAACCAAAATTGATTCGAGTTTATTGTCTAAGAAGAAAGATCATAAAATTTACCCACTTCAATCTAAACATTTTCAACTTGAAATTGTTTTCGTTTGCAAGCGACGGAGCCCTATCAATTTTTATTCGAGGCCTGCCAAAATAAATTCTCAGAATTAATACCAAATATAAGGCCTGTTGTGTGTACATTTAAAGCAGGAAATATACTGCTAGCGTGTATTTAGTTTCTATGTTCTACCGAGGAGTAGACACAAACAATTGTCATTTACAGTTGGTATTCTTCAAGATCTGGCAAAATAATGATCACAATATGAATGTGAATTTTTCCGATTTGAAATTTAGTGTAGCACTAAAACACAATTGAAATAAAAAGATCATAAAGCTAAATATTATCACATAATTTCAGTGATCTTAAAAATAAGTAGGGTAAACCGTATAGCTATTGCCCACTTAAGGACTTCAAACACTTTGGCTTCAAAACAATAAAAAAAGTATTATAACTTTTAACCATTTATTATTTTTTTCTTATATCTAAATAAAATCTCCATCAAAGTGTTAACGGTTTTTAGTCAAAACTTACATGGCTTAGAAAATAATTAAACAAATATATAATTATCTAAAAATGTACAGTTATTGCCCATTGCTTACACTTATTGCCCACATCACAGCACAGTAATTGCCCAGTACCTTAAAATGATAAATGAGATATTGAACTTTAATAATACAATCAAAATAAAAGGTTAAACTTAAATCTACTACAAATCTTAAAATTACAGTATTTTTCAAAAATTTGCCTTGTAGTCAAATTGTTTGAAGTATCTTGAACAGCCTTGATAGCTTTCTGTAAGTTCTCTTTGCTATATTGCACTTTTGGTGCCTTTGGCATACTGTAAATAAAAAAATACCAAGCAATAAGGTGTTGTGCATATTAATTGGCTACGCAATAATGTTAACAATATTTGCTACATTGTCAAATTATTGCGTGTGTGTGGCAAAAATATTGAGAATGTTATTGCGCGTGTGCAAGCCATTAAGCTTATAAATGTGACGGCAACATTACTTTCTTAATCCAAAAATTACCATAATGATTGCCCTGGGCAATAACTATATATATTAACCATGGCAATCACTAAAATTATGGTGGGCAATAACTAAAAATATGCCGAAATACGTACAGCGATTGCCCACCGTTAAAAAACCGTTGAATCTAATCTGATTTCAAAAATTTCATTAAAAATATTACAAAACACGAATGATTTCGTCATAACCATACACCAATGATTAAAATCTATATATATAAAAGGAAGTCGTGTTAGTTACACCACTTATAACTCGAGATCGGCAGAACAGATTTGGCTGAAAATTGGTAGGGAGGTAGCTTAGAGCCAGGAGAAGGACATAGGATACTTTTTATCCCATTTTACAGAGTTCCCGTGGGACTTGACATGAAACGTCAGTCATTATGTCAAACATATATATAGTCCTTTTTCAGCTAAGATGATGCCTGTGACACATCGATTTTGACAATTGTAGTGATTGATGTCCTGCAATTAAATAATTTCGATTATTTCTGGTAATCGATTATATTTTATATGAAAATGAAATCGATTTTATTAAACTACGAAATTTTAAAGTATGATTTGTCTTTATGTATTATAGTGAAAGCTTATTGTACATATATGTATGTATGCTTTACATAGCGCTATTCGGTAAAGTAAAATAATAAGAAGTGAGTAAATGTTTTCATTCAGTATTTGAAAAATCACTGTCAGAAGAATCGCTTGATGAGTCACCATCCCCGACATTTATTATAAGTTGGTCTTTCCAGTCCTCTAATATTATATATGGTACTTTTTGTCTTTTCGACTTTCGTCCAATCTTCACGAGTGACTGAAGCGATTTTCAAGTGATCGCCATATTATGTTAGTCCCAGCTCTATGCTCTTACTACGTTCGGTTCTACGTATAAGAACTGCATAGATATTTTTTTTAATTTTCTATTTCATTAAATTAAACTAAACGATACTGTTTCTCTTTTAAAAGTATAAAATTATTTATTTTAATATTTTTCCTAATGACGCCGCAATAAATAAATGAAAAAAGTGTGTAATACGATATTATTTTATTATTTTCGTTTTTCAAACGTAAATGCGTAATTCAGAACACAATGAAGTGTCACAGGGATCATCTTAGCTGAAAAAGACTATAGTTGTCCAATCCTGTCAAATACTGTAACGACTGTTCATGTGTGCGTTCAGAAATTATTTTTTTGTAAAATGTTTAGGTATATTTGTTTGTTTTAGACATTAATTTTTGTAAGATATTTATTTGATTTTTAATTTCCGAAAATTATACCTCATATTATTAGAAGTGTTTTGAATCTACAACATGCATCTATATTCAATTATTGTTTATTCCAGAGATTTTCATTTAGCAAAATAGTGACATCTAATTGACATGTTCGTTTATTGACAAATATTTCAATATCTATAGTGACCAAATTAAAGAAGGTTCTTTGTCAAACATTTTACAATCATCACGTTTTTGGTTTAGAAGAAAAGACGAGCTGATCGCACTACAATAAATACGGTTCATACCTGTATCAAACGGATAAGTAGATATTAAATCTCTAAAACAAGAATTTTTTGCAAATATATTTTATGGGCAATTCAGCAAAAGAAGTTGATCAGCGTTTGCACAACAATTTGGTGAAGATCTATTGTGGAACATCATCATACATTTTTCCATCGACACAATAGGGTAATTTCCTAAGTCAAATTTTACACGCGATTTCACAATTAATAGTAAGATACGATAAGATAGAATTAATATTAATAGTAGGTAAATAAATAACATTAGTTAAATTTAAATCAAAATTTCTAACGAAATGAGACAATAATAGACATTAAGTTGGGTCGGTAAGTCCATTTCAAAACTGCGAAAATTCTTCAAAAATGCTTTGCCATCGTATTAAATACAAAATTAGTATTAACTTTCACTATGAAAATAAATTCGTAAACGGTACATTTGATATAGCTGCTGAACAAAGTTCTTACGATATGCATACAGTATTACACGTTGTGACGTCATAGTGTGCTGCGACATTTGTATGAAGCGTTTTGAGCTCACCCATATGATGTGCTATTGAAACTGTAATATCTCGGGGATTTTTCCAAATATCAAACCATTATTTTAACAGTATAAATACCTTCTTTATCCAGCTACATATATCAAAATTGTAATATTGGGTAGAAGAGTTACCAAAAATCGAAAACATTGTTGGCGCGGTTAAATTTATTTAACTTATAGTATTTGCCATTATCCTTTATTACCTTGAAAGTAGGCCAATAACTGTCTCTAATAAATTTTGTTGCGCCAAATGAAGTCATTTGAAAGCAATTATTGTATTGCTGGATATGAGTAAAAAATATGAGATTAGTAAAGTTCTTCTCAGCTATGACGAGACCAGGGAAATAAGGATTAAATTTTATATGAAGGATATTATAGATTCCAGTTCAAATTGAATAGGTACTTACTTATACCTTATATGGGACAACTGTCAGCTATAAAAAGCATACATACGGTCGAATTGAGAGAAACAAAATTAAGTAGTGCATCAAAGCTACGTTAAGGCGGTACGAAGTTCGCCGGGTCAGCTAGTATCAAATAAAATGCAAGAAAAAAAATTTTTCTAGGCAAGTAATCCCTTAATTAAATTGCTAAAATGATTACCTGTTTGAGTAACACGTTCACCCGTCTTGAAAAAATCCGCGGCATTACTGTTTTTTCTTCGGTGTTACCACTTGTCAATTTTAAAATCTACTCTAAATTGACCATAGAGTAACCTAGTAAATTATATTCGAAACAAGTGAGAACACACCCTTTGATTGAGATTTTTTTCTAAAAACGGGCAATCACTGCCTGTGGGCAATTACTATCTGGTTTACCCCTAGTTAACTTTATAAAACTATACGATTCTAAGCATGCTCGTAGTAATTTAGTACATAGGAATTAATGTATGAAATATACCTTTTTTTTTACGCGGAGAAATGCGTGACGCACCGTCACTCCGGGCAGGCGTTTACCCGGAGTGGTGTGTAGACTCCCGGCCGCCGGATACTGGAACTTCCGGCGGCTGCTCCTGGTGACTCAGGGGTATACCCACTAAAACTTCGCGGTGCAACTACAATGCCCTATGGCGGTGCGACGGGACATAGCGTAGCCTTCCTTCCGCTGCACCAGTATGAAATTTACCTACTATAAAATAAAGTTTTTATTGTAAGGTAACACCGAAATATAAAAATCTTCGAAATTGCTTTTATATGGAGGTACATACACATAAATAAAATCACGCCAGGGGTAGGCAGAGATCAGTTCCTGCCATGTGCAACGGTCCTAGCACACCACATTCGCTATAGGTATAGGTAGAGGTAGATTTGCGTATCCTTAAAGTATATCTGTTATAGGCAATGTGTATAATCCGGTACTGTATAGATTACCTAGGTATTCTATACAATGCCTAAAACGTTCAGGCAATGTGTATAATACGATTAATTTCACACATTGCCTAGGTATTGTATAAAATGCCCGAAGTGCATCAGGTAATGTCTATAATGAACGACCACGGGTAGGACCTTAAACATTTTTATTTATTTATTATTCAGATAGAGTTAATCAACCTTAACCTCGGTATATTTTGAATAATATTTTATTGCGTTGCCTAGAGGGGTTAGGTAGCATTGGTTTTGAGTCCGCCCATTAACCCATAAATGGTCCATCCGTCCATCTGTCACCAGACTTTTTACTCAAGAACAGTGATATCTAGATATGTAGTTGCAATTTGTTGATTACATATAATAGCTGTGCCCGCGACTACGTTCGCGGTTTTTCCCAATTACTCCTATTACCGTGACAATTTTTCAATATCGCGTTGCAAGTAGGCTTTTCGTTTATTAAGGTACTTGCATGCCAAATTTCAAACATCTTTCTTTCGCGGTTTAGATTTCTTCATACAAAAGTTTTTTCCTGCTAACTCTCGTTCCCGTAAGAATTTGCAATATCATGTTCCAACTAAGCTTTAAGTTTACTATGGTGCATGCCAAATTTAAAGCATATTGCTTAAGTGGTTTAGATTTTTCATACAAAAAGATTTTTCCACTAATTCCCGTTCCCGCAAGAATTTCGGGAATTAATTTCTTAGTGCACCTCTACGGTACCTTAGCTACGTTATTTCCAAATTTCAAGTGCCTACGTTAAGCCTATTATGCTGTGGGTCGATATGTCAGTCAGTCAGTCAGTCAGTTTCTCTTTTTATATGTTTAGATGTTACCGGACAAACCCGATTTCAGGACAAACTCGTTTGGCTTTGGATAAACTATGAAATGAAATGAAATGAAATGAAAAAATTAAATTAACTATGTAGTACTTGCGAGCTCAGGACTTCCTGGCACCCTAGACTGAGTTAAAAAAAGAGTCCTATTTGTGTTAATTTTTTTTAAACCACCCATATATACCTGTGACGGAAAAACTAGTTTAGCTTAGGCCAAACTAGTTTGTCCTAGAACTCCTATGTGACAAACGCTCAATACGCAAAAAACACGGCATACCAACCGATAAAATGCAATATGTTTAATCAGCGCTATCTGCTTGTGACAGTTAAAATTAGGATAAGCTCTCAAAAGATCAGTAGGTACCTATCTAACTAACCAAATTACGGAGAAGACAAATCGATTAAATACATTACCTAAGCTTCAACCGGCATTCTATACAATGCCTAGGTATTCTATACATTTCCTAGGTAAAGTGTGAAATACTTCAAACATTGAGTATAATTTCATACATTGCCTAAGAAACCTCGGCATTCTATACATTTCCTAGGTATTGTATAGAATGCCTGCATTATACACATTGCCTATAACACATCCATCTACAGGCGAGAAGATCGAAGCCAAGAGCCACGATGACGTCACGATGCTGTTCAGCGACATAGTTGGCTTCACTTCCATCTGCGCGACCGCCACGCCGATGATGGTCATCGCCATGCTGGAAGACCTGTACAGCGTGTTCGACGTGTTCTGTGAGCTGCTGGACGTTTACAAGGTGAGACGGGTTCGAAACCAGGCTAGCCGATGATGACATCATAGTTGGCTGATGATGGTCGTATCCATGCAGGAAGACCTGTATGCAGTGTTCGATAGAACACTATGAGCTGCCGATCATAAGGTGAGACGGGTTCAAAGTCAAGCTACGATGAAGTTACCATGCTACTACAATCCCTGATGACGTCACGATGCCATACAGATGGTCATCGCCATGCAGGAAGACTTTTATGCAGTGTTCGATAGAACACTGGGAGCTGCTGAACGTTTACAAGGTGAGACGGTTTCCAAGCCAGGCTACTATGACGTCACCATTGTACTACAATCCATGATGACTTTACAATGCTACTACAATCCATGACGACTTCAAAATGCTACTACAATCCACGACGACGTCAAAATGCTACTACAATCCACGATGACGTCACAATGCTACTACAATCCACGACGACGTCAAAATGCTACTACAATCCACGATGACGTCACAATGCTACTAAAATCCATGATCACGTCAAGATGCCATACAGATGGTCATCGCCATGCTGAAGGACCTATACAGCGTGTTCGACGTGTTCTGTGAGCTGCTGGACGTATACAAGGTGAGACGGGTTCGATCCTAGTCCAGTCTGCATATGCAAACATGTTGCCGTGCAGTGGGCAATCTGAGTCGTCGCACTTAAACGTAAACAGGGGGCTTAGACAAAGTAACAATATCGAAACGATAACGAAGTTCGAAAAGAACAAAATGTATGGAATCGATCACGTGATTTATCGCGTCTTATGTCAATCCCATATTATGTTATTCTTTTCGTACTTCGTTATCGTTTCGATAGTGTTACTTTGTCTACGGGGCCTGAAAAGTTTATTAAACTCTCCTGTTCTAAAAATATAGGTACCTAAAATCTTGAGCATTCTCCAACGCTTCATGCTCTCGTGTTCAACATGTAATTTCTTTGTCCAGGTGGAAACGATAGGTGACGCTTACTGCGTCGCAAGTGGTCTACACCGTAAGATCGACACTCACGCGCCACAAATCGCTTGGATGGCACTGCGCATGGTGGAAACCTGCGCGCAACATCTCACGCACGAAGGGAATCCTATCAAGGTACCTAATTATTTAAAATTTTAGACTTTCGCGTTCCATTTCACTTAATATTAGCCTTTATGGGTCTACACGCGATATTAGGAGTAGCAATTACATAGCTACTTACTGCCAGACGTTTCGACTGGGTTACCCCAATCATGGTCGCGAGCTCGCGACTATGATTGGTGTAACCCACTATGTAATTGCTACTCCTAATATCGCGTGTAGACCCATAAAGACTCAAATTTAAGGTAATTATTTGACATATTAATAATAATAAGGCGTCCGACCGATTTTGGCCATGGCGGCCGATCTCAATTAAGATCAGCCAAGTGCACAGGACTTATTATAGTGCACAAATGTGCGCGCAAACACAAGTGCACTCTATGTTCCCGTACTCTCATAGTTCGGTGAGACGGCAATCTGACATGGCCGATGAGACATTGGGCGCAGGACCACCGGCTTAACGTGCTTTATGAGCCACGTGCGTCTGGGACGGGACTTACGCCACCTTTGCCACGAATACACCAATAAGACGGTCAACATAACAAAAATAGTTTTTTTTATAACAACGAGAGCATTAATTGGTACCTAATACTAAAATGACCAGACTTTATACATAGTACTAACTTTGTGGAAGTAACTACTACCTTTATCTTCTAAAATGTTCATAGCATGACATTATCTAATTTAGCAATAACAAGCTATTCTGTGGAAAATAATATTATGAAACATATTGGACAGGTAAAAAGTTTGATGCTGGGTCTGCGTCTGCTTCAATCTCGCTATTACAGTGAAGAATAAGACAGTGAATCCATTTCATTTAGCATTTCATATAATTTTATATCTAACGATTACTTTCTTGGGGAGGCCTATGTCCAGCAGTGGACTGTAATGGACTGATGATGATGATGATGATGATTACTTTCTTAACATAATTATGGCGAATCCTTAAAAGGCATTAAATATTTAGCGGTTTTAGCGCTTAAATTAACACCTGTATGGGAGTTTAGAAATAAAAGCTTTGTACTTGTTTAATGACCGAACTGATTTGCCAAATAAGTATGGAGCCACTTATTCGGCAAGTACGATAGTTTTACATTGCTTTAGGTACCATTTGAGTTGAAATTGTGATGTATGCACACTGATGACTAAAACCTCTACTTAATGCAAATCTAACTATACAGAGTGATACAGTGTTAGTAAAATGCCAAGTCATAAAATCAATTCCACTGTTAACCTTTCTATATTGTGGAGTGAAATTTGGCAGCCTGCCAAATTTGTTCTTTGGATTCCAGGGTCAGGCCAATGTTATTTTACTAGTTATTAAAAAAAATACGGTTATATAAAACAAAATGCTGGCAGAGTTTGAACAGTGTTTCAATGTTGGTAAACTTAATTTATCATTTAAGCGCGTTTTAAGTTTAAAAAAAACATAAAACTATTGGGTAAACGATGATTACTATTTCCATGCCAATACTTTAAAGGTAAATTGAGCGTTTAGTCCAAAAATTTACTAGTTTTTTACGAGCATTGGTACTTATTTTAATTTAGAACTCTACCATGAGCAAATGCTCATATAAAACATTACTACAGGTGTCTTAAGCATTTGGCAACTTTAATTAGTTTAGTTCACTCGATGGTATCGTAAGCGGTTTCTTGCCACAGTCTATGTGCCATCTAATGACATGTCCCGCTTGTCCGGAAACTTGCTCGCTGAGCGACTTGATGGGTGCCTCAGACAACGCGATTCGTGTGGCCGCATACTGGGCCGATCACGTTTGATTTTGCCATCGACTCGATAAAAAGAAGATGGTATCGTACCACATATTTAAATCCCCATTGCATTATTAAAATGAATGTTTTTTTTATAGCATGAAATGAAAAAAGGACATTATGGTTACGCTGCACGTTTAGACAGATAGACGAGCCTAACAATATACCCCGTATCCTCTATATACACCGTGAAATTTTAGTGGTTGTTTTCCCGCAGTATAATGATTCTATCTTAGTAGTACAAAAGATTAGTGCAGTTCTTTTTTGTTAAAATCAATAAATGCCGGTTTTACAAAAGATTTAACCGAAACTCGAAAGCACGTTCGAACCGCTTTAAGACTTAGGGTGTCGAGCTTCTTCAGCTTTACGCATCGATTTCATGCGGCAAGCAGTACCTGATTACGTCACAACTTATAAAAGAACGATAGCTTCTCTCGTTTTCGAGTTGGAAAATTTTTATTTTGAAAATTTGAAAAAAAAATATTTTTTTTTCGAGTAATTATTTGCATGACTCAATAGTATTACTAAAGGTAAATCGTTCTGCTACGGGAAAACAACCACTAAAATTTCACGGTGTATATGTTACCGGCCAAACCCGATTTCAGGACAAACTAGTTTAGCCTAGGCCAAACTAGTTTGTCCTAAGCCCGTTAGGATAAACCGGTATAGCCTAGTCCAAACTAGTTTGTCCTAAGCCCGTTAGGATAAACCAGTTTAGACTAGGCCAAACTAGTTGATCTTGATATAGATGTTACCGGCCAAACCCGATTTCAGGACAAACTAGTTTAGCCTAGGCCAAACTAGTTTGTCCTAAGCCCGTTAGGATAAACCGGTATAGCCTAGTCCAAACTAGTTTGTCCT
Organism: Maruca vitrata; assembly: GCA_039566165.1. Taxonomy (NCBI): domain Eukaryota; kingdom Metazoa; phylum Arthropoda; class Insecta; order Lepidoptera; family Crambidae; genus Maruca; species Maruca vitrata. The sequence goes on from CM076930.1 coordinate 10,155,828, forward strand.
AAGCCCGTTAGGATAAACCAGTTTAGACTAGGCCAAACTAGGTGATCTTGATATAGATACGCATTATCTAGGATAAACTGGTATGGCCTTTTCCAGACATTGTAATATGTCAAGAAAGTCAAAATAAATAGATTATCCAAATAAAATCCTTCGTAATTGGAAAAATTATAATTTTTATTATACTATAATCTTATTCTTTTTCGTCGTTAAGTTTTCATTCGTGCAATCATACTATATTTGGCAAGAAATATTTTTTTTTTTATGTAAACAATAATGTCTTAATTATTACAATAATTGTGTCGTTAAAAATTATCCTTACTAATATTATAAACGTGAAAATTTGTAAGTATGGATGTATGGATGTGTGGATGTATGGATGTATGTGTGGATGTTTGTTACTCTTTCACGCTCAAACTTCTGAACCGATTTTCATAAAATTTGGTATGCTGGTTGCTGGCACTCTGGAATAACATATTGGCTACTTTTTTAAATTCAATTCCCATGTGGTTCATTGGGGGGGGGGGGGGGTGAAAATTATGGGAGACTTTTACGTTTATAGATTTTTATAAAACGTGGTATGGAGGTAGCTGGCTATTTTAATACATCATTGCTACTTAGTCGCGGGCGGCCGCTAGTGGATAATAAATGATAATACAAACAATTATACTTTAACAAATAATAATAAAAAGAAATAATCATATGAGTATTATGTACCCCATAACTTCAAAAGTGAAAATGATCTGAACTGCGCCATTATTTTTAAAGGGTGTAAACAAAACCTTAATCGAAAAACTTTAACCGATAAAAAACATGTCTAATAGTGAGTGATGAAGTCGTGAAGTGTTTTCTAACACAATGACCTCATATTAATAAAATTTCAACCCTTGAAAATCTTACAACCCTTGCAAACAACCCCTAAATTGAAAAAACACAAAGAAATACATTAGTGTGTAAATATAGAGTAAGTAATATTTTATATTTTCTATAATAATTTTCAAGTGTTAACCCCCTTTCAACCCTTGAAACCCTGAATTTTTTTTTAAGTTTACTTGCAACGCGATATTGCAAAATTCGCACGGGAACGGGAGTTATTGGGCAAAAACTTTAGGATGTAAAATCTCATAGTCCACGCGAACTAAGTCGCGGGCACAGATAGTTATGTATATTAATTATACACAATACAATAGTTTTGGGTCTCTGTATTATACTGCGTACTCTCACATTGCTCCAAATAATCATGTGGTCAATGTTTTTGACTATAACTCCTTTAATTTTCATGCTATCACAATTTTTAAATTTAATTTTTGTAAACAGAAGGCCATACCGGTTTATCCTATCTTTATAAGAAACAAGAAATAAGATTATAGTATAATAAAAATTATTATTTTTCCTATTGCGGAGGATTTTATTTGGATAATCTATTTATTTTGACTTTCTTGACATATTACAATGTATGGAAAAGGCCATGCCAGTATATCCTAGATAATGCGTATCTATATCAAGATCAACTAGTTTGGCCTAGTCTAAACTGGTTTATCCTAACGGGCTTAGGACAAACTAGTTTGGACTAGGCTATACCGGTTTATCCTGACAGGCTTAGGACAAACTAGTTTGGCCTAGGCTAAACTAGTTTGTCCTGAAATCGGGTTTGGCCGGTAACATATACACCGTGAAATTTTGGTAGTTTTCCTGTAGCAGTACGATTTCCTTTACTAGTAGTACTATCGAATCATGCTAGTTATTTCTTGAAAAAAAATAGTTTTTTATTAATTTTCATAGAAATAAATTTTCCAATTCGAAAGGGTGTGAAGCTATCCTTCTTTTAATAGATTTTACGTAATCAGGTATGAGTTCGAGTTGATGGTATCGACTCTGAACGTTTCAAAACGCAAGCCGGCGTCAGACAGGGCTGGTATATTGTCCCCCTTACTGTTCAACATATACACGGAATATATCATGCGGATAGTTCTCGAAGATTGGAAAGAGGGAATATCGGTTGGAGGAAAAAAAAATATCGAACCTAACGTACGCAGATGATACGACCCTCCTTGCGTCAACTAAAAGCGAAATCCAGACTCTGCTTCGACTTCTGGAGACTACTGCGCTGGATTTTGGACTGGAAATCAAGCGTGACAAGACCAAAATGTTGATCATAACCGTGCCAATAACAACCAACCAGAGGTTCAAAATATAGCAGGATGCGAAGTTGTTAATAGCAACGTGTATTTGGGCTCCACGATAACCAACAGCGTAGGTTGCGAGGATGAGATTCGGAGACGTTGCGCCGTGACTAGATCCTCTGTTGAAAAACTCAAAAAGACTTGGAATTACCGCAGAATAACCAAAAACACAAAAGTTCTGCTGATGAGATGCCTGGTATTTCCTATCTTTCTGTACGGGGCTGAGACATGGACGCTGAGGCTTCAATACCGGCGCAAGATTGACGCGTTCGAAATGTGGTGCTGGAGACGCGTTCGAGCGTGCTTTCGAGTTTCGTTTTTCACTTTCGAAAAACCGATATTTATACATACATACATAAAATCACGCCTTTTTCTCAGAGGGGTAGGCAGAGATCACTTCCAGCGATCCACTTTTCACCTCTGTAGGAAACGTGACGTGACGGGTTGTGGACCACGTCGCCGCCATTCTGCCTTGTGCATTGTTTTAACAAGGTCATTGCGTTCCCACGAGTAGCAAGGATATATGACGGGGAAAGGAAAAGGAGAGGAAGGATACTATCGCCTCGGATGATTTGGACTGAGTCGATAGTAGCTCGAGGAGCCGGGGTCGCTTACCCGTATACCGTTCACCAACCACCGGACAGATAGTTGTGACTGATATCCCTGACGGTTTTTATTGATTTTTATAAAAAAAACTGCACAAATATATTTTACTCCTAAAAAAGCTCATTCTGCTGCGGGAAAACAACAACTAAAATTTCACGGTGTATATTTTTTGTGTCTTGAAAAAAGCCTTGTCAACGCGAAAGCACCCTAATATCCCCAGTACCTAATTTGTCTTCACCACGTTTGATAAAACACCTCCTTCACAGATGCGAATCGGTCTGCACACCGGTACAGTCCTAGCTGGTGTGGTCGGCAAGACCATGCTGAAGTATTGCCTCTTCGGCCACAACGTGACGTTGGCCAACAAGTTCGAGTCCGGGTCGGAGCCGCTCAAGATCAACGTCAGTCCCACCACTTATGAGTAAGTTATTAAAATTATTATTTACTTAGAAACGGGGGCCCTTCCGTCCAGCGGACCGGCCAACTCGGACCCGCATAGCTCAATACCAATGCGAGACTCCACGCCTTGTCTCGTTGTTGCCGCAGCAGTGGCCTCCTCTTTAAGCGGGCTTTTAGGGTGAGTGCGACAGGCTCAATATGGTTATTGTGCCTGTCAACCTCATATTTGGATCTCACTACCGCTTTCCATCAGGTGGAGTGAGATCTTCTTGTTAGGTTATTATAAAAAAAAAAGGAAAGTTAGTTAGTTAATGTTCTTATTAACTTAGAAAACTGAAAACTGCGGTTTTTTGCCACAGTCCATATGCTATCTAATGTCATGTGCCGCTTTATGCTACCCGGTTTAAATAAAAACTCACTAAAAAAACCTTGAAATTATTTTGTACCTTAAGTACCAACCATAGAGAATTAGTAAACTTAATTGGGACTACCGTAAACCGTGGACATTAAGTTCCTGAATTTCTGAATATGAAATACAAAGTAAATTTCCAAGCATAAAATTGTACTATTCTTGTCATAAAACATCGGCTCACAATGCAAATAGAAAAAAAACCTATCAACAATGTTTAATTCCATTAAGTTTATGACTTCATTCGAAATTCGATTTTCAAATCAACAGCCTGTCGCCATTTAAATATAAAACCGTTCAAAATAAACTCGCCTTCAACGATATTGGTATGGAATGTCTTTTGTATTGCCGCGTTCAACCGTTAAAAAAAGCTATTGCGTTATTTCGAACAACAAATAAATGACTGTCGATATAAGGCTTTATCAAAAACCAGTGAACGTAAAGATATCGATTCCGTTGTCAGTTTTATGTTGGCTTATGTATTAAGTTACTCGTATATTTTAACTACGAGTGCTTTGGCACAGTTCTCTTTCATATCAAGCTGTAGTTGTATTAAAACTATAATTAAATAATTCTATTTAGACAGAAATAAACATAGAAAAATATTTCTTATTATGACCACAGAATCTGACAAAAGATGCTGTCACATCAATGATGTTTGACGCAGAAAATAAAATACATTGCTTGTTTGAAATAAAATTCTAAACATATTATTTAGAGACCCGACGTTTCGAGCACTTCATAGCGCTCTTAGTCACGGGCAAATTGTATTTCAATATAGAATAATAGTCGCTTGTTACCAATAGCACTTTAGCAATACAATAAATTGTAACATTGTTGGTTTTGTATATTTTTTTATCTAGCCCGTGATGTCCTACTCTTGGACAAAGGCCTCCCTCAATTCACTCCATGTTTGAACGGTACCAAGAGATATAATCGTAAATATGAAATTCAAAATTGAAAACACAGTGGTACGTGGCGATGTTTTTTTTATTTTTTTATAATGAGCTAACAAGATGACCTCACTCCACCTGATGGTAAGCGGTAGTGAGATCCAAATATGATGTTTGAACTGGCGTCTCGCTTGGCAAGCAATGACCATAACCTCCTTAACTATCGACGCTTTTTAAGGCTTATTTCACAAAGAAAAAAAACAAAGCAGCTCTTTTTTATTGAATAATGGATTATTACAACTCAAATGACGCACAACTCTGACATTCCTTTCATCCATCGAAATCTATCTAACCGTTTTCAATCCCACCGGGATGTTCCCGGGAAAATCTGACGGCCGTGTAACAAAGGCAACTTTTGCAGGTGGCTAATAAAATTCCCCGGTTTCGAGATGGAGGCCCGGGATCGCTCGTGTCTCCCGAATTCGTTCCCGAAGGACGTTCCGGGAACATGCTATTTTCTACACAAGTACACCCACCCGGGAACGGATCTGGATGCACCGCAGGTGAGTTGGGAACGGGGTTTCTTGACCTCTACTCTTTTATCTGACAGTGGACCTTGGGCTTAACAGGTTAAGAAGAAAAAAGTGTTGCTTTATTACTTCCAGAAAATCTAAGACAACATTAGAAACATTTAAGAAAAAGAGTTCAATTTACTAATTTGAATAAACCCTACTTTTTAATCTGAGAGGGGACCTTATGCTTAACAGGTTAAGAAGGTTTTAGAAAAAAATATTCTTGCTTTATAACTTCCAGAAAATCAAACACAAGAATATAAACAACAATGAAAAAGATTTAAATTTACCAAATTGAAGATTTGTTTTTAAATTTACCTCTTTTTGATGTAAATCAGCTGTATCATGTCACAAAGTATACCGACTGTACCATTACGAAACTAAAAAATAATGACCCTCATATTTTTATATTATAAAGAACAGTAACTCAAACAAACAAGAATCTTATTTTGTACCTAATTTAAAACTATCGTGCATAAAAATAATGATGTTTACTACTACAAGTCACGATAAAACTTTCCAGACAAATTAAAGAAGATTCCGCCAAACGCTTAATAAAAACTTCTCTCCTCGTTTATTTTTTTTTTTACATTTTATCTAATTTACTACACTTCAGCTACTCTTTTCTTTTTAGAGTTTGAGTATAGCTACAAAATTAAAAACGCACAATAAGATTGCGACTTTCTTTTATTTTGCTAAATAATATTGAACTGTCAAGTCGAATAGTTTCACAACCTGTATAAAATAAGATACCGCTGATTTTAAAAAGGTTATGCTATACGACATCCAGAAACTATGTTCATTGTTACTTTAATATCCTTGTAGTCCCGCAAAACTTTCGAAATGGGTCCGCGTAAATCATTCACTAAACAAACGCACTAACAAAAACTAAATATTCACGTGTCTGGCAAATGTCGATGGCTAAAAACTTTACTTTCCTTTCAAATAAATCTCAGGCGGGGCGAAGTTTATTGGAATCGAAACGAGTTTCATAAGTAAAGTAATCTATTTTCTTTGACAGGTTAAACATATAGAGGATGTTCTGAGAGATTTCGGCATCGGACAGAACTAAATATTTAATCGAAAAAAGTTTTTTTTACTATACAATATTTATACATACATACATACGCCTTTTTCGAAAATTAATACTAACAATATTAATACTCGTGTAAACTTACCTATACTTTGAAAATCCTTGCCTTGAAAAATACACGAGTTACATCATCAATCACATTGTGTACTGCACTTTATGTAGAAAAAAAGTCAAGGCTTTTCTATGTTAGACAACCATCAGCTCAAAGAGCGACGGCATGTAAAATAAATGAAAAAACAAAAAATGTTTTTAGTTTAATATTTAAGCGTGAATTCCAACAGAAAGTCTTTGAATATTTTATTATTAAAGTAATCTATTTTCTTTGACAGGTTAAACATATAGAGGATGCTCTGAGAGATTTCGGCATCGGACAGGAAAAGGCGTCGACAGACGCTGAGAGTGAGGAACCAACATAGTCGATAAAAACATAAACAGATTATTAATAACAACAAAATTAGACCTCTCGACACAAACGCTCGCTACGAATCTAAATTTAAGAGTAACACTGTTAACACTGTAAATACTTATCTTAATCGCTTTGTAAACTGTTGATTTAAAAACTTTGTTCATCAAAATGTTTAATGTAAAAATGTTTTTGGAAGTTTAATACTCTTAGGAGTTAAGACCCCACTTTCCTTTTGTAAACAGCATTTGAATAAAAGCTAAAGGAATTTGAGCCTATTAACGTCGTTGTTAAAAGGCAAATATGTATGTGTGCTTAGAGCTGCCGTTGTAACATTTATAATACAGGTCTAATTCTAATGCCTTTCAGATAACTATAAAAGTTAATGTAAACTCTTAACAGTATGCTAGTTAAAATGTCAAAATTAAGTGAATAAGATGCTATTTTTCATGTGCAAGTTCTTATTGAAAAAAAAATATGACACATATTATTTCAGTGACACAAAAATCAGAAAAACAAACCATTAGTTTAAATTTTATAAAAGCAAAGGCTGACCGCTTTATCTATGTATACTATACACACATACTACTACATCATGTATACAGTAGCGCTATCATGAGTTTAAAAGTGACAGACTCGATTTCGACTACGTAAATATGTCTATGAAAAACTTGTACAGCGACCCTGGCGGTTTAGCTAAGACCTAAAATCGGTCGTATGAAAAAAACAATTCGATAGGTTTTTAACGTACGTAAGTTTTCGATAGTCAACTCATGGCACCGCTACAGGACCCTGTAACACGTGATTGTTTTTTTTCAGTTTGTACAATTCTTTATGACTATGAAAAATACGAAATATGATTAAATTGTTGACTTCCTAATTAGTCTTCACATAAAAAATAAGCACTTATGTATGAATATAAAACTGTTCTTCGTAGTAAATGTGATTCGTATAACTTTTGTACATAAACGTACCAAATCTGATATATAAATCTCTATTAGTTAATTTATAGTGATCTATGTGAAGCTTTACACGTCGTTTTAAGAAAATGTATATAAAAGTTGAATCTGGGATAATTACGACTTACATAGCTATAATGCAAAATGCCGTAGTTAAATTTAATATATAAAGGCAACAGTTTTACTGAAACTACTTTCAGGAAATTAAAAAAAAACAGTTAACAGTTTTGTTTTTTTTTTTCAGTTTAAGTTAATTTAACTACAACAACGGGTAAATTTTCCCTTGAGTCATCAAACTTTTGGTATAAACTGATATATAAAATAATGTCGTGTAATGTAAGTAAGCATATTGTGTTTTTTATTTATTTTATTATTTGGTAGTTCCTAAAAGTAATTTCACTGAAAATGTTGCTTCATAGCATAAAAATACTCATCATATTTAAAGTAAAACATTAAAGTAAAGACATTTGTAATCGTATTCATTTTCATACATTCCTTAGTAAAATATTCTTGCAATTAATAGATTTCATGTGAAATAACTAAACGAATTGTTTGAATTTTCTTCCATCACACAAGTGTAGATATATGCTTTATTTCCTGCAATAAGTTTATTAATTTTTTAATTGATATCGTCATGTAAGGTATAAGAAAATAAGAGATTATGCATTTTCATGTCATAGACTACTCATCTTTATCTAGATATAAGAATTCTGAACGATATACACACGAAAAAGCGTACGTTCTAAAGTAGTTAATATGCTAACAGCATCCTATAATACTTATTTAGAATAATACTTAATACTGATTATAATTGAGAATGAAGAACTACTTACTTAGTTTTGGTAAAGACACAATCTAATTTTTTTTAAGTTCCATGGAATTCGCAAGTAAGACAATGTCTATAAAAGTATAAAAATACTGTCGAGAAAGAAAATCTAAATATTTAATCGAAAAAAATTTTTTTTTGCTATACAATATACAACATACACAAACATTAAATCACGCCTTATTCGAATATTAATACTAACAATATTAATACTCGTAAAAACTTACCTATACTTTGAAAATTCTTGCCTTGAAAAATACACGAGTTACATCATCAATCACATTGTGTACTGCACTTTATGTAGAAAAAAAGTCAAGGCTTTTCTATGTTAGACAACCATCAGCTCAAAGAGCGACGGCACGTAAAATAAATGTTTTTAATATTTAGGCGTGAATTCCAACAGAAAGCTTTTGAATATTTTTGCGATCACCCCGTGACTACAACAAACACTAAAAATATTTCATAAAATCGAGATTCGAGCATTATACAAAACAGATTATGCAAACCGCTCTTTCTATAAAAGCTACCATTACAATAAGACAACAAATTGTAATCCCTTCCAGGAATACGAAATTTATGGAATTACCATAAAATGTACACTTTTAGGACATCTAAAGGTAATTTTTCCTTACCACCAAAGGAACTAATTAAAATAAATTAGCAAGTAAATTAAACACAAAGAACTCGAGACAAACCTTGTTTTTGATTACGTATTATGAATGTAGTGAAACGTAAGTTCCCACCTTAAGCTCAAGTCATTTCAAAAGTAATTTAAACTCAGTCGCTCAGAAGGGAAAGCTACTGTCTCTCAAACTTATGAAAATTACGGCCTACTATCTAGTTGGATAATTTTCTTTGTACTAGGTATAATTACCTGATTTCACAGTCGAGTATCTTATTTGTAAGCTTTAGATCAACCTTTTCAAAATAAATATTACGGGTAACCTAAACACCAATAACCAATAAGGGCTAACCCGAGTAAAAAAAATATTAAATGGCAATACGTAGGCATGAGGTCCTACTGCTGATTGGTGAATATTGACATTTCTACCAATGTCACGTCAAAAATAACCAATCAGGCTGCAGTTGGATCTCACGCCTACGTATTGCCATCTAGTGAACTTCTCAAACGTGTTAACCTTCATTCAAAGACCCAATTTAAAGTTCTTTGTTATACTGAAGTTTTCTTTATTGTTAGATGATTTTATTAATAGAAATATTAATCGGTAATGAAGCCCTTTTTATGTTTGATTTAATGGCTCATTTTAATAGTAAACAAGAATTTGACTTTACATCTGTAAAAGTGTAACTTTACACTATCTTCAAACCAACTTAATAGATTTTTATTTAATTCAAATGATTTTCAAGAGTCTATGTTACGAATTTTAATCTAGTCACGTAATTTATTAACAGCCAAGGGCTTAGAACATTCCAATTACCAACCTGTTAAATTTTGCATTGTTGTGATTAAAAGCTATTGTGTAATTTAAGTCTATTTATGCTAAGCTTTAAGCGTTTTGGCACATATCGCATAGATTACTTTAATAACTCTCATCTAGTCATTAATGTTAAGGAAAGCTTGTAACCAGTAATTCACCCTTAAATTTAATTACTTGGTATGCTTAGACATAGTGAAAAATTAATGTTAATTAACAATAGATTAGAGGAAGGAATAACTAAATAGATTTTCATGTAATTTATTTTATTAGACAATAAATGTATTTATCTAGCCCACGAAACTTCACATCTCATAGATTAATTACTAGGTGATTATTAAGACAGGTAACAAATAATATTATAGATAATAGCGTCCTAATTTCTAAAGAAAAGCCTAAAAGCTGGACCTACGTATATTTATGTAGATTATGCAGGATGATCTTATAGACAGTACCCAATTTTTTCTAGGCATTACGTTCAACTAATACTATTTGTATATATTTTATATTAATTTATTAGCCAACCAGAGAAAATGACATTAATCAATTTGTACTACTACTAGTACTACTTTAACTCCGGTTTTAGAGTTCGTGGTTTTTGTTTTTGCGGCAAATGCCATATAAAATCTTGGGTACTGACTAAAATTTCATTCAGTACAAAAACGGCCTCTCTCCAGATACTTGTAACTACCTCCTTGTATTTCAAACTATTAGCTAAGCGTATAGCATTATAAAATGTTATTTAAAAATGGTTGACTTTAATTTTTTTATAATTTAATGTCACTGTTTATAGTTAATACTCAACTTGTTGTAGTTATTATCCTAAAAAAAATCTTAAATATACTTTCAGCAATTTATCGTTAGGGATTTGTTAATATTGTATTTATAACTATAAATAATACTTAAGAGGAATTTTGATCACTCAAGGATATAAGCATGACTTTTGTTACAGAATGTTGCCCTGTATTGTTTTCTGTCACTTTTCCTTCGAAATAAGGCGTACGACCAGTCATGGCGGCCGATCTCAATTGAGATCAGCCAAGTGCGCAGGACATTATAGTGTACAAGCGTGCGCGCAAACACAAGTGCACTCTCTATTCCCTTACTCTCATAATTCGGTGAGACGGCAATCCAACATGACCGATGAGAGATCGGGCACAGGACCACCAGCTTAACGTACTTTCCGAGACACGGGCGTTCAACCGCCAACTTCCTTACTCCGAGCTAAGTAATTTCATTAGAGAAAAACTCACACAAATTTTGCCCGGCCCCGGACTCGAACCTCTCAGTCCTTACACAGCGCTTGCTACTAATAGATCAACGAGGCAGTTAATAGTTAGTTCCTTCGATATATTGGGCCTTTTTACAATGATTTTAAGTTTTCTCGTTTTCACTATTGATTAAAACATTTTATACTCTCCCATGAGGGGTTTCACATGTTGAGGACCACAGGCTGAAAATGTCAAGAATTTACTTTGAACTACAATTCTTGTTTGATCAAACATCAGCCCTACTCGTAGGAACCAATGTATGTTTCAAAATGCATGTTAATTGTAAATATTTGTGCGCATAACTTCGTCATTATGTAAAGCGTATGATCACGGCCTTCTATTCGCATAGTGTATAGAATCTTTAAGATGTAATTAGAGAAATATACATATTTCACTATCAATGTAAGCTAATGTTTGTATTTCACGCTGTTTCTGAGATTGTGTATTCTTTACGTTTCAAACGTTTCTTGCCGCTAAAGAAACATCACCTGTGAATGCACTTTTAGTGAGCAACTATGGAATAAAATGTTTCTTTCGTTATGTGCGTTTCATTGTTTTACTTTTGCGGTCCCACTATCCCCAGATAGATCATCGAACTGATTTTCAATCAGAATTATCAAAATTTAGCAAAAGAAAATTCAACATTGTAAATTAACATTGATATTATAATCTTGTATATCAACATTATTTCTCAATTTACAAAAAGACAATTTAACATTATGAAGTAATATGGACATTTTAATCTTTGTATATCAGCAATATTTTTTTTTATTAAAAAAAGAAAATTTAACATTATAATGTAACATTGACAACGGTTTTTCAAGCAGAGGTTTATGCAATAATCTCATGTGCGGAGAAGAACATAGAACTGAAGGTCAAGAATAAAACTATATACATTCTCAGTGACAGTCAAGCGGCCCTTAGGGCACTAAGAAACCCCAAATTAGACTCTAAACTTGTCGCTAATGCCATAACGGCCCTTAATAACCTAGGGAGGCAAAACAAGGTGAGGCTAATATGGATACCAGGCCATGAAGGGTATAAGGGAAATGAAAAGGCGGATGAACTTGCGAGAAGAGGCTCAGAAGCCAATCATATTGGACCAGAGCCATTTGTTGGGCTAGCGTTAAGCACCATCAACATGGCATTTAAGGAACATGTTGATAATGGGCGTTGGAAGCATTGGAAGAATAAACCAGGTATGGTTCACTCCAAGAGCTTTATTGGCGACAATCCAAAAACGTGGTACAAAACCATGATGGGTGGAAGCAGACTTCAAGTCGTCTACTCATGGGAGCGCTAACAGGGCACTACGTCACTAACTCATTACTGATGAAAATGAGACTGTCCTCAAACAGCGACTGTAGAGCTTGCAAAGAAGAAATGGAAGACATGAAGCATATCTTATGTGAATGTCACTCACTGGCCAGACACAGGCTCAGACTTCTGGGAACGGCTTATCCGAAACCAGAAGAATACAGGCACCTCAGACCCAAGGACGTTATCGCATTAATGCATTTGATCTTCAGGGAGTAGGTGTATAAAGGTAGGGGAAACACAAAAGATCCCTGAGGGTCGAAGTGAACCGGTTATACGGTCCCCGCGTTAAGATAAGATAAGAAAGCATTAATATTATAATCTTGAACATTGATTTTGTATATCTACAATATTTATTAAAATTTTAATGAAATAAAGAATTCCGACATAACTTACCAATACCTAACATTGGTATAACAATTTGGCGGCAGGATAATCTTACAAAACTCAAACTTTGGTACAATCGATTATAATAATATACTCGAGTTAACTATTAGAATTTCCAAGTAATAGTTATCTACAATTCAACAAAATTCAACAATAACTATCCAACTTAATATTGTTTTAGGAATCTACAGAAATTGTTGAAGTCACTTGAAATGCTACGACTGTTAATCAAAGTTGAACTTACTTTGAAGCTGACTCTTGTCAGCTTGATTAAGAAAGAATAATTTACATAATAACAACAACAATAAATCCTAATTTGATTGTTGTTGCTGCTGTCTCATATGTATTACATTTATTGTGAACTATTTATTTCTCAACTATTCCCAGTTACCAATAATTTTATTATAATTTCCGGACAGTTAATAAGCTCATGTATAAACATTTTGCAAACCTAGTTCTCGGCACTATTTTGTCTTTTTGTATGTCTAGATTTAAAATAAAACTATTTCTGTAATGACTGTTTGTGCCAAAATAAATGAAAAAAAAAAATAATAATAATAACAATAAAGAGAATAATTAGTAAGTACCGTAAGGCTAATTTTACACTTGCGCTGACCGTCATTACTGAAGGTCCAGTATGCATAGAGATATAGGGACCGTTTTTAAGTAACGCTGACCGGTCGGCGCCGACGCCCGATACAAAAATCTATCGGCGCCGAAGATCAGCGTGTCGTCAACGCGACTCTAAAATCAGCATATTAATAATAATAATAAAATAATAATAACAAAAATCACTTTATTGCTCCAAGAATAAAATTTTGCAAATTACAGAAAAAAAACAGAACAGTACAATTAAATTAAATTCATAGTTACGATTATTCGACGCTTTAACGGTGAAGGAAAACATCGTGAGAACACCTGCAAACTTATGAAGAAATTCTAAGTTTGTGCAGTAGACCAACCCGCTCAGCCAGCGTGGTTTACTAAGACCTGATTGTCCTATTTTTGGATAGGCCCATGAGTCAATAGTGGGGACGTATATGGGCTGATGATGACGATGATCCTAATAAATATTGATAACATTTTCAATTTGGCATTTCTCAATGTTCTAATTAAAATGGTTAGAAGAATTTAAATTATAATAATGCCTAATCGATTTCGGCTTTGGTTGACAATGCAGAACTGCTTAGGAATTCACAAATACATAATTCTAAGGTATGTGTTCACACTTATAGTACGTTTAAATACGGTTATCCGAAATGATCGATGAGAAATCAGGCGGAAGACTAACGGCTTAACGCAATTTCCGACACTTACACAAATTACTTACGGGAAAACTGTAAGCAAAATAGGGAAAAACGATATAAATTTAATTGAGGCATATAAAAGTATAACATCTATGTACACACATATTCGGATACCTCCAAATAATAGCTTTGATTACATAAACTTTTCTTGGAAATATTCAAACAACATGTTCACAAAATAAGTTGTTGTTTTAAACAAAGTTAAACACCGCTTACACCGGAAGCTTTTGCCCTAAGGGACTTTATTACATCGCAAAAAGATAATTTACCTAACGATCTTCCAAGGAAACCAGCTGTTACCATGCAGACCATTTTAACTCATATCAACAAAATGGCCCGACCATTTTGTTTAGTCAAAACATCAGCAAATAAATAAATAATAAATATTACACAACATCACATAGTTTGATCTGACCCTGTGGTAAGTAGCTTAAGCACTTGTGTTACGGATATACGATTCAACAGTGAATCAACACAAATATACTTCGTTATAATTAGTAACTCACTCAGACACGGAACAAACTCGTTCGTCACACAACTTTTGCCCCGGTGGGAATCGAACCCATGACTCTATGAACAGTCACCTGAGTCAATAACCACTGTTCCACCGAGCCAGTCCGGCCAGTGAGCCGATAGAGTGAATTATGAAATATTTACATTTCGCAACGTGATGAATGCCACATGTTTCCTACTCAGATATATTTAGCATGAACTTGTATATAAATAAAATTCATCGGATTTTCAATATTAAGCATATGTATGTATGATTTCAGACTTTCGCGTTCCATTACACTAAATATTTGTCTTTATGGGTCTACACGCGTTGTTATCGCTCGCGACCACGATTGGTGTAACCCAGTCGAAACGTCGGGCAGTAAGTAGCTATGTATTGGCTATTCCTAATAACGCGTGTAGACCCATAAAGACAAATATTAAGCATATGTAGTCAGTTTCAATAAGTTCAATCACATGAGTGTCACTAATTTCATTGTTTCTTCGCTAGATGCAAGCATTCGTCTTGTAATCGTCAATAGGGAAGGTGACAGTGTTTGATTCTGCATATGATTTCACGTTTTAGAGTTACTTTCGTCAATTAGAACTATTTGTGAAAGTGTGTATTTTTTTTCAGTAATTAAGACAACAATCTCTCTAAAAGTTGCATGGGCGAGTTCGTTATTAAATCTCAAAAATGATAAATAAATACTTCTGTCTCGGCGAGTTTTTAAGTTAGAATCAAAGTCCTAGTTAAAATAATATAATACTCATTCTGTACCAGATTACTACCATAACGTTTTTTATCTCCCCATAAGTGCCTATAATGAAACCATACCTCATAAACCTAACCGTTAATCCAACTACGTCTTTAGCTCTCATAAAACTACGAGCCTTTTTGCTAAATCGCCCCATTCATTGCGTAAACATAAACGTATTTGCATTCAGCCCGTGCATTTAATAACTCCGAGCGGCGTATAATATCGTAAATACGAGTAGTATGGAATATCGCTTGAATACATGAGGCACGTTTATGAGCTCCGATCAATTTACCGAACGGATTGCTGTTCATTTCGTTGATCTGTGGTTGAAAAGCTTCGGAGAGCTTTATGAGCCGATTGATCTGTTTTAGATTCGTTTTTTATTCTTAACTAGTGGTCCCGGCTTCATAAAACCTCCTTGCATTTTTCCATGTTTTCTTACCGTTTAAACCTACTCTGGACTATGATGAACATTTCAAAACCAAAATTTGCTAAATCGGCCCAGTCGTTCTTGAGCTTTAGTGAGACTAACGAACAGCATTTCATCTTTATTTATATCAATAGATTACCATGAAACACTTAACAACTTGGCACCCAATGATATAATAAACTGTCGATACGATACCTCCATTGATACAATTTGCGTTCATAATCTGTGTCCTGCAATTTTTTGACACCTTACTGACATATGAAACAAAAGACGCGAAAATACACGCAAATGAAAGAAATTGCTACATCACAACGTACCCTAACAAGGACAGATTTGTGTCCCACTTATCGCGCACTTATAAGATATCTGCCCCTGGTTTATTAAAATACTTGTGTTCCGTTAACGTGCTTTCCGAGGCACGAGCTTGCAACCGCCAACTTCCTTACTCAGGGCTGAGTCAGGAGTGAAAAGCGTCGATGGCCTAATGGTTAAGGTCGTTGCTTGCCATGCGAGAGGTCGTCAGTTAAAACCCCGCCACGTACCACTTTGTTTTTCAAATTTGGAATTCATATGTACTATCGGAGTATTTGGCGGTCGACCACCTATAAGGTGAAAATCGCTTGGCGCTTATACGTCTGTCAAAGCAAGCCCCGCCAAAATTGTGGTCCGAGAGCCTGCAAGAATTTTTCGGTAGGTATATGAGGCAAGCTGAAAACTTGTCCTATACCTTTAATATTATAACTCAACACAAAACCGCAGACCTGGCTGAGTACCGGGGTTAAACCAAACCCCCAATTTTTCTTATTTTAAAATATATTTTATAATCCAAAATAATATACTTTGTCAGTTCACCTGACAGGTAGAAGTTCCATCGAAATGATTTGTCTTAGTGAGTCTTATTTTTAGTTATAAATAAAAAGATGAAAAATATTTTTGGGGGTTTGCTTTAGCCCCGCTACTCACCAGCCAGGGGATGGGGCCCTACCAAGATCTTTGGGCCCAAGCCAACCTCACGTGCAAGTACGTACCCCTGCTGACCAACGAACGAGGCTCTGGCACCAGCTTTCCCCCCGGGGTTGGGTGGTCGGACGGCAGTCGCTCCCGTAAAAGTGAACACGCCACTTTAAAATGGAAAGAAAAATCAAGAAAAGTGCCAGGAATAGGGCGCCGCCGCAAAACGGTGGCGCGCAGGAGTTTCGCCCGACTCCTGTGGCAAGTGGGCGAGGGCTACCGCGTTGGGGACGGACGCGGCTAAAGACGTTAGCCCCAACCCCACGGAAACTCCGCTTCGCGACGTGGAACGTGGGCACGCTCACCGGTCGCGCGAGAGAGCTGGCCGACGTACTCACCAGGCGGAGGGTGGCAGTGGCGTTCCTGCAGGAGACTCGGTGGAAAGGCAGCAGATCCCGGGCCATTGGGAATGACTACAAGCTGATCTACACAGGAGCACCTAGTGGAGAGAACGGGGTTGCGGTAGTGCTGTCCGGGGAGTTGCAGGATGACGTGTTGGAGGTGAAACGCTACAGCGACCGCTTAATGGACGTAACGGTGCTTATCGAAGGGGTTACGACCCACTTGATAAGCGCATACGCTCCACAGGCTGGTTGCAGCGACACCGAAAAGACTTCATTCTGGGATAGACTTGGAGAGGTGCTGCGTGGAATCCCACCATCTCAGGGAGTCGTTCTGGGGGGCGATCTGAACGGTCATGTGGGTGAGGAGCCTGAGGAGTTCGAGCGTGTTCATGGTGGCTATGGGTTCGGCAGACGCAACGCTGAAGGGGAGAACATCCTCCAGTTGTGTTCGGCTGCCGACCTGGCTATTGTGAATACGTTTTTCCAGAAGAGGCCTGAACATTTAATCACCTACAGGAGTGGGCGGCACGCTACCCAGATCGACTTCCTACTCACTAGGAGGCACCACATCGGCAAAGTAGTCAACTGCAAGGTCATACCCGGAGAGAGTCTCACAGCACAACACCGTCTACTTGTCATGGATCTCTGCGTGAAGCCCAAAGCCAAAAGCTTTGAGCGCTGTCGGCGTCAAATAAGGTGGTGGCGGGTTGACGATGACAAATCCCAGGTGTTCGTCTCAGCTATCGGCGACAAGTGCGCTGAGGCTGAGAACGAACCAGTTCAGAACCACTGGGACAGGATTCAGGCAACCATAACCGAAGCGGCGAAGTCAGTGCTTGGCACGTCTAAGGGTGGACGCAAATTTGACAAGGAGACTTGGTGGTGGAACGACACAGTCCAGAGGGAGACGAGGGTGAAGAAAACCCTCATTCAAAAGTGGCAAGCGTCCAACTCTCCCGAAGATCGCGACGCATACAGGTCCGCAAAACGTGCTACTAAGAAAGCTGTTGCCAGAGCCAGGCGAGCCCACCTACAACCGCTCTACGATAGGCTGGAATCGTCTGAGGGGCAGAAGCTTATCTATAGATTGGCACGTTCGAGGGTCAAAGCGGCACAGGATATCTCCAAGTGCCGCTGTGTTAAAGACTCTCACGGTAACCTACTATGCGAGGACCTCGCGGTGAAGGAGAGATGGCGCTCTTACTTCCACGAGCTGTTAAACAAACAGCATAGAGAGGTGCAGCCACCGGACCTCCCTCCGAATCAAGGACTTGTGCCACCGGTAACGCCTGAAGAAGTAGAGAAGGCTCTTCGCCGCATGAAGAATCGGAAAGCTGTCGGAGCCGATGGAGTCCCCATCGAAGCCTGGAAGGCAATGGGTGGTCGTGGTGTGGGCATCCTAACTAACCTTTATAACCGCATACTAAGCACCGGCGGGATTCCTCGCCAATGGAGACTGAGTGTTATCACCCCGGTCTTCAAGGGCAAGGGATCAGTGCAGGAGTGCGGTAGTTATCGCGGTATAAAGGTCATGTCCCACACCATGAAACTATTCGAGCGGATAGTGGACTCTCGAATCCGTCAGGAGTGCACTGTCTCTGGATGTCAATATGGTTTCTGCCCCGGTCATGGGACTATGGACCCCGTTTTTGCCCTAAGAATCATCATGGAGAAATACAGGACGAAGAACACGCCTCTCCACTTCCTATTTCTGAACATGGAGAAGGCCTTCGACTGTGTTCCGCGTGCGATGATTTGGTGGGCCCTGAGGTCCAAGGGAGTGCCAGAAACGTATGTTGATATCATTAGAGACATGTACTGTGATTCCGATTCTGTAGTTAGGACCGCTGTTGGCGACACATTGCCCTTCCGTATTACCGTCGGAGTACACCAAGGCTCCGTCCTGAGTCCGTTCCTCTTCAGCCTGATATTAGACGTATTGTCAGACAGCATCAGAGACCACCATGAGCAGCCACCATGGCTACTTATGTATGCTGATGATATCGCGCTGGTGGACTCGGACAGGGGACGGCTGGTGAGACGTGTTAATACATGGAAGGAATCGCTTGAGAACGGGGGTCTGAAACTCAACGTGGCGAAGACAGAGTACTTGGCCTGCAACACTACAGATCCCATGTCCGTCCGCATAGGCGAAGACACGGTCGAGCGCACGGACCGGTTCAAGTATCTGGGATCTGTACTCCACGCGAACGGCGACATCGACTCCGACGTCAAGGCACGCATTGCTGCTGCGTGGGATAAATGGCGGGAGGTGAGCGGCGTCATTTGCGACCCTAAAATGCCGGTTAAGCTGAAGGGACAGGTCTATAAATCCATCATTAGGCCTGTTCTCTTATATGGCAGTGAAGCATGGCCAGTACTTGAGCGGCACAAGCAAGAACTGCGGGTCACGGAGATGAAGATGCTGCGCTGGATGTCGGGAGTTACGCGAGCAGATCGCGTAAAGAACTCCCGTATTCGCGGCAGCCTTCATGTCCGAGACATCGCTGATAAACTGCAAGAGTGCCGCCTACGTTGGTACGGACATGTTTTACGGAAACCGGCAAACTACGTAGGGAACAAGTGTCTCACAATGTCGCTACCGCCGGGTCCCGGCAGAAGGGGAAGGCCCAAGAAGGCCTGGCTTGACGTCGTAGTGGATGACATGCGTGCCAACAAACTCTCCGCGAAGGATGCTGAAGATCGTGCGAGGTGGAGAGTTAGGAGCAGGAAAGCGGACCCCGGGCTCCGCAAGGATGCAACCGGGAGAACGCTGAGATGATGATGACTCACCAGCCAGGTCTGCAGTGTCGTGCTGGGATATAATAGGAGAGGTTCAGGATAAGTTTTCAGCTTGCCTCAAATACCTACCAAAAAATTCTTGCTAGCTCTCCTACAACTGGAACGTTTTTGCTTGGATTTTGACAGATTTTCTTTAAGTGCTCTTCTATTGGCCAGTGGGCGGGGGTATTGCCGTTTAAAGAAATCTATTTGAAAAGTGTACTACCGCCAGCGTTGCCGGTAGTACCATCATTCGACGCTTTAACGGTGAAGGAAAACATCGTGAGGAAACCAGCACACCTGAGAAATTTTCAACGGTGTGTGAAGCCATGTCAGAGGCCTACGGGCGGTTTAAAAACTCTGACACCAGGTTGTTCATCAACCATACGATAAGAAGAAGAAGGGCTGAGTAATTTCATTACAGAAAAACTCACGCAAATTTTGCCCGACCCCGACTCGAACCAGAGACCTCTCGGTCCTTACGCAGCGCTTGCTACTAATAGACCAACGAGGCAGCTAACGACTGTCTCTAGGCACATTGCAACACAATAAAACAAATCCAATTACCAAATAGATTACTCCAATGATTTAAAACTTGTCCAAAGTAATGGCTTGTAAAAATTACGATTTGTGCCAAATTTAGGGCCCATACTGCCTAATTTAGTATGATGTTGCGAACAGCTGGCTCGAAGCACTTGTAATTATTCGGTTTACGATCGCTTTCATTCACTGGAGTAATTAGTTCCTTAATCCCCGAATTAGTTAGATGGTTGGGTAATATAAATAGATAGATAGATATAGTTTATTGCGCATAAACGAAACCAATTCACAGAGTTGGTTTGCAATAAAAAGTGCATAATTTAGGCGATCTTACAGCGTGTTCACACCTAGCGTTATCGATCGCGGCGATATCGCCGTGATTTCGGTTGCGCTTCATCCAACCTACC
The DNA here is from genome assembly GCA_039566165.1 of Maruca vitrata. Taxonomy (NCBI): domain Eukaryota; kingdom Metazoa; phylum Arthropoda; class Insecta; order Lepidoptera; family Crambidae; genus Maruca; species Maruca vitrata. The sequence continues at coordinate 10,176,652 of CM076930.1, forward strand.
CGCTAAGCGCTTGCGCCGCATTCTACAACGCAGGTTCGTTCATGTTGGAAATATGAACACAGCACGCGGCGAAATCGCGGCGAAATCGCGGCGAGATCGCGGCGGTTACGCCTCATCCAACCTACCCGCTAAGCGCATGCGCCTCGTTCTACAACGCAGGTTCGTTCATGTTGGAAATATGAACGCAGCACGCGGCGAAATCGCGGCGAAATCACGGCGAGATCGCGGCGTGATCGCGGCGAGCTCGCGGCGATTATTTAATCGATTTTGAATCGATTGACTGAAATCGCCCAAAAACCGCTAGGTGTGAACAGGCACTAAAAGATATAATAGTTCATATACTTCTTATAATTTCACAATGATGCTTGTAATCAAAATCATTTTCATACTTTCATACTTCAGATTGTATATTTATATAAATATTTAGTAGTTCCGCAATCGTGCATGTTTATTCCACTAGTAAAACAACAAATTTAATCAGAATCACAATATAAGATATGAACCCTTTATTAATTGAGAAACAAAATGAATTCCACTCTATATAAAATCCAATTTACGAACTAATTGAGAACTTCTGCTCGAAATATTTGATGATCTTAACATCAAAGCTAGTGCAAAATAATTCAACGTTAAAATGACTTATGATATTAGTCAACCTGAAATATGATCTATACTAGTTAACTCAATGAATGTTAAGTAAATGTTGAACTAAGATAAAAGGTATTTTATTAAATTACTTGAGTACATGAAAATCGGAGATGGCCATTTGAAGTAAGCCATACGGTATCTTCAATGGTAGCTTTGTTAACTTATTATTTATATTATTTTAAGTTTTGTATACAATTAATAACTAGAGTATTACATAAATATATATTATTTTCAATCTCAAACAACTAATGCTACAATTATCCATAGCCAGTGCAATTTGTGTATTTATTTAGGTATTACGGGTGAAAATTAAATGATTATAATGACATATACAAAAATGGTGGATGATGGAAAACATCGTGAGTAAAACTGTACACCTATGAAGAAATTCTAAGGTTCTGTAGTCGATCAACCCGCACTTGGCCACTGTAGTTTACTTAGGCCTTATGGCCCTAGTTTAGGGTAAACTCGTGCTGAAGCAATGGGGACGTGTATGGACTGATGATGATGATGGCAACAAAGATGGAACTGTCAAAAAATTAAACAGTCAACTATTAATACAGGTAGTTCCAAAAACACACTACTCACTCACTCAGTCCTGGCGGTCGCCACTCATCGCTTTATAAAGCTCAAGGCATCTTCAGAGATTTATCTTCTCGACGCCGAGATAATGAAACCGCCAGAATAATAGGAATATTACGGATTTTATTTCTCAACCGAAAACAAACGCCCGCCGTCCTCGATGGCTACAAAGGGCCCTGTCTTATTAGAGCGAAAGTGGGATTTTTTAGAGTATTCTTCAAGCTACAGCCCATATGCAACTTTAAGTATAGGCTGAATTCAGCAACCACACATTACACACCGGAAATGGCCCAATGTGTAGCCGGGCTTAAAAATTGCGGTGCGTAGCCGATCCAATCGTGTTTTGTTTCCTAACTGACTCACGATGATGGCTTGGAGTAGCCTCGTCATCATCACCGGACTTGCGGGGGAGCGGGCGGCTCTCACACATAAGCCAATCTTGCGAAGTTCCTAAAACGCACGATTTTGATCTCGCGTACAAACGCAGTAACTCTTTTTTCGTTGCTTTTTACACATTTTTTGACGGTTCGACCAACCAATGAGATAAGGTGTCTGACTGACTTCGCCCATCAAGGCGTATCTTAATGAAGAGCTGCTATTCAGAAAACTGAACGTGAAATTAATAGAGCACAAGATTTGAGCAAATAAAAATGCACTCTGTTTCCTCGCTCCGGTGAGGCAGCATTCCGACATGACCGTTGAGAGATCAGGCGCAGGACCACCTGCTTAACGTGCAAATGGCAGTAGATTGGCCAACGACCTGACTCTATTGACCAGATTCAGGGAATTCTTAACAAAAAAATTCACACAAATTTGACGACACAGGACTCGAAGCAGGGACTTTCCGGTCTTAAGCCGGCGCTCGCCACTAATAAACCAACAACGCAGTCCAATGAGATAGAGCCCCACCCTTAAAACAGAGTCCGCTTTTGTTAATGGTGAGGCGATAAAATTAATACCCACATTATTTACTGCAGTAACTCTCTTAACTCTAATTGTTTATTTACATTTTTTTGAATAATAAAATTTTGGACAAATGCTCGAGTTTATTGCTAGTACATTTTGACGCAATTGACTGGATTATTAATAGTGGCGCTATCTGTGAACTATTCGCATGTAAACATTATTATATTCAAAAAGTAGGTACTTTAGGCTAAGAAAACAAATAAAAAACATATGAGTATAAACAATGAAGAAATGTATATATTAAATTGAAAAGAAACTTTTATTAAAATAGTAAACAGTGAGTAAAAGATGTTAAACGTAAGCTAGTGTAGTAATCCTAGCTTACTTTTGACATCGTAATATCGAACCAATTATCTTACTTGTAAAGCCAAAAGACATAAAAAGAATGAACCATTATTAAAATTAAATTTTTAACCAAAAAACCCTTGCAGAAAGCTCTAAAAGATGAACTATTTCGATATGGACTCTTTATAAAATTAGCCAAGAATGTCAGACACAGGATTTATCGCAGCACGAGGCTCCGGCCAACCCTGAGGGCTGATGGCAGTGATAGGCACAGTGTCGCAAAGGTGAGTGAGTTGTTTATAACTAATCGAATTTAAATTTCCATTTAGATGACTTATCTATTGGAAAGGAATGTAAGGCATTTTCCATTTTATAAAATAATAATAATAATAACGCACCATCAATACTTTACTTACAAAACAAAGAAAACATCACCCTAAATCATGTTTCCAAAGATTGATCCTTCCTCGAGCAGAAGGAGTGACGAGGGATCATTGACATCAAAAACTTGTGCAATAACCAAATTATAAACTTACGCGATTTTTTTCATAGGAAAGCAGAATTCTTACCTTTTTATTCTAACCTAGTATTTACAGATAAAACTAACTCCACTAAACCTAAATGACAAAACAGTTCAACAGAACCCAAGCTATACTAACAAAAAAGATCGCCAACATAGAGCCGGCCTTGTCCAGCCGCATGTAGACAAAAGTGCTTCAAATTCCTGGTTGACACGCGGCGAGCTCTTTCCCGAAACAGAAGGCTTCATGCTGGCGATCCAAGACCAAGTGATAGCTACACGTAACTACCGTAAGTTTATCACCAAAGAGCTGACGAACGACCTATGCCGACGATGCTGCAGTGCTTCTGAAACCATTCAGCATGTTACTGGCGCCTGCAAAACTTTGGTACAATCTGATTACAAACACCGCCACGATCAGGTTGCTGCCATAATTCACCAACACCTAGCCCATACTCACAACTTTATCACCAAAAACAGCCATACTATAAGTACACCCCATCCACAGTGCTCGATAATAATACTACAAAATTTACTGGGACAGAACAATAATCACTGATAGGACCATACATTTTAATAGACCCGACATCACTATCCACGATAAAAGCAATAAAACAGTCTATATAATTGATATCGCAGTCCCAAACACACATAATATACAGTCCACGATATCAGAAAAAATAAGTAAATACCATGATCTCGCAATAGAAATAAAAAAGCAATGGCAAGTTAACTCCGTTTACACAATACCCATAGTTTTATCTTCAACAGGCATTATTCCAAAAATATTACAAAAAAATTTAGAACTACTACAAATTCCACCCAAAGTAACGTATACGCTTCAAAAAAGTCGTTATTTTAAACACATGCAGGTTAACTAGAAAATTTCTATCCACTGACACTTCAGGTATGCTTGGCTGAGGCCCGTATATCTGACGATTGTACCTACCCCAAGGGGTAGAGAGTTGAAAAACTGAAAATGAATAATAATAATAAACGTTTATAGCATAAAAAGAAAATTACAGTTAGTTACAATAAAAATTAAAAATACCTTAATATTAATCACATTGTGCATCGAAAGATTACAACAAGTAGGAATAGAACAGAGGTTCCCAAACTAGGCAGAGCCTGTATTTTGGAGAACCAGTATAATTTTGGAAGTATCAGAATTTAGTAAACAAGTTTGAACATCATTAAATAAAATAAAATAAAATAAATTTAAGAGGAGTGCAGAGAAATTCAGACATGAAAATAGTAAAATTCAGATATGAACATAGTGAACACCATATAACATCAATTAATTATGCTTTCGGCCCTTAAGTGATCCATAGAGAGTAACCACTTAACTATAGCAGCCTTTGCTTCTAGTAACAGAGCCCACGACCAAAACCATGTCTCATAGCAATACGGCAAAAACCCTATAAAATCTTTAGATTGTATGATTCTGAACCCGACTAGGTATATAGTAACGGTCGAAAGTGTAGCAACTGCGTGGGAGGCCATTTCTGCTGTGTCAAAAAAGGCAGTCGGTATTATAGCAATACGTCTGATAGTGATAATGTACATAGATTTTATAATTGTATTACGAAAAAGTTTGCTTTCAGAGATTTTGTGCGTAGCACTTAGCCTGAGCGCATTTTTGAAAATGTCAAAAAATTTAGCCGACCTGTGTCATAGCAATACGGATAATTTTTTTTTTTAACTTTTCGTTCTGCTAACTTGATTACCAAAAACCTGTTTTCAGACACTTTAAGTGTAGCATATGGAGTATATGCTAAAACGAAAATAACAAGTGTGCTTTAAATATAACCAAAACTATCAAATCAATCAGTGTTTAATTTCAACAGCCTCATCGCTTGTTACGCCCCTGCCCCTTTCTTACTATTATTCATTGGTTTCATTCAAGATACCTCAATACGATTCTTAAATGATATCTGAGTATCGAAAAGTTGTCTGATAGAAAAGATGCTACACTTCATTTGTCTGATATAAATTTTTTGCTCATGTGGACAACTTATTCTATCATGTCTAGCAATTTTCAGACATATTGCTATGATACCGATCGGTAAAATTTGTTAACATTTTCAAAACGGTCTCAAAATTTTATGCGTCCACATTTCCGTCTGAAAATTGTTTTGTTCGCATCAAATAACCAAAATTTACTAACAAAAAAGATTTTCAGACGTATTGCTATGAGACATTTTTTTTGTCTCATTTTTAATCTTTTTAAGTGATTTTACGGGTTTGCGCTACACCACTAACGTCTGAAAAATATGTTTCCGGTATCTCAGAATCATCATTTAACTACAGTCTGAAAATCAGACATATTGCTATGATGCAGTTCGGTAAAATTCTTTGACAATTTTGAAAATTCGGTCAGATCAAACGCTACGCGGAAAATGTCTGATATTGGTATTTTTGAGTTCAGAATAATCTTATCTATCGATTTGATGCGATTTTGGCCGTATTGCTATGAGACAAAAATTTTGGTCGTGGGCTCTGTTACTATCAAGAAACTGAACACGATTTAATATTACAGAAACCCAAAACAGCATTATAAATATGAGCTCTCACCGAATTTCCAAATCTAGTTGCAAATAGAGACTTGACAGTAGGGACGGGAATTTTAAAAATGCGTTTTTTTAACAAAGTGTGGTAAATTTCAGAGTTCAAAAACGTTTGTGGGCTATTAAAGAAGTTTTCAAAATAATATATGAATATATACTATTCTTTGTATAATATTTACGGATATTCATATTTACCTGAACAAGTGATAAATATCAATACACAAAAACCTTCCTCTTTAATAAAAATCTATCCTATAAATCCCTCTATCTATTAAAAAGCACCGCAACATAATCCGTTGTGTAGTTTTAAAGATTTAAGCATATATAGCGACAGACAGACGCAGGAAGCGACTCTGGTCTGTACTTTGTAATGATTGTAAAGGAGAACACCCGATTCCATACAAACTTGGGCCCAACGTTACAAAGCTGAAAGTTGGCCAACAGACAAAGCATATAAAAGGTTTCCATGAGACGAATTTTCATATTGATCCGCAATGGCCAAATCACTAAAAATACAGTGAATATTTTTGAGGTTATCTGTTTTTCTATTATGAAAGAAAGCTTGTAGGGTGTTTCTTTTTTAAGTTTTGCATTACAGATTGTATACAAGCTATCCAACACTACAGATAAAGTGGTAAAATGGTATCAAGACATAGGGTATATGTCATCCATATTGGTCAGGGAACCTTGTATGTGTCAGTGAAATATGATTTTGTGATTTGTTAAGTTGTTGGGTAATTCTGAATATTAACAACATATATTCCCAAGCGTCGTTGACGGCGCTCAATGCCCAGTCAACCCTGCGCCACAGTGCACCGCGCACGCACGCAAGCACGCTACATAGTAGGCAATGAGAATAAATCTATGGATATTGCAATCATTCGACTTATGAAGTCAAAGTCCTAGACTTATGAAGTAGAAGTCAAAGTCAGTCTCCTCCTCATTTATCCTGGGTGCGATTCGAACCCATGACCCCTGGTTAAGAAGCCAGAATTCACTAGCAACTGCTCCATCGAGCCAGTCAACTATAAAACCAATTTATTAGATTTTTCATTAAATAATGTACTAGGTAACTCTAAATGCATATTTGCTTATGGCTGGATAGAGCAGTTCAGTATAAAATAATAAAAGCTTGTAAAAAATAAATGTAACAAAAGCAGGTCAGTATAAAATAATAATAAATTATGTTATTCATCCTTATTATCATTAAACATCTCAAAAAAATATAGCATCTAAAAACTGTGTTTCTTCTTCTTCAGCCCTGTATCACCCATTGTTGGGTATAGGCCTCTTCATGTGCTTTATATTTGACCCGGTCTTTTGCTGATCGCATCCAGGTCTGCCCAATATTTTTGTGATATCATCGGCCCAGCGCATAGGTGGTTTCCCAACGATTCTCCGTCCGAGTCTAGGTCTCCATTCGGCAATTCTGCGTGCCCATCTGCCATCCTCTCTTCTGCACATATGTCCGGCCCGTCTCCACTTCAACTTCGTCACAATCGATGTAATGATAGTATTTCGGATAAGATCTAAATAAATATGATAAATAATAAAACATTTTAATTATTAATCGACATCAATCAAATCGATCAATGTCATAAGTAGATTCTGTTTACTATACTCTATGGATAGATTTCTGTATCACGTTTGCGAAGATAGCTACGTTATTAATAAATAATATAAATGAACGTTTACAAAACCTGTCACATAAGGAAAATAAAAAAATCTGCTTATTTCCCTGTTGGCCATTGCTGTTTTGGATAAGATTTCTATAAGTTAACTTACAAAAATAGACCGATTTTTTGATATATAATTAAATACTGTAACGTCGGGCCCAAAATGGTGGTTCTCCTTTCCATTTAGATGCCCGATCCGTTACAAAGAATTGTAAGGCATTTTCTCTCATGATTCTCATAATATAACTGAATGCTAAACGACACACTACTTCTAGCTAAATAAAGTTAAATCTTCAGTCATGTATGTATATTTTTACGATCTTAAATCCCAAATCAATAAAATTGTCGTAAAGTCTTGGTATTTAAATATATATTCATTTGAGCAATACAGTTTTATTGTGCATCACACAAGTAAGCGGGCATCGAGTTAGTATATGTATGATACAACTTCAGGTTCAGTAATAAAGAAAAAAATTGATATTTTTATAGATCTGGTATCGGTTATAGCAGCATAGAAGCGCAATGGTGGTCGTCTGTAAGTTTATAATAATAGGCTAACAAGATGAGTGAGATCCCCCTTAAATGCCGTTTCACGCCCCGCCTGAAGAGCTCGGGATCAAAGGAGGGAGGGAAAGCATGAGCTGGAAGGACATTCCATGCCTTAATCACACGTCACAGGAAAGGAGAACCAAATCTCTTGGTCCGAGCCACCAGCGCCTGCATCGTATGTGGATGGCATCGCTGTCCAGCTCATGCCGTTCGGGAGTGGAAAGGGGAGGGAGGGACTAGCTGAAATAGCTCTTCAGAGCATTCCCCATTATAGAGACGATAGAGAACACTTATAGACCGGCAAGTCTCTGGCAATGGCAATGTGTGCCAATGAATAAAGCTTTATCAACTCTTTATACGTACTGCACTGTGGTTGGGCTACAAAGGATGCGGGCACACTCATGTGTTATCTGCGGCGTTTATCACCAACAAGGTGTTAAGTCCAACGTGACTATTACATCCGACTTTCAACCTAAACCGATGGAAAACTAAAGTAAAATCCACAATTTCCAAGAAAAACAGAGACGTTTTTTTATTTAGACATCCATATTTTATCGTAGAGTCGTTTTATGGAAACGAATAATCCGAATGAATAATAACGTAGGTACAGTCGCGATCAGATACTTTTGGCAATCTTTTTTTATATTTACTTTCAAACAAAGATTTTTTTGTTTTATTAATATGTATCTTTTTCCAAGAATATTTTATGTAATCGTGATAAAATATAAGAAACTAGCTGTGCCCTCGACTTCGTTCGTGTGGACTACAGGATTTTACATGCAGAAGTTGAATCCCTATAACTCCTATTCCCCTGGGAATTTTGTAATATCGCGTTGCAAGTAAGCTTTACGTTCATTAGGGTACCTGCATGCCAAATCTCAATCATCTATCTTACGCGGTTAAGATTTTTTCATACAATTTTTTTTCTCTATTACTCTCGTTTCCGTAGGAATTTTACAATATCCTCTTGCAACTAAGCTTTAAATTTATAAAGGTACCTGCATGCGAAATTTCAAGCGTCCTACTTATGCGGTTAATATTTTTCATACATAAGCATTTTGTCGTTAATTCCCGTTCCCGTGGGAAATTCTTTATTCACGGATGCCTACGTCATAACATCTACCTGCATACCAAATTTCATTTCGATCCGTCCAGTGGTTTGGGCTGACGTGACGACTTCGTCCGCGTAGAGATGTTTAACGGGTAAAACATTACTTCTTTATAGCGCAGTCGGTTAAAAAGTAGCCTATGTCCTTTCTCAGGCTCTGGACTATATCTCTACCAAATTTGGTTTAAATCGGTTCAGTACTCTATGCGTGAAAGCGTAACAGACATACAGACAGACAGAGTTACTTTCGCATTTATAATATTAGTAAGGAAGTAAGGATTTAATTCGCTCAGTTATACAGGTCTCCAACATTTAGCCATATTTATCCATTTTTGTACGAATACTTCCAGTATTATTTTTTGCAAGTTACAGTTAGTTCTGAATATCCGTGAAAATCCACAGATATCCGAAGGAACATAAATATTTGTATCCGTTACTTTCTTTAACTTACAAGATCTCTCTACGACTGTACTGCACTGAGTTTGATCCAACTTGTTATTTTACCACTGTTAACCTTAGAGACACCTGGTGACAATATGCAATAAATTTTGTTGTTTTTTGTCTTCACTATATAGTATAAAGCAAAGTCGCTTCCCGCGTCTGTCCCTATGTATGCTAATCTTTATAAGTACACAACAGATTTTGATGTAGTTTTTTTTATAGATAGAGGGATTTAAGAGAAAGGTTTTTTTGTACATAATTATAAAGCAAAGAGAGGGCGGGTCACTAATGTACTATAAGGAATGAAATTATATCACAATGGAATGAAACCGACTTTACATCATACTAACTGACTCAATGAATTGTATAGTGCCTCACCATTGTTTTTTACATTCTCCGAAATCGGAAGAATGTATGTGGTTTTGTGCAATATTTAAAAAAAAACAATTCCAGTTCAATGAAACGCATCCAAATACAACGAATTCTGTATCTAATTAGAGAACATTTTAAAGAACCAATCAAATGATCTCCTTAAATCGTTTTCTTGTGTTCGATCAGCAAATCCGTAAAAATACACAGCTTTCTATTGAATCAAGCTCATCTTATAGGCCAGGCCCTCTCTCACACGATAAAGCGATTTTTCCGCATGAAAAGTTACCAATCACGTCATAAAATGAAGCTTTTTAGAATAATATCTGGCGGAAATAAGCAGCCATTATTGAAAGTCGTAAAGTAAAATCTGAAAGGAAGTAAACTGACTCCGGTAAAAGTCGATAGATACAATTTTGATCATAATTTAGATTTCACATCTCTACGTTACTGTAAGGAAATGTAAATGATATAGTTCCGATAAAATAGGTTTTTTTAATTTTTTAGATATTTTGCTTTCCAGGAATTATGAAGTAACTTGTAAGAAGCTTGTTAGAAGCTCTACAAAATACCGGTTGGCTCTTGCGAAAAGAATAGGGGTAAACGCTTCGATTTCCAGTAAGGACTAATATTTAATACTTTACGAAAATATTTAATATTTTCGGTCTCAGCATCGGTGTTCGTTCCCTGTCTAGGTGTTATCTTATATATAAAAGTCTCGTGTCACAATATTCGTTCCCGTACTCCTCCCAAACGGCTTGACCGATTCTCATGAAATTTTGTGAGGTTATTGAGTAGGTTGTAGGCCTATGTCCAGCAGTGGACAGGAATGGGCTGATGATGATTGAGTAGGTCTGAGAATCGGCCAACATCTATTTTTCATACCCCTGAGTGATAAGGGTGGTCCACCCTCAACAAGTCGCGGGCACAGCTAGTTTTTATATATTTGTGTTCACCACTGCTACTTCTGACATCCATCATAAATCCTCAAGCAACTTAGCAAGAAACCAGATTTACACCATGTTGTGTATAAAAATATACATTTTAGGGTATATTGAAACCACATTATTTTTCTCAACACATACTATCATTTTCCACTGATTAAACTAGTGGTTTGAAGACAGTCCCAGATTTCCCTTGGGCCTTAAAGGGCATAAAGGTCGTAATTGTACAAGTTGATATGCTAATACTGGCACGGTTGGCAAGCCTCAAGGGCTTACCAGGCTGTTTTTATTATTGATAACGTGATGTTTAGTTTAGTTGACATGGGTCTTTATTAGTCACAGTTGATGCAAAAAATTAAAAATATACTGTGATAATAAAGTGCATACAATGCTCGAACAGTTCAATAGCTACAGACAGACAGATATTATAGCGGTCAAAGTAGGTTTACCTAACTAACCCCTCTTTTACGTAGGGCGCCTAAAATTTATAAGTATTATGGGTACAATAAAGTTGTGACTTTCTTTGCAAGCGACTCGTACTGTCCACTAAGAATGTAATATTTTTTTTTCGTTTTGATTTTTTTATTATCACTTTTAATTGACAGTAAAGATTAAAAATTAAAGCAAAGTCGCTTCCCGCGTCTGTGTATGTAGGTATGCTTAAATCTTTAAAACTACGATACGGATTTTGATGGGTTTTTAATAGATAGTGGGATTCTAAAGGAAGATTTTTATGTATAACTAGCGGTTCCTGAGATTAGCGCGTTCAAACAGGCAAACTATTCAGCTTTATAATATTAGTATAATATGCCCGAAACAAAGCGACGGCGGTTCACTAGATAAGTATAATTATAAGTATGTATACGACTTCTTGTCACTTTATGTAAAAGATTCCAATTAAAGAAACTAGGTGACAAATGGCATGTCAAGTTTAACTTATTTATCGCAATAAGTAGATACCTAAACCTACCCACATACCTCCTCATTTGAAGTAAAACTATTTTCACTAATAACATTGGGCTTACAGGAATCCCGTTTTATCGTTTCATCGTCATTATTCAAGCTTACGTACACACATTAAGCTGAATTACGAAACCGAATTAATCACGGACGTTATACTCCCATTATTTGGGATAATTGTATTGTAAGTACGATGTATTTGTTGCTACCGACGTATAGTTTCTGCTGAAAGAGTATACATAACATACATACATAAAATCACGCCTTTTTCCCAGAGAGCCTTTTCACCTCTGTGGGAAACGTGACGTGACGGCTTATGGACCACGTTGCCGCCATTCTGCCTTGTGCATTGTTTTAACAAGGTCATTGCGTTCCCACGAGTAGCAAGGATATACGACGGGGAAGGAAAAGGGGAGGATGGATACTATCGCCTCGGATGATTTGGAATGATTTGTCGATAGTAGCTCGAGGAGCCGGGGTCGCTTACCCGTATACCGTTCACCAACCACAGGTCAAATAGTTGGGATTGGTATCCCCTGACTTAAAGAGTATAAGCAGAGGAATAACATTTTCATTTCATAATACTAGTACAGTCTGTCACGACATAAGGACGGTAAAAATATCAAAGGGCTACATATGATGAGCTGTTGACTGTACGTCTAAGGGTAAGAATCACTGAGAAATAATAAGCCTTAGTCAACTACTAAGTAACGGTAAACCAAATTTCATTTAAATCGCTTCAATAGGTTTAATAAACGACACATAGACAGAATTCTTCAAAACGAATTTAAATTACAAAATTTCAATCGATCCATAAATGAAAATGCAAAAATAACAAAGAGTTTCAGTGACGTCACACCCTCCACAGCTCTTAATGCATTTACACACGTCAAGCCTTATAAAGGACTTGCTGGTATGTAATTTGGTTAGAATTACCCTCATTCGCACGCCAGGAAGGCCCATTTGCCATTGCCACTCGTATTAAGGGGGGTTTGTTTAAAAAATAAGGAAAACAAAAGCCTGTTATTAGGAACCCAAAGAAACACCGATATGACTTGTAACTGCTACGTAACTAGCAAGTCTATGCGTTAGAGCCATCCGCTCCCCCTTAAGTCGGGTGATGATAACAAGGCTACTCCAAACCATCATTGTAGTTAGTTAGGAGAAAAAAATAAAACAACAAGTCGCGAGTGAGGATGATGGTGATGCAACAAGCATCAATAAAGTCTTATTCGCCAAAAAGTTTTGTTACAAAACAATAGTCTCGTCATTTAAAAATTATAAAACAGTGTTCCATATTGTCAGTAGTTCTACAGAAACTATCGTCACATCTAATGTATTTTGAATCATTTCAGCGGTTATTAAAATCCCTTGATAACTCTGTCTTCCCTTTTTGCGTGGTAAAATGGATTACAAATAGTTGAAAAATTACTTTTGGGATGTATTTTTCTACGTCTTTTTTAAAACCCAAACTCTTAATCACTTGGACCTTATATAAATTAAAATATACTTTACAGCCATTAGTTAAATTAGCTAACCAATTGTACGCCTAGGCCGTTCATAAAACGCCGGCATTTTATATACTCTGAAGCGTTAGAAAATGGTTTGGTAGAATCCGTACAGATGTGGTGTGGAATTCACACAATAGGCCTGCTACCAGTCATATTCCACAAATGCTCGTCTTTTCACGAGCACACTTCCATCCCTGAAAAGAAATTTAGGGACTGACCTGTTCGGTTTCGGTTCCCTACATTTTTGACTGACAAATTAAGATTCTGATTCCGATATAAGTACTCTATACACCGATACATACAGACACACCACCAAAGGGCGCGAGCCTACCCTAAACTAGGGCGGTCAGGCCTAATTTACACTGGCCAAGCCCAAATTGACTGACACAATCTAAAAATGACTTTAGAGTTATGCAGATTCACTCGCTATATTTACCTTCATGCAATGAGTACAAAATAAATAAACATACATTTTTGTTTAAAGTACATAAATTAGAAAACCAGCTAAATACTTTTTTCTATTGTTTATTATCCCGTGGTAAGTAGTTTTAGCACTTGTATTACAGGTATCGGAATCAAGAGTGGACACAAAAATATATTTAATCACACACCCAGACACGGACCAAACACCGATGTTTGTCACACAATTATTTGTCCCGAGCTGGAATCGTACCCACGACTCTTGACACCGTAGGGGTAGGTAACCTGGGTCACTAACCACAGTTCCACCAGTCAAAACTTTTTAAAAGCTAAAGTTTTACTATGCGATATTGATATTATTTGATATGCCTTTTCAGCTTAAGCCCAAATTGCAATACCGCACATTCGGTTTCGGTTTCGGCGACAACACGTCTTCTGGCACGTCACTAGAAATCAGTGCACCTCACCTGCTAAGCCCATTTCACACACCATCGGCCCTTTGTACCGACTCCCTACAGGTTTCTATCAATTGCCCCTTTTCAACGGCAGGGACTTTTGTACCAGGAAATAAGTATCATTCGAGCTGTTTCGTGGCGACCGACTGACTGAAAGTATTTGTGCGGTAACTTTTTTATCGAATGGAACGCGTGAAAAGATGTGAGTGGATTCGATTTTGCGAGTTTTTAACTTAACCAAATTTTTGTGCGGATTTATGAATGGGCGGAAGATTAATTAATTAAGTCGCTTAATCAAATAAAGTATAACTTCTGTGCGTTTTGTGCACACTAATTTAAAAAAACGTCTTATCAGAATATTGATGTGGTTTTCTGCATGTAGTAGATATATTGTGGTAAGCACTGAAAAGCTATGCTAATTCAAAGAATCACGTCGAACTTGCTGGGCGTTTGTAGGCGCGTATTTAAAAAATGCACGATAAACTTAAAGGCTTTTCTACGCGGATGACGTCGCTGGCATAACTAGTATAAAATACATTTATAACTCGTATTGTAACGTGATTCTCAGAACCTTAAATATCTTAAAGCCTTCGCCTAAGTCTATTGACGACCCCTTTGCTTTTGCAATTCTAAATAACAACCCGCCCACACTAGTTTACTTCGAAACAGGGCATTCAAAATGGCATTATCGCAAATTCACTAAATGATTTGTACAAACAAAATCGTCGACAACCAATCAAAATTCCTAGAACAATTTCCCCGATAACATCGCCGAACGTAGTCGCGTAAAATCCCGTAAAGTCCCGTAAAGTCCCGTTTATCGATCCCGGCGAATGTGACCAGAAATATTTACACAATCGGACCGGCCCGGCAATCACGGTATTAATGGTAATTAAGCCAATTTCCATTAAAGGTGGAATTATCGCTTGTGGGGTGACCACGAGTAAGGATTTACGGGGACGCAATTTGGTTTGTTACGTTGGGCTCATCATTGATGGATGGACATACATTTCTAATACGACAGTCTGATATTTGCCTAAACATACGCGTATATTATGTTGGTTATCAAAATCAGTTGTTAAAAGATTGTAAGCTTAAATGCCAATCACAACGAAAAATGTTCATCGTTATTGGAGAAGAATGTTGAAATTTTGATGTCCGAGTCCGACTGGCACTTAGCATGTTTAATCATCATCATTATCATCAGCTCATACGTCCCCACTGTTGGACATAACCGATACTAGGGCTAACAGGCCTTAGTCACGGTTAGTTAGGTAGTTTAATTTAATTTAATTTAAATTTTAGTATATTATACATTAAATTGGTTCTTTCCTGGTGCACAGACTGTCCATAGCAATCCAGCGCGGAAATGCTGCAAGTGTGTGGGCACCTTTTGGCCCGAGATGAACGGGAGCGGGTGAGATGATTTCTTTATATATTTTTTTTGACTGGCTCGGTGGAACAGTGGATAGTGACCCTGGCTGGCGGTTCCAAGAGTCGTGGGTTCGATTCCCACTCAGGACAAATAGTTGTGTGATGAACATCGGTGTTTGTTCCGTGTCTGGGTGTAATATATGTATGTATATCAGTCTCTGACGCCCATAGTACAAGCTCTGCTTAGTTTGGGGTTAGGTGACAATGTGTGTTAATGTCCCAGATATTTATTTATTTATTTATTTTCTTCTTTATTTGTGTAAAAACAAAAATAATTATCATTAATTTATAAAAAAATTCTAAGGTAAGATTTATAAAATCTGCTTAAGTATATCTATTAAATATACCTACTAATTCAAAATATCCTGGCTATTTCCATTCGTATGGCCCCTCGTCACGTGTTATATTATTGTCCACTCACGTTATTGAATTAATTTCCATCAAGGCCCCGCCTTGTCAGCTCGGAGTTAAGTTTGTGTTTTTGTCCGCAGTTGCGTGTTTGAGGTTTTGTTAAGTAAATTAGACCACTTCGCACTGCGAGTGTTGGTATTAGTAGAACTATTTGTAGCCTCATATATTATACGCCGTCGTCCATAAGAAAACTCTCATTTTTCAACACCGGACCAACTTAATGTAAATTTAAAATTTGAAAATCATTTGCTTTCATGACCCCGGCTGAACGGGGACTTGAACCACCGGACCTTCCGATATCGCGTCGGATGCTGTTCTGCAAGAGCATCCGACAACTTTTAACATTGAGCTTTAATAGCGTTAAAAACAACAAATAAAAATATCGGACAAACTCAATAAAATTGTATAATGTATTCTAGACTGAATTTTTTTTTAAAGTAGTGATTAGATTAAGTTACTGAAACACATGCAGCATAATTGTTTCTTTTACGACATCAAAACGAGGATACTTGACTAGATAGTATACAACAAAATTGTCCCCGTTGTCTGTCCTTATGTCAATACATATAAAAATGTAAGTATTTAAAACTGTGCAACGGTTTGATGCGGTTTTTTAATAGGTAGAGAACACTCTATATCTACGTGTGGTACCACTAGGTGTTATAGATTATAGGGAAGCATGGGGTCAGAATGACAAGGCACTTGTGTATTTTTTCTTTGCAAACTAAATTCGGTTAACAAAAGGTGACATTTCCAAAATCCAAAACCCGCCTTAAGATAAAAGTATACAATAAAAAGTACACTCATCCACAAAGGCATTCTTATCGCTACCATCCGGAGTGAAAATATTCGCGCCCCCGCAAAAAGCAAGATTTCTGTGCACAAAAACGGCCCAGTTTCGTGAAACAACGGCCTCAGCGACATTGAGTACGACCCGCACAGTATAAATAAATATTTCACACCATCACATACATTGATCTGATCCCGTGGTAAAAGCACTTGTATTATGGATATCAGAAACGACAATGAATACACAAATATCCTACTAATATTATAAACGTGAAAGTTTGTATGTGTGGATGGATGTTTGTTACTAATTCAAGCAAATACTACTGAACCGATTACGATGAAATTTGGTATGCAAGTAGCTGAAGACCCAGAATAACACATAGGCTACTTTTTATCCCGGAGTTCCCGCGGGAATAGGGTTTCCACGCGGATGAAGTTAGAAGCGGTCGGAAAGCTAGTACTTTAATATTTGTTCCGAGTGTGAATTGAACCCACGACTCTTGGGACCGTAGCCAGGGTCACTAACCACAATTCCACCAAGCCAAAAGGAAGGCAAGCTGGAAGCTAGGTTGCTTTTCTACCAGAGATGTTCGAGATACTCGTACCTAAGCGGTGAGCGAGTATAAAGCTAAGCTTTGAAAAGACATCGGTGGGATATAAATTGGAATCACTGTACATGGGAAAAATACGACGATTTTCTGACATGATAATTATCAATCATGCCAAAAAATCGTTCTATCTAATAAAACGTAAACGACCGTTCTCAACCTGTGATTAGGTCAACCATATCACACTATTATAAACTATTTTTAGTTTTAGTGACAAACGAAATACATAATTTATGGATATTTTGAAATGAACCCTAAAAATAATATCCAACAATCTCCCTCGCCGTCACTTCATCCGCTGTAGCGTAAGAAGATAGTAACAAACAGATGCATAGAGATCAAACTCTTGATAATAGGGTCCCGTTATTACTCTTCATATACGGAACCCTATAATAAAGTATACAAGAAGCTGCATCACCGTCCCTTACTCCACTGTGGCGTTAACTACGAAGACAATAGCCGAACGCATTAACGCGCTATCTCAAGCTTCGTCGGCATTCGGCGTTCATAGTAATTAGGGCGAATGCATGGGGTGTGACGATTACTAATAGCCCTATACGTACCTTACACATACATAGGCTCATTTGTATATGTACATAGATATACAACTATATGAATACTCATACCAGCGTGAAGTGGAAGGCGCTTTGTAATTTTAACGACGCCTGTGATGTTTGTGAGATGCTTTTGAACTATTTAAGATGGATGATTCGTTTTGTTACATCGCTGTTATGTAATAAGTGTTAGGCTTTTATGTAGATAATGTAATTTAACTGAGTAGGTTATCTAGATTAGATCAGCAACGGTGATAAAATCGATCAATGTGTCAACCAACTTAATTAGAGTATGAACTACTATGTATTATACTTCGGCTTCGTCCTCGGGATTAGCAAATAACACTTGTAGTACCGCCCAGTGGTTCACCTTTGTCACAACCCAGTAGTGTGACTGGGCGGTACTACAAGTGTTATTTGCTAATCCCTTCGGACGAAGCCTTCGCATAATTATGATAGAACTTCACGTACAGGTAAGTTCGTTTAATCATAATTTATGTACTGTATTCCTCGTAAAAACAAATCGCACACGAGGTTGTAGCTGCTCCTTTTAATTTAATATAATTACAAAATGTTTGTGGTGTCATGTACTTTTAATCAAGTTAGTAAGTAACTACTGGCACATCAACAGCAACATCTATGATGTGAGGAGAGTCTCTCCCGTGACTACGAGCGCTGCAAAGAGCTCGAAACGTCGGGTAACTCTATTATATGTTTAGAATAGCAATACACTCAAGTTTAAGCCGTAAACTTAGTTTAATACCAAATGTGTAGTTCGCGTAAATTCGTTCTTTGAGAGGAGAGGCTAAATAAACCCAAAATTGATGCAAAATTATATATTGATTCTATTTTATCCCTATTTTTTTCAATCGTAATAATTTTGTTAAAGACTCGATCATACAACCGACGAGTAGGTACATGTACTTATTCATTGAACAAAGCTTCTGGAAACGTCCAAAAATACATATTTCAGTTCCAAGAAACTTTCGTAAGCTCAGGAAGGCTTGAAAGCCACACCGATTTCACATACTATGTTATGACGCAGCGTTCCCTTTCATCATTTTGCTCCGTCAAGTGACTCAAACAATGGTAACACGTTAACCCTCTATCTCACTGCTTTGTTGGCTTCCCCTTAATAAAGCGAATTACTTATTACGTCACTGATTACGTAACTACCTCGCTTTTTGTTTACGATCCTATCCTTATATTCACTCACACGTTTACCAAAAGAACCTTTTTTGTCGGAAATCTTTTTGGTCATTAAAGTGGGTCAATTGTGAGGGAAATAAAGACGGAATTAGGGAACGTTTGTTAGTAGCAAAGATAAAGTTGGATACTTCTATTAACCACGACCTCGACGCAAAAAAAGGGTGAAGGTTGACCGCTATTTACCTACATCAGGAAAAGTTATGCAAAAACTGTTCAATATTTTTTATACTCTACTATATTAGGGTTGTATGAATTATCGACACTATATCTTTAACATGTCTCAACCACCAACCATTTATCTTTTTCAGTATCCATCCCGAGAAATATATACGTACAATACATATGTATATACAATTTTATTTCCACAATAGGAGGATTACTAAGTGTTCCTTTTGAAACCTACGCAAACGTTAGGTCTAATACGAATTCTAATTTGATCCAAGTGTATTTTGGATATTCAATCAAGTCTGAATGGCGGCCAGTGTGTAGACATACAGACGACTGATTTATCGGATCCACTCGCGCGTTCGAAATTCCGAATCGAGTGCGTACATTAATCCTGACGATAAATTTCTAAGTCGAAAACGGGAGGGCAACGTGTTCACACTTAAATTAAACATTTGAACATCGGGCCCCATTGTTCCAATCACAGTTTAATTTGAGAATACAATTAATTAATTTCAACTTTGAATATGTTTAACTTTCGGAATATACTCGGAAAACTTTCGGCCTGTGTCGAGGATTGAAAATCGTTTGTTTTTAATGAAATTGGATGTGACTAGAATAATACTTTGATTGTTAATTGGCTTTTAATATTTTAAAATCTGAATCAGATAACAACACTTAATAATTTTAAGCTATGTAGCTGTGCTTATTTAATTACTAGCAAAGTTTACTTTGAGGTTAATTTATTTATAAAAGTAAAATTAACCCCATCCCCTAAACATCGTCCATTATCTGTTAGCGAAGGATAATTATCTTTGAATTTCCGTTTGAAGTGCCTTATATAAACACAAGTTCAAGTTCCTTGAACATCGAATAACAAAAACAAAAACATTTCACAAGAATATTTTTGTGAATTCAAATTCAAATGGTTTCAGTAAAACGGCAGGGTTATTTTAGTCAGTTGAAACAACTGGCAGTTTCACGTGGAAAAATGTAACTGGAATTTATTCACAGCTGTTACGGAAATACTGGAAAATTAGGCACGGCTTAACTTCGACTTTGGGACTCAGTGCAGGTGACAAATCTGCAGAGAAATGCAGCGTTGGGCGCGAAGTATTTGGTATGTAGATGAATGTAGCGGCTCTCACCTCAGTATTGCCTACATTTACTTTATAATGGAGCTAGTGGAATAAATTCAGTTTGTAAGTAATGGTTCCTACTGAAGGTATTTTGAGCGCAATGTGCCGACGACCTGGTGAAAATCGCTGGGTTTTGTTGGATGCAGGTGATCGTAGACCGGGCGCGCTGGAAAGTTTGGGAAGAGACCTATTCTCAGCAGTGGGCAGCAATAGTCTGAGATGATGATGATGAACGTATTTTACTGTATGTTATACAAGATTAGCAAGCAGTATTATAAAGATCCCACCAATAGCATTTTCATGTTAAATTCTTGCCAAGACGAGTATACATAGCTTCATAGCTTACCCTGTGGAAAAGTTATCAGATCTAATCTAAAGCAAAGATTGTTGATCTAGCGCCATCACTTTACCAGACTTTAATATGCCATATCCTACATTTAAAGCAAAAAAGATGATGCTGCGTTTTATTGAGCAATAAAATATTGAAAATGTCTAGTAGCTATTAGAAATATCTATTTACCATTGCAAGTGTTGCTATCGATATCTGTTATGAATTAATAGCTTTTATTATTTAATATTTTATTATCTGTGTGCTGCATTGTTATTCGAATGAATTTCGCAAAAACTATTTCGCGTTCATATGGACCTACTTAAACTATACGTTATCAAATAACAGTAACGTAAAACCAGGCCAGGTTAACCGATATTTTAATTAAATACTGCGGTTAGCCTGAAATACCTAATGGAAAGCAGATAGCCGAAATTACCCCTGCACTCAGCGAAGAATTTCATCAAAGATCGCAAAGGGAATAATTAAGAGTGGGTCCTTTTGTGGTTGGGGATATCTAGAACATAATATGCGGTGGAAGGTACCTTATACCTTATATTAACGTTCGATTGAGCTGAGAGGCTACAAGCCCATAAAGGAAAAAAACATGTGAAATTAACCATTACCAACCAACGTGAATTAAGCTTAGAAGGCGTTTACACAACAACATGACACACATTGACCTGATCTCGCGGTAAGTCAAGTAAGCACATGTGTTACGGATATCAGAATCAACCGAGGTTATATAAATAAACTTTGATATATTTAATTACACACCCAGGCAGAGAACAAACCTAGAAATTAGTCATTTAAGGTTTTATCTGCGGAAAAAATCCTAGTGAGCTGAAATTGTATAAACGGCGTTATAATAAAAATGTAAAAATCGACATTAATATCGTGCCGGCCAAAAAAGTTATAAAGGTCAAAAGGTGACGATAATCAATTTTTCGCAAATATCTCGCGACCTATTGTTCGCATCAATATAATCGGTCAATAGAGGTATCTATGAAAATTGTGTATCTTAAAATTTTTCTCTTAAAAATTACTTGATTTTTTTTTGTAAAAATAACCGTTTTCGACGTAGAATGCTGAAATAAGAAAATGTCACTAAGCCAACAAATTATATTTACTTGTAATCCTATTTTATCTATTTTTGTGAGGCTGATGTATAGGCAACATTTTTAGTACACTTAGTATACAAATTATATCTATTCATGGATAGAATTATCTTATAAGAAGGTCTAGAAATCTAGCAATATTCAACTCTCCCACAAGACAAGCTTTTCCAAGTGTGAATGTCGATTTACTCGTATAAATACGATAAGGATATTATAATAACACAATTACTTAAAATTGTTGGTAAATACAACAAGTAAATATTAATATCCGTCATAAATGTCCTTGCTACTCGTGGGAACGCAATGACCTTGTTAAAACAATGCACAAGGCAGAATGGCGGCGACGTGGTCCACAACCCACGTCACGTCACGTTTCCCACAGAGGTGAATAGTGGATCGCTGGAAGTGATCTCTGCCTACCCCTCTGGGAAAAAGGCGTGATTTTATGTATGTATGTAAATATTAATGCTCGTGAAGCAAAACTTTCCCTCCATTAGTTGTTCGTTGTTTTAGCTGGCTTTAACTCTACTCCTAAAAGTTTGTTACCGTTTTACATGTACCCTTCATATATTATATTATCATCAGCCCATATACGTCCCCACTGCTGAGGCACGTGAATACCATAAACTAAGGAGGTCAGGCCTTAGCGGACCACCCTGGCCAAGTGCGGGTTGGTCGAATACACAACCTTAGAATTTCGTCATAGGTGTGTACTTGCGCAGGTTTTCTCTCGATGTTTTTCCTGCACCGTTAAAGCATCGAATAATGTACATATCAATTTCAAATTTAAAAACACGGTACTACGCGGCGGGGTTGGTACTGGCGATCTCTCGCATGGCAATCTTAACCACTCGGCTATCGACGCTTTTTTTCTCATATAATTTCACTTATGTATGAGAACAACTCAGCCAAATTCATTAGAACGTCTACTCGCCGTCTACCCGCATATCAATTTGTTATCACATTGAATGTGTCATCTAATACATTACTCCACTTAGCTGTGTCGGTATAATTGCAATCCTGCTAATGGGACACACAGCCTATATTTACAATGTCAGCAAACAATAGGAATACAGTAAGCACGCGTATTATGGAAATATTATTCTTATTATATTGTGCTTTTAAGTAGACACCTAATAATGTTCTGTTATTATAAGTACATGTGAACCAAATTGATCATTTAGTATTTAATACTAGCTGTGCCCGCAACTTCGTCTGCGTAGAATAGTAACTTTTGCCTGCATTTTTAATTTCAGGAAGATTTTTTTTTACAGGAAAAATAAATAAAGATACAAAAATTATTAAAACTATTACAAAATAAAATATAATTAAACTTTATCATTGATTTGATTAATATCCATTAAAGAACCTGAAATTGTTTACAGATTAATAGGTGATAAACAACATACATATCACATTTTTCATTACAGATCGGCCAACTAAAAGATAATTCACTCGCACAATACATTTTTTTTGTCTAAGCAATAATCTAGCCTGAGAGGAGAGTGGTAGCTAGGCCTCACAAAATAATTTTACGCATTTTAGTACTAAAACCACGATAAAAACTTTAATTTATTTGACAGGAACAGGGTTCAATGGTTGCAAACAGCATACTGTACCTATGTAGTGATATTTGATATCAGGATAACTTCAAAATGTAAAAAATACAAACTACCGATCCACTGTCTCAAAATATCTATAAAGAATGTGTGTCGCCATGTGACGAATTTATCAGTATTTGCTTTGCTACTTTGTTTTGTGCCACTTTTGTGCATTGTTTTTGTATATTTCTCGTAGATTGTATTGTATTCGTAATAAAACACTGAGATAATAACGTAAAGCGCAATAAAATATAACTAATGAATTACTTTTTGTATTTGAAACAATATTGCGAAATAATAGAGCATAGTGACATCTCTTTTACTAACCAAGAACTAAACACTCATCACGTCATATAAAATCTGACAGCATTTGACATGACTTGCCAGCTAAGAACGTGATAGTTGGGGAGCCCAACGGGAGTTTTTGGAGTATTGATCAGACTCAGACTCTGTCTTGTAAGATTTTTAAATGGGAGACTCCTTGCACTCTTTCATGTACCTCTGCCGTGTATGTACACTTCATACGGGAGGGAAGGGGTGCGTGATCGTAAATAGGATAGCTGCTGATGCTAATTACAAAGACACTGTTAAAAGAATTGGGCAGAATTATGAAGAACTAATAATCTCTGATGGTTTCCATGGGGCGATGACCGTAGAATCGCGCCTATAACAACAATTACTAAAACCTTTGACACAACAAAGATCCAAGGGGTACTTGACCAGTTTTCTAATGATCTATGTGATTTTATTTGTAACGATCTTTATATACGATAACTTTCTTTAATTTTATAATGTCCAACATTTTTACGTGAATGTTTATAAATTTCCCTTTATTTGCTTAGAATAGCGATATCCCTCTATGTATATAAACATTCAGATAATATCGAACAGTCTATCAATTGGAACAACACAACCCACCAATGTAAGCCAGCAAGCAAATATAGGACAACTGACCACCTCCATACCGAAAACCAGGTAATAGAGAAATGTAGCGAATTCAATAAACCTTTGAACCTGGCCTTTGTGCATTATTCAAAGGTTTCGACGGTATCACCCACATCAACCCATTTAGCTTTCTCATCTACAGCAAAACATCGAACCCACATATAGAAAAACTTCTCCAAATCATTTAACAACAAAGCACAGCCGATATCAAACTACACACTGAAGGCCTGACATTCAAAATACAAAAAAGAGTTAAACAGAGTGACTCCCTATCACCAAAGCTTTCAGTAGCACGCTCCAAGAAGTCTTCAGATCACTATGATATTCTTAGGAAACAAAAGGTGTAGAGCATAGGCAACTGATAAACTTTCGCTTTGCAGATGACATTTTCCTAGTCGAAATACGTATACATCGACAGAAATTGAATGAATGCTCGAACAACTGAGTGCAGAAAGCGTTGACGTTAGACTGACGATGAATAGATCCAAAACCAAGGTCATGACCAACAGCATCACTGATAGCAATATGAAGAGGAGCATACTTGAGCTAGGCAGTCTCCTTCGAAGACAGGCAGGACAAAGAAATAATCCGTAGAGCAGACAACGCCTGGAAAAGCTTCTGGTCCATGAATGGGTATATGAAGGGTGATCTTCTTATATCACTGAACCGCAAACTCATGGACGTTTTCATACTGTCTATCCTAACACATCTTGGTCCCCCACCGAAAATCAGAAGTCCAAACTCAAGGTTTTACAAAAAGCTATGAAGCGGAGTATCGTAGGTATTAAGTTAAAATAAAATATACCACCATCCACTCCCGTACTGGTATTGTTGTTGGTTAAAACTGATGTATCAATGAGGGGAATGTGATATGAAATGTGCGAGGATGAAGAACAATAGATGGACCAGAATTGTTACACATCGCGTGCCTGAAGACGATTTTCGCCGAAGAAGACCTAAGAAAAGGTGGTATGACAATCTGGTCCATGTATCAAAGAACTGTCAAGTCCTAGCATTGGACAGAGAGCAGTAGATGAGTTTGAAGGATACTTTGCCCAGCAGTGAGGTGATACAGGTTAAGAAAAAAAATTACAGATTATTATACAGCAGGACTTCGATATCAACTTGAACCTCGTGCATAAAAATGTAACGCGCTGAAGTATCTCAATATTATGTGTTTTCAACAGACACAAAGATTAATTATAACTTTGTGGTCCAAATCGTTACAATGTCACTTTTTAGGGATTATTCAACATGCACTTTGAATGACTGACACGGTCAAATAACTTTTTTCTTTCAACAGCTTGTTACCAGGTAGCCCTCCTGTATTAATTGCTGTCCCCCCACTTATAAAGAAAGTGTAATATACTTTTCGTAATCTTTCTATTCCGATTTCATGTCGTTCGAGTAACTGCAAATCTAGCCATTTACCTCCCCTACTATGACATTTTGCTCAATAAAGTAGTCCGTATAGTCCTAGTCA
Organism: Maruca vitrata; assembly: GCA_039566165.1. Classification (NCBI taxonomy): domain Eukaryota; kingdom Metazoa; phylum Arthropoda; class Insecta; order Lepidoptera; family Crambidae; genus Maruca; species Maruca vitrata. The sequence continues at coordinate 10,202,437 of CM076930.1, forward strand.
GAAGGTTCATTTGGGTCGATATACTTTTACTATTTTTGTACCTGATCTAATAAAGTTAGATTTTTAACTATCCTACAGGAATTTCTGTGACTAAAAGTATTTAGGATCTTGTCCGGGGATGTATGGTACCACCATACAAAATTTCATTTAAATCGGTGTAATAGTTTCAGAAATCAGTCATTTATTTAGGTTTTTTGAATATCCCACGGGAACCAGTTGACTGTCAGTGATTTAAAGTATCCTATGCATTTTTCCGGAATTTAAAATACCTTCGTGTAAACTTTCATTTAAATTGGTTCAGCCGTTTAGGAGGTCAGTCGAAACAAACAAACAAACAGACAGAGACACAATTTTTTTTAAGTATGGGGATGTGTTCTACTACTCTCAAAACATATCCCTGACTTGTTTTTTTTGCGTTTTTCAAAAAAGTACAAGAATTTTTACCTCTACGTTTTTATTATAGTACTAGCTGTGCCCGCAACTTCGTCTGCGTAGAATAGTAACTTTTGCCTGCATTTTTAATTTCAGGAAGATTTTTTTAAGAAATTACAGGAAAAATAAATAAAGATACAAAAATTATTAAAACTATTAAAAATAAAATATAATTAAACTTTGTCATTGATTTGATTAATATCCATTAAAGAACCTGAAATTGTTTACAGATTAATAGGTGATAAACAACATACATATCACATTTTTCATTACAGATCGGCCAACTAAAAGATAATTCACTCGCACAATACATTTTTTTTGTCTAAGCAATAATCTAGCCTGAGAGGAGAGTGGTAGCTAGGACTCACAAAATAATTTTACGCATTTTAGTACTAAAACCACGATAAACACTTTAATTTATTTGACAGGAACAGGGTTCAATGGTTGCAAACAGCATACTGTACCTATGTAGTGATATTTGATATCAGGATAACTTCAAAATGTAAAAAATACAAACTACCGATCCACTGTCTCAAAATATCTATAAAGAATGTGTGTCGCCATGTGACGAATTTATCAGTATTTGCTTTGCTACTTTGTTTTGTGCCACTTTTGTGCATTGTTTTTGTATATTTCTCGTAGATTGTATTGTATTCGTAATAAAACACTGAGATAATAACGTAAAGCGCAATAAAATATAACTAATGAATTACTTTTTGTATTTGAAACAATATTGCGAAATAATAGAGCATAGTGACATCTCTTTTACTAACCAAGAACTAAACACTCATCACGTCATATAAAATCTGACAGCATTTGACATGACTTGCCAGCTAAGAACGTGATAGTTGGGGAGCCCAACGGGAGTTTTTGGAGTATTGATCAGACTCAGACTCTGTCTTGTAAGATTTTTAAATGGGAGACTCCTTGCACACTTTCATGTACCTCTGCCGTGTATGTACACTTCATACGGGAGGGAAGGGGCGCGTGATCGTAAATAGGATAGCTGCTGATGCTAATTACAAAGACACTGTTAAAAGAATTGGGCAGAATTATGAAGAACTAATAATCTCTGATGGTTTCCATGGGGCGATGACCGTAGAATCGCGCCTATAACAACAATTACTAAAACCTTTGACACAACAAAGATCCAAGGGGTACTTGACCAGTTTTCTAATGATCTATGTGATTTTATTTTTTTGTAGCGATCTTTATATACGATAACTTTCTTTAATTTTATAATGTCCAACATTTTTACGTGAATGTTTATAAATTTCCCTTTATTTGCTTAGAATAGCGATATCCCTCTATGTATATAAACATTCAGATAATATCGAACAGTCTATCAATTGGAACAACACAACCCACCAATGTAAGACAGCAAGCAAATATCGGACAACTGACCACCTCCATACCGAAAACCAGGTAATAGAGAAATGTAGCGAATTCAATAAACCTTTGAACCTGGCCTTTGTGGATTATTCAAAGGTTTCGACGGTATCACCCACATCAACCCATTTAGCTTTCTCTTCTACAGCAAAACATCGAACCTACATATAGAAAAACTTCTCCAAATCATTTAACAACAAAGCACAGCCGATATCAAACTGCACACTGAAGGCCTGACATTCAAAATACAAAAAAGAGTTAAACAGGGTGACTCCCTATCACCAAAGCTTTCAGTAGCACGCTCCAAGAAGTCTTCAGGTCACTATGATATTCTTAGGCAACAATAGGAACTGATGTAGAGGATAGGCGACTGATAAACTTTCGCTTTGCAGATGACATTTTCCTAGTCGAAATACGTATACATCGACAGAAATTGAATTAATGCTCGAACAACTGAGTGCGGAAAGCGTTGAAGTTAGACTGACGATGAATAGATCCAAAACCAAGGTCATGACCAACAGCATCACTGATTTGGTGGATTGCAGTCAACAGGCAGGTGAAGCAATATGTAGAGGAGCATACTTGAGCTAGGCAGTCTGCTTCGAAGACAGACAGGACAAAGAAATAATCCGTAGAGCAGACAACGCCTGAAAAAGCTTCTGGTCCATGAATGGGTATATGAAGGGTGATCTTCTTATATCACTGAACCGCAAACTCATGGACGTTTTCATACTGTCTATCCTAACACATCTTGGTCCCCCACCGAAAATCAGAAGTCCAAACTCAAGGTTTTACAAAAAGCTATGAAGCGGAGTATCGTAGGTATTAAGTTAAAATAAAATATACCACCATCCACTCCCGTACTGGTATTATTGTTGGTTAAAACTGATGTATCAATGAGGTGAATGTGATATGAAATGTGCGAGGATGAAGAACAATAGATGGACCAGAATTGTTACACATCGCGTGCCTGAAGACGATTTTCGCCGAAGAAGACCTAAGAAAAGGTGGAAAGACAATCTGGTCCATGTATCAAAGAACTGGCAAGTCCTAGTATTGGACAGAAAGCAGTAGATGAGTTTGAAGGATACTTTGCCCAGCAGTGAGTTGATACAGGTTAAGAAAAAAAATTACAGATTATTATACAGCAGGACTTCGATATCAACTTGAACCTCCTGCATAAAAATGTAACGCGCTGAAGTATCTCAATATTATGTGTTTTCAACAGACACAAAGATTAATTATAACTTTGTGGTCCAAATCGTTACAATGTCACTTTTTAGGGATTATTTAACATGCACTTTGAATGACTGACACGGACAAATAACTTTTTTCTTTCAACAGCTTGTTACCAGGTAGCCCTCCTGTATTAATCGCTGTCCCCCCACTTATAAAGAAAGTGTAATATACTTTTCGTAATCTTTCTATTCCGATTCCATGTCGTTCGAGTAACTGCAAATCTAGCCATTTACCTCCCCTACTATGACGTTTTGCTCAATAAAGTAGTTCGTATAGTCCTAGTCAGAAGGTTCATTTTGGTCGATATACTTTTACCATTTTTGTACGTGATCTAATAAAGTTAGATTTTTAACTATCCTACAGGAATTTCTGTGACTAAAAGTATTTAAGATCTTGACCGGGGATGTATGGTACCACCATACAAAATTTCATTTTAATCGGTGTAATAGTTTCAGAGATCAGTCATTTATTAAGGTTTTTTTGAATATCCCACGGGAACCAGTTAACTGTCAGTGATTTAAAGTATCCTATGCATTTTTCCGGAATTTAAAATACCTTCGTGTAAACTTTCATTTAAATTGGTTCAGCCGTTTAGGAGGTCAGTCGAAACAAACAAACAAACAGACAGAGACACAATTTTTTTTAAGTATGGGGATGTGTTCTGCTACTCTCAAAACATATCCCTGACTGGTTTTTTTGCGTTTTTCAAAAAAGTACAAGAATTTTTACCTCTACGTTTTTATTATAGTATAGATAGATATGTATGTATATGACGTCTGACGGATTCAACCATGGCGGCGATAGACCAACGAATTGGTAGCAAGAATCGAATCTCTCACGGTCATGTCGGATTCTCACCAAACTATGAGAGAAAGGCTACAGAGAGTGCACTCGTGTGTGCGCGCACTTTTGCGCACTATAAACATCCTGCGCACTTGACCGATTTCGGCCATGAGATCGGCCGCCATGGCCGAAATCGGTCGGACGCCGTATCATTATTATTCCTGAAATGACAGTAATCTCTTTTATGTACCATAACAAATAAGTAAATCTATATATATAAAAGGAAGTCGTGTTAGTTACACCACTTATAACTCGAGATCGGCAGAACAGATTTGGCTGAAAATTGGTAGGGAGGTAGCTTAGAGCCAGGAGAAGGACATAGGATCTTTTTATCCCGTTCCACAGCGTTCCCGTGGGACTTGACATGAAACGTCAGTCACTATTCATGTGTGCGTTCAGAAATTCATTTTTAGTAAAATGTCTCAAAAGTTTAGGCACTGTTATAACTGTTTGTTTCAGATATTAATTTGTGTAAATTATTTATTTGATTTTTAATATCCGAAAATAATACCTCAGATTATTATAAGGGTGTTGAATCGACAAAATGCATCTATATTATTCAGATTATTGTCTATATATATAAAAGGAAGTCGTGTTAGTTACACCACTTATAACTCGAGATCGGCAGAACAGATTTGGCTGAAAATTGGTAGGGAGGTAGCTTAGAGCCAGGAGAAGGACATAGGATACTTTTTATCCCGTTCCACAGCGTTCCCGTGGGACTTGACATGAAACGTCAGTCACTATTCATGTGTGCGTTCAGAAATTCATTTTTAGTAAAATGTCTCAAAAGTTTAGGTACTGTTATAACTGTTTGTTTCAGATATTAATTTGTGTAAATTATTTATTTGATTTTTAATATCCGAAAATAATACCTCAGATTATTATAAGGGTGTTGAATCGACAAAATGCATCTATATTATTCAGATTATTGTCTATTTCAGAGATTTTCATTTAGCAAAGTGACATCTAATTGACATATGTTCGTTTATTGGCAAACATTTCAATATCTATAGTGACCAAAGAAGCTTCGTTGTCAAAAAATTTCAATCATCAAATGTGTTTAGTTCAGAAGAAAAGACGAGCTGATCGCACTACAAATAAATACGGTTCATACCTGCATCAAACGGAGAAGATAGATATTAAATCTAGACACAAGAAATTTTTGCAAATAGGTATATTTTATGCGCAATTCAGCAAAAGTAAAAGTAAGGCGTCCAACCGTTTTCAGCCATGGCGGTCGATCTTAATTGAGATCAGCCAAGTGCGGAGGACATATTATAGTGCACAAGTGTGCGCGCAAACACAAGTGCACTCTCTATTCCCTTACTCTCATAATTCGGTGAGACGGCAATCCGACATGACCGATGCGTAGCGTAGCCGGGCTGAGTAATTTCATTACAGAAAAACTCACACAAATTTTGCCCGACCCCGGATTTGAACCAAATTCAGCATAAGAATCTGTATTGATCAGCGTTGTGCACAACAATTTGGTGAAGATAATATACACATCCTGTCCTTATCTGTTCGTGTTAAGTCTTTGTACTTCTATTGTCTGTCATATATGTGTGTTTTTGCTTGAGTTTTGTGTTTTGTATTGATATAATTTATTGTATACCTATTTGTTTATGTTATGTGGTCAATAAACGATTTCTATTCTATTCTATTCTATTCTGTATATTGTGGAACAACTTCACACATTTTTCCATCGACACAATAGGGTAGTTTCCAAAGTCAAACTTTACATGCGATTTCACAATTCATAGTAAGATATAGGTAAATTAATAACATTAGTCAAATCGAAATTAAAATTTCTGACGAAATGAGACAATAATAGACATTTGAAGTTTGGTGGGAAAGTCTATTTCAAAAGTTCGAAAATGTTTCCAAAAATGCTTTGCCATCGTATAAAATACAAAATTAGTAGTAACTTTCACTATGAAAAAATATTCGTAAACGTGACATTTTATATAGCTACTGAACAAAGTTCTTGCGATATGCATACAGTATTTATTTATAGACGTTGTGATAGGACTACTGTGATAGGACGCTAACAATAATTTTAATGCTTGATATCGATTTTTGGTAACTTTTCTATCCAATATTACAATAGGCTTATTTTGATATATCTGGATTTGAAAGCAATTATTGTATTGCTGGATATGAGTAAAAAATATGAGATTAGTAAAGTTCTTCTCAGTTATGACGAGACCAGAGGGCCGGCCTACCATGAGTTGGCTATCGAAAACTTACGTACGTTAAAAACCTATCGAGTTGTTAAGCTATTGCATAGCTTTTATCGCGGGCTTTGAGCGCGGCGACCGAACCAAAAAAATCCGTAACGAAAAAAACCTCACAATCGTCTAACGTCGTTTCAGTTCGGTAGACTTCGGCACGGTGTTTGTGTGCCTACGTCTACGAAACTCGCACGAATCGAGACGAGCTGCTCCGAAATCGGACGATGCTATGCAATAGCTTTACCGCGGAGGTCTTCGTGTGCCCCACTTTTTTCCATATTGCCGATTTTAGTTCTTCGCGTAACCACCAGCGGCGCGGTAGGTACAAGTTTTTCATAGACATATTTACGTAGGCGATATCGAGTGCGTAAGTTTTAAACTCATGGTAGCCCTACAGGGAAGTAAGGATTAAATTGAATATGGAGGATATTATGGATTCCAGTTCAAATTTAAAAGCTACTTACTCATACCCAAGATGGGACAACTTTCAGCTATAAAAAGCATATATACGTATAATTGAGAGACTCCATCCTTATTTCAAGTCGGTTAACAAAATAAAGTAGTGCATCAAAGCTACGTTAAGGCGGTACGAAGTTCGCCGGGTCAGCTAGTATTTAAATATAAAACGATGGTAGGCAAATATATTTACCTATAATAACCAATAGAACTACTGTAAAGCCTTAAACTGTAAGTGTTCAAACGTCCCAATATTTTCATACGAGTTCAACAAAATGTAAAGTCCAAAGAAAAATACTTACGTTGCAGCAGCTTTATGAACATACGAGCGCGGAACTAAGTCATTAAGTTCACCCTAAGCACATACATGTGTTATCTAGCCAGCGCCGGACCGGAATAGCAATTTCCAAGTTATCTCCAGCAAAGTGAGGTAATGATAATCGCGTTCCGCCGCGAACCTTGGGGTGCGATCACATGGCAGGAATATCTAGCATCTAGCTAAGGTTCTACGAAGGAAGAATAGTATAAATGAGAAATAATGTCTGCTTTAATCTACTAAGGCGAGCCATGGCGGCCGACCTCAATTGAGATCAGCCAAGTGCGCAGAACATATGATGCTGGCAGGCAAACACAAGTGCACTCTCTATTCCCTTACTCTCATAATTCGGTGAGACAATCCGATATGACCGATGAGAGATCAGGCGCAGGACTACCGGCTTAACGTACTTTCCGAAGCACGGGCGTTCAACCGCCCACTTCCTAACTCCGGGCTGAGTGATTTCAATACAGAAAAACTCATACAAATTTTGCCCGACCCCAGACTCGAACCGGGGACCTCTCGGTCCTTACGCAGCGCTTGCTACCAATAGACCAACGAGGTAGTTACTTTAATCTACTACTACTTATCTATCTGAAATCTTGTGCTTTCCCTTTTACCGATAAATAAATGCATCATCATCATCATTTTCATCAGCCTTAGCACTTACTTTTTGTTTTAAGCTATTGCATAGCTTTTATCGCGGGCTTTGAGCGCGGCGACCGAACCAAGAAAAAAACCTCACAATCGTCTAACGTCGTTTCAGTTCGGTAGACTTCGGCACTGTGTTTGTGTGCGTGCGGTTAGACGTATTGTACGACTCTACGAAACTCGCACGAATCGAGACGAGCTGCTCCGAAATCGAACGATGCTATGCAATAGCTATACCGCGGCAGTCCCCGAGTGCCACACGTCTTTTGTTTATTATTGTAACAGCGAGAGGGACGCCTCTCGCTAGTGCCACTGATATAATCAGCGTCATAGCGTTCGATGTCTTGGCATCTTTTATGTACCGTATCTACCTTTAAAGCTCTGAATAAATTCATTTCCCTTCTTTCTTTCCAACTGTTTTAGTACCAGTACAGTTTTTTTCTAATATTGTTACACACCAACCTGCCCTGTTCAAGTGGTAAGATTGTCTTTTGATCTCAGTCGTGGTGGGGAAAAGTGGAATAACCCCAGTAACTCAAACTTCGTACTTCTGCAGAGCATCGTAATATTTCTTAATATTCTTTCTACTATGAATCCCGTTATATTCCCATTTAAACAAGGCTTCACCGCAGACCGGCCCGGGGCTACCTCATCGATTTCCGGCCGATAGAAAAACCTCTCCAAAACATCTTTGAAGTGGAAACCTTTTAATCAACGCCCCTCTTAATGCCCGCTGTAATTATTTCTGGATGTAGGAACCGGTTCATTAAATGTGTACAGTCGCTGACAGAAATTTCATAATTTGTCTGTATCATTCTAATTTTATGCATTGTTTTTTATTAAAAGTTTGTTTTTTTTTGTCATGTACCTATCGGCTTTTCTTTGCGCGAAGATGACTTTTTTTTAAATAAATCTTATTTTACGGATTATTTTTTTCTTAACTTGATTGATTTTATCGTGCTCGTAGTCTTTATAATCAAGGGAATACTAACTTTTAAAAAAACTGTCGTTATAAGTCTTCCCATAACTCTGAGCCCTTAAAGAGCTCAGAACGTTATTTATAGGAAGTTATTAGATATTTAGAATAGTATTCTATGCGAGTTTATTCGCAAAATTGGTTATAGCTTATTTATGGTAAGATGGAGTTGTTACACTGTGTCTTAATTCCAGATTTGCCTATGTACGCGTACATTAACTCACGATATGCGAGCAAGAAGTTAGGTAATTTCTAATTAAATAACTTTAGAACGTCTAACATACGCGTCTTAGGCCGTGTCCCCAGTAGGCAAACTGTTGGCGGCCGACTGAGTTAGCCGCAAATTTGTGGCAAACTGAAATTTGAGTTAGCTGCAAACCCTAACCAATTTCGCCAAACAAACTAGTCGCCGTCGCCGACTAGAACCGGTTTTGGTGGGACTCGGCCGCTCACTGCTATAGTCAGCGCGTGTAACGCTGCAATCTGCGTATAGTGAGCGCAAAACTAGCAGAATGTGGACACTCCATTTCAAATATATGGAAGGGCGTACTAAATCGGTACGCCGCATACTCAGTCGGCCGCTAACAGTTTGCCTACTGGGGACGCAGCCTTACGATACAATGTAGGTAAATTAAGTGTTTGTCGTAATTAAAAAGCAAATCAGCAAAACAGTTTTGTTGGTTTAAACAAATTAATGTACAATACTCATTGTGATTTTCTGGCGAAGTTAAAAAAATAAACCTAATAATTTTAATATTTTGACATTATTAAACAAGTTTTGACCTTGATTGTACATGGCAAAGCGGTCGTTTTGGTACAAACATTTTAAAAAGTAGGTAAGAGGTGGAGGGATTGAATGAAATATAAACAGTGGGCACAAAATATCGGAGATGAAGCAAAAGGCTGTTTATTACGGTTAATTAAAAAATATTTTCAAAGGCGGTCTAAAAGGGTTTTAATTAGCTTGGGCAACAAGGAAAACAAACGTTCTTATCGGTACAAAAATATAAACCATAGCTTCTTCACCCTTTTGCCTTGTTATCATGTTAGACTGGCCATGACTGACGATTTAACGACTTAGGTAATTAAGCAGATTAAGAGGTATTTTCATTAAATTACTTCAACGTCATGGTTATAATTACTAACAAGTTTTTCCGACAAACCTTTTTATAATTATGTTTATGTACTATGTAAGTTGTTGCTTGCCATGAGAGGTCGCCATTTCAAATCCCGCCACGCACCACTGTGTTTCCAAATTTGAAATTCATATGTACGATTATTCGACGCTTTAACGGAAAACATCGTGAGGAAACCTGCACACCTACGAAGAAATTATTAGGTCGTGCAGTCAACCAACCCGCACTAGGCCAGCGTGGTTGGCTAAGCCCTTAACGCCCTAGTTTAGGGTAGGCCCGTGCCCCAGCAGCGGAGACTTATATGAGCTATGATCCGATGCTTTCCGAGGCACGGGCAACCGCCAACTTCCTAACTCCGGGCTGAGTAAAAAATTAAACACAAATTTTTGGCCGACTCCGGACTTGAACCGGGGACCTCTCGGTCCTTACGTAGCGCTTGCTACAAATAGACCAACGAGGCATGAAAACCTGCCTGTAGAATAGTAAGTAATCCTTTGTATTAAAATGCACAGTACAACCCCGTTTGCATAGTACCAGCCTGCGTGCAGCGGCTTTGTAAACAAACGCAAAGAGGAAGTGGCAATGTTCCCGTTCGATGCCCGGGCCAGCTACCAACTTGTTTACTTGGTGCATACAACGTGCAACTACTTGCCACAGCCGTGGTATAGAGCTGTAATTCATTTTGTAGCCCGGGTTCTAAAGTTATAGTTTTAATGCCTTGAGTTATGTATAATGATGACATATTTAAAGACCTCCTTTTTTTGACTGGCTCGGTGGAACAGTGGTTAGTAACCCAGACTCACTGTCTATGGTTCGGGTCGATTCCCACCCGGGACAAATATTTGTGTGACGAACATCGGTGTTTGTTCCGTGTCTGGGTGTTTTATTAAATATATTTTTGTATATTTGTGTATCCACTATTGATTCTGGTATCCCTAACCCAAGAGCTTAAGCTATTTACTTGCTTTAATATAGATATTTTAAATCGGTAACCAAAGTTCGATTTATTGTAACTCGACCATCAAAGATATCAGATCTGTTGGTTACCTTACCTTACATGTACGTACATAAATAAACATCAAATACTCACCTTCAAAGACTCGAACACGAACAATTATTTGCATGACTGTTGTCCTTTACGGGAATCGAACCTTTGACTCCGGGTGCAAGTGACAGGGCACTATTATAACATGCCTTTGAGCCAGTCATTCACAGGGATCACCAAAGCTTTATTTGAAGTTTCATATTAATGGAGGTCAAAATGCTATGATGTGGAACAGCTTAAATCGTTGACAGTTCGCTTTTTAGTTGAAAGCATAGTTTACCTCTAAGTTAGTTACATTCGTAGACTAAGATCCCGCTGCTCTAATAAGCAGGTGGTTTATTTGTTGAATCAATGTATTTTTAATTAGAGTGCATATGTGAGTGTTGATTGAAGCGATGAATTACTGCAAGCATATGTAATTAAATTAATAAACTAGTGTTAACAAACTCCGGCCCATAACGGTTTGTTATGTATGATTTTAGACTTTTGCGTTCAATTACACTAAATAAATCCTTAATTTATCCTTTAATGTTCAAATACATACAATGCATTACATATTTTAAAAACTTAAGTACCTAAACTAGGTCGAACTTGTTCTTATAGGTACTTATGCTCTTCACCTATTGAACAAGTATGTATTAATATGTGAAAATATATATGTGTGCGTGTGTGTGTGTGTGTGTGTGTAAAACAGCAGCTACTTACTGCCCGGGTTACACCAATCGTGGTGGTGCTCGCGACCACGATTGGTGCTATGTATTTGCTACTCCTAATAACGCGTGTAGACCCATAAAGACTAATATGTAGTGTTAAAAAATTACTACAGAAAAACTAACACAAATTTTTGCCCGACCCCGGACTCCAACCGGGGACCTCTCGGTCCTTACGTAGCGCTTGCTACAAATAGACCAACGAGGCAGTAAAACCTGCCTGTAGAATAGTAAGTAATCCTTTGTATTAAAATGCACAGTACAACCCCGTTTGCATAGTACCAGCCTGCGTGCAGCGGCTTTGTAAACAAACGCAAAGAGGAAGTGGCAATGTTCCCGTTCGATGCCCGGGTCAGCTACCAACTTGTTTACTTGGTGCATACAACGTGCAACTACTTGCCGCAGCCGTGGTATAGAGCTCTAATTCATTTTGTAGCCCGGGTTCTAAAGTTATAGTTTTAATGCCTTGAGTTATGTATAATGACGACATATTTAAAGACCTTTTTTTTTGACTGGCGCGGTGGAACAGTGGTTAGTAACCCAGACTCACTGTCTATGGTTCGGGTCGATTCCCACCCGGGACAAATTATTGTGTGACGAACATCGGTGTTTGTTCCGTGTCTGGGTGTTTTATTGAATATATTTATGTATATTTGTGTATCCACTATTGATTCTGGTAACCTTAACACAAGAGCTTAAGCAATTTACTTGCTTTAATATACATAGATATTTTAAATCGGTAAACAAAGTTTGATTTATTGTAAGTCGACCATCAAAGATATCAGATCTGTTGATTACCTTTCCTTACATGTACATAAATAAACATCAAATACTCACCTTCAAAGACTCGAACACGAACAATTATTTGCATGACTGTTGTCCTTTACGGGAATCGAACCTTTGACTCCGGGTGCAAGTGACAGGGCACTATTATAACATGCCTTTGAGCCAGTCATTCACAGGGATCACCAAAGCTTTATTTGAAGTTTCATATTAATGGAGGTCAAAATGCCATGGTGTGGAACAGCTTAAATCGTTGACAGTTCGCTTTTTAGTTGAAAGCATAGTTTACCTCCAAGTTAGTTACATTTATAGACCAAGATCCCGCTGCTCTAATAAGCAGGTGGTTTTTTTGTTGAATCAATGTATTTTATTTAAATTAGAGTGCGTATGTGAATGTTGGTTAAAGCAATTCATCATTGCTGCAAGCATATGTAATTAAATTAATAAACTAGTGTTAACAAACTCCGGCCCATAACGGTTTGTTATGTATGATTTTAGACTTTTGCGTTCAATTACACTAAATATTAGTCTTTATGGGTCTACACGCGTTATTAGGAGTAGCAAATACATAGCTACTTACTGCCCGACGTTTCGACTGGGTCGCGAGCGACCACGATTGGTGCTATGTATTTGCTACTCCTAATAACGCGTGTAGACCCATAAAGACTAATATTTAGTGTTAACAAGTAAATAAAAATAAAAGTTTCAATTTTTTTTTCGATAAACCGGGAACTAGTTTAAGGATAAAGATATAAGCAGGGCAATTTTTGCATTAAAAAAATTGAAAAATTTAGTTAAATCTTTTGCTCACCTGACAATTCGGAGATTCGAATTCACGCTCTTCTGAAATTCGCGTTTAAACAATAATATTTCGTCGCCTGTACGCAAATTAAGAAAAGTGCATATTCGAAACTCGAGGTTTCGAATATCCACTTATAAGCAGTAATTTTTTTCCAAATGTTCGATGTAATTAAATACATTCAAAATAAAGCAGTGGGATCTTGGACTACAACTTCCGCTGTCAACAAACAAGAGGAAGCGACAATGTTCCCGTGTTCCGCGTTCGCGACCCGACGGGAGCAAGCGCAATGCCGCACTTCGTAATAAGTTTGATGTGGCAAAATAGAGCGTTTAAGCTAGTTAAGTTATATATGTAATACTCGCTGTGTTCGCGTCTAAAAAGTTTTTAATGCAATTCGTATGTACAGTGGACTGCTGATCGTTGAAGCTGCAACAAAGTTTGTTTTACATGCGAATTTGAATGAATCCTGAATTTGTATAATGAAATAAAATTTTTCATGCTGTAACAGTTGTAACTATGGTGAGCAAAAACCTTTTAGGTTTTCGTGGTTTGAATTGTACTGCATTCATTAAATGTATTTATTTTTCCTTATTATTTTGAGCTATAGTCCTTGAAACCTTTTTTTATTCTATTCTAAAAGAGTATTCACTATAGCCACCATCAGTTATCAAAGCCTTCTTAACAGTAAATTTTGTTCGTGGATTAAATTGTATTGCATTTATTAAATGTATTTATTTTTCCTTATTATTTTGAGTTGAGCTATAGTCCTTAAAACCTTTTTCTATTCTATTCTAAAAGAGTATTCACTATAGCCACCATCAGTTATCAAAGCCTTCTCAACAGTAACTTTTGTTCGTGGATTAAATTGTATTGCATTTATTAAATGTATTTATTTTTCCTTATTATTTTAAGCTTTTGTCCTTAAAACCTAACCTAAATCATGCAATTGAAGTTTACCTGTGGCACATTCAATGAAGTAAGATATTAGGACTGGCCCCGCAGACAAAGTAAAAATATCGAAACGATAACGAAGTTTGAAAAGAATAAAATGTATGGGATTGACATTAGACGCGATAAATCTGACACCCACACAGTACAAGCTCTGCTTATTTTGGAGTCAGGTGGCCGTGTGTGGAAATGTCCCAGATATTACGATAAATTTATTTCAGTAGGTAACCTACAAAATCCCATTGGTCTAAATTATCCGACGACGTGGAAACTAAAGCCATAATTTCAACCCTAACAATTACACGTCCAGTTACTTCCTTAATACTTATTAAAATGATACATTTCACTCTCAAGGGCTCACACGCCGGCCAATGTTAATATTAAACAGGTACTGAACTATTGTTCCGACGCTTAATGGGTTAACGCTGACCCTTCCTTAGAAACATTAGAATATTTGAGTGGCTTCTTTATTTTCACTAATACGTAAAACTCCTTTGCAAATGCCGCTTTATGTAATCGTTTTGTTCACGAGACAAAACTAACATCACACATTTTCGTATATAAAATACCGACTGTATTTTTTTATACTTGAGACGCTCCTCTTTTTTTTTGATGTCATATAGACAAATTTTTAGTGTAACAGAACGCGAAAATCTAAAATCTTACGTAAAAGTATCCCTAGACCGAAATAGATTTATACGAAAAACTTAAGCGAACAAAGTTACAGACATAAGCTATTTTACTTTATCAAAGTTCGGTAGAACATTGCCGATTAGCCGGCAACTCCAATGGAGATAAAAGCAGCGAAACTACATCTTGATATCCTATTTTCTTAAACCTGTATGAAAAGCGGATAGAGGAAAGTCCACTTTAAAATGAATGCAAAGTCTATTGTGGGAACATTGGCTTTAGTTCGATAATTTTTAATTTTCCGCCGGGCGACCACGAGTGGCGCCATCTATCGGAAAATTTCAATCTTCATTACAGGGTAATAATATTATGTACAGAACTAGAGACGGGGCTCTTACTTGCTAGCGAATAGTGACGTGAATTAAATGTTGTTTTGTAGGAATTTAGCGTCGATATGTCTGAGAGGTTAAGGTGTTACTTTCAATGCCAAAAGAGGCCAGGTCAAAACCCGGTCAAAATTCAAATTAAGGTACATACGTACGTTTATCTGACGCTCCTATGGTGAAGGAAAACATCCTGATGAAGAAAATAAGGTTTACACAACCTTATTTCGTCTCGACCTAATCGACCAACTTGGGCAGCGTGGTTGACTAAAGCCTGACCGTCCTACTTTAGGGTAGGCTCGTGCCCCTAGGAGGGGATGTATATGGGCTGATGATAATGGCATTATCATCATCATTATCATCATAAAATTAATTATTATAAATGATTATCAACGCTGGCTATTAAGTAAACAATTGTGGTTTTTGAGCGTCAAAAGTGGCACCAAGTTGTTAATATAATTATACACTGGGCGCTCGCTAGCCAGCTACTTTGCTTGAACTTGGCTTTGACACGCTATCGCGTGTCTAGATTTAGGTAAGTATGTAAATATCTGATATACACATCAGTACAAGCTCTGCTTAGTTTGGGGCTAGGTGGCCTTATGTCGAGATGTCTCAAATATTTATTTATATGATACTGGTGACCCGCCCTCGCTTCGCTTCGGGTAAATTTTACAAAAAAACCTTCCTCTTGAATCACTCTATCTATTGGAAAAAACCACATCGAAATCCGTTGCGTAGTTTCAAAGATTTAAGCGCACATAGCGCATATAGCGCATATAGGGACAGAAGAGGCGACTTTGTTTTATACTATGTAGTGAGGATTTAACCGCTAAAGCCTAGACCCCAGCCTTAAGGTTGAAATTGATTATGAAAACAGCGTTTCACGCTTCGCTTGTTAAAGTTGTGGTTGCTTTTTGTAAAGCATGCCCACCGCTGATATTAATAACCGCTTGTTCTTGCTGAAACAAGATTTAATATTATTTATGAGCGGTTACAGTAGTTTATGAAGGACCAATCATCTTTTTTAAAAAATAGCTACAATGTTAAAGTATCTAGTTAGTGGTCGCTAGTCATCTCAATCCAAAAAGGTATGGTCACTCCATAACAATAGTTTAACATTTACTTAAGTTTTTATAAAATAAGTATCGGTATCAAATACGCATTTGAAGGGGTCAAACAGTTTCATCATCATCATCATCACCAGCCCATTTCTGTCCACGGCTGGACATAGGCCTCACCAAATGCACGCCACTTCTCTCTATCCTCGGCCACTCGCATCCAGCTCCTACCAGCCGTCCTGCGCAGATCGTCACACCACCTGGCCTGCGGGCGTCCTACACTACGTTTGCCGAGACGCGGTATCCACTCCAGAACCCGTCTACCCCAGCGGTTGTCGGTTCTACGGCTAGTGTGGCCAGCCCACTGCCACTTCAACTTGCTGATGCGAGGAGCTATGTCGATAACTTTGGTTCTCTGACAGATCGCCTCATTCCTGATTCGATCCCGCAGAGAAACTGTTTGCTCAGCGGGCAAACAGTTTACAAAGTATAAATAATGTCAATTACAAAATGTATGTTTTAGATCTGATAGTACATTGATTAAACAACAAATTTAAAGGGGATAATTAATTAATACTTTTAAATATAAACTTTAAGATTCTTTTAATTACCGGGATGATGGGTATTGCATTTAAACCGATTTAAATACTTTGAAAGACCTTTTCTGACCTTAAATTGTCCTCTAAATCAACAAACTCCAAAAAAAAACAACATAAAAAACGTTAATTTTTCGCATTTTTTGTACAGATCATAATTCATACCATAGTAAAATTAGCTGGGTATATAATGACGAAGCGAACTCCATACAATTTCACGCTTCCTCGGCCGTGTTAAGGGGAGGAAGAAGCGATATCTAGTAACAAGATTTTTCATTAAAACTTCGGTGGAAGTATTGAAACATTTTTTTCACGGATTGCCTTCAAGGCTTTATTGATTAAATTTCCAATAAGCCGCGCCGACGTCTATTTCTTGTATTATTGGATTTAGTCGACTTGTATTTGTTCTTAATTATTCTTTAGCCTGTTTTATAGAACCTCTTGACTCTTCGGGTCTGAGGATAAAAATAATATTATGAACTCGTGGTGACTCAACACCTGGATAGCTCGGTGGTTTGAGTATTATGTACTTAATATAAATGTACTATGTATTTAGAGAATGTTATAAACTAAACTTGTTTTAGTCAAAATGTAGATTTTCAAGACGTCAAATTGAATCTATAGGCGATCATTTCCAGTTTTCTATTTGATAGCACAATAATAAAAAAACAATAAACAACTGCCTAATCCAGAGTTAAACATGGAAATTTTGAATTTTTAGTAGATCATTATGTGTATTATCAAAAGAGGCAACTACTTATTCTAACCTACATCCTACATTACTTAACATATTATTATCCTGCTCAAAACGAGTAACTAAAGTATAATTAGTCAATTTAAGCAGAAATTGCTATAATATCATATTATAAACGGCCCCAACTTATGAAATGTTAAACGAAAAGCCTTTGTTGTACTCGCCATTTATTTTCCCATTTATATTAAACTTTATGTCCCTAAAAATAAGGGTTGAGTATATGGACCGCAAAATTTACCGTCCGCAAAGAGCAACAAGTAATATTTTTACAGAAGCGCCTACTTAGAATTAACATTCTGCCTTTAGATTAAATACAATAACTATTGTCACCTATTTAGAGATTCGTCGTAAAGACAATTTCATCACGACCGCTTACCATCGGGCGGAGTGAGATCATCATGAAAAAAAATATAATAATTCCACACACTGGCGAAAGTTTGTACGAAAATCGACAGGCAAATACTATTGAAGGTTTTAGAGTGATACTTAGCCAAATAGCGTTAATGGCGAGTTACAAAGTAAGAAAATAAATAAATAAATATTTGGGACATTTCCACAGATGATTATTTGACACCAAACTAAGCAAAGCATGTAAGGGCCTCAGACACTGATATACATACATATTTATAAAAATAAAAAGACGTGTGGCACTCGGGGACTGCCGCGGTATAGCTGTTGCATAGCATCGTCCGATTTCGGAGCAGCTCGTCTCGATTCGTGCGAGTTTCGTAGAGTCGTACAATACGTCTAACCGCACGCACACAAACACCGTGCCGAAGTCTACCGAACTGAAAAGACGTTAGACGATTGTGAGGTTTTTTCGTTACGGAATTTCTTGGTTCGGTCGCCGCGCTCAAAGCCCACGGTAAAAGCTATGCAATAGCTTAAAATACTAAAATACATAATCACACCCAAGTGACAAACATCCTTCTGCAATACGAGTATACTCTATGTTCCAAGTGTCGGTGTAAAATTTATTTCGCCCGCATGATTTCGGCCAATGTGGAAAAGGGCCGACCATGACGTCTGTTTGATTAAACGCCCATTGTGGGATCTCGACCAAATTACAAACTGTCTAAACGTTAAAAGTGTGGTTCAAATGAGACTTGGTCGACCCCCGTATGTGACATGTATTTTTTTAAGTAGATGTTCTGCTTCGTTATGTAGACCAAAGTTATCTTTATTATTATCGTTAGCCTGCAACTTAGTCCACTGTTGGACGTTGGCGCTACTCGCCATCTTCCACGAGCCTAAATTAGTAAAATGAATTATCAAATAATAATATGTAATGTACCCAAACTCTATCTACCGCAAAATCGATTTATTTTGACTGTATCAGCTCTTATTGAAATCCGTTCGCCCACACAATATACATAAGCCTGAAATGGTAATCCGCAGCCGATACCCATACGAATATTAAATATTCCTGCCCTATATATAGTCGACGCTAAAATAAACAATCGGCCAACAATATTAATTCAGACAAAACAACATTTAACATTGATGCCAGGCGACAAAGCCTAAATGGTAAAGTTAAATTGCTTCACAAATCCGATCCTCACTTAATACGTTGGTTTTAATTAACTTTGCACGAGAAATATTATGTCGCACGGGAGTTGTAAAAACAGGGATTTAGCTGAACCTTTAAGAGAAGATCCGAATCGCGGGGATAATTCAAATGTTGAATCAACTAAGGGTAACTTGCTGTGTCCGACAATCATGGAAGGTATTCTTTATTGGATTTTTTTATAAAGGGCTAATAGACTCCACCTTATGGTAAGCGGTAGTGAGATCCACATGAGGTCGACAGGCACAATAGACCTTATTGAGACTGTCGCACTCACCCTGAAGGCCTGCTTAAACGCCGTTTCACGCCCCACCTGAAGAGCCCGAATCATAGGATATAAGGAAACATATATGAGCTAGAAGGCTCGACTGGCTCGGTGGAACAGTGGTTAGTGACCCAGGTTCACTACCTACGGTTCCAAGAGTCGTGGGTTCGATTCCCACTCGGGACAAATATTTGTGTGACGAACATCGGTGTTTGTTCCGTGTCTGGGTCTGTGTGTCTGTATCTGTCTGTGTGTCTGTCTGTATCTGTGTTATTAAATATATTTAAGTAAAATTGTGTATCCACTGTCGTTATTGATTTCCGTAACACAAGTTAAGCTACTTATCACGGGATCAGAACGATGTATATGATGTTGTGAAATATTTATTTATATTTATATATTTAGAAGGGCATTCCATGTCTTAATGACACGGGCAGGAAAGCAGAACTGAACCTCTTGGTCCGAGCCATCATCGCTTGCATGTGGATGGCAGCGCTGTCGTTCCGGATTGGAAAGAGGTGGAATAAAAATAAAGAATTGGCGATACAATATGCGAGCCGGAATCATCGTACACGAAAGATTTCGTACCATTACAATTTTTTTTTGGTCTATCCCTTGCCATAATTCATATAGAGCTAAACCGAGAATCGCCTTCAATGTCGGCCAGACGCCAGTTATGAACACATTCTCGTGTTTCTTCTGAATGCCTACTGTAATGTATCTCGAGAAACTATAAATGCAAACATTCAGTTTAAACATTAAACTGTTCGTTGGAAAATCTATGAAAAGTGGTGCAATTCCTTAACACAAATCGCTTCAGTCCCGGTGAGCAGGTGAGGGGAACAAATGGGAGACGCCTTGGAAAAATGAACGCCTCACAGGAGAAAAATCTGTATCTCAGTTGGACTAGGAGCTAGGAAAGCTGAGGAGGTACTCTTTATGTTCCGCTTAATAGAGCCAAGCGTCGAACAATGATATCTCTTGTGCTGACATGATCTAAATATTTTTGGGGATCTTACATATGTACTAAGAGAAACATATGTACTAATAACAAATGCACTATAGATAGATGCAAAATTCTATACAGGGTGTAGCAGGAGGGTGGATCATCGTAAGTTAAGCGATGGGGACTTCAAAACCTATCGATATAACCCCATGTATGTTCAGCGATTTTCAATAGTTCCAAAGTTATTAAGATTTTTGTGAAATTTTTGTAAGAAGCCGGAATTCAGTATAAAAGTCTTCACTGTAGCTTAACTACTGGACCTGCTTGTATGATATTTTTTGTTACACCCTATATAAGCTCAGTCAAAAAAGACATTTGAGGTTAAAATGTATGAATGTAATGTACAGGCTTACAGGCACAAAGCTGAAATTTATCATGAATGTTAGAAACACTATTACAAATAATCTTTCAAAAGTCCCCAACGATCCAAGGTGTGCAAAAAAAATTCAAGGTTTAAATACCCGCACGAAAGCGTTATTGCATGTGCAATGTGCATAGAATTATATCGTAAATGGAATATTAATCTATGTAAGTTACTTGTTACTATTTAAATACTACAAAAACATTCCACAACTATTACCCAAACTTATTACGTTTAAAGTCCTCCACATTTCTTCCTCACTAGATTAGTCCAGTATATCCGGATAAGATACCTAGTGACCTACAAAGGAATGTATCCTATAAAATGGACTGAAAGAAGTCAACATAATTCCGCTCACGTTTCAAACATCCACAGTATCGTACTGCAATGTAGGAGCTCTGTAACTGCAGTCGCAGCGGACATGAACACTCCACTAATGGAAACATAATTCACTGCTGTTATTAGAATCAAAAACGCTTTTATTACTGTAAAGGCTAATGGATTCCTAAAAAAATACTAGACATTACTAGACAAGTTAGCAAAGAAATCCTAAACTTTTGACTTAGTGCATAAAACTCAATATCCTTACTAATATTATAAATCCGAAAGTAACTCTGTCTGTTACGCTCTCAGTCGGAAAGCTAGTATTAAATGTAAAGAAGAACTTTATTGTATAAATAAATTTAAATAGTTCAATGTGATAAAAAAATCATTTTTTTTTTCAATTTTAGTAAAACCATATTGCATTGCAACTTTATTGGTCTATTTAATCTGAGTCAATGCCTGAAAATGGCAAATAAATTGATAAACTCATATTACTTTTAAGACCTAAAAAGATTTGCTCACTTTCTTCGTACTCTTAGTACCAAATTGTACTCAGTACTCAATACATACTTTGACTTTTCCAATGGATCCGCTAAGGAATAAAATATCCACCTTAATGAAGTAGAAAAACGGATTACTACGTAACAAAATTCCGTTAGATCCTGTTAAGGTTGTCTTTGCGGGTGGGTAACCCAATTTTCTTTGGAAATGGTTTTCCCCTTTAAACTTTTACAATGCTTTTTATGGGTATCTTTAAGATGTTACTACGACACTAAATCAAAATGTATTCAATCGTGCCCGACGATTTATGGCATCGTGAATGTAATTGGAACTTGGAATGACTTTAAGTGATTGAAACGAAGGTTTCTTGGGTATTATAATTAGCACGAAAATCATTAAGGGACGCCATTTTAAATATTGCTTCAAAAAAGTCTATCTAATGTACCCTATTAAAATAAATACCATCTTCTTTAATTATTATTTTTCAGTACTTATTTAGGTTATAAGAAATAATTACTTCCTAACTTCAGTACCTCCTTACTACCCAACTTTTAAGTAAGAGTTTCCTACCTACCTAGACTAGACTCAAGAGTCCACAAATTGTAACCCTAAAATAAATTAAAATTCAGCCTCCAATGTCTAAAAACTACCCCAATCGCCTGTAAAACCAACACGAACCTTTGAATTCTAAAAACTCGGTATCTCTTTGTTTTTGCCCGAGCTATGTGTGAGAGTTCCAAATGAAATCTGAAAACGACCCCCGAATATATTAAAACTTTTTGCGTCCCTCAAAACAATACGACGTACTAGATGACGCGGAAATACTTGTTAAATAGATTAAGGAACTTTATTCGTTTTGATTTCACCTACAGTTGGCTTTAGAACAGTATGACAGGTTACCCAGAAACGTATTTTGTGACTATCGCCTTTTAAGGATATCTCAACAATCATCATCGCCACATTACATACATACATTGTTCTGATTCCGATAGCTTAAACACTTGTGTGACGATATTTCAAACTTTCTGCCCGACGTTTCGACTGGGTTGCACCAATCATAGTCGCGAGCGAACTGGCGCCGCCCGCCTTCGTCTGCCACAACGGTTGTGAATTTATTGGTGCAACCCAGTCGAAACGTCGGGCAGTAAGTAGCTATGTAATTAAGTAGCAAATTACTGCCCGACTTTTACGCGCGTAACCGCGTTACACCTAATAACGCGTGTAGACCCATAAAGACTAATATTTTGTGTGACGATTATCCAAAACAACAGTGTAGTATAGAAATTCACTTCAATTAATATCATCACGCACAAGAGACAATCACCGATGGTCATCATACCAATATTTTCCATACTAAGTTTAAACTACAAGAGCGATAGTAGGTACGGTACTATAGTACTTGAATCATGAAATTGCCTGATTACTACAAGCTAACGTAGTTGAACCTCATGCCTACGTATATACGCCATCAAGTGAATTTCGGAAAGCGTTAACGCGCCCTCATTTCTTAATTTTGTCGTTTTGGCTAGGTCATCACTATATCCAACTTTCTATTAGACTTATTTAAGTCAAATGACTTACTGTACAAATTAAACCTTGTGACTTATTTGAAATAATTGAATCAGTACATCATCATCAGCCCATACACGTCCCCACAGCTGGGGCACGGGCCTACCCTAAACTAGGGCGATAAGGCCTTAGTCGACCACGCTGGCCAAGTGCGGGTTCGTCGACTACACAACCTTAGAATTTCTTCGTAGGTGTGCAGGTTTCCTCACGATGTTTTCCTTCACCGTTAAAGCGTCGAATGATGGTAATATGAATTTCTAATTTGAAAAACACATTGGTACCTGGTGGGGTTTGAACTGGCGACCTCTCGCATGGCAAGCAACGACCTTAACCACTCGGCCATCGACGCTTTTTAAATGAGTACATACATATAAAAATATTATTATATAAAATATTTTAAAACTTTTTTAACTATATTATTATTTTACGTGTAAGCACAGTTTTCAAATAGTTGATTATGATTTATTTTTTGTTTCAAATGTAATCTGTCGCTCTCCTGGTTTTGTTCCTTATACCAGGTGCCCACGATACAGGACCTTTCCTAGTGTGGGACCTACTGTAATGCTCAATATTTCACATGTTTTCTGGAAATAAACTATTTGTATTTGTATTTGTATATACCCATCTTACTAGGAGGCTCTCTTACTGTGGTCCACGGTTCCCGAGACAATCGTGTCTGACTGATATTACATTTCGTATTAGCAACTCAGAGGGTGCTTCAGAATCTCTTTGTATTGTTATCGCTATAATAGGTTGGGAATTGAAGATTATTAATTTCCTTTGGATGTCACGGAAAGTTAAGCCATCCAGTTCTTTTAGTTTTGCTTGTGTTTAGGCAAATGTTCAACACCCTTGAGTATCTGTTCTTATTTTAAAATATTAAAAGGTAAACGCTAAACCACACTATTCGCTTTAATAATAATTATAATGGGGCCACACGTGATAGAATCAGTAGCAAATACATAGCTATTTACTGCCCGAAGTTTCGACTGGGTTATACTAATTACATACGAAGAAATTTAATGGCTTTGTAGTCGACTAACCCGCACTAGGCCAGGGTGGTCGATTAAGGCCCTAACACCTTAGTTTAGGGTAGGCCCGTGCCTCAGTGGGCAGGTATATGAGCTGACTAGTGGTCCCTGCGAATTTCATACCGCCAATACTGATTATTTTTCTATATTTTCTCATTGAAACCTTCCCTGGACTACGACGAACATTTTAAAACCAAAATTACCTAAATCGGTCCGGGCGTTCTCGAGTTTTAGTCAGACTAACGAACAGCAATTCATTTTTATTTATAAGAAAAAGATGATGATACTAATTATAGTCACGAGCGAAAATTCATATACCCTACTAATACGATATCGATCGATAGGTACGTTTTCTAAGAAAAGTATACAATCCCAGGATTTCATGGACTTTCGTTCACTCAATAAATATCACACAACATCTCATACATTGTCGTGAATCCGAAGTAATTTTCTAACTAAGCACACATATATCCAGGTACACACCCAGACACGGAACAAACACCGAAGTTCGTCACACAAAATATTTGTCCAAGGTGGGAATCGAACCTACGACTCTTGAAATCATAGCCAGGGTCACTAACCACTGTTCCATCGAACCAGTCAAACCAATAAAGAATGAAAGAGTATGGGAACACCAGTGAAAAATTGTCCGTTTTTTTTTGCAATTGTAACACTAATTTCAAAAAAGGTAATTGTCATTCCAGTTCCATGAAAATTTGTGGCTTTTACAAAATAATTCTGATGTAGTATTTGCGTGTCGAATGCAATGACTATTAAGCCGTTTGTCCCCTGGACTTATAAATGGCTGTTTTCCTTTATATCACGTCAACTGTAAACAATTTTCTTTGTTAAACTAATAAATGCAAATAAGACTCTATCTAGCACTGAAGAATAACAAATACTTGTAATGTTTTTTATAAAAAATACTCTTAGGATGACCTAACTCCATCTGATGGTAATCGGTCATGAGGTTCACATATGAGGTCGACAAGCACAAACCTATTGAGCCTCTCTACCTCACCCTGAAGGCTTGCTTAGATGCCGTTTTACGCCTCGCTTGGAGAACCCGAGATCTTAGGAGGGAGGGAAAACATGAGCTGGAAGGGCATTCCATGTCTTAATGACACGGGGCAGAAATGAGGAACCTCTTAGTCCGAGCCATCAGCGCTTACATTATATGTAGATGGCAGCGCTGTCGTTCGGGATTGGAAAGAGGTGGAATAAAAATTGGCGTTACAATATGCGAGCCTGAATCATCGTACACGAAAGATTTCGTACCGTTAAAATTTTTTTTGGGTCTACTCCTTGCCTCGTATATTTATACGAATTATACGAGGGAGGGAAAACATGAGCTGGAAGGGCGTCCGATGCCTTAATAGCAAGGGGGTGAAAGGACTTTTAAAAAAATGCTTAAAATATTAACCGGTTGCTCTCCGACACATCATCATCATCCGTATCCGACGCATCCGAAGCATCCGATGCGATATCGGAAGGTCCGGTTGTTCAAGTCCCTGTTCAAGCGGGGTCATGAATGCATTTTTTTTTCAAATTTTACATTGAGCTTTAATAGTATTTAAAATAACAAATAAAAAAGGCTTGATAAATCATAGTTTAAGAGGTTGAAATACGAAACCTAGATATTATAACTTTTTAGTTTAACGCGGAGAGTTCTTGATGCACTGTCACCTTGGGTTTAGGGTGGTGTGTGGGACTCCCGGCTGCCAGTACTGAGATGGAAATACCGGCAGCTGCTCCTGGCCTAAGGTCCAATGCCTAGTGGTGTACCCACTAAACTCCGTACGGCGTACCTCATCGTCTTAGCGGCGTCAAGGTTCCTAGCATAACCCTACTACTAAGACGCCGCCAGCAAAATGTGGGTTATAGTGAGAAGTTAGAATAAACTTCTCACTACAACCCACATTTTCAGTACTTTATTGTCGTCTGACTGTGTAAAAAGCGCTCTGTAACTTTACTAGGACGCCTGTTTTACTTCCTATTTTTCTATCCTAGCGTATGCAAGGCAAGGAAATCCTGTTTAATTAAATCTGGCTTTATTATTTTTCAGATTACAGCAGTTGAATCAAAATATACAACGTTTTATGAAAAACCTTTGGTGTAAGTTATGAGAGGTTTATGACCATACATTATTTTGTAAACATAAGATATTTTATAGCCTTAAAGACAGAATTCTGTAATGTTAGAATAATAAATAAATACCCTTACTCATATTAATTGCGTATGTAACTCTGTCTGTCACGACAAAACAACTAAATTTAATGAAACTTTGCGTACAGATAGTTCGGAACGAACGAGAAAATTAGTTAGTTTTAATATAGACCGTAATGGCAAGAAATGGTAATGGTCGTAAATCGTAGATCGTAGATCAGCCATATACGTACCCACTGCTAGGGCACGGGCCTACCCTAAACTAGGGCGATAAGGCCTTAGTCGACCACGCTGGCCTAGTGCGGGTTGGTCGATTACACAACCTTAGAATTTCTTCTTAGATGTCCTCACGATGTTTTCCTTCACCGTTAAAGCATCGAATGATGGTACATATGAATTTCAAATTTGAGAAAACACATTGTTTCCTGGCGGGGTTTGAACTGGCGACCTCTGGCATGGCAAGCAACGACCTTAACCACTCGGGCATCGACGCGTATACATTTCATTTAATTAAGGTATATCTATACTAATATTATAAAGCTGAAGAGTTTGTTTGTTTGTTTGTTTGTTTGTTTGTTTGTTTGTTTGTTTGTTTGTTTGAACGCGCTAATCTCAGGAACCGCTGATCCGATTTAAAAAATTCTTTCACTGTTGGATAGTCCATTTATCGAGGAAGGTTATAGGCTATATAACATTTTCAAATATGTAACAATAAGTGTTTTAATCTATAATATAAAAATGAATCGCAAAATGTGTTGGTAAGCGCATAACTCAACAACGCCTGAACCAATTTGGCCAATTCTTTTTTTTTAAATGTTCGTTGAAGTCCAAGGATGGTTCTTAACTTAGAAAAAATCGAATAATTGCCGGGAAACCCTAAAAACAGCCCTTTTCTTTTTCACATACAAACGTTTTCTAACTAAAACGTAGAATCAATTTGAGCTTTGTTGCTATTATATAAAGTTCATATTAAATTACAAGCACTTACTTTTATCTGGGTGTTCCTAACGTCAAACATTTTTACAATTTGTTTTGACAGGATGAAGTCTGTTGGGTCAGCTATTGTTCATAAAATTACTCATAGATGGCATCGTGCTTTGTACAGCATGCCATAAATGCTGTCAAGTTTGATATAACATGAGTACCTACGTGATAAGTTTTTTGGTAGTTCAAAAGATGGCACTGTGCTCTACGTATTACTTCGATATTATATTGTGGAAAAGTTTGTATGTAGGTATACCATACGTCAAATATGTGAAGTTTGTCTTTTGGAATTGATAAATTTCGAGTGCGATTAAATTACGTAAATTACCAGAAGGGTTCTGAATCGACAACATGTATCGAAAATATTCTAATTATTGCCTTTTTTCTATTTTAATTTAACAAAATATTGTCATCTCATTGACATATTTTTAAGCTGTCAATATTAACGAGAGCATTCAAATTTCCATAATTGCCGAATTGAAGAAGGTTGGTTGTCAAAAAAATCATTGATATTAATACTCAAGGGTTTGGTATCAGAAAAAAGGATGAGATGATCACAATGCGATTAATACATTGTATGCACCAACCCAGGTATTAAATATTCAATCAAATTGAACAAATTCAATATTGAGTTAAAAAAATAATATGAAAATCAATATAAAAGTATAGCATCAGCATATTTTATTTGGTAAAGCATAAAATTCGAAAAGAGTAAATGAGGGGTTTGCCGGGGATTAAGAAAGAACATGATTCAAGCACACAGTAAAAGCGTCGAATAATCGTACATAGGTATGAATTTAAAATTTTAAAAACACAGTGGTACGTGGCAGGGTTTGAACTGGCGACCTCTTGCATAGGAAGCAAATACCTAAACCACTCTGCCATGGACGCTTTTTTCCTCTCTAACTATAAACTGCTACCTGGCTTTGGAATAGGACGTCCTTTTCACTTTGATCGATGAACAATTAGGATTACTTGAAGATGATCTATTCAATATGAGGAAGCTGTTTACTATAAACATAGATTTTAGGATTTCGTACAGTCAGCCAAAAGTGTGGTCTACCACCCTACGGTTGAGATTCGTTTGAACGTCATGAAACAATAAGGTCAATTTTCCCTGGCAATAAGATTGTGTCAGTGAAAAGTCAACCTTAGCGATCGTTACATCTCACAGCAACTTTTGTCAAAAGTGGTAGACCACTTTCTTGGCTGACTGTACGTATAGGATCCGTTTATCATAGTCAATTTTTGTCAAGAAGAAAATATCAAACTGAAAGTTACATCAAATACTCAGGTCTACTGTCCCTTCATCTGAGCCAACACAATCAAAAGAAACATTCATTTATGCTGCCAATTTTTGACACTCGCAAAGGGAACTACTATCTGCGAAGTACTCAGATTCTCAAAATTTAGAATAAAGCAACGTCAAGTACAGAGAATTGCGTAAACTTTAAAAATAAATTGCGTTGTGCGAGTCCGTCTTGCACTTGGACTTTTCTTTTTTTTTTTTTTCTTGGGTTCTATTCCCACTCAGCACAAATATTTCTGCGATGAATATCGATGTTTGTTCCGTGTCTGGTTGTCCTATTTAAATATTTAAATGTATACCACTGTTTTGATAAAAACAAGTGCTAAAGCTTCTTACCACAGGATCAGATCAATTAACGTGATGTTGTGTAATATACTTATTTATTACTACATGATAAACAACAGATGGTGATGATGATATAAACTAAAATGATTTTGTTTTAAATGTTTCTTCCGGTTGACTAACTTCTTAAGTGGCAGAAAAGATTTTGACGGGACTACGACTACTTTTAAGTTAAAAAAAATTCAAAATCCTGTAGTTCATGCGAACGAAGTCGCGGGCACAGCTAGTATACAAATAAAATACATAGCATGGACGCTTACTTACGTCGTACATACACTTCAGATATTTATTTTTATAGATTCTAGCATTCTGCATACATTTTGAATATTATTAGGACATGATTGATATCCTGATATTAATACCCTAACTAACGAAGGGTCAATTCATGAGTACTAATTAGTGATTCTAATCATGACAGCCATGTTGATTAATGTATTAATACTGACATTCGATAGATTACTTACGGAAGATATGCAATGTGTAACAGCTTCATTTGTTGTTTAGTTCGTTTCCGGAATATTGTCTGATTAATAATTTAAACAAATATCGATGGCCGAGTGGTCGTTGCTTTGAGTGGTCGCCAGTTCAAATTTCTTACAGTGGTACGTGGCGGAATTTGAACAGAAGCGCTACCATCAGTTTAAAAGTTACGGACACGATATCGCCTACGTAAATATGTCTATGAAAACCTTGTACAGCGCCCCTCGTGGTTACGCTAAGAACTAAAATCAGTCGTATGAAAAAAACGACTCGATAGGTTTTTAACGTACGTAAGTTTCGATAGCCAACTCATGGTATCGCTACAGGACTGAATTTGAACACAGTGGTGTTTTCATTCATTTGAAATTCATACGTACGATAATACGATGTACACTTAATAGTTGATTGGCCCAATTGACAATGATCCATTGAAAGGATACCCAAAAGAATAATCTGAATCTGATTTGTGGTCAATAAATATTTTTTATTATTATAAAAAGAAATACCTTGATAAAAAACACATACAGTAAACACTGTTACAATTAGTTACAATGAAAATAATCACATAAAATCGATTAAAATGGCAACACATACAATGTGTAAATTAGATTTTAAATATAATGAGATGTAAATATGTTCGCAAATAGATTTCCATAATTAAAATTATACATTCATGGCGGGAGTTAGAAAATGCAAATTCTTAAAGAAGTTATGAAACGTCTTGTAACTTTTAAGGCGATGCCGATCAACATTAAGATTTGGTCGAACTTCGCCCGGGGATGAAACGTAATTACTGAAAGTAGACCTGAAAGATATAATGCCGTGATTAATTGGGCCATTATGTCAGGTTATGCGATAAGTAATATTTACCATGACTGCCTCATTACTGGCTCTGTGGAACAGTGGTTAGTGACCCAGGTTCCCTACCAACGGTTCCAAGAGTCGTGGACTCGATTCCCACCCGGGACAAATATTTGTGTGACGAACATCAGTGATTGTTCCGTATTTGGGAGTGTTATCAAATATTTAAGTATATTTGTGTGTCCATTGTTAATTCTGATATCCGTAACACAAGTGCTTAAGCTACTTACCACGGGATCAGATCTATGTAGGTACGTGATGTTGCGTAATATTTATGACTTAAAAAAAATGTCTACTGGTAATTGTAAGCGTAAAGTAAAGACCTAATTTGTGTGAGTATTTTTGTTAAAATATCCTCGGCCCGGAGTCAGATAGTCGACAGATTCACCGTGCCTCGGAAAAATCACGTTAAGCCGGTGGTCCTGGGCCTGATCTCTCAACGATCATATCGGATGGCCGTCTCACCG
This sequence comes from Maruca vitrata, assembly GCA_039566165.1. NCBI lineage: Eukaryota > Metazoa > Arthropoda > Insecta > Lepidoptera > Crambidae > Maruca > Maruca vitrata. The sequence goes on from CM076930.1 coordinate 10,233,057, forward strand.
AACTATGAGAATGAGAGAACAGAGAAGGCGTTGTGTTTCTGAACACATATATGCACTAAAAATTCCTGCGTAAACCTACATTCAAATCAGCTGTTTCGGACAACGGATCATATCAAACCTATAAAAGAAATAAACTAGGAAAGAAAGGTATTCTTTCAATATTTTACGTTTCAAGTTTTTCCTCATCAATTCATAGTCATAACCAAGGAATCGAACCCGCGTCGCTGCGATACCGCCGCTTATGGCTTGCGCCGTTTTTTAAATAAGTCACGTCCACGATTGCATCGCCAGATTCACTGCAGCTCAGACCGTAGTCTGGTTACGGAATGAAATGGCCCAATATACCCACAGCATGTTTCATAATGCACCAAGGTATGCTGCGAGGATACCTTTGTAGATGCACATGCATTACATGCACACAGCACGGAGTTAATACAAAGAGGAGATGGTGTATGCTTCTTTGCACTGTGATGCTCAAGTAGGTCTTATTATTCATCATCACGTCTGACTATTCCACTCTGATGACATGATGGAAGAGATGCGGCTAAAAAAAAATCCAGTCTTTACGCTTACAATTACCAGTAGACATTTTTTTTCTTGTCAGTCAATGGATAAGTGATTAAGGCCATTGCTTTCCATGCAAGAGGTAGCCAGTTCCCAACCAACTCGTATATGACCATCGTGATTGACTTCAGCCTGATGACTACCCTAAACTAGGGTAGTTTAGGCTAGGCGTATAATGAAATTGATCAATAACTTTTGTCACCACAAAATAAAAAGCATCTGTTAAACGTATTAAAAAGTGTCGATGGCTGAGTGGTTTAGGTCGTTGCTTGCTATGCGAAAGGTCGCCAGTTTAACGGTGAAGGAAAACATCGTAAGGAAACCTGCACACATGGGAAGAATTTCTTAGGTTGTGTAGTCGACCAACCCGCACTTGGCCAGCGTGGTTGACTAAGGCCTTACCGCCCTAGTTTAGGGTAGGCCCGTGCCCCAGCAGTGGGGACGTATATGGGCTGATGATGATGATGAAACTTATACAATGTTAAAAAGATTCATCATCATTCACATTCACATTAACCCATATACCTACGTCCGTGCCGCTGGGGTACCTAAATCGGGGCGATCAGGTCTTAGTCATTTAACAAGTGCGGCTTGGTCAACTACACAACCATAGAATGACTTCGTAGGTGTGCAGGTTAAATAAAAACATTGTAGGTATACGTTGATTTATTTTTTTGTTGCATTTGGTACACAAACTGTTTAATTACCCACCTTTTGAAAAATGTAGGCTGCGATATTCCCTAACACAACCGCCAGAAATCTGCAATACGCGACATAATGGCAAGGCAATGATAATTAATACCCATAAATTACCAGCCCTGACGCTCACAATTAATATCCGGCCGTCACTCCACCCGCGCTGACATATAGCCTCCACATATTCCACGGCCATACTTTTTCTGGGGCATTCTGCGTAATACAGAAATCGTAATAAGAGTAATGGCACTAATGTTACTGTTGTACCTAATGGTATAGTAATACTAGATGAATGTGTTATACAAAAGGGAATAATCGACTTGTTGGTAACTTGATGGCAAAACTCCCATGTTTGAGTCGGGCCAAATTCATGCGAGTTTTTCTTACTCGATGGTTTCTGCGAATAATTATTCAATTAAATTCGGAAGGTGTTAGAAAATTGATAGGCAGAGATCACTTCCTGCCATGTGCTACGGCCCTGGCACACCACTTTCGCTGCATCCATATCCACATCTCTGCCTACTCCTCCGGGAAAAAGGTGTGATTTTATGTATGGATGTATGTACGAGTACATATGTAGAAAATTGGCGGATGCACTTTTGGTACTGATGTCTCATGAAATAAGGGAACAGTACCCAGACACGGGACAAATACAAAATTTATCACAAATGCAGTTACCACCATGCAGTTACGTAAAACCCGCCAAGTAACTCTGACCTCTCTCAGTCAGGTGGTGTTCCGGGATCAGCACTGTACGAACCGGAGCCAGCGGGGAACATTCTTGCGGCAAGCGCTGGACCAGTGGAGTCTTAGCGGCGGTATTGTGCGGGCGAAGCGGGTCAGCCCGCCGGAGACCCTTAGAAACGGGGGCCGGCAGACTGGCCAACTCGGACCCGCACAGCTCAATACCAATGTGAGACTCCACGCCTTGTCTCGTTGTTGCCGCAGCAGTGGTCTCCTCTTAAAGCAAGCTTTCAGGGTGAGTGCGACAGGCTCAATATGGTCTATTGTGCCTGTCGACTACCATTTGGCATTAATCTATTTTTATTAAAGCAAAAATTCATTATATATGATTCTAATTGGTATTATCTTTTAAGGCAGTATAATTTTTAATATCTTTGCAACACTAACTGTATGTTCTTTAAAACGCCATGACACGCCTTTTCCGTTCTCTTTTTGAATTTTCCTTTAGCCAGATCACTCACTGTGCTAGGAGACAGAATTAGTTTGAAAATATACGTTTCAACGTACTTCTATTCAAAAGTTATTTCTTTTATTTTCGCCCTACCCTATTTCTAATACTACCGCTTACCATCAGGTGGAGTGAGGTCATCTTGTTAGCTCATTATAAAAACAAATTAAAAAAATATATATTTGTCCTAGTATTATCGAACCCTATTGGTGATAAAGACGTGGGATCAAAAGTCAAATGTACTTTATGAATACCGGCGATCTGCTCTCGCATATATAAATGTTCCTCTTGAATCATCAGCCCATATACGTCCCTACTGCTGGGGCACGGGCCTACCCTAAAGTAGGGCGATAAAGCCTTAGTCAACCACGCTGGCCAAGTGCGGGTTGGTTGACTACACAACCTAATAATTTCTTCGTAAATGTGCAGGTTTCCTCAGGATATTTTCCTTCACCGTTAAAGCGTCAAATAATCGTACATTTGAATTTCATTCAATTTCAATTGAAATACACAGTAATACGTGGCGGGGTTTGAACTGGCGACCTCTCGCATTGCAAGCAACGATCTAAACCACTCGGCCATCGAAGCTCTTGAATCACTCTTACTATTTAAAAAACACATCAAAATCCGTTTCAACATAGCGACGAACAGCGGGATCTACTTTGTTTTATACCGTTTAGTGAAGTAACCACCTTAATTCTCTTCAAACCCTAAATGCAGAATGATAACTTAAACGTCATTAAGCTGGTCCAAATTTGGGTCACTACATTAGCTCCGTCGGCTAACGTATTCCGACGTCGCATCAGCTGGCTGCAGGGTCCAAGGATCTAGATGGGACTTTATAGATTTACTGGAAGAGACATGACGTTTGTTAGGTAAATAGTATTTTATCCCATTCTAAATTAAATGGAAATGTAGACAGGAGAAGGCCAAGAAAGACCTTCCATGACCAAATAGGTCAAATTTTGAAGAAGGGTCAAATCAACATACATACATACATACATACATGAAATCACGCCTATTTCCCACAGGGGTAGGCAGAGATCACGGCCAGCGATCTACTTTTCACCTTTGTGGGAAACGTGACGTGACGGGTTGTGGACCACGTCGCCGCCATTCTGCCTTGTGCATTGTTTTAACAAGGTCATTGCGTTCCCACGAGTTGCAAGGATATATGACGGGGAAAGGAAAAGGGGAGGAAGGATACTATCGCCTCGGATGATTTGGACTGAGTCGATAGTAGCTCGAGGAGCCGGGGTCGCTTACTCGTAAACTGTTCACCAACCACCGGGCAGATAGTTGTGAATGGTATCCCCTGACTTGGGTCAAATCAAGAGTACCCGTAATCGACGAGCATGCATAAAGAGATTGATGGATGTGAAAGAAGCCAAAGTGGGGTGCCAGGATTAAAGCACATGGCAGAAAGTGGTTTCTGCCTTCCTCTCTGGGGAAAGGCATGATTTTATGTATGTATGTAAATTAATACTGACAAATAGGTATTATAAACGCGGATGTGTGTCTGTGGGTGATGTTTGTTTTTTACATGCCTCTTCACGCATTATCTACTCTCTTATTGAGTTTTTCATTAAATTACGCTGAATGTGCGTACATAATACTGTACAGTTTATTCTTGGATATTGGATTTACGAAAATCCGGCATTTTGCTAGTAGATGTCGCTAAATGCGAAAGACACTAAGTGTAGGTATTTAAGTCGCGTATGAAAAAAAATATTTTTGCGTCAACAGCATGCTGTTTCCATGGGAATTTACACGTGGGCGAACTTTTTATTTAAAACCCACAGTAGTAAACCGCCACATATCAATGAACTAACTTTTCGCCTGCGACTTCTTCGCCTTGAAAGCGTCTATTGCGCAAAACATGTTCTATTACATTATACCTCATAGCGCAGTTGGTGAAAAAGTCATCCAATGTTCTTTTTCAGTTATATCTAGTGCTACCTGATTCAATGGTTAAGTGCACAAGCAAGGGTCGTTAGCTATGAAGCACATAAGTTATTTATGACACAATAGCATTAAGGATTAAGTTCAAATGCAACGTGCATGCCACCATTGAGAATGTCGCTGATTTAACATAAATTACTTATAAACTTCTTATTAATAATCTTAATCGCATAGTTATTTAGGGTTCTATACGAAGGGTGCTTACGAGACCCTATAATATAATATGGTTCTGCTCTATAAAATGCCTCTGTTGTGTGTCTGTCTGTTCGTTACAGGTGAGGTTTTTATATTTTATAATCATGCATAACATTAGTACATATTGTTACTCTTATACTACAAATATCTTATTATGGAAGTAATAAAAAAAATCTAAATTCTAGCTTAGAAACTGTCTATGTAATTAGTATTGTCATCTAACAGGGTTCTTAACCAAAATTACATAAAAACAAACAACTTAGATTTTAAAACCAGGAAGCGGGACATCTTTGAAAACACTCTACCTTTTGAACCTTTTCAAAACATACATTTATTTAACTTGTAAGCAAATACATTTCTCATACAAAATTGTCTATGGCCTTTTCATCTCAAATTCTTATTCAAAATTGTCAACACTTCCCTTTCAAAACAGCGAGTACCTACCTACATGAATGTTTGTATAAAAACTTTCTCTTTCAAATTCGCTATCGCGAAGTATTTCAGCTTTACAGGCGAGGGGTCTAAATGACCACCACTGTGTTATATTTATGTTTACTCAGTACTAGACACTCATTAGGGACGACAAAGGTTTGTTGTAACGACGAAAATGCAAAACCGGTTCTGAGGAAATTATGGTCCTTTCGCCTTATTTAGCAGGAGGGTAGAGCACTGTGATTTAGTCAAACATTTGAACAATGAAAGCTATAGTGAATAAAATATTTATATTGTATTTGTTTTGTCTCTTATCTTGTAATAAAAAATGCTCTATATTATTGTGAAAGAATTGCTAATGATTTTGCTAATGATTTTAATTGCTAAGAATTGCTAATGACGACGAAACGAATTTAACACATAGTTAATTATGGTATCTTTTAATGAACATAACAATGTTTTATGGTACAACATATTGATCATTAATATACTTGCATAAAATAATTTAACACCCGCTACTCTGTGCGAATCAAATCATATTTTGCGTAAAATTATATTTATAGCGAAATAGGTTAAAAAAGTCTAAACACACACAGGTAGATTTGGCTGGCTCGTTGGAACAGTGCTTAGTGACCCCGGTTCACTACTTACGGTTCCAAGAGTCGTAGGTTCGATTCCACGCGGGACAAATATTTGTGTGACGAAGATCAGTGTTTATTCCGTGCCTGGGTGTGTTACTAAGAATATATTTAAGTATATTTGTGTTTCCACTTTAGAAAACTGAAACTGTCCGGGATATTTACCATGTTTTTTTTGTTTTAATGAGCTCCCGATATTTCGGCACTCTTGCAAGCGCCATGATCACGGGTGAACTGTTCACCCGTTTCAGTTCAGTTTCAGTTTTCTAATGCGTAACCATGACAGTTCAAAATTATATATTGTGGTTCTACTGTTGATTCTGATATCCGTAACACAAGTACTTAAGCTACTTACCACAGGATCAGATCAACGTATGTGATAAAAGTAAGGATTAGAATAGAATGAGATGGTAAAAGAGGTTCAAAAACTTGAAAAGAAAACCAAATATTTTATTATTTACCAAGGAGGCAAAGCAACTGTCAGCAGCTTTATTATAACTTCTACATACCTAAGTCAATCCCCTATCCCCCTAAAGGGAAAGTTGGGTGTAAGCACGCAACTTTATTTGCACTTACCTCAAAGGAAGCTAACTTCAAACACTACATTGTAAGTGACCCGAGACCTAGCCCTTAGGTTAGGCCTAACTTATCCCTTTGCCAGAAATTAAACAGTCAGCTTCAAACCAGACAACAAGCTTTTACCTGGAATTTAGGCAATCATATTTTATGTTATGTATGTGTTTACCTCACACATCTCATAAAATATTACAAAAAATATTGCGTCGATGGCCGAGTGGTTAAACCGGACGTTGCTTGCCATGCGAAAGTTCGCCAGTTAAAACCCCGCCACTTACCACTGTGTTTTTCAAATTTAAAATTCACATGTACGATTATTAAACCAGCTATCAAAATATTATAAGGCCAAAATAAAACTTGACAGTAATATTGATAGCTCACCTGTTTATTAATCAAGAAAGGCTGAACGAATATGGCTGAAAATTGGTGGAGAGGAAGATTAGAACGCAGTGCTACGCCTTTGTACATTTAGTGGTTTATTTTTAGATAATTTTGAACATTTACTTTTCAGACGTTACAATTATATATTTTGTGGAATATGAGACGTATAGTGAGCTTTATTACTAAATAGACTTACTACTAAAAAGAAAAAAAGTGTATATTAAAATACAATACCTACAATACACATACATCAACCATTAATCTCCTCTCAGAAGTAATTGATACATTGCTTAAACATAAACGCCGACAAGGCACACATAACATAATATAATACTATAGACATGGTAATTTCATAGATTGGCCCAATCACCTATTCACCATCGAACTCTGAATCGCGCTTCTAACTAACATGTAGTGAGTATTAATTTATTAACGCACGCCTAATTGCGCGCGCCACAGGCAATATATATCGCGTTAATAACCCAATATTGTTACATAGTAAGCATACGATGTATTCGTTCACGTTATTAAGTTACCTGCTTGTAGGTCTATCCTTACTTATATTATAGAATAGAATGTGGATCATTTAAAACTCGAAAAAAATAATATATACATGTATATGATCGAATTGAGAAACCTCCTCCTTTTTTTGTTTGTTACAAATCCACATTCATACTTGACTGGACGGGGACTATCTGTGTAGCCCGAAAAACACAATTAAAAAAAATAATAATAATAGTGTAGTCAAAATCCTTCGCTTATAAATAGGGTTACAGTATAAGTCAGGTGTTATTCAAAATAAAGTATTATACCTGCTTAACTATGAATATATCATGCAATTTTTTCGCCTATTTTATGTGACCTTTGACAACAATGTAAGTTTTGGTACAAATTAATAAAAAGTAACTCTTGTCCGTAACTACTAAACAGATTTTTGTAATCATGGAGAGAACAGAAATCTAAATTTTGGGAGTATAGAAACTATATTCCTACAGTACCTAAGTGTGCGCACAAACACAAGTGCACTTTCTAGCGCACATTTAATGCGGACACTTATGCACAACAACCGCCCTGCACAGTTAGCCAATTTTCAGAATAATCAGCTGTCATAACTGAAATCGGTAGAACAAAACAGACCAACGACACTCCGTTTCAAAGTCGAAACGTACGTAGTAAAGTCAGCGTTCCCTAATGGGAACTGCCGTTGTCACTGTAATCAGTGAGCGGATGACTGTCCGCCGTTGACTGTGATTAGCGTATTGGTTGCAAACTCAATGTTAGCTTATTGACAGAGACCGCACGCACATTTTGCTTCTAATTAGCAAGTGACTAAATGAGTCGGCTAGTGGAACGACTGAAATCGTAACTCAATTCAGAATAGAATAGAAAATATTTATTGATCATAAAAACATATAAAACTAAAATCACAAAAATATATTTATGATCAAAAGGTTCTGCCTCAGCATGTGCCGTAGCAGCCGCAAGGACGCGACGGCGCTGATATTCTGGCAGAACCTGTGATGACGCCACAGATGGAAAATAAAGATGGATGAATACAATTAAAAAATAATTTAAAATACTCGTAGACTGTTACCTATTCATTTACACAAACATATATAGATAATCAGCTACGGGTTGTGGTTTAAATTCCCTCTCGCGATGTTTGTTAAAGTACATTTAGTGTATACCACTGTTTGTTCTGCTACCCACAACACAAGTGCAACTTAGCATGGAATCTGATTAATGAATATAATATGTGATGTTGTATATTATTATTTATTTATTGCAACAGTATCCAAAATGTCGAGGATAGAAATAAGTGGCGAGCATTTGGGGAGGCCTATTTCCAGCAGTGGACGGTAGTGAGCTGTGGTGTGATAATGATGATGATGATCCAAAATGCTTATCTTACAGATAATTACATAAGTATAAGTAAGTAACTAGCGGCAAACAGTTATCCGCTAACTGTGCCAATGGCAACGCGCCCTAAGTCTTTGGAAGCAAAAGGAAGATGTTCTGATTGCGTACAGTTTGTGAGAGCGTGAAACTTTTTTGTTTTTGCATAAAGTTGGCCTACTTTACTTTCTGTTGGCACGTCCTGATTAGAGGCTGCGGTTGGACCGCAAAGTCTAGACAGCAAATGTGGCTTTACGTAGACGAAGAAAGTTGTTCTTTGAGTCTATCTATAAACTTAGTTTCACTAACTGTGTGTGTGTTGAGACATGGACATGGAAATATTTAGTTTTCCAAATATTTTTGGTTACAGCGTCTGTCTTTTTAGACATTTTTATTTATCTTTATATCAGTGCAACCCTCATCAAACCATCAATTCAAAGGTTATGGTGTAACACGGTTTACGTAAACTCTATGTACTTTCGAATGGCTCTACATTTACAGAAATTATAGGTTCAGAGTTAATCTTGGCTCGTACTAAACTTATTATAACCCCTGGTGCTGATATGGTGGTGAAAATGACCTAGATTTATTTGATTTTAAACACCGATATATATCTAAAACTCATGAAATTCACCATAAAATAAACACAATTAAGTCACTTATTAAACTTACCGCCGCTAGTATCCTTACCACAAGTTTAGGGCTAATTCCTAACTTCTCCCATGAGACTTTTGTTGGCTGTCGCGTTAAGTTGGCTCGTCGATTATGTGACTAATTAAGTAATTACCTCACCTAAAGTCGATTACATCCAAGTACAATTAGCGCCCTTATTCTATTAAATATTAATATTAAGAAATTATTTAGTTACGACACTCTTAGACTTTATTAATATTTTTACTTCATTTTATTATTTCTTTTTCAATTCAAAAGGATTAAGAGTATTTATTAACTGACACACGAAATATGTGTTTTTGCAAAAAGATGACCTCTATGTCTTTTTAATATTATATTCGTCCATCAGAAATCCTATGAGAAATCCAGTAAATCTTTGGAAAGTTATCAAACTAGAATATTTACGCATGAATTGGGGCATTATACGGGTATCGAACCTAAATAATAGTATTTAGGTATTATACCCGTATAATGCCCCTATAGGGTCTATACCCTAGTCTACAAATAGGTTAATAATGAAAGCTTTATTAAGCTTTCATAAAGCTGGTTTCATGGAGCAGGAGTTTCATCCAACTCACTGTCATCAGTCTGGAAAAAATTGCCAGTCAATTAAATGCCTCGGCTGTTTGCAAAATGCCGGCATATGAATAAACAGCTGAATGACATCCAGTTGGTGGCTGGCATCATATTTATGGAACTCTGCATGGTCAGCGTTGGTGATGACACGTATAACTCATATCATAGTCATTTGTTTATTGATTTGTATCGTATTTGTAAATCCCTTTCATTTTATACCCGTACTATGTCCCTTGGCATACAATATCCAAGTCCGCCATCTTGTGGCATCAACCATAACGGTGTACGGCTGCTTTCAATATGGCTGAAACCTAATATCGCACCATGATATACACCAGCCTTATATCACTGTAGCCGTTCGGCAGTGTGCATCAATCTTTACCCTCCAGCTTCCCATCTCCGGAAGTTCGCTGTGTGTATGACGCTCGTGTCGAGTTGCTAACGAACGCTTCCCAGCAATGTACCGGTAACTTTTGCATGTCTCGGTAGGTATTTGGTAACTTTGGCACCATGTTGTGGGTGGCTGACCTTGTGCATGCTTGTTTTGGGAACTTGCTTCTGTTCGTTGCTTTGTGTTACGGTTATAATGATTTGGCGTGTTTTCCCTATAGGGTAGATTCTACCATAGTTCGATGTTCGCCCCGGAACCTTGGAAAGTGAAAATATATACCTAATAGTAAAAATATTTTTCACGTAAACGAAGCATGTGCGTCGTATGACGGAAGCACGACGAGTAGCTGACGCTACGTTTTTTTTTCATAAATGAATTTTGATTTCGTTCATAAATGACTACGTTTATGGCTTGGATTAGCCATTTCATCATCACTGGACTTGCGGGGGAGCGGATGGCTCCATGGACGCAGCTTTGAAGGTTTCTAAGCACGAAAAAGCGGTCATCTTGTTAACTTCAATTGACAAAAGGATTACGTATGACGTGCGGTTTACATAGACAATTGGCATACGAGGTCTTTTTGACAAAGTTATATTTAAATTTATCTCATTGTGTTGTAATTTCATGTGTTTAACATATGAAATAAAAAAATCTTTCCTTCTTTCTTACATACTTTTACAACCAAGTCCCTTGCTCTTAAACAAATTACACGTGTGTTTGGTAATCTTACCTATGCAAAATGAAATTTACTAAGTAGAATACAAATCAATGAGAAAGAAATACTATGACATAAGACAGTGTCATCACCGTAAGATCTGACTGGCGCGCACAGTTCAGTACTTATTGTTTTAATATTAAATGAAACCTATTTGTAAACTAAAAGAACCAGATTTTATACGTTTCGTATGACGTTTGATACCCTTCATCATCAGCCCATATACGTCCCCACTTCTGGGGCACGGACCTACCCTAAACTAGGGCATTAAGGCCTTAGTCACGCTGCACGCTAGCCAAGTGCCGGTTGGTACACAACCTTCTTCGTAGGTGCAGCAGGTTTCCTCACGATGTTTTCCTTCACCGTTAAAGCGTCAAACGATGGTACATATGAATTTCAAATTTGAAAAACACATTGGTACCTGGCGGGGTTTGAACTGGCGACCTCTAACATGGCAAGCACAGACTTTAACCACTCGGCCATCGACGCTTTTTGATACCCCTGCAAAACCCTAATTCGTATTCCGTTCACTCTTGATTATGATTTCCAATAACCAAATAAAAGATTTATGAATTCGGTTTCACTCGCATGAATCGACATTATTATACGATGTTTCTCTGATATCTCAGTCTAATTGACATGTAATACACGTACAAACTCCTCTACAAATACATATTTACTACCCTACGTCAATGCAATAAAGTCCGAATTTGATCATCCTCGGTACAATCGTAAAATCAATCTCGTAGTCTTGTGGATGCTCAATCATATGATTACTTGATTTTTCGCCAAATATTTGTATTGAATATCTGCTATTAGGAATTCGTTAGATAATTTCACTCCGACTGTTTACTTGGAAAATCGAATTATATCGAGACGAGGTTGCGATATCATTTTTCATTGGCTTTGGTTGGTAATGGCTTTAATGATCCTTTTCTGTAATGGAATATTAGAATTTAAATTATTGCTAATGCTTTAGAGGTCTGGTAAGACCAATATTAATAAGAATATCGGATTTATAATTAACTGAAAAGACCCTTAGATCAAGGAAACCACGACCGCAGTGAAATGAAACCGGTGAAGTACAAAATTATGTTTGCAAATATTTGAAAAGGAGGTCGGTATAGATTTTTCCGCAATCAATGACTTACTTCAAAGAGATGAAAGTGAAGGTTCAAAAGATAACTTTCCATGTTTCGACACACGCAAAACAGAATTTACATTAAGTGTTGAACAAAACGGTCCACTGGCAATCAACTTTAACGATCCTTTTTTGCTTCGAGAACTAAAATAAGCGCTAAACTACTAATTACCTAGACAATGCAATATGTGTAACTTCCATCCACATACAAAGCAGGCGCTGGTGGCTAGGACCAAGAGGTTCAGTTCCTCTTTCGGCATTAAGGGATCGAATTCCCTTCCAACTTATGTTTTCCCTCCCTCCTATGATCCCGGGCTCTTCAGGCGGGCCTGTAACGGCATTTAAGCAGGCCTTCAGGGTGAGTGCGACAGGCTCAATACGATCAATTGTGCCTGTCGACCTCATATGTGGATCTCACTACCGCTTACCATCAGGTGGAGTGAGGTCATCCTGTATTTATTTTATGTTCACTATTCACTGGTATGTATTTCTTACTGCCTAATTAATTGTGTTTAATCACTGTAAACCTTTATAGCCCAAATAGAACCTGAAAGGCTTTAATCATACTCTAAAACGTGATTTCCAGCAACATTAGACCTACGCAACCAGTAAGTATATAATTGGTAATTGTGACAAGTATTAACTATACAGTCGCGTCTGTATACACGCTGACCTAGTTTGAAGGCGCCATCGTTTCCCCGCGAAAATATTTACTTTACACCATCACCCAATATTGAGGCAACATAGGTACAAGTATATAAGGGACCTACTTTAATTTACCATGGGTACACAATGACAACTTTTGTAGCGCAGTGAACGTACGTACGTCGAATTATTCAGTTTATCACACATAAACACATACATGTAACGTTAAAGATATGAAATTTAAAGGATTGGCTGGGTTTAATAATGGTTAGTGGCTCTAGCTCCGATTCTAAGAGTTGTGGGTTCAATTCCCACGTGGGACAAATATTTGTGTGATTAATATCGGTGTTTGTTCCATGTGGTGTGATTATGTACTATAGTATGTTTTTATAAAATCTGTGTATTCTGCTATACCTATATATACTATACCCCAAACTGCTTAGTTTGGGGTCAGATGGCCCTCCCATTTTTTTTTATAAAGGGCTAACAGGATGACCTCACTCCACCTTATAGTAAGCGGTAGTGAGATCCACATATGAGATCGACAGGAACAATAGACCATATTGAGCCTGTCGCACTCACCCTGAAAGCCTGTTAAAATGCCGTTTCACGCCCCGCTTCAAGAGCCCGGGATCGTAGGAGGGAGGGGAAAACATAAGCTAGAATTTATTTATTTATTAAATCACATTATTTCTTTGTTTGAAAAGAGCTAATCGCAATTATTTTTTTGTATTTCTTATATTGGTAGATATAGGTACAAACCCCTGCTGGTACAATCTTTCATTACTGCAGAATTTAAATTTTTATTGAAAAGCATTACCCATGAAATAAGATTCAGATCAAGGAAGCGCAATCATGTCGAAGTAAATACAATGTATTACATGCACAAACTAGCAAAAAAGCCGTAATGAAATGTATTACAACCATCCAAGCCACCACAATCAATATTACTGAAACCTACCCTTAACCCAACCCTAAAATGCCCCAAACTACACAATGCAACCGAATTCTATGTTCAGCCACATTTGGTTCCTCGATTAGATTACATCGGGTCGGGTATTGTGGCCCAAAAGACCCGACACCAATACTCTATTCAATTTGCATTCGCGAGTGCAGGGTTAACGCATACATTGAATTCTGGCTTACTATTTTGGCGTATGCCATAGAGTATTAATGCTATGTAGAGACTTGAAAACTTTTTTTACTTTTTCTTTTTGCGCACACGTATTTTTTTGTGCCAATTATCAAGTGACTGTTCAGCAGTAGATATTATTATCATGTTTTAGACACAACTGGTTTTATGTACTTCTATGAAATTCCTTCTAAATGTAAAGTGCTAGTAAGTCGTTTCATAGAAATACAAAAACTTAAGTATTATTAGAAACCAGTATTGATACAACGACTTACATCGTCTGCGGTTGCTTTCTAGACTTGGCATCTTTGTTTTTAAATTTCGTTTTGAGTGCGAATTTCGATTTAACATCCTTTGCTCGCCATGCTGACCGAACTTTGGTTGGTGGTCCTCCAGTTTATCGATTTTTGCGAAGGTTAACCCTTCGAGGATAAAATCCCATGGCTGAAACTAAATAGCTAGCTATAAATGCGAAAGTAACTTTGTCTGTGGCACTTTCACGGAAAAAATCCTGAACAGATTTTAATGAATTTTGGTTGGTACACTACACAGTCTTAGACAATGAAAAAGGACAAAGGCTGCTTATACTTGACTTTGCTGTAAAGTAATGTTTTACACGATAAACAACTTTACACAAATCAATACTACTAGTGTATGCATATAATCTAGTAGGATTTTTTTTATCAGAAATACCGTTTTGACTCAAAATCCACTCTATCTCTAGTACTTCATCGAACGCTAGCCGTTTGAGTTGAATAGAGAATTTTAACGCCCGCGGAAACCGACATTGAACGTTACAGGGCTTGAGTAAATAGGATCAGCCATTTTATGTACCTCAAAAATTTCAATTTTAACTCATCAAAATATTTCAAATAATAATAAATATTACACAACATCTCGTACATTGATCTGATCCCGTGGTAAGTAGCTTAAGCACTTGTGTTACAGATATCAGAATCAACAGTGGATATAATATACTTAAATATATTTAATGTCTTATTAGAAAGCAGATACGACAGTGAATACACAAATATACCTAAATATATTTAAAACACACCCAGACACGAAACAAACACCGATGTTCATCACACAAATATTTGTCCCGGGTGGGAATCGAACGACTGTTCCGCCGAGCAAGTCAAATTAAAACTAAATTTAAGGCATCCGTTTATTTCTATACTATCGTGAAAATATTCTTGCTGAATATGGTCAACATAGAGGACGATTATTGAGTTGTTTCTTGTTTTGATTTAATATCTTTAAACTATACTGATTTAGTAGAACACCTTTTCTTTGAGCCAGGAGTCTTGGGTTCGATTCCCATCTGGTATCTGAATGTATGTGTATATCCTTACTTCCTTACTAATATTATAAATGCGAAAGTAACTCTGTCTGTCTGTCTGTCTGTCTGTCTGTCTGTCTGTCTGTCTGTTACGCTTTCACGCATAGAGTACTGAACCGATTTAAACGAAATTTGGTACAGATATAGTCCAGAGCCTAGAAACGGTTATAGGCTACTTTTTAACCGACTGCGCTATAAAGAAGTAATGTTTTACCCGTTAAACATCTCTTCGCGGACGAAGTCGTCACAGCCACTGGACGGATGGAGATGAAATTTAGCATGCAGGTAGATGTTATGACGTAGGCATCCGTTAAAAAAGGATTTCCCGAAATTCCCACGGGAACGGGAATTAACGGGAAATTCCTTTTGTATGAAAAATACTAACCGCATAAGTTAGACGCTTGAAATTTGACATGCAGGTACCTTAATAAATTAAAAGCTTAGTTGCAACAGGATATTGTAAAATTCCCACGGGAACGGGAGTAATAGGGAAACAACTTTTGTATGAAAAAATCCCTTACGGGGTTGAAATATATTATATAGAGATAGAGATTTACCCGAAGCGAAGCGAGGGCGGGTCGCTAGTTTTTATATATATTTAAATTAAAACTAAATGTAAACAGCATCATAATCATCATATCTCTACATCTAATGATCAGTCAATGGTACAACGATAAGACATAAAATCATTATTTTTATTCGAACGCAGTCACGGCAGAGAGCTAGTATTGAATGGGGACAGACACAAAGCCAACATGGTCTTTTGTAAAAGCCTCCTCCGTCGTACACAGTACAGAAGTGAATCAATAATTCAACCGTGTCACTTCGAGGTGGCGACGCGAACTGACCTTAGCTTCCTTCACAACAAACTTTCTTCCGAACAACTGTTGGACTTTTAAGTCTCGCTAAATAGTTCAGCTCCATTATTTATCCTTAGGTTGACTTTGTTTCTTGAAGCCATCTTAAAAATGTATTGTTGGCTGCACTAGATCAACCAGACCACTTGCTTCATTGATATTTCAAGCAAATAAATTGTTAATTGGATGTTTTAAATGCATATCTATACTAATATTATAAAGCTGACGAGTTTGTTTGATTGTTTGACCGTGCTTAACTTAGGATCTACTGTATCGAATCAAAAAACTATTTTTGTGTTGGAAAGACTTTTTATCGAGGAAGACTTCAGGCGATATAAATAACATCTCGCTGCGACCAAAAGGAGCAAAATCATTTCATTTGACAACAAACCTTATTCCCAGTATACTAAATAACCTTTTCGGTACATATATAATGAGAACGATATTTTGACAACCGCTTTGACTTTCACATTCTCTTTTGTCAATTTGATATTTATTTTGCAACACAAATCAAACAAATTAATATTGGTATTGATAATTTTGCTATGTTTTACTCAAACCTCAAGAACAGACTCTCAGTACAGTTCAAATGCGATTCAAATATAAGTATAAAGATAGTGAGTCGCAATTATGCTGAGAAGAAGAAGCCGCCACCTGCAGAAACAAAACCGAAGAAGGCAGTTGACCCTAGAAGGACATTTAGGATCTACAGATACGACGGGGTCCTCTCAAAAGGGCAGCCAAAGTTACAGAGCTACGAACTAGATGTCAGCACTTGTGGCAACATGGTGTTAGACGCTCTGATTAAGTTGAAGGATATGGATCCCTCTGTTACCTTCAGAAGGTCGTGCCGAGAGGGTATCTGTGGATCGTGCGCTGTAAACCTGCAAGGGAGCAACAAACTGGCTTGTGTAACGGAGATCCCTCCCGATAAGACTATCACTATCTATCCGATACCACACATGTATGTTTTAAGGGATTTGGTGGTTGATATGACGCATTTCTTCAACGGATATAATAGTATACGTCCTTACTTGGTAAGAACTTGCAACTTCTTTTTTTCTACAAGAAAATATGAGATTTTTTTGCTTATGCTTTGGTAGAGTCCAATGTTGTGTTGATAGTATTGGTTGAGTTTTTAATCATTGTTTTTTGATATATCTTGCAATCAACAATCGATTGTCCGAGATAATTTTCTGTATTTACTTGCCTACTCCCCAAATGTATGTATGATGATACCAACCAACGATTTATTTGTAGGATTACCTAGTTAGGGCCCTGCAGGTAACTGATTGTTGTTCTTAAATGTTAGTAATAAACTTTTTATTTATTTATCAGGCGTTCGGCTGTCAATATTACAATAATTTAGTTCCTGAACCTTTCAGGTAAGAAAAACGGAAGCGGCATTCGGCAAGACGCAGTATGCTCAAAGCTACAATGACAACATAAAAATGATTGGCCTTTACGAGTGTGTGCTATGCGCCTGCTGTTCTACATCATGTCCCAGCTATTGGTGGAACGGCCGCCGGTTCCTGGGCCCAGCCACATTACTCCACGCTTACAGATGGGTCATAGACACCAGAGACGGTGACACAGAGCAAAGGCTCTATGATCTACGGGACGACTTCAAAGCCTTCCGCTGCCATACTATCATGAACTGCAATCTGGCCTGCCCAAAGGGCTTGCAACCTGCCTTCGCCATCGCAAAGCTCAAACGGCTCATTACTGGCTTGGATAAGAAACCGAGACCAGAAATAGATCCAATGAAGTTTTCGTCAGGGATGGGTGGGTCCTGTCTCAAGTAATGTAATGTGACTAATGAATTTGATACTGATTTTTTTTGTTTGAGGAATAGAATTGTTTTATTGAAAGCACGTATTGTTCTTTTATTCTCATTGTAAAACAATCTCCGTAACGTAAGACCGTATTAGGTTTGAAGCGTACATATTTGGCTCATTGCCAATTTTTTCTTCAAAGATAACCCTATACATACACAATTTGAGTAACGACGTCTCAGAACAAACTGAAAGAAAAAAGATTGTTTTTTTTTCCACGCTTTTTACCAAAAAGCTTCATTCCGTGTAGCATGTAAAACACCCGGGATGTAATCACTTTACAAAGTTCGGCAAACGAAATTGTGGGCCGATAAATATCCCAACAGTAGTTGCCAGACGATTGTGAACCTTAGCAGCTGGTGATAGAATTCAAGTAAACTGTTAATTTTGGAAGCAAATTTTGTCAAAGGGGGGAGATGGCTATGAAAGGCAATGATTGATGAGAGTATGAGCAAGTTATTTATACTGATGGTGTTTACACGGGGGGATTTTGGGGATATGTTGACAATGTGACTACATTTAGTGGTCAGCCCCTGATATAGTGAACCGCAGGTATTTTGTGTCCTTGTGGGTCGGCCGGACCCCGCGTTTCTCATTTAGCTCAAGTGGCCATCTTTCCATTGGGTTTAAGCATCGGGTAATTAACAAAAGAAAGCACTATTATTAACATTTTCAATATCAGGTGTACAAATTTCACAAATAACTTGTTTTATTTCCTTTTGCACAATAAATAATTGCATCTGATTATAAATAAAAATAACGTTTAGGAACAAGCTTATAGGTGATAACATTTCCACCTTTCCTAAATTTTTTTTTTTATTTCTAGCTAGTGGTCCCGGCGAATTTCATACCGCCAATACTGATTATTTTTCTATATCTTCTCATTGAAACCTTCCCTGGACTACGACGAACATTTTAAAACCAAAATTACCTAAATCGGTCCGGGCGTTCTCGAGTTTTAGTCAGACTAACGAACAGCAATTTATTTTTATTTATAAGAAGATTCTATCTATGATGAGTACAGTTCAATTACAGAACTGCGTGATTTGGGTTTTACATTAAAAATAAAACGTATCTCTCATCGTCACGTGTAAACCCCATTTAATACTGACTTTATATAGTTGATGTTCATAAGTGGATTCAGGAATACTCCATAATAATGAACGTTATGTGGGTTGCTCAAAACAGCACAACTTTGATAAACTAATTTCATCAAACTCGATTGTTGATGACCTATAAATGATTGTTGTGTGGTTGTTACAAGGATTCATTCATCTGATAATAATGACCCGTAACGAAGTTTTGTATACGAATAGCTCTATAACCCTTGTATCCGGTTAGTGATTAGATCCTGATGGAAAATAATCACCAATAATCGTCATCAAAATAAGTCCATATACGTACTGCTGGGCCACGGGCCTACCCTAAACTAGAGCGATCAGGCCTTAGTCAACCACCCTGGCCAAGTGCGGGTTGGTCGACTATTCGCTATGTGCGGAGTGGGTGGTGGGGGACGGCAAATCACGATGTGACAGAAATGTGATATAATTCTGAGCTTTCATGTGTCAAATTGCTTTAATTTCATAAATTCCCTTGTATTTGTAAGTAGTAAAAGTAAAATTCAATACTTATAATAATATTCATATTTTTGTGAAGTAAGAAAATCACTTGGTATAATATACACACTCACTTTATACAATTTTTTTTTATTTTGTGTAGAAAAACTAGTCGAAAATCTTTATCAAAACATCTAGTTGCTATGATATGACATAACAAAACATCTGGTTGCTATGATATGACAGATCTCAAGTCCTGAATAGTTGTCGCCACTAGGGGCGCTATCATCGCGCACATAGCGAATACAACCTTAGAATTTATTCGTAGATACCTACACGAGGTTTCCTCAAGAGGTTTTCCTTCACCGCGTCATAAAAATAATAGTTCTCGTTTAGTTCGTTAGATCTCTCTTTTTAGGGGCAGTATGTACCCGTAGAGTAAAATCCGGGACCATTTACTAAGCACCTCTCTGTCAGCATCTAACCAGACTGTTTCTAAGGAATCGTGATATTGTTTTTTTTGTATAGCGGTAAATATTTATGTAACCCTTATAAAAAAAATCGTGCGTGAGCCCGAAACGCACTTAACCAGTTTTTATTATTTTAATCAACAACTATCTTTTTATTTCACATTTTCTGCGATGCCTACCAAAATATACTTACTACTAAAGTAATTCACAAAAAAAATGCTTATAATACACAAGTAACACGAAGCAGAACCCCTCCTGAATCAGAAAGGTCCCCTGCGTTGGCTGAAGCCAGTGATGGATGAGTGTCCCGATCAGTCTTCATTGAGCAGCGTTTGTCCCGGGACAATTACGGGACACCGCCGGGATCTCGGCTTATAGAACGACTTGATGCGAGACTGATTACTGAAATCATACTTAACCTTTAAGACATTCGCGTTCCGTAACGTTTAATTATAATTGTTACAGTAGTTATGTTTGCGCTAAAACCCAATTCATACACCAAAACCATACTTTACCTGAACATGTAACCGAGTTAGTTTAAATAGAAGTAAATATATGAAAAAGGTTTAAATCGTTGCTTGCCATGCTAGAGGTCGACAGTTCAAACCTTGCCACGTGCCACTGAGATTTCAAATTTCAAATTCATATGTACGATTATACGACACTTTCACGGTGAAGGAAAATATCGTAAGCAAACCTGCACACCTACAAAAAAAACTTAGGTAGTGTAGTCAACTAACCCGCACTTAGCCAGCGTGGTTGACTAAGGCCCGTGCCCTAGCAGTGGGGACGTAGAGCTGATGATGAAATATGGCTGCAAACCGCACGCAATGACGATGATAAACCATTTCTACCGTGGCAAGAGCCGTCTGCAGTTTACAGCCTTAAACTGCACCACGGATTATGCAAACACATGAGCACTACCATAATATTATTAAGTATTAGTCTTTATGGCTCTACACGCGATGTTAGGAGTAGCAATTACATAGCTACTTACTGCCCGACGTTTCGACTGGGTAACCCATTCGAAACGTCGAGCAGTCTAATCCAACCATGGTCGCGAGCGAACTGATGGAATGATGTAATGGAACGCGAAATTCTAAATCTTATATTATTTATTATGTCCTGTTTAGTTAGTTAATCTCCATTGAGATTGACCGCCATAAGTCATAACCGAAATCGGTGGGAAGACAAATTAAGTTCTGCTACCCCTTATTAAATATAAGGACCTTAGATATATTATGAGAACATCTCTCTACTATTTTATAGCACGCTCAGTCAGGTGTCGTGATAGGTCCTTTTTGCTTGACAAGGGTGTCCAGAAATGTCCATTGGACGCGTATTATTGATAGCTTGTCCATAAGTGGCGATCTCTCCACTGTCCAAGTTCCATTACGGGGATAAACAATAAAAGGTTTTCAGGGTTCCAAACCTCAAAAGGAAAAACGGAACTCTTATGCGATAATATTTTAGTCTATCGTCTACCATTTTTGCAAATGCCTACTTAACAAATATTAATGTAAATGTACAAAATCAAAATCAAAATGTCTTTATTTATATAGGCAATTTACATGCACTTATAAATCGTCACATTAGTAATAATAAGATTCTACCACCGGTTCGGAATGCCGATTCTATCGAGAAAACTCCGGCAAGAAACTCGGTAGTCGCTCTTTTTAAACGAATCATCATGTTATACATTGTAAATGAGCCAAGTCATACAGTCTGGGTGTGCCATAGCAAAAAGTACCATATACTATTATTTACTACTATTAAATATCGATAATTAAAATCAAAAGAAAGAGAGCCAACATAACAATGTTCAGAATACCATAACAAATCCAACCTGCATGACAATACAGTTAATATCTCTATCTCTATCTACGTTTTAAAGCTACAAAAATCTAATACCATTGAAAGGGCGATTTATATTTTTGTACTTATCTCTATTTCTGTAAGCTGAACGGCAAATAAAACATTATTTAAGACTATGGATCTCCAATTTAGATTTTATCCCGGGCTTCGTATTACAGCTTATGCTTGAAACTAGATTCCTATGATAAAGATACCAAGTATTTTTATCTCAAATCTTACGCGTGACTGAAACTTACAAGATTTTAGACACGTATGCTGGTTATCTGCAATAGTTTTGCTGTAATGCGTTTTGTTAGATTAGTTTAAAAGTAAACGTCTACAGAATACACGTAGTCTTGTAACTTGCAAAAGTTTATTCGAAATTGCAAAATAACATGCACATTACTATTATTGGAATGTGTAGATTCCCCGCGGCTTATCTTCGAAACTTTGCTATTATTATCCCGTAAACTGTAAAGTGGTATCGGTAAACAACATACATACATACTTAAAATCACGCCTTATTCCCAGAGGGGTAGGCAGAGATCACTTCCAGCGATCCTCTTGTCACCTCTGTGGGGAACGTGACGTGACGGTTTGTGGACCACGTCGCCGCCATTCTGCATTGTGCATTGTTTTAACAAGGTCATTGCGTTCCCACGAGTAGCAAAGATATATGACGGGGGAAGGAAAAGGGGAGGAAGGATACTATCGCCTCGGATGATTTGGACTGAGTCGATAGTAGCTCCAGGAGCCGGGGTCGCTTACCCGTATACCAACCACCGGACAGGTAGTTGTGACTGGTATCCCCTGACTTAAATCGAAAATATCGGTAAACAAGATTAATGTTTTTTAAAGATAATCCTATTAGGATAGACGTACCCTCAAAATAAAAAAAAACCACAAAGGTACCGTATTCGTATGAAGATATTTAGAAAATAATACATTCGTAGGTATTAGACCACAATATGTTTATTCAGCCAGCCCCGGACCTGCGACTTTTTCAAAACGGGGCAAAGCGTTGATAATGGCGCCCCGAAGGGGAGGGGTGCTTTCTGCGACCGAACCCTACGAGATTATAAATAAGGTTTCATTTATTCCATACTAGCTTTCTGCCCGCGACTTCTTTCGACAGTCAGTTGAAAAGTAGCCTATGTTATTTCTCAGGACTATATCCATACCATTAAATTTAAATCGCTTCAGTACCCTTTGCGTGAAAGCGTAACAAACAGACAGACAGAGTTACTTTCGCATTTATAATGTTATTAGAAAGGTTTTATAATTCGTGTCACAAAGGCTTAGCGCCTCCATGAAACTGCCGCCCGGGGCAAGTGCCCCAGTTAGCCCCTCTTAGGTCCGGGCCTGTATTCAGCCATTAGATCTATCTAGACTAAAAGATTAGCGGCGTTCTCAGATGCTGAAGAGCGTAGTCGAGGGAAATCTGTTAAGTGGTTCGACGGAGGCTTAGCAGGTTATGCGAAACCGACACCAGTGTGGGGGGAAAATACTTTGTTAGTTAATTACGTTACGTGGATCGTTGGTGGTCTTCGTTATTGATATTATTTTGTAATTTTGATCTTAGAAAACTGAATATGTCAGGAATATTTACCATGTTGTTTTTATTTAATGAGCTCCCGATATTTCGGCACTGTTGCAAGCGCCGTGATCACAAGTCAACTGAAATATCCCGGACAAATTTCATTTTTATTCATTCATTTCAGTTCTCTAATGCGTGTTACCATGACAGTATTAATTTTATGCACAATGCTGAGTGGGCCCTTTTTAGCACGTAAGTTTTCTTCATAGTGTAATTTTGTATATTATTTTTGTCCTGAAATAAGTCTTTATGGGTCTTCACGCGATATTAGGAGTAGCAAAATTACATAGCTACTTACTGCCCGACGTTTCGACTGGGTTACACCAATCGTGGTCGCGAGCGAACTCCATAAAGACTTATTTCAGTGTAATGGAACGCGAAAGTTTAAAATCTTACATATTATTGTTTGTGCCTAATAAACGTTTATTCAATTGTATCCTATTCTAAAATGACACCTACACTACAAACTAATCTAATCTGGAGTCGCGTGGTTTCTATACCATCACCTGAGTTAAGTTACCTCATTTGCGAAGACCGTTCAAAGATAGGTACAGAACTGTATATAAACAACGATGATCTATGAACGGTGTTCGCTATCACCATTTAACTAGTAAATGCGCCTATCATCTATTGTTCCAGGCGTGCAACCAAAAATGTGACCCTGTACAGAAACTGAATCCGTGTAGATCCGGCGCCATCAGTCAACGGCGACACCATTAATCACATCCTGATGAATTGATTCGACGTGACGGTACAAAGTTTCTCCTAACCTACCCTCAACTTTACCTACCGACCAAATTGAGTCTTAACGCCGAAGAGATAGAGGCGATTTTAGGCTAGAGGTCGGGGGGAAACATCTTCACGTAGGCTTGACGCTAGGCCGACAAATTGGGCGTACAATCAGTTAGTTCTAAGTTTAACGGCGTATTTTTAGGTGAAATATTAGCCATACTTAAGCTCAGAATAATAACCTAATTTATAACCTTAAAACTAGAAGCTTAAAAATTCTTCACCTATATTTTTTTCTTCGAACATTTATTTAGTAAAATTATGTATTGGCATGTCCAACCAAATGATACCAAAAAAAAATCAAATTTTTTAGGGAAGTTATTATGGGAATAAGGATTTGTAGACTTGCACTATCCCAGCAACCAATTTGCAATCTATTAATGCAATCATTGTACCATGGATAGACCTATTACAGTACCACACAAGTAAATAATAAACAAATGTACCTTATGTAACAGTCTTTTGACACCCAAATCAATGTATTAGGTGTGTATTTGCTTTCTGACCGATAAACGTCGGGGATGACAAAAGGAACACAAGCTATGTAGTCTGTCTTCATGCGGGTACATAATCTCTGTATTACGGTCAAATGGAAGCGTTGATCGTGACGTAAATGACATAAATGACGTAAATGACGCCGGCCACAGCCCGCGGAGTAAACGAGGCAGTTGTTAAGTCGTCTAGGAGTCTGGTGTTTTGTCATTGTCACATCTTGTACGTGGGTTGTGTCCGGGGAGATTTGTTGAGATATACCTTCGTTGGTGGAAAAAGCGTTGACAACCCCTGCCGTCATGACTAATTCAAACGCTCATCTGAGACTTAATTATGAAAAAAATAACTGCTCTGTTAATAAAATCCTTACTAATATTATAAATCCGAAAGTGACTCTGTCTGTCTGTCTGTCTGTTACGCTTTCACGCATAGAGTACTGGACCGATTTAAATGAAATTTGGTACAGATGTAGTCCAGAGCCTAGGAAAGGTTATAGGCTACTTTTTAACCGACTGCGCTATAAGGAAGTAATGTTTTACCCGTTAAACGTCTCTACGCGGACGAAGTCGCGGGCGGAAAGCTAGTATAATATAAGCGCTTCTCTGTAAAATCAGCGTCGATGGCCGAGTGGTTAAGGTCATTGCTTGCTATGCGAGACGTCGCCAGTTTAAGGGCAACCACGTACCACTATGTTTTTCAATATTTTAAATTCATATGTACGATTATTCCACGCTTTACGGGGAAGGAAGATAATAATAACCTCAAACAATCTTGGTTACACACATTAGCAAACTGAAAATGTACTTGATGTTTACCATGTTTCATGTTGTTTTTTTTGTTGGCGAATGCCGAAATATCGGGAAATATTTTCACTTCTCTGTAATATAGTAATTTATTTTTAAACTCTGATAATATGGCAACTCCATATTCTACAACGAGAAGTATATATAAATGTACGGATTGTTTTATATTGACTTGTTTGTTAATATTATCTTACATTCTAATGATCATAGACAAAATAAATGTTAAAATAGATCGTTAAATGTATTACTTACAATAGGTAACTAATCAATATTAAACTATAATTATACTAGTGCTCCGCCCTTGCTTTGCTTTGGGTTGATTTTACATAAAAACCTTCCTCTTGAATTCCTCTATCTATTGAAAAACGCAAGAAAATCCGTTGCGTAGTTTTAAAGATTTAAGCATACATAGGGATATAGGAAAAAAGAAAGCGATGACTGACTACAGATTATCAAAATTTGTACTTTAGCTAACAAATATATACTCCAAAATAGGCGGAAAAAAGTGAGCTCTTTACTTCATAATTTATCAATTCAAAGTTAAGCAAACATAAATTGGATACATTACTGAACTTTAACTCACCTGATGAGCATGCAGTCACAAAGTGACCAACTCTACGTAATATGTAGTTTGTGGCAAGGTCAATATTAACCCTTTTGATGGAGCCCGCCGTTCCGCCCGTGTTTAGGGTTCCGTACAACATAACGGAAAACGGAACTCTTACGGGATGAGCTTGTTGTTGCTTTCATGTCTTGCCTGTCAATATATCTCTTCACGTAAAGACTTGGAAGCTTAACGTTCATAGTTAATACTTAACTACACACTAAACGCATAAAAGGTAATGCCGAATGGTTAAGATCGTTGCTTGCCATGCGAGAGGTCGCCAGTTCAAACCCCGCCACGTAGGTGGTATTTCAAATATGAAATTTATATTTTATTCGATGCTTTAACGGTGTGAAAAACACAAAACTAACACACTTACGATGAAATTCGAAGGTTGTGTAATCGAACAACCCGTATTGGCCTGCGTGGTTGACTAAGGCGTTATCGCCCTAGTTTACGGTGGGAAAAATCGTGATCATTTTATTTACATGAAAGTACGGAACCTTCTGTGCCCTGTACCGACCTGCACTTGCCCAGCTTTTTATTGCTTAAGAGAACTTATCACTTTTGTTTGCCCATCTGAAATAGGGGTAAGTGTTTGCACAGTCAGCCTCTGTATTAAACGGGGATCGCCATATCAATTTTGCACCTAGAATGTGTGCTATTAAAGCCTAAAGTCCATTGGCAAAGTTCACATGAAACGAACGTTGAAGGACTTCCATAGCTCTTAATTAATTGGGGCCCATAACAAAATGTGCCGAGGTCTTCGGCAAATACAATTTTATTTGGCGTCGCTATATGTTTGTTATGGGACACGTCAGTCATGTTATGTGAAAGCCATATCAAAATTTAATGCTCTATTCTGTTATTGCTTATTTTCTTGAACAAACAATAATATTAGTCACGGGTTTAACCCTAACAACTGTGTCTATGTAGTGTACTGTATTTATTATTATCAGGAATATTGATATTCCAGTTAAATATAATAGCTTGGAGAAGGAAAGAGTTAATAGGTATTATATTATTTCCTTCAATATGATTTAACTTTAAAATTGGCCGTGTTATACTTGTTTCATATTTTGATTGCAGTTTTCACAAAACATAGATAGATGAAGTCTTCATTAAAATTTGTCGACTGAAAAAAAAGCATAATATATATTATACGATCGAATTGAAAAACCTCCTGCTTTGTTATCTGTTTGTGAAGCTATTATAAATAAACTAGCTGTGCCCGCGACTTTGTTCGCGTGGACTACAGGATTTAACATATAAAAGTTTATCCTGCTAACTCTCGTTCCCGTAAGAATTTTTCAATATCCTGTTCCAACTAAGCTTTAAGTTTACTATGGTACCTGCATGCCTAATTTGCAGCACCCAACTCCAGCGCTTTCGACTTTTCATCCAAAAGCATTTTCCCGATTATTCCCGTTCCCGTGAGAATTTCGAGTATTCCTTTCTGTCTTTCGAGTGCACCTCTACGGTACCTATGCTACGTCCGGCCCAAATTTCAAGTGCCTACGTTTAGCCGTTTAGGCTGTGCGTCGATATGTCAGTCAGTCAGTCAGTCAGTTTCTCCTTTTATATATTTAGATAAGAACCCGGCTTGGCTCGGGTAAGATGTGATTCATAATAAACATCGAGGAGCAAAATATAGGTAAATATTTCCCGTAGACATCGGTCCGTAGATTCTTTCATTGTGTTTAATAAATCTAGTGAATAAAAACTGCAAAAGTTTTTACACAATTAATTTTTACATACATACATAAAATCACGCCTTTTTGGGGTAGGCAGAGATCACCTGCAGCGATCCACTTTTCACCTCTGTGAAACGTGACGTGACGGGTTGTGGACCACGTCGCCGCCATTCTGTCTTGTGCATTGTTTAAACAAGGTCATTGCGTTCCCACGAGTAGCAAGAAACTATGACGGGCGAAGGAAAGGGGAGAAAGGATACTATCGCCTCGGATGATTTGGACTGAGTCGATAGTAGCTCGAGGAGCCGGGGTCGCTTACCCGTATACCGTTCACCAACCACCGGACAGATAGTTGTGACTGGTATCCCCTGACTTATTCTATCTGTTCTGTAATTAATTTTTAACATTTAAAATTAAGGAACATCAATCAACAAAACAAATTGCAATTAGTACTCATCCTAGAATTTGGCTGTCTGTTATCGCCCTGAAAGAGTATATTATAAAAATGTGTCAATAACAATATTTCCGCGAAACGTCAATGACTGAAGAAAAATAGTTTCGATAATATTCACTCAATAATTCCGGCAAGATGGTGACTGTGATTCGTCTGTCAACACATTTAGAATTTAACAAAATACTCGATAATCCGAATTTTGCGGATATATGTTGTCGACTTGAAATCATTATTTTTTGATGTTTTATTATTCATGTAAGGTTTTAATCGAGTCTACCGTACCCCTTGACGAAATTATTAATATAGAAGATTACTTTGGAGCAAACATCTAAATCATTAAAACGATTGTTATGGGTAAACTGTAAAAGGTAGACATATGCTCCCGCGGACTTTTTTAAAGATAATGTTAAGAAGAAGAATACATGCATAGACCATTTTTGTATAACTTTAACTATATGCTCAGCGCACGCCACGGAAGGCCTCAGGAACGATACTTTTTCCTCGTTTTTGAAACATTTTCGGTTACTGCTCCACAACTATAGGACCTAGCGTGATATTATATAGCCTATGTTACTTCTGAATAATGCAGCTTTCTAATGGTGAAAAATTATTGCAATCGGTCCAGTAGTTTTTGAGTTTATTCATTACAAACATACAAAAATACAAATCTTTCCTCTTTATAATATTAGTGTAGATATTAGTGTAGATGTAGATAAGTAGGTTAAAAAATAGATAATATTAATTTGGACTGAATGTCCTATTTAAAAACGACCACGTACTACATGTTTTTACGACAAAATCCACGCCACACTTACATGTTTACAAATGTACGACACCGAAGCCACTACCGTAGGGCCCGATAACAAATGTGCATAGCCCTGAAAATGAATATAAACATGAGTCTGTATATCTTGCGACGACAGGATAAGGGAACATTCACACCCCCACCCCCCACTTTGCCTCGATAAGGGCCGACGCAGGCACACAAATGTTTTTCTAGACTTTTCTAATATTTCTCGGCTGCTATTCTTCGAGATATGATTTACAGCGGCCGAGTGAAAACGTTTTTGTCGAGATTTCAATCGTAATGTGGAGTAGCTCTTACACTGCTTTTTTTTCTGTAATATTTTCGGATATATAATGTCAATCAAGCTTATCTTCTATGACTTACGTTATGAGCTAATGTAGGAATTAGATATACCAAAGCGAGGTTACGCGAAATGATTGGCGCCAAACGATTTGATTTTTAGTTTTCTTTCACAGATACAAAATATTAAAGTCTCATTTGATATTGTGTTTTAGGTACATGTTGAACCCCATCTTTAATATACATAACTTTTTAAGTAAGGTTTTATAACAACTTTTGTTATAAAATCATTTTCATAAAGGCAATATTTTGTTATACTTGCCAAACAAACTGACGCGTTGCATACAAATATCGTAAAAATGACGTCAACTTTATGTCACTTTTTGTGTGGAGCATTTTGAACTTGCCCAAATGATGTGCTTTTGAAACAATAATATCTCGGTGAGTTTTGTAGTTATGGCAATAATTCTTTTAAATATTTTGCTGTGTTGTGTGGCTTACCCAGCTACATTAAAATACAACCTTCACCATCCCTATTACCTTAGCTACATAATTCTAACAGTATATCCATCAGTCATAAAAAAGAACTTCAAACAAGTCTCTTCACAAGCATCACCCAGATAATTGCCCAACTAAAAAGAAAAGGATTCACCGACCGAAGTACATTACTGGTTAAGTAACTAAAATTAAATCTGCCAAGGCCCAGAATGATTAATGAACAGTTTGCCGTGTAATTAATCTCCGGTTAACCTGCGGAGGTGGCCCTTAATTATAAGGGCGAAGGGCTGCAGGCGTACCTATCGTTGCTTTAGGATTGAACCTAGACCTGTTTAACAACGAGTTATTTACTTAAATGTAAGGTTAACGCTTCAGAATGAGTGAAATAATTCTTAAACCTTTTGGAAATGTACGAATTATAATTTTGTAGGATAGAACATCTGATACTTATAACATTTCTGAAATTCTTCTATGGAACAGAAAAAATATATAAAACAAGATAAGAGAGAGACATATGAAAATGTATCATACTTTTAGGTCATGGAAATTATTGGCAAACTAATTATTTTGATCTATGGAATTTGATTCTGGCTAAGAGCTTTTAGGTATGTAGTTCTATGGACGAAAAAGTTTTATAAAGACTTACTTTGGTCAATTACATCATGTTCGTAGAACATAAATGAGAGCTATTCTATGTGAAGGGAAATACAATAAATGTAGTTCAAAGAACTTGCTGCCTCAAATCACAACTAGACCATCTTTATTTCCTCACGTTAGTTATTAAACCGGCATCAATTCCTTCACGTGTAAGTAACAAATGCCTTCGTAGAAAAAGTTGTAAATTTGGACATGTCGAAGCAAGATGGATGGCTACACTGATGGATCTACGATGACTGGGGTCCTGAGAGGCAGCGACGATTAGACACCGACTCCAATAAGTGTGGGTTGCATATACTTACCTACCTACATCTTTCTTTATATATTATATGTATAAATGAAACGCGTTTCCCGTCCTCACGACGTAACACGAAAAAGGCTAGACCGATTTGGTTGATTTTTATTTTGTAGAAGTCTAATACTCTGTAGAAGGAGGGAAAAAAATATTTAAAAAAATTACTCAGAACGATTGAAAAATATGCATTTATACAGCTATACACAATAAAGTAGTGCACCAAGGCTACGCTTATGCGATACGAAGTTCGCCGGGTTAGCTATAGTATTTTTCAGCTAAGATGATCCCTGTGACACTTCATTGTGTTCTGAATCACGCATTTTACGTTTGACAAACGAAAATAATTTTATTGCACACTTTTTTCATTTTAATGCGGCGTCATTAGGAAAAATATTAAAATAAATATTTTTATACTTTTAAATGACAAACAGTATCGTTTAGTTAAATTTAATGTAATAGAACATTTAAAAAAAATACCTATGCAGTTCGTATACGTAGAATGGAACTTACTACATTCCATTCTACGTATACGAACTGCATAGGTAGGTACTTTTTTGAAAAATGTTCTTTTACATTAAATTAAACTAAAACTTCACAATAAAGTGTCACAGGGATCATCTTAGGTGAAAAAGACTATAGTACCTTGTATAAATATTGACGTGTTATACACTGGGGGACAAATAAACCGGGCCACGAACCATTTTTCATACAAACATGTCCAGTTCTGAGCCCTATAAATGTAAAAGTTTTAGTGCTATGGTAATAATTTAAATGTAAATAGATGTCAGAAATGATAAATTTTTGAAGAAAATATGTTAACTAACTCCAGATACACCAATTTCCTTAAAATCAGGAAAATGTAAGTTGTTTTACTTGTTTCATACAAGTTTATATGGGATGCAAAAAACCACCAATGTTTGCTACGTTTTAAAGAAATGAGCATATTTCTGGAGATAGTTAACATATTTTTTTTATAATTGATAATTTCTGCCATCTATTTACATTTAAATTTTTACCATAGCACTAAAACTTTTAGATTTATAGGCCTCAGAATTGGACATGTTTGTATGAAAAATGTTTCGTGGCCCGGTTTATTTGTCCCCGAGTGTAGTTAGTATAAAACAAAGTTGATTTTGTCTGTCCCTATGTTTGCTTAAATTATTAAAAATACTCAACGGAAGTTGATACGGTTTTTTAAATAGATAAAAAAGGATTCAAAAGAAAGTTTTTTATTGAAATTCACCCGAAGCGAAGCGAGGGAGGTTCACTAACTTATAAATGAAAAAACAACTCTGTCTGTCACTCGGGCTTTCAAGTCAAAAGTACCGAGACATACATAGGATAGACTCTAGGAGATAGGCCACTATTTAACCCAATTGGCTATAATTGAGTAATGCTTTAGCAATTACGCGGACGTTAAGCTAATTTCACTATATAATACATGTGACGCACAACAAAATAAGGAAAACGATAGACATTCCCACCGTTTACATAAAAAATCTTCTTACCTAAATGTAAAATCCGATACCGTCACATAATATCCTGAGCAACGTTACCGCGGACTTAAATTTGTTTACGACAAACATTTTATATCGCGTGTAATATTATGTAAGGAATGTAAGCAGCTTATAAAAATACATACCTACCTTCAGGAAGATCAGAGTCCCGACAACTGCTACGAGAATGGTAGGGGAAGTCCCGAAATCAAATGCATAAATAAGGCTGGTTTTCCACTGCCTCCCGAAGTTAGAACAGAAGCTATAAGCTGGAGAGTAGTTTCAAGGAGCTAGTATGTAGCTGCAGTTTTTACTGACAATGAAAAGGCAAAAAACAATGATGTGACGTTACCGGATATAAACAAAAGTTTATTTTCAGAGTTGGGGTAGCAAAAAAAATAGAGTCACTATTAGCAATTTTCCTGGAGAAACTGTCCCTATATCGGTATCTAGTTCTTATTTGGTGGGCACTGCCACTAAATATATAGGCATTACGCTAGGCTTAGGTAGGACGCCCGCAGGCTAGGTGGTGTGACGATCTGCGCAGGACGGCTGGTAGAAGCTGGATGCGAGTGGCCGAGGATAGAGAGAAGTGGCGTGCATTTGGGGAGGCCTATGTCCTGCAGTGGACTGTAATGGGCTGATGAAGATGATGACGCTAGGCTATTTCACAATGCTTAGCTTTTTGGGTTATTCATCTTAATTTAGAACAAAGATAGATATAATATTATAGACTAGAGACCCACTCTCGCTTCGCTTCGAAATGAATTTTACTTCCTCATAAATCTTAATATCTATTAAAAATACCGCATCAAAATCAGTTGCGTAGTTTGCGATTTTTTTTATACTAATTAGTGATAAACGATTAATTTTTCATCAAATTTAAGTTCCATAAACTAAACAATAGCGAATACTTACTCAGTCGCTTTCCTTGCTGGAAAGTAGTCCTAAGGTTTTCTTTTTTCTTCAAAAGTGTAACATAACGCCTGCGCGACACGGTGTAAAATTGAACAGGACAGTGACTTCACAAGACTTTTGAGATTTTTATCTGAAGTTACCAAGACTGTGTAGGGTGTGTTTGTAAGCGGAAGTAATATCTGAGAAATTCTGTTACAGAATTGGAAAAATCTACTATTACCCCTAACGCAATAGAGGGGTATTATAATTATTGGTATTCAATAAACTTCTATACCCTATTAATTTTGTAAACGTATATAAAATAAATATAATTTTAATCACTCTTATTATTAAATAGGTGTGTTTATTATTATTAACACTAACGAGCTTATTATTACTAAATTCTGAATAATTATCTAAACAAATTATGTATTTCAATATCTTCTACAAAACGCTTACAATAAGCCTCAAAATAGGTAAGAAACTCGTAGCGTCTTATTCGTAGTCCGTAGCGCCGTAGCACAACCTGTCGCGTAGCATAGCGAGCACTGCGACTTTTTACAAAACTTTCAAAATAAATGCTAATGTGGTTCGCGTTTTCCACGTTGTGATGGTTATCTTAAACAAACTACTTTTCTTCTTAACTTTCTGCGTGTTACTTGAACTAATGTGTCTTTTATAGCTTTTTACGACGAGGTCAAAATGTTTTTTCATAGTACCCAGTTCTTAGATGGTTTTAGCTATTCTTTAGTTATAAATGAGAGCTGAAATAGTAATACTAACAAGTCAAATATTTCTCGAAAAATAATAATGAATAAATGCAAATCGCTTAATGCAAAATGCAGAATAAACTCTTTTTATGCCACGTACAGAGTGTATAATTTAATTATCGAAATGATTACCTACAAAGTCCATTAATTAACCAAACCATTAACCTCACCTCAATAAATGACTGATTATAATTGGCCAGATAATGATATTGTGTGTATAGTGTGCAGCTATGTTTGTATATTGTACCTAAACATAAAGTGATGCATATATACTTTTATTTTTGTAAATGTGATAGTCTTAGGTAATGGATGCTTGTAATTGATCCTAATATTATTACATTATATTGACTACCAAAGTCTAATTGTTGCCAGTATCCTAAAAAGGTGGATATTTTTCATGTTTTTTTCAGTGTCACTGCTCCAATCTAGTTGTTTCTTTTTTTGCGCTCAACGTCACTAATACGTAAATTCTTATTCGTACTATGACTTTGATTTATCTCGTAGGTACAGGGCAGTCTACATTATTCCCTCGATTATTTGTTAAATGGCATCCGAAAGGGAACGATCCCTTCATTCGACCCGTATAAAATACATGCCGAATAAATATATCGGACGCAACGAACTACAACATTCCCGGTGGACATCACAGTTCATTCGTCGTTACGCCCGCGTGGTTTCTGTCCGAAGAAAAATGCCATTCCATCCGTTACCGAAGAGTGAATAGTGCTGCTAGACCATCCAGAAATGGTGGGACGTTGCTGGAATAAACAAAGCTCTCTTTTACCTAGCAATGTTTATGCAGTGAGCTTCTACCTAGCAGATGGAATATTCGCGAGTTGCAGTTCTGTTATTCGTAAATAATATAAGAATTGTTATTATTTCTATCGAATGTACATTTTTTATTTTTTTATATTGCACTCCATAGTTACAAAAGTTCTTAATTTATTGAGTAAGTTAGTAATTGTTTAGTATAGACTAGCTGCCGCCAACGACTTCGTCCGCGTGGAAATGGTTTTGGCAGCAATAATTTATTTAAATACCCTTTATTGGGCTTTGTAAAATTAGTTATTAACTAGCGGAAGTCCCGTCAAAATTGGACCAGCCGTTTCGGAGATTAGAATAAACAAGCAGACGGACAGCCTAAAATGTTTCAATAGTGTTTGTTATTGATACCCGATATAGATGTTAACATTTAATAAAAAGTCGTGATTTTAATAATACAAACAGACACTTCCATTTTATTTAGTTGTATGAATGTACTTATAGATAGATTTTTAGGCCAGACTATGGTATCTACATTCTACATACTATACTCAGGCGCTACATACGAGTATACCTACTAACTACATATTTTCAGGCACAACGTCTTGCAGTATGTAACTTAGGTATTCCTAGTTTTGCGTTCAGACTCATGTCTTTTACTGGTTCGTCCTTCAACTCGCAGGATGTTATTTAACTGCCTCGTTGGTCTATTGGTAGCAAGTGCTGCGTTAGGACCGAGAGGTCCCCGGTTCGAGTCCGGGATCGGGCAAAATTTGTATGAGTTTTTCTGTAATTAGATTACTCAGCCCAGAGTTAGGAAGTTGGCGGTTGAACGCCAGTGCCTCGGAAAGCACGTTAAGCCGGTGGTCCTGCGCCCGATCTCTCATCGGTCATGTCGGATTGCCATCTCACCGAATTATGAGAGTAAGGGAATAGAGTGCAGTTGTGTTTGCGCGCACACTTGTGCACTATAATATGTCCTGCGCACTTGATCGGCCGCCATGGCTGAAATCGGTCGGATGCCTTATAATATATATCTCAGATTTCTTCACAAGTCCCGCTGGTAATTTAGGTTGGCAACACTAGATCCTATTGGCTGCGTATGCTGCTAACGCGATCGTTTATCTGCCCTTTCAGTACGGGCTAGCTTTGTTTAATCAAGTTAAGTGACTTGTGTCCCGAACGATCAAGACTTGTCCGTCTGTGTAGGGTTTAAGTCAATATTGACCTTTGTTTAGTAGGCACGTTTTTCATTGTTTGTCCTTTGTCCTTCTGAATCTTTGTAGGGATAGTCGTGAAAAGATGGCAGTTGTGTGGTCTTGATAATACATTATTGTCCGTGGGATACCCAATTAAGCCCCTATGCGTAATTAAAATTCTTTATGGCATTTTTATTACAAAGCAATAGAGTTAGAGCACTTAGGTATTTACAGGTATTTAATATTTTCTTGTAGGTTTAATTAAACTGTCAATAACCGTTACGATACATTTTGGCCTGAATGATTTAACCATTTCATCATCAGGCCATTTGTTCCCACCGAGAGGCACGAGCCTACCCTAAACTAGGGCGATTCAGGCTGTTACCAATCAAATTCAACCATATATTAATTAAAATAAAATAACCAGGAGAGAGCTTTCTAAAAGCCTTCCGAGTATATTGCGAAACATCAAAAGAACGCCGAAAACCTAACACATTATTCCATAGAGAACCAAGTAAATTATTATGATTGCGATACAATTTATCATTTCGCCTCGAGTGTAGGAAAGTACACTCACACGGATAATACAAAGCAAATATTGTAACGTGTTATGCCCGAGGGCTATGGAGGCTTTTAGAAAAATGTTTCAGCCCCAGAAATAAGCGATTGGAATGAATTTTAGCGAGTTATCAAAGGACGAATAAAAAAGACCCTTTTTAATTGAATTGGTAATTTTATTGTCGGAATATTTGTAAGCGCATTAGATTATGGGCAACCGATTATTTATGCCAAACCCGTGTAAAGTATATCCCATCAAAAACATCCTGTAAAAAAACTAGCCAAGTCTCGATGGAGCAGATTGCTCATCTCTAAAAAGTAATGAAATCTAAACAAAATCGTGCCAAGCCTAAGGTTCCTTACTGCGATTACTTCATTATTATAGTTAGTGTTGTGTGACTTGGCCGTTGAAGGGAACACAAGGGTACATATCTACCTATGTTCTTTTGCGGTTTTGTTCAAAAGCATTTACCTAGCAATCTGAGAAAGGTGCTGAAAAATATTTCTAGTCTATATTAAATATATAGCAGAAACATCTTATTCATCATCATCATCATATAAATCATAGTAATTAAATATACTCTAACCTTTAAAAAAGCATAACCAGTTTTTTCAAGTGCCTAACTTACCTACTAAGGAATACATGGAACAGCTTTTTACGTGTTTAGGTATATCAATTATCTTTTCATGTTTTTCCATCGAGGTTCTTTCTTTTCAAATACGCTTCTTCTTGATTCAATTACTTACTGAAGACAGTATCAATGTTGATACGGTATTCAGTAGGTAATTGAATCAAAATAATAAATCAAATTGTGAGGGGAATAATGAAATAAAAAAATGGTGTTTGTCACGTGTCTCCGTTTCTTCCGCCAAATAACCCGAATTAGAGGTAATTTATTCATTATTCTTAAGAGACGAAACATTACCCATGTAAATTCGTTCCTAATAGGTAGGTATGTATTAAATTAAATTAAAAGAGTTAAGCACCAACTTACCCGTACTTATCTCATTACGCAGTAATGAATCAATTATATGGGGCCCCAAAAGTGTGACAGAAAAAATAATTATTTTACTTATTTTACAAACGACAAAATTCTATAAAGCAATATGTACCTACCTCCATATAAGGGCCTCCAAACAATTTTTTTATACGGGGCCCCGACAAGGCACGCTACGCTCCTGCAAACTAGTAATTAAATTGAAGACAACTTACTATATTGAATGGGCCAGAAATTGAACGCGGTATCTAAAAAATTACCTACACCACACCTAAATCCACAACTTAAAAGTGCCACGCAAAAGTTACAAAGCATTCGCAAGCCAGCAACGACAGAGCGGATAATGTTTAAAAAAGCACTTTTCAGTAGCAATTATTTTCGCTAACTTTGTGATTGGACTTCGTGTGCATTTGAAAACTGGATTTATATTCATTTGCCTCTTGCTGTGTCGCGAGTGAGTCCCGAACGTGATTCCGAAAACCATTTTACTAAATAATAGATCCCTTAAAGTTATTTCACTTTTATAATTCTTACCGAATTAACCGTAGACCAATGCACGTTTGACCAACGCATCGTTTGATTTTACTGCAATTCACCGAACGAATATTAGACCCTAATACCATTGACATTATGAACAGTTGCCTGCTCTGTCTTCATTGCTCAAAGAAAATTGCTAAAAACAAGTTCATGAAAACATTTATTTAATGTTTATAAAATATCGATATAAATAACAAAATGATTTACTTATAACCATGTTTATAACAATGTGTTCTCATAAATGAATAAATCTCATTTATTTAACTAAAAAATAATACTTTTGATTAATTAATAATGATTAATAAATAATTTATTTGGTTATATGGATTTGGTTTTTGACAAGTATTGTTTTTGATGGTATAATTATTTCCGTAAGCAAATAACAATTTCCTTAATTCATACATTTTTATATTGGCAATATCGTTAAAACACATTTATATACTGTTTAACAATTATTAATTAATACTAATTATTACCCCCCCCCCAATAAACCACATGGGGGTTGAATTAAAAAAAAAAATAGCGCTGGTGTCTCCGGAGTGCCAGCTAATTTTATACCAAATTTAATAAAAATCGACAAATGCGTATAAATTCTCCCATACTAATTTGCACCTCCCCAATGAACCCCATGGGAGGTTGAATTAAAAAAAAATGCGCTGGTGTCTCTACGGAGTGCTACCTCCATACCAAGTTTTATAAAAATCGACAAACACGTAAAAATTCTCGCATACTGATTTTCACCCTAAATCGGTTCAGACGTTTGCGCGTGAAAGAGTAACAAACATCCATCCTGGATGGATCATCCATCCATAAGGCGTCCGACCGATTTCAGCCATGGCGGCCGATCTCAATTGAGATCAGCCAAGTGCGCAGGACATATTATTATAGTGCACAAGTGTGCGCGCAAACACAAGTGCACTCTCTATTCCCTTACTCTCATAATTCGGTGAGACGGCAATCCGACATGACCGATGAGAGATCGGGCGCAGGACCACCGGCTTATTAACGTGCTTTCCGAAGCACGGGCGTGCAACCACCAACTTCCTAACTCCGGGCTGAGTAATTTCTTTACAAAAAACCACAAATTTTGCCCGACCCCAGACTCGAACCGGGGACCTCTCGATCCTTACGCAGCGCTTGCTGCCAATAGACCAACGAGGCAGTTAATGTCAATCCATACATCCATACTCACAAACTTTCACGTTTATAATATTAGTAAGGAGTAAGGATGAGAACACATTGTAATAAAATAAATCGTTTTGTTATTTATATCGATATTTTATAAACATATAAATGTTTTCATGAACTTGTTTTTTGCAATTTTCATTGAGCGATGAAGGCAGAGCAGGAAACAGTTCATAATGTCAATGGTATTAGGGTCTAATATTCGTTCGGTGAATTGCAGTAAACTCAAACGATGCGTTGGTCAAACGTGCATTGGTCAACGGTTCATTCGGTAAGAATTATAAAAGTGAAATAACTTTAAGGGATCTATTATTTAGTAAAATGGTTTTCGGAATCACGTTCGGGACTCGTCGCGGGAGTGCGGGAGGAGTAGTTCGATCCCCGTCCGTGACAAAAAACTATGTGATGCGTATTTTGATCTGTGCCCGAGTGCCTAGATATTTGAGAGATCGCCAGTTGAAACCCCGCCACGTACCACTGTCTTTTTCAAATTTGATATTCATATAAGGAGAGGAAAACATTGCGAGTAGACTTGCACACACACCTACAAAGAAATTCTAATGGTCCAAGATCCCAGAGCTGCCAGACATCACTTATTTTCTAATGGACAAAATATATACGATTGAGTAGTGTTGTGGTGTACTATCATCATATGACTAGTTGCTACCTTGACCAGACGGCCATTTTTCAGATATCAACCAATCAAGGAACATAGAAACACTGCTCACCTCACTTAAATTCTGATGGCTGATTTTAACATATATTTCACACAATATCATTAAAAATCAGGATTCATTACTCCCAGACACATGCGGTCGGCGGTTTTACCTTACAGACGCTTTAAAGCTATGAAAAAATTTTTACTTATACTTATTTTCTGATGCTTGATTTTTATATAAGTTAGTCAAATAACGAAAACGTGTTCATCTGAGCGCAAAAAGTATAGAAGTGTACCTTACTAACTATTTTATTAGAAAAACTTAACTAAATTCAATTTAAAAAAAAATCTAAAACAGTGGGGTCTGGTGAATGTTTGGCCCCTTGGATCGGTCTGTTCGTTTGCAAAACGTTTTAAAATAGTTGTTTGAATAACATATATAAAAATCAAGCATCACAAAATAAGTAAAATTAGGTAAAAGTAAAATTTTTTTCATAGCTTTAAAGCGTCTGTAAGGTAAAACCGCCGACCGCATGTGTCTGGGAGTAATAAAACCTGATTTTTAATGATATTGTGTGAAATATATGTTAAAATCAGCCATCAGAATTTAAGTGAGGTGAGCAGTGTTTCTATGTACCTTGATTGGGTGATGTCTCGAATATGGCCGTCGGGTCAAGGTAGCAACTAGTCATATGATGATAGTACACCCCACCACTACTCAATCGTATATATTTTGTCCATTAGAAAATAAGTGATGTCTGGCGGCTCTGGGATCTTCCTCTATAAGGTTGTGTAGTCGACTAACCCGCACTTGGCCAGCGTGGTTGACTGAGGCCTTATCGCCCTAGATTACGG
This sequence comes from Maruca vitrata, assembly GCA_039566165.1. Classification (NCBI taxonomy): domain Eukaryota; kingdom Metazoa; phylum Arthropoda; class Insecta; order Lepidoptera; family Crambidae; genus Maruca; species Maruca vitrata. The sequence goes on from CM076930.1 coordinate 10,273,660, forward strand.
TAGGCCCGTACCTCAGCAGCGGGGTGCGAGACTACGGGGGTACCTCCTATATAATGATAATGATGTAGGTCAGTAGAGTTGTTTTAATTTAATTTTAATTCTTAATGGCTTAATCTAACACAAAGTTTGCGGCAAAAACCAACACTTCAAAACTCCCAAATCCAACACACGACTACAAAGGCATTTGTAAACTCCATTAAAATTGACGAACAGAATCCACAAGGCATTAATGTAATTTATTATTCTCTTGTATAAAAACAGCCGCACTCGACGAAGTCACTTTGATCCTTACTTAATATCGTGTTTAAATGAGAAATTGTTTATTAGCCGATTTGATATGCAGGGCTGTACCAAGTTAAGGACTGTTTAGTTTTTATGCCTATTTTAGATAAGACCATGACCATAACTTGTTAAGTTAGTGTAAATTGATGACAAAAAGAAAAGTGTTTAAATTTTCCCAAGAAACTAAAGGCATGAATGGTCTAAGTATCATTGTCTCACTAATATTAAGAATCAAGTGCAAGAAAAGAAACATTTCCACAATGTGTGGTCCAAATGTTCACGTTACTTATACCGTACTTATTAAGTATCGTTACATTGACATCTGAATGTACAGGTAAAACTCACGCTTAATATTGAATGTTCCAAATACCTATCATATACCTAGAAGCTTAAAAGAAACCTCAGGGTCATGAAACTAAACATTAGTCACAGGAAAACTAGGTAATAAAAACTAATCCTTCAATTATCGCAATCTTTTGGGGGTGAGAGCCATCCCGCAAGACCGGTGATGATGACGAGGCTACTCCAAGCCATCATCGTATGTCAGTTAGGAAAAAAAAACATCGCAATTCTTTCGCTCTTTTTACCTCTAGGGAACTGTTGTTCTGGAGAATCCGTAGTTTGAGACTTTGTTGCATAATGTAACCCCAGATACGGCCCTGGCTAGGCCTCTGCTCGCCCGAGGCGATTTCAACTTGGTAGAACAGTAGCTAAAGGATACGTCGATGTGAGATGTTTTCGAAGGTTTAAGGTAACTTAAGTGTGTTAGTGTGTAGGGTAACTTTGCAAAACAAAGTAGGTATGTATTGTATATTATTGTTTAACGTTACACTGTTAAGACTTAAAAACTTTTACTCTAGAAAGCAAAAGGTTTTTTTTTGAGACTAGTACCTACGACACACTTACATCATAAAAACCCGACAAATATACTAAATATTAGACTTTTTGGGTCTACGTGCGATATTAGGAGTAGCAAATACATACCTAGCTATTTAATGCCCGACGTTTCAACTGGGTTACACCAATCACGGTCGCGAACGAACTCGCAACCCACAAGTAGAAAAATAAAACAAGAAAATCTTATTTAACTAAATTTTATTTAATTTCAGTTTGTAATCCTTATACTATACCTTTACTTACACAAATTAGATTCGTTTTCCGAACTCACTCTAACAATTAAATTATTTGCAACCATACTCAGATATTGATACAAAAAATATACTATCCATACTCACTGCTACCGGTTACAATATATTTTTCTACAAGATCAATCATATTACAAAGAATAAATCTTAAGCCTATGTGTAATTTTACAAACACCAGCATATTGGATAATCTACTCTACAACGTACATTTCTTGGGTGAGTAGTCATAGATTTTGCTAACAGTACGGATTCAGAGATTTCACTAAATAAAAGACGTTTTGCGCACTTATAAAAAAATACTTTTATAAATAGTACCCTACTATCATTCATAGATACGTACAGTAGCAATCAGTTTATTAAAAAGTTCCTCAAAAAATCATTGTATGAAAGTCAGTGATTATTTAAATGCATGCCCAATACCATTTGAAAAATTGATGAAAAAAGGGAAAGATAAAACGTGCACATTTTCACAACAGTGAGCTCACTTCATTTACAAACTCTCATTTACAAGGTATTACAAAAAAAATCTTTAATTACATTGTTAAGTGCATTTGTCGTAATTAAATGCTGCAAACTTTATGAATAAACAACAAAAACAAGGCAACTCTCATGGAGTTACAAAGTCATAACTGATTTATGACTGGGTGCCATCGCACACAATCACTAAACTAGGCTAAATCCACCCTTGATATGAAACGATTACTTCATAATCATAACATATACAACATCATAAAAATAGCAACACTTTAGTGACAGTTCATTATCCAACGCTGAAGAGGGAAGAATTACAACTCCAATGATCGCCGAAGAAACTATCATAAAAATAGTAAAATTTGTATCCAAGTTTTACATACACTGCCAAGTCCGGTAGGGACTTTCGGTAACAGTTGATATATCCAATGAAAATACATCTAATGTTGAAAAATGTTTACGGATGTAACCGTAGCTTAGTCAGTTACACTTGTTATATTCAACGGTGAAGAGACATCAACCCGCACTTAGCGTGGTTGACTAAGGCCTTATCGCCGTAAGGGTAGGCCCGTGCCGTGCCAGCATTGGAGACGTATATGGGCTGATGATGATGATGATGAAGAGACATCTCGATTTTATACGTCACGAAGTTTCAGTAATCAACTCGATACCTGGACATTTTTTCCACCATCAAATCTGTCTGATGCAAAGGCGGTTCGTCCATATGGGCTATTTGGCACCCTAGGTGCCCCCAAGAGCCGTTGTTCACCCTTCATCATAAACAAGTTTGGATCGGCAATATGGGTACGCACGTTCTATAAGCTAATAAGTTAAGACAGGGCCCCGATCGTTCAGCCCAGGGCCCCCTGAAGTGACGGTCCGCCCCTGGTCTGATGACAACGACGGTGGTGATGATGACTACGTCACCGACCGCGCTACGCGTGAGGGCGCGGCCCTTGGCTTGACTCTCAAATGTTGTTCATGTCGTAAAGTACTTGTGCGATCGTTCGGGAGGCTTCCACGCTGCTCAGAGCGATGGATGCTAGGTGTGCTTCGTACGAACGGAGTTGTCTGTAACAAGAATAGAATAGGTGGTATAAAAATGATAAACAAAAAAATATAGACTGCTGATGACGATGTATCATCAGTTTTCATCAGATTTAGTAGCATTTAAAAAAAGACGTGTGGCACTCGGGGACAGCCGCGGTATAGCTATTGCATAGCATCGTCCGATTATTTCGGAGCAGCTCGTCTCGATTCGTGCGAGTTTCGTAGAGTCGTACAATACGTCTAACCGCACGCACACAAACACCGTGCCGAAGTCTACCGAACTGAAACGACGTTAGACGATTGTGAGGTTTTTTTCGTTACGGAATTTCTTGGTTCGGTCGCCGCGCTCAAAGCCCACGATAAAAGCTATGCAATAGCTTAAATCCTTTTTATATTTGCCTACTTAGCTACTTGTTTTCTGTTTATTTACTAAAAAATATATTCAACTGCTTCGTAGCGACTCAAGAGATTTTCTGATTTTTTATAATTATTATTTAACACCGAACTGTTTTTTTTTTATTATTTATTAGTAATGTATATTATTTGGATGTCCATAAAACAAAATTATAACATAAGTTCAGAGGTGGCCATTCTTTACTAAGTGACTGCTTAATTTAACACTTGCATGTTACAAAAGAAAATGTTTAATTTAAACATTTCAATTTTATGAATGATTTATTGCCTACCAATACCCCGTATAATAGTAAAAATAAAACGTATGATTTTATCTATATTAGCGCCTACTAGTATCATTTAGTTTCTAATGAAATTTTTCAAATAAGCCAAGCAACAATTTCTATAAAAAAAAAACATTTATCGCTAATTTATCTAAAAAAATGTATTACAATGCATAGAATCATGAATTTAATTAATTACAACAGAATTTGTTATATTTGACCTTTGACAATTAAAATGTTATAATCATCGATAGTAATAGAACAGAGTATTATCATACCCAATTAAAACAAAAATTTAATTGCCATTATTACCGAAAATCCAATCAATCAAAAACAATGATTGGTTGATTTGATTATGATAATGAATTAGTATGTTATCATGTAGTATTCATACCAACAAGTAATTAGTAACGGACGTACCTACCTACATACTCATAGTATACAAGATGATTTTTATAAAAGAAAAACAGAAATAAAATTACACAAAGCGTCAAATACGTAAAGTCCTTGAAAATTATACATCTCCAATAACATTGATTTATTAAAAGTAGCAAAATATTATAAAAAAAATATTTCGTTTGCATCCCTGGTGGGGATCGAACCCACGACCTTTGGATTAGAAGTCCAACGCGCTATCCTCTGCGCCACAGGGACGATGGCTCGAATCGTCAAATTACCGATACGCTCAGCCCGCTTAGAATTCACGTCTGATTAAAAAACTATTTTACGCATTAATGTATTTTTAATCATTGTTCGAAAATTAATTTGCAGAAGTACCTACTTTCGAGTGAAGGAATTAAATAGGTTAAATTTACATCGCAAATAACATATCGCATGCATCTTTTTGAGTATTTTTAATAATATTAACATCTTTTTTTTTTAATATAAATATTCTTAATGATTAAATAACTAACAAATGTGAAAGTGTGTGTCCAAGGCATAAAAATTAACGATTCAAATTACTTTTGGAATCTAAAATGGTCTGATCTGGGAATTAAAATTTTATGCAACTTTTTAACGGTTAATGTTGCTAATAAACACCTTATAATATGAAATATACTGAATATACTCACCGTCTTCCAGTATTAGAGTATATGACGATATTCCTCAGTATGAGAGCGGCCGTCAATCGTATACTCTTCGTCACCGGGCCTTCGTTTTCATCCTATTACAAACAAAGACACAATTAGTTTTGGACATTTACAATCAGCAACAAAATTAGATGCATACATTTGACAGTATAAAATGTCCAAGTAAGTTTGTTTGCAGCTATTTCTGTCGCTGAGCGTACCCCATTTATATTTCAGTCTGTGCTCGCTAACTAGTCAAATATTGTACAATCACAAGCAAAACCATTATATGTATACTTATACTACGATATACTTTTATACCAGGTACTTTTATGAACTCCATCAGCTACAAAATTGAGATGTGATATAAAAATATAACTTGCCTTCGAATGACCTAAAACTCGTTAGCTTATAATATAAGCTATTATCATGTAGTGAAAAACTATTATTTTATAATTTATACTAAAACTACTACTAATCGGTATGTTTTTTCAATGAAAATCAACAATTTTAGATTTACTATTGCGTCAATTATGGGCAAGGTGTGAAGATAAATAAATAAATAAAATATTCCACAACTACACATACATTGATCTGATTCCATGGTAAGTAGCTTAAGCACTTGTGTTACAGATATCAGAATCAACAGTGGATACACAAATATACTTAAATATTTTTAATGATGTGAATTGAAAATAACCGAAAAATTCCACTGTACTCATGATATGCTACTGGGCCGTACTATATTAAAATGATACACAAAAATACACACAACACAACATTCAACATAGCTAACTACAGACATAAAAGCTAAATGATTTTGATTTGAAAATGGAGCCACCTACCTTTGTGCAATGTGAATGATTGTAACATATTGTTCTTACTTTATTAGCATATGCTTTTGATATAAGATTATAATCTTTAAAAAAAATTGTAGACGGTTTCATAGACAACTTAGGACTTAATATCATTTTTATTTATTAGAAAGAAATAATTTATAGTATGCACAACCTGTAACTGGTTGCAAAGATGAAAAGTCAATCTTATATCAATAGCATTGGCAAAACGACTAAACAGATACAAAATACAACAAGTACAAAAAAAAACATACAACAACAACACAACTCAAGGACAACACAAAAAGCAAACATGGGTGGATCTAGAACAAGGCAAATAAACAATTGACTTAACCCGATAGTTGGGAATGTTAAAGGAATCGCGCTTTCTACTGCTTAATCCTCTAGTGTGTTGCAACTCACGGGCAAGTATTATATCATCATCAGCCTATATACGTCCCCACTGCTGCGCCTACGCTTAACTAGAGCGATAAGGCCTTAGTCAACCACACTGGCCAAACTACGGGTTGACCGACAACACAACCTCAGAATTTCTTCTTCGGTGTGCAGGTTTCCTCACGATGTTTTCCTTCACCGTTAAAGCGTAGCATGATGCGACAAATTACATTTCGAATTTGAATACAGAGTGGTACAAAATGAAAGCCTCGATGGCAGAGTGGTTAAGGTCGTTTTTTTGCCATGCGAGAGGTCGCCGATTCAAACCCCGTATTAAATACATCTAGTGAATAGGCTAGACGACTAAAAATGTAATTAGTCCGTCATTTAGATTATTTAAAAATATTGTACGCGTATTTTTTATTTTGTTTCACAAAGAAGAAATTATCAAGATGCACTAATCTTAGAATTAGATGTTTCGGATAACGTCACGTTATGGTACAATTTTTGCCTAAGCGGACGTCACAAGCCCCCACTCCAGAAGTTTGATAAGCTATAAAAATGACAAAACTATATTGTCATTTTTCAATCAATTAAAAAACCAAAAAGTAGGTGTCCCATATTTTTGTATAAACTAACTTAAGGACTGGACTAAACAGAATAATACAATTTTGACCTCTATTGCTCATTGCCCCTAGATCCACCCCTGTATAACGAACACAAGCAACGGTTAGTGTCTCACCAGCTGCTCCGGGGCGCGACCGAGCTCGGCCCTGTGCTACGCACACAAACACGCGTCAGTGACATACACACACGGTGTAATGTGGAACACAAGCTATAGGTGTACTCAAACCGATAGGCTGTAGATGTGTCTGAAGTGGATTGTATATGGTAATATTTCAATTTTCTTTATACTGATGAAGGTAATAATAGTGCTGTAAAAGGGTCTGAAGTGGGCTTTAGACCGCAATATTTATACAGACGAAGTTAATAATAAACTATTTGCACACAGGGAAACGTTAGGACAATTGGGTTTCGCCAGAAATGCAACTGGTTACAATTTATTGTTTTGTTAGTTTAATAAAAACTGGTTAAAGTATCTTTCTGGTTTGTTTATTATATGTATAGTGTAATTATAATTTTTAAAAAATTGTGACACTTCTTACAAAGTTTCCCACTTTTGTCACCTTAAAAGTATCAGATTCTTAATTTAATAAGGTGGTGATCTAATAAGACGTATTTATAAACCGTCATTAAAAACTGCACAATTATAATATACATTGTTTAAAAAATTATTGACATTAAAGAAAATAGTGCGTAAATGGATACAAATTAGTTTTGGAGGTACTTATTGCAGCCTATAGTTTGAGTACAGCTATTATAACTACAGTGACACAACTCTAACGCCTCTTGGACTGGCAGCTCTGTCGCAGACCAGAGAACGTGCTATACACATAAAAAGTTGTTATTTTCGTCCGTTTGTTTATCCGCTAGCTCCTACCAGGAAACATACCTACATTGAAACAGGTTTCGCAGGTAGAAAAATAAATATTTTACAGAAAATCAAACCTAACAAAAAACAACTAGGTTGCCAATTTAATTTCATTGACGTTGAATTTCTTTTTAATTGTATATAATTATGTAATCAAATTTCTATGTCTAGATTACAACCGTGCAAAGCGCTATACAATTTAAGTCTATCATCCTTCAAAAATGACTTCCATATTTCTTATCTTCCAGAATGATGTACCTATTTGATTTTGTAGACCGTCATGGGATATGTAGCATAAACATAGTAAAAAATTTGTCAAATTATTGAGAAAAGAATACGTTTTATAAATATGCTATAGTAATAATACGTTTAGAAAACAGACTTCGTATAAAATGGTAAAACATGCAATAACGAAATCTTTTAAAAATAAAATTATCCCAGGAGATTAAAGCAAGTAATTTTGTCATGTGTATAGCACGTCAATATCTACATTTCTATAAGCTGTGAATGACGCGAATTACAAAAGAGCGGCATCTAGAAATAAAAACATTGAGATAGAGAAAAAGAGTTGTCTCACTGACTTCATTACACTATGCATTAAGATGATTAAATGAGTGAAGAACACATTTTATATTAAAACGAAGATCTAACATAGGTTACAAAGTAGGTAACCAAAAATTGTAAACGCCTCCGATTCTTTGTAAATTAATTTGTAATTTTTGGATTCCAGATTATTGATTTTGGAATCTAAAACTATTTATTTCTGATGTTGTACTGACCTTTGAACTAATGAATATTTTATAATAAACCGGTTCACTGTCCGAAAACAAGACAGTCGTCACATTTTTATAAATGAACTAGTGACCCGCCCTCGCTTCACTTCGGATGAATTTAAATACAAAATCTTTTTCTTGAATCCCTCAATCTATTAAAAAAAATCGTATCAAATCCGTTGTAATGCGTTGAAAATGTGTTGCAAATATGTCAATTTAAGCATACATGGGCATATAGGGACAGAGTAAGCGACTTCGTTTACACTATGTAGTGAAGACGAAAAAGTGAAAGAGCATCAGTACAACATCTTTAAAACTAATTTATTATACCTTACAAGAATAAGACTTCATTTATTCCTATTACAACAAGACTATACGCCTTTTAAAAAAAAGTTTTTACAATACAATACCTATAAACTGTGGGTGTGTTAAAAGAATAAACGTCTATGAACTATTCCTCACTTACCATTAGCTCTCTAGGGTTGAACATATCAGCAGCGTGTTTGTTCAAAGCGGCCAATGCTGCGTTGGGAGGGTACCCCAATGAGACGGGTTTATTGCTATCGGCTTCCGCGGCTTGGTGTCGCCGCGCGTTGAATATCGCCTTTAACGCCTGGAACATAAGGTCGCAATTCGTTGGATAGTGTAAATTTGAAATCTTTGTCTTAGTATAGTAATCCATGTTTTTTGAATATCGCTTTTAACGCCTGGAACATAAGGTCGCAACTCGTTGGATTGTGTCGATTGGAAATCTTTGTATTAGCATTGTTCCTCGTTATCCATAATTTTTTCCATTACTGGAGTAGAAGCAATTAAAATACTTTTTTTATCAGATTGCTTGAAAAGTCAAGATTTTCAAAGCGAGATGTAAATGTGTTACAAGTGTTATTTAACCCTATTAGGGTAACGGTAAAACAGATCCCACTAGATTATGCAGTTGTAATACCTACGAAAAGGAATGAAAATTATGTGCTTACAGTACTAGGTTGGGTCCGACTCATATTCTGATACTCTCAAGCGCAGAGCGGGTCACGGAGATGAAGATGCTGCGCTGGATGTCGGGAGTTACGCGAGCAGATCGCGTAAAGAACTCCCGAATTCGCGGCAGCCTTCATGTCCGAGACATCGCTGATAAACTGCAAGAGTGTCGCCTACGTTGGTACGGTCATGTTTTACGGAAACCGGCAAACTACGTAGGGAGGGAACAAGTGTCTAGCCATGTCGCTACCGCCGGGTCCCGGCAGAAGGGGAAGGCCCAAGAAGGCCTGGCTTGACGTTGTAGTGGATGACATGCGTGCCAACAAACTCTCCGTAAAGGATGCCGAAGACCGTGCGAAGTGGAGAGTTAGGAGTAGGAAAGCGGACCCCGGGCTCCGCAAGGATGCAACCGGGAAAACGCCAAGATGATGATGATGACTCTCAAGCGCAGAGCGAGCAGCGCCACCTATTATTGTCTCTCGGAACTAGATACCGAAAAAGTTCTCCGGCGTAAAAACGAAGCAGCGCCACCTACAATCTCCCTATAGAACTAACTTGTACTTCACTCACATGCGGCGTGCAGTGCTTGTCGGTGAGATGGTTGAGTAGTGCGAAGGTCTTCCTTGGCACGCGGTCGCAGTCGAGCCAAAGGCACGGGGCTTCCCCTACGGCGTTAGGCGGACAATGCACTCGAGCGCAGTGTGTGAACACATCTGGCGCGTTGCCGAATGATCTGAAGATGAGAAACAAAATATTGAGATCGGCGCTTACGACAGTGTTGCCATAGTTAGTTGTGTACATTATGATGATTTACATTATACACCTCTCTTGAATCTCGAGTGGATGGTATCATTATGCATCTCACGTCATTCTGTCTCAGACAGTAGATACTACATAACATCACACAAAGCGTAGTCTAACACCTCTTCACCACAATTGTGGATTTCAGGGTATAGATGAGAATCACAATAGCTTCAGCAGCAACTAATAATCATAATGGTATAAAACTTAAAACTATACTTATATCTTTACCGGACAATTAAAAACACACATACATTTTTTAATTTATCAAAAAAAAAAATGCTTTGAGAGGTTCATAAATCATATGGAAGTTCACTCTCACCCGCTTATAAATTTCAAAAAAAAAATGTGATGAAATGTGACATTTCAAAATTTCATCTTTAGAAAAATGTAATGTATCATCGCTGTACTCACTTCCCGCAGCCTCGCCAATGGCAGATCCAGGGCGTGTCATCCGCCGACAGAGGGGGCGGGGCGGGCGCGGGCGCTGGGGAAGGTGCGGGCGGCTTCGGCACCTGCACCAACGACTATAATTACAAATTTAAAATTTACATTACAGCTTTAAATAGCACTAAAACAAGTAATAAAAATATAATTGCCTATAGTTGTGTCAAAGACTCGCTGCCCGCGATGCCGCGATTATAGTGCAAACATTCTGTAAGGCGTTTAGCACACGGCACCACGCGCCGTCGCGGCGGGCAGAGGCCGTAAAGGCGAGAACATCGATCCTCGTGTGTTTGTAATCAACGGATTTAATAGATGCGAATGCAACTTGAGATCCGCTTAACCACCAACCGTAGCGGTGCGCGGTGCCGTGTGTTATAGGTATTTATTTAAATAAATAAAAACGGTCATCTCGTGCGTGAGTGTGAAATATGATACAATCCGACATATCATCCTATTTAATCATCGAAACTTTGAAGAGAATGACTCAGCCGATACGGGCCGTTAAACTGATCACGTGGACCTACGTGTTACGCCTAACGTATGTTTGACTACACACAACATATTTACGGAATTAAGCCTAAGAAAAATTAAAATAGAAACGCTCACCTCTGTGACGGGTTGATTCACGACCATTTCCTTCTCGCCTATCTTAGTGTTGCCGACCATCACCGGTTGCCTTGTGATCACTTGCCTCATCACCGGCTGCTGTGGCTTTACCTGAAAACGATAACATTACCATTTATAACTGGGGAAAGAAGAAACATTTATTTACTCTGGGTGCATCGAAGCATGTGCTTCAATGCACCTAGAAATGCGCCCTTAATTAGATGATGGTAATGTTACCATCATCTAATAAAGGGTTCTGCCAGAATCATAGCGATATAGCGACCTAGTGGCCGTTACAGCACATGCTGAGGCAGAACCTATTGATAATTCTTACCTGTATGTGTGTTTGTTTAATTATGTAATTGTATGTGTGATCAATAAATGTTTTCTTTTTTCCTTCTTTTTTTTGCACAGAAGAAAATTTAATATAACTTTAAATCGTAACCCCTAACCGCCCATCTTTAGACAATTCATAAGATTACATCGCCATCTAGTGTCAAAATTGAATACCATTTTCGGGAACAACGAAGTACAACGGGACATGAAGTTGTTTAAGTGTAAACGTAAATAAATTACTTACAGTATTTGCCTGTATCACACTGGGTTTAACGTCGCTCTGTACAACAGCCGTTTGGTTAACCACAGCTGGTTGCCCAGCGACATTCGTGACAACCTGCGTCCTCTGCGGTTGCTGCACTACTCTATGAACGCCGGGCTTCATCGGCGTATTCATAATAATCTGCTGATTATTAGAAACCGCAATTATTTGTTGGTTGCCCTGCAACAGCTGTTGGTTTCCTTGTATTATTTGCTGACCGCTAGGTATTATTTGCTGGTTGCCTTGAATAATCTGCTGGTTGCCCTGAATTATTTGTTGGTTGCCGGTCACTAGTTGGTTACTAGACGTAGTGCTGATAAGAGCTGGTGGTTGCTTCTGTGTGACAACTATTTGTTGGCCCTGCCCTTGGTTGACGATCTGGGCTTTATGAGGTTGAGGTTGAGTGGTTATAATTGGTTGCTGGCTTGGAGTTATTTGAGGTGCATTCTGTAGACATAATACAAAAGACGTTAGTATACATAATTACTAAAATTATCTGATTTGCTACCAACATTTACCACCTACAACTCTAACATGACAATTGATCGATACATACTTGCATAAATACTAATACAGTGTACATTAATAAACTCTATAAAAGCTCACCAAATGAATATTCAAATACCCATTACCATAAAACACAATATATACGATATCACTATTATATTTGTACCGATATAAATCAAACATATTCAACCCTACCAAAAAACTTGCAGTGGTTCACTTTTCATTTAGAAATAAATAATGATCGTGGTTTCTTCAAATTAGCAAAATTACATGCCATGTTTAAATTTGAAATTATTATGATATTTTTTTATGTATCTTATGACACATCAATTTTATTTTTTCCAGAAGATGTACTAAAATATAGTACAGAACTTGTACTTTGATATGGTACCTCAATTTGGAAAATGTGTTATGTATTTTTTTTCCAACCAATTTGAAGTAACCGGTAACAAGCATGCACATAAACTCAAAAACAACTGGCCAAATACTAAGAAGCACAACTCTATTGTTTCATTATTAAATGTACCATAGACTAAAAGACTGGCGGCTCCATGCTTTAAAACATGGCCTTGATAAATTAAAAAACTATTGTCAAATATTTTGGAACCAAAACTATTCATCGGCTTGATGACCTTATTGCAATATTTTACAGGCTATATCTAATACATTAGAAAACTGAAAACTTATATACCTTATACAATTATGCAGTTTTTGATGCTATATCATATTTTGTTGCCATTTAGATTATTGTAAGCAACTTTTACTAAACATTAACAATTATCATATCGGAAGTTATTTTTGGTAGATCATGCAATGTACAATAAATTAAGGATATATTGATATTAATTCATATATAAAACCTATCCTTATGTTTTAACTATTATACCGGAGCCGTTCTTAGAAGACTGATTTGACACTTTTTATTTTATATTTTGCATTTATCCTTGTTATGAGAAACATATTTAGCGAATCATCAGAACAACTTTTAAAAATAAGACGTTATTTCAAAATGTCAAATGCACCTAATTATCTAATTATTTGTCTTTTATTACCTAAAATAATTGAATTATAAAAAGAAAACGTAAAATTTCCACTCTGTATTACGCTTTTACAAGGTTACGCCGTTTGACACGTTTTCATAGTGACGTAGTGGGTAATACTCACCAGGTATTTTTTTTAAATAGGATGAAGGATTTAATAAGTATTGTATTTTAAAAATAAATATATTTATAAATAAGGAACTTAAATTCAATCTTTTGGATGTGAATTAATGTTTTTAATAAAAATTTGTTATAATTAGACCTTGCTTGGTTATAAAGTGGAAATAACTGTTACTTATATACTTCGGCAATTTTACCGTTGTCCCTCACTAGTGCAGTCAGTCTGACATGTAGCAAATCGGCCAACTTAGAGCGGCTCTGGTATAGGTACTAAAAACTATACTTTTGACAGATCAAGATACCATATCCGAAGCGCAACAACCGCCAGTCAATAAATATTTATTTATTTCGTCCATGCTATATATTTATCTATTTATATGTGCATAGAACCTGTGCTATGGCCGTTTTGACCATGATCGGCTGAGCTGTGCTCACAAGCGTTGGCTGACTCACAATCACCCTCTGAGTTGATTGTATCACGCCCGAGTTCTGTGCGTGCAATAAACGACTTTAACATATCGGCGTAAGGTTGGAAATCGTTTGGAATTCAACTAGAATTATGTTGGCATTATTATAAGGATATTATTACAATATATGAAGGGGCAGAAACTTTTATGATATTATCGTCGAATTTCACTTAATGGTATTATTTTGTTGTCATTGTCTTAATAAGTGTTCTTTTTAATATATTTGATTTTATGACAAGGACAAAACCTTTATGTGGAAGGAGGACAACGAATATTATAATGCCAGTACATAATCAATATAGCAAACCGAACCTATTTTCAATCCTATTTTGATATGAAAATTATCTTAAATATCAAAAATCTGAAATTAAGCTCGGTCTACAAGACAAAAACAGTTTTAAAATTATATGACAAAAAAAAATATCTTAAATGTAAACAAATTATATGGATTAGTGAAGCGTGATCCCTTGGCAAAACTGAAGGCCACTGCGCAACTAAACAACTAAGTTATGAATCCCATGAGAATGTTAAAACTAAATAAAAAGGATTTTATGCCGACAAGTGATGTTTATAATATTAGTATGCATCAGAAAGGAACTAAGATTAGTAAGGAGTACTAAATTAATTAGGTAATTTATTTACTAAAGTGCTGGGAAAAGGATATTATAGATCTAATTATGATAGATTCTTTTATGTAGTATTTTCCCTTGATATGATTTTGCTTTCGAGAAGCAAAAATGAAGAATGAAAACTTATTTTATATCCGATAGCTACCTTAAGATTATTTTATAAGTAGTTTCTTAGGAATCTAAGGAAACTAGGTTTAATAGTCTATTGTAAATTATATCAAATAAACTATTTGATCGACACCAATTCTACTATGTTTTAATGCCAATTAATCCTAACTTATAGGATCCAGTTTTATTGGTAACCCTTAATACAGCAAAGAGTAAATAGATCTCACTAGATTGTAAAACTTATGCAGTTGTAATACCGACGAAAACCAATGAAAAGTTATTTAAGCAGTGCCCTTTTAAGGGTTAAAACACAACCCTACTGATCAGGTGAAATAACGCAAATACTTGGTAATTATTAAGGTAAGCTAATCTTTGCATAGACAATATACTTTTCATAAATTAGTAATTGAAACCAGACATCTTCCTAGGGCAATAAACATTGTTAATACGGCGAAAGGACACTTCACAAAGCATGATAATGAGGTGAGAACCCAAACGAGGAAGCAGGGTGTAAGCACTATATCTGGTGCGTAACCTGTATAATTTGCTGTTGCGTTATGGCCTCTGTGGCCTGGGTAATAAGGCTGTTTAACGTCGCTTCGTCCAGGCCGCCCGGGTTGTTCACCTTTGTAAAGTTTATCACATTTATTTCTACGTTCATTAAGTTAGCTTGCATCAAATTATTTAACTCGACTTAGTACTAAACCTATATACTTAATTCGACATATCATTAAATAAAAAAAAACATTTAATGCAAAATTATACTAAACTTTTCGGAATACTAAACGTATGATTAATATATTTCGGCAAGTTAACAGTAACAACTATATATGTAATTTAATATTATTTTTAAATAACAAACAAAATTATTACACTTCACTATAGTAATGAGGATAGATGAATCTATAAGAGCTTGTGAAAAAAATGTGTAACATAAATTATTATTATTTTTTATTTACATTATTGATTGCAATCTAACTAAACAGTTTTAAGACAAGAGACAGGCAATGGAGTTATGATTAAATCTGAGTACAAACATTTATCAACGTAATGAATTCTACGATTTATATTAATTTAGTATAATAGTACGTATAATTTTCTTACCGTCAAAGTCAGAGGGCCACCGCCTGTCGGCCCTTGGACTATAATAATAGTCTTCTGCATCATGTTACCCGGTAAGTTTTGCGCGATGTAACTTAAACCTCCTGAAATGATGTTTTAAGGTATTAAGGTAATACATAATAGGGTCTCATAATATGGTTGTACGATCAATCGACGGGTTTTGATGACTACGAAAAGTTTTATTGAGTTTACATGGTATCCCTTAACTTAATAATATTTACCTTGAGAGTTACTCGGAGTAGCAATAATTTGCATGGGTTGCTGTACAAATTGTGTCGGTTGTGACGAAATCGTTTTCTCTGCAAACAATATATTTCTTTTAACACAATTTTTTTTAAAGTATTTTTTCACTTAACTAATACACTAGCGGCCCCGGTCCCGGCCATACGCTCAGCGCACGCTCATTCATAGGTGCTATAATTATTATGCAGTTAAATATTACTAAAAATTCAGTAACAAAGGTTACTAGAAATAAGTGTTAAACTAAAGCTTTTGCTTAATTTACTGTATTATGTCTCTTTTTGGGTATTTATTATTTACCCTTTTATCAGTCAGAGCTAAACAAATCTGGACATACTCAGTTGATAGATTAAGCACCAATACTTTATTTTTGCATACCTTGCAGTATTATCTGTCCGGACTGCGAGGCGATTATGTTCTGTACGTCCATTGGCTGCACCTGCAGCATCGGCTGTTGCACCTGCAATGTAGGCTGTTGCACCTTGCAACGAAACACGATGTAGAATAAATAAATGAAAAAAAAAATTACACAACTTATACTTTGATTTGATCCCGTAGTAAGTAATTTTAATAATTTTTTGACTGGCTCGATGGAACAATGGTTAGGGATCCAGGTTCACTAACTACGGTTCCGAGAGTCGTGGGTTCGATTCCCACTCGGGCCAATATTTGTGTGACGATCATCGGTGTTTGTTCCGTGGCTGAGTGTGTTATTAAAAATATTTAAGTTTATTTGTGTATCCTCTGTTGATTCTGATATCTGTATCACAAGTGCCTAAGCTACTTAGCAGGGAATCAGATCAATGTACGTGATGTTGTATAATATTTTTTTTTTTTAATTTCTTGTTGATGTGTGTATTGTGACTGTGACTATACATGTTTCTTTTCATAAAAGGAAATTTCTTATAATAAAGTAAGCAGTTACTATGTTCATCAATTATCCATTACAGCTTAATTTCCTACATATGATCGGCAATTTCTTCATTTTATGTGTTAAGCTATAGAGATGAAGAAATTGCCGGTATCGTATCGTATAACTATTTATACGCAAAAGATAAATATAATAATTGTGCGAAGACCTAGAAAAAAATTAAACTTTTTAATATTAATTAACTTTTAGTTTCCTGTATTACCTGCAATGTTGGTTGCTGCACCTGCAATGTCGTTTGCTGCACTTGCATTGTTGGTTGCTGGACTTGCATCGCTGGTTGCTGTACCTGGTTGACATATGATTCATTAGATACATAAGTAAGCGTTCAAACTCGTTTATAAAACATAAATTACAATTACTGATTAAAGAAAATTTATAATTTATATTTTACTAGATAATGCGGCATTACGGACTTGAAGTTCTGTTTACATGTGTAAAGTATAAAACCTCATTACGTCGAATAAGACAATCAAATTATTAACGGCGAAGCGAAAAATCTCTTAAAATTATTTAGTGAAGCTCATATTGGGCTTATAGAACTTTTAGGGTTCCGTAGCCAAAATGGCAAAAACGGAACCCTTATAGTTTCGTCATGTCCGTCTGTCCGTCTGTCCGTCTGTCCGTCTGTCCGTCTGTCACAGCCGATTTACTCGGAAACTATAAGTACTACAGTGATGAAATTTGATGGGAATATGTGTTGTATGACCCGCTACAAAAATATGACACTAAATAGTAAAAAAAAGAATTGGGGGTGGCTCCCCCCATACATGTAACTGAGGGATAAAATTTTTTTTCGATGTACATAGAGGTGTGGGGTAGCAATGGAAAGGTCTTTTAAAATGATATAAAGTTTTCTAAAAAACATTTTTCTTAAAGTGAACGGTTTTTGAGATATCAGCTCTCAAAGTCGTAAAAAGTATGTCCCCCCCCTCTATTTTTATAACTACGGGGTATAAAATTTTAAAAAATAGAGGTGATGCATGCTAATTAACTCTTTCAACGATTTTTGGTTTGATCAAAGTATCTCTTATAGTTTTTGAGATAGGTTGATTTTTATTATATTTGCTGCTACGGAACCCTTTGTGCGCGAGCCCGACTCGCACTTGGCCGGTTTTTTTATAGAATTATTAAGTCAGTTCAACATTTTTTATTGCATGTTACACTACAGATCAATTAAACTGTATACAACTAACTGCGAGTTTGACCATGAAATAATATTAAAGAATAGGTAGAAAATAGATCAAGCATACCTGTAAAATGGGTTCTTGTATGATAACAGAGCCATTATCTCCAGTGCCAGCTACTAAAACAGATTGTGGGATTGAATCTGGTTCAGTTTTTGGGGGCATCTGTTGGATTGCATAATATTTGACTGAATTAATAAAACGATCAAGAAGCTTGTGATCTTACTCCTAAATATAACAAACTTTCCAATAGTTCGAAGATTTATAATTCCCACCGGGTATCCCAATATGTCAACTAAGTAAACTTACAAAAAATTGTCAATATAGAAACCGATTCACCCGCGATCATGACGCTTGCAACAGTGCCGATATATCGAGAGCTCATTAAAGCAAAACATCATGATAAATATCCCGGACATTTTCTGTTTTCTTACAAGTGTACAACTTTGGATGTGTCTTTTAAAAGGTCCTCCTCTCCAAGGTCCAAACCCTTTAATGTCGTGATGCTACAGATAAAATAAGAAAAATGACCTTGCCACGCATAGCTCCTGCTATCAAGATCCCTGTGGGCCGCTATTATTCAAAACGCACAGACATGGAAGAAATGCATAATCATTAAAATTATTATTATATTTATTACCAGTGACCCGCCCTCACTTCGCTTCGGGTATACTTAAAACCTTCCTCTCAAATCCCTCTATCTAACAAAAAAAAACCGCATCATAATACGTTGTGTAGTTTTAAAGATTTAAGCATACAAAGGGACAGACATCTGCGGGAAGCGACATTGCTTTATACTATGTAGTGATTTACCGAGTAATTAAATCGCTTTTCATTTTCGTGACGTTATTTTAAAATAAACCGTTTCAATTCGAATTCATACATTAAAATTTGTATCATAAATGTCATCGACTAATTTGTTAGTGGAGTAGCCAACGCATCTGTTTAACTGTTACAGTCATAACTACTAAATAACTTAAAATACTGTATAATGTCATCTTACCAAATCTTCGTCTTCTAACGCCGACGCGGCCAACGCGGCATACAGATTCGCTGCCGTCTTCGAGACGCTCTCTTGTGGCGAATTCTGGCGAAACAAACAATCAGTCAATTCGTGCTAAGACCTATATGTCGAACACAAAACTTTAGTGACATTATTTAAGCATACATTTTAGTTAACTGTCCACACTTTGCAGTTCCCCCAACAGGGTGTCATGTGTAAAAATGTACTAAAATATTTTATGTTATACACCGTGAAATTTTAGTGGTTGTTTTCCCGTGGCAGAACGATTTGCCTTTAGTAATACTATCGCATCATGCAAATTATTCCTCGAGAAAAAAAGTTTTTTTTTTTCGATTTTTCAGAATAATAATTTTCCAACTCGAAAACGAGAGAAGCTATCGTTGTTTTTGAAGATGTGACGTATTCAGGTACAGCTTGTCGCATGAAATCGATGCTTAAAGCTAAAGAAGCTCTACACCCTAAGTCATAAAGCGGTTCGAACGTGCTTTCGAGTTACGGTTAAACCTTTCGTAAAACCGGCATTTGTTGATTTAAAAAAAAAGAACTGCACACATCTTTTGTACTACTAAGATAGAATCATTTTACTGCGGGAAAACAACCACTAAAATTTCACGGTGTATAAGACGTCCGACCGATTGGTAGCAAGCGTAAGTAAGGACCGAAATATCTCCGGTTCGAGTCCGGGGTCGGGCAAAATTTGTGTGAGTTTTCTGTAAAGAAATTACTCAGCCCGGAGTTAACCCGGAACTTGGCACGGGCGTGTAAGCGCGTAACGCCCGTAACACGGATAGAACGTTAAGCCGGTGGTCCTGCGCCCGATATCTCATCGGTTATGTCGGATTGTCGTCTCACCGAAATATGAGAACAAGGAAACAGAGAGTGCATTTGTATTTGCGCGCACACTTGTGCACTACAATATGTCTTGTGTACTTAGCTGATCTCAATTGAGATCGGCCGCCATGGCCGATATCAGTCGGACGCCTTACATTATATCTTTAAAGATAGCTAAAGCTTACCTCTCTCTTCTCCTCGACCTTGATCTTCTTAGCCGGCGGCTCAGTATACGAGTGATCGCTCCCCGCCGGATCGACATCCTTCTCCCCCTTCAACGCTTGCATCACCGCCTGTTGTATAATCTGCCCGCTCTGCAGACTAATCTGCTCATTCTTGACCTGAACAAACTGCCCCTGTTCATTCTTAAACATTATCTGACCAGGCAACTGATCGCTCTTCAACTGTATTATCTGACCCTGGTCATTCTTTATCTGGAAGAACTGATTGGGTTGCGTTAAGGGGTCTGCGTTGATTTGTATTACCGGATCGACGTCAGGTTTCACTTGGACGATCTGACCGGTCTCGGTTATTTGGATGGTTGGCGCGTTTATTTGCGGGCCCATTTGGACCACTTGCACTGGAGGGTTGGATTTCTTTTCTAGTAGGTCGGCTAGCATTTTGTTTTGGGCCGTTTTCTGGGAACGATGAATTTAGAATTAACAATAAATACAGGGACCTAATGTAATAAAATATTATTTAAAGTCATATTCAGATTCGAAGTTGTGTCGTTTATTACTGTTAAGTGTAAATAAATTATTGATTACTCACTAATGTCAGCTGAGCAGCTTCATCCATTTGAAGTTGTACAGGATCTTCTTTTATTACTGAAATAGAAGATTAATTCAATAGGATTTCGTATTCTTTATTTACTTTATATTTACTTAATAAACGACTAACCTGGAAAGGCTAACCAATTAAAATTACATTCACTATTTAAAAACTTACCAATTTGATCGTCGGCGGTATTTACATAAGCAACCTGTAAAATAAATAACACAATAATTAATTAAATACCTTGTACTTTACAAAAGTGAATGTGACAGAGTGGTTAATGCAAATAAAATTTCATCAACGTATCGTACGCCTACAAATATTTTTATATACTTATAATTTTCCAGGTGGGAGACATTTTGTCGACCGGTTGCTGTTACCACCATACAGTTGTGTAAAACCCGCCAAGTGACTCTGACCTATCTCGGTCAGGTCGCGTTCCGGGATCAGCATTGTACGAACCGGAGCCAGGGGGGACCATTGCTGCGGCAAGTGCCGGACCAGTGGAGTCTTAGCGGCGGTATTGTGCGGGCGGAGCGGGTCAGCCCACCGGCCTGGGAGACCCGTAGAAACGGTAGTGCCTTCCGTCCGGCGGACTGGCCAACTCCGACCCGCACAGCTCAATACCAATGCGAGACTCCACGCCTTGTCTCGTTGTTGCCGCAGCAGTGGTCTCCTCTTTCACGGCTTTCAGGGTGAGTGCGACAGGCTCAATATGGTCTATTGTGCCTGTCGACCTCATATTTGGATCTCACTACCGCTTAACATCAGGTGGAGTGGGGTCATCTTGTTAGCCACTTATATAAAAAAAAAAATTCAACAGTTGCCCCATACTGCATTCATCATCAGTCCATTTCAGTCCACTGCTGGACATAGGCCTCCCCAAATGCTCGCCACTTCTGTCTATCTTCGGCCACTCGGATCCAGCTCCTACCAGCCGTCCTGCAGATCGTCACTCCACCTGGCCTGAGGGCGTCCTACACTACGTTTGCCGAGACGCGGTCTCCACTCTAGAACTCGTCTACCCCAGCGGTTGTCGATTCTACGGCTGATGTGGCCAGCCCACTGCCACTAAGCTTGCTAATGAGATGAGCTATGTCGATGACTTTGGTTCTCTGACAGATCGCCTCATTTATGATTCCATCCCGCAGAGAAACAATGAGCATAGCTCTTTCCATAGCCCGCTGAGCGACTTTGAACTTGTGGACCAGCCATACTGCATTAACAAGTTTCTATTCGAGTTATTATCAGAACAAGTATAAGAGTATTGAATAATTCTTTTTAGGCGAAAATGTTGAAATGCTTGACAATATGGTACCGCAAATTGTAACTTATCATTAGTAAGTATCGGGCCTACGGTACCTTATCTGTAGCGGGTGTGCTGCTAGCAACGCCACCTGGAGTTATCGTTGTGCATTTGATCAATGCTTCCGGATCCACGTCCATCACCTACAGATTATAAGTAAAAGAATAAATAAATAATACTTATTACACATCACATACATTGATCTGATCCCGATAGCGTAAACACTTGTGTTACGGATTTCAGTGGTATACACAAATATACTTAAACATATTTAATAACGCACCCCCACGAAAAGGGCATAAACATCGATGTTTGTCACACAAATATTTGTCCCGTGTGGGAATCGAACCCACGACTCTTGGAACCGTAGGTAGTAGGCACTAACCACTGTTCGACCGAGCCAGTCGTAAGTAAGTAAGTCAAAAAACAGCTTTTAGCTTTCGTGTCCGATTACGATTCAAATGTTAAACAACGGATATTCGTAACGTGTCGGAGAGTAAATATAAATAAATTGACTACTTATTCTAATGAGATGTAAATAACCTTTTAATTTATACCTGTAAAAACTATGTTTTACTTGTAATTTTTTAATAATAGCGTTAACAGTTTATTTCTAATTAGACATAGGCAATATAGGCTAAGGTAGACGTACCATACAGCGGTAAGGTAAGATATTTATTTGAATTTATCATCATCGTCAGGGATGGAAAAGCGTCGATGGCCGAGTGGTTAAGGTCGTTGCTTGCCATGCGAGAGGTCGCCGGTTCAAACCCCGCCAGGTACCAATGTGTTTTTCAAATTTGAAATTCATATGTACCATCATTCGACGCTTTAACGGTGAAGGAAAACATCGTGAGGAAACCTGCACTCCTAAGAAGAAATTCTTAGGTTGTGTAGTCGACCAACCCGCACTTGGCCAGCGTGGTCGACTAAGGCCTTATCGCCCTAGTTTAGGGTAGGCTCGTGCCCCAGCAGTGGGGACGTATATGGGCTGATGATGATGATGAATGATGATGATGATGATGTCATGAATAAAGCGCCCGGCCGACGTCGGCCATCCGGCCGATTACAATAGAGATCGGTTCCCTTGCCCTCATAGTTCGGTAAGACGGCAATCCAACTTGACCGATGAGAGATCAGGCGCAGGACCACCGGCATAACGTACCCTCCGAGGCACAGGCGTACATCCGCCGACTTCCTGACTCCGGGCTGAGTAACACAAACGCCTGACCGGACTTGAACCGGGGACCTCTCGGTCCTAACGCAGCACTTGTTGCCAATAGACCAACGAGCCAGGTCACCATCTTACTGTATAAATTAAACACACAAACCTGGTTATTTTGAACCACAACTGTGTTGGTTGCTGGGCCCACTCGCTGTTGACTCTGTTGTCTTTGCGCAACCTAAACACCAAAAATAGTTGTAGACCAAATAAAGATATTGCGAAGATTTTTGGGTCAATCATAGATTCTTTGATTTTAGAGATTCATTTCGCTGGGTTGGCCTATTTTCTAAAATGATACAGAATTATCCGATTTGGATAATCAAAGTCAAAGTCAAAATTCCTTTATTTATTTAGATACTTTAGGCATTTACAGACACTTATAAATCGTCGGTACATTAAATAAATAAGTAATAGACTAGTGATTCTACCACCGGTTCAGAACGATGATTCTACCGAGAAGACAATCGATATCAATAGATCAGAAGAAACCACGTGGTTTCCTATGACCCAAAAAGGATAAGTAACATAAAAAATATCGCTAAAAATATAGAACTTAACTGGACAGTTAATTGAATATATCGAAGAAGAACAATTTACTATACGGCAGTTCATATCAAAATGTATTATTATTTATACACAAATATAGCACAATAAATTATAGAAATTATTACAGTGACTGTATAGTCACTGTTAAAATTTAGTTAATACTGGGCATACTATAAAACCATTGTCAATCAAAAAACGTTTTATTTTATACATGCTCACAAAAAGCTATTATATGCGACTATGCATGCCAATATTTAACCATTTATATCCAGTATTTGTTAGTTGGTTTTATTTGTATTTATTCAGACATGCTTGTCTAAAGTACAGCTTTTTCTGCCACTACAAAAAACTTTATACAATACAAAACAAAACTACATGCATTCATGTAAAAAAAAACATCTGTTTTACCATCATAAATGTACCTCCCTTTGGCCTAAACAATCTAAAATAACAAAATCATAAAGAAACTGAAATTAATAAAATATTCTATATCCGAATTTCTAAAATAATATCCTCCGAAAAATAAAAATGAAGATATTTCGTGCCCCAGTAAAAACCGCGAATGCAATAAGTTCATAGAAATCTAAAATATGTAAAATGTTCTATAGTAAAAAGAAATCAACCAATTAATTATTTTTAGTTAAAGCTAGGTTTCCTATCACTCGTTTAAATACGTATAATTTTCCCCCCTCCCTCCCTCCATCCCGTTCTCTTACTTCCACCTATTAACTTCTAGGAAGTACTTCTTATAATATTAACTTAATGCGTTCGCGGTACACAACAAATTTACTACTTCTGAATATGTTGAGTTGTAATAGACAATGCTTTCTAAATACATGTATTGCAAAACAGCACATTTGTGGTATCCAAATAATGTAAAAGCCAACTTTATGATGTAACCACTCACCCAACTAACAATTTGTGGCTAATGCTTAGACAATTGTTATTAAATTGTTTTCCAAATCAATTCTTAGTAAAATAATCCTGATTCCTACTAGGAAAATTAATATTACAACTCAACAAAATCAGTTTACAGAACGATAAAAACTGTGCAACTAGTGGGTTGGCGAATATAGGTATTGCTTCAAGACAAGTCATTTTGTATAGAATAAAGACGACAACTTCATTTGTCAAAGGAGCATTAAATCCATTTACCGTATGTTTGTCTAGTTTGTAGAAAACTTGTTTCTAGTAGTTCGCGTATAAATATTGTTGCTCATGAGAAACCTTACATAAAACATCCTCGACCTCATCATCATCAGCCCATATACGTCCCCACTGCTAGGGCACAGGCCTACTCGACCAGGCCTGAGTCAAACCACCCTGGCAAAGTGCGGGTTGATCGATATATACACAACCTTACAATTTCTTTGTAGGTATGTTGCAGGATTAAACCAAATCCAGAAATCTTACATCTGTCAATTAATCAACCTCATCCAATTCAACTTAACCCTTTAACTGGCAATGGCAACCATATTGCCACCAAAATTTAAAAATTATTCCACAATGAGGTCAAAATGAGGTTTTGGACCTGGTTAAGTTAGCAATGAAATTTCCAAAATAGTATACTGATTTAAGGGGTAAACTGCGCCAAATCCAGAAATCTGTCATTTAATAGCAACCTCAACCTATTGGCAACTTAACGCTCGTCACGCCCCCCGCTAGTTGCACACATCTCTATCACGTCCACACCACGCATGTCTGTTAGTGTTGTTAGTGGGCACTTACTTGCTGCGTCGGGGCGGGGCTTACTTTGTGCGCGAGGAGGTGCTTGATCAGCGTAGTGTTGGACGCGCCGGCCTCCAGGGCTTGGGAGAGGTGAGGGTGGGGCGCGGGCGGCTGCGCGGGCGCCGGCTGAGTCTGTTAATAAATAACTTAATAACTACCATGGTTAAAGACAGGGGATACCAGTCACAACTATCTGTCCGGTGGTTGGTGAACGGTATACGGATAAGCGACCCCGGCTCCTCGAGCTACTATCGACTCAGTCCAACTCATCCGAAGCGATAGTATACTTCCTCCCCTTTTCCTCCCCCCCTCATTTATCCTTCCTCCTCGTGGGAACGCAATGACTTGGTTAAAACAATGCACAAGGCAGAATGGCGGCGACGTGGTCCACAACCCGTCACGTCACGTTTCCCACGAGGTGAAAAGTGGATCGCTGGAAGTGATCTCTGCCTACCCTTCTGGGGAAAAGGCGTGATTTTATGTATGTATGTATGTTACAAGGCAGAAATAATCGAGTACACAATTAGGGTACCTACGCACTATGCGGTTGGCCGGAATGCGTTCAGCCGCCCGGTTAGCCGCAGTATGCGTTAGTCGGGTGACGGGTAGCTGCAACCGGTAGGGTTGAGAAACGTTCATGGTTTGCGGTTGCGTTGACTCATAACCAAGATGAACGTTGAAGAAGTCGCAGCTATTTATTATATTTACTCGCGTTACATAAATAAAAAGGTACTGAATGCCTCGTCATTTGGAATCACGAGATGAAAGCAGGCATTCTGTATGATTTATCGAAGAGCTCAAAAAGTCAATGGCGTAGCATAGTGTGTATAGTAACCGTCCGGCCGTCAGTCGGGCCGCAGCGCTCAGAACGACCGGAGCGGTCTGCCGGCAGCCGCATCCGGATAAAAACTACTTTATCGGACGCATTTTTTATTGCAGACCATCCGGATAGTGCGTTGGTACCCTCAAAAACATACTAATTAATATATTTGGCCAGCGTGGTTAACTAAGGTCTTATCGCCCTAGTTTAGGGTAGGCCCGTGCCCCAGCAGTGGGTCATAGTTAGAAATACAACACCTGATAAATATCCCCGAGACGCGATGCTTTCGTTCAGTAGCGCTACCATGAGTTTAAAAGTTACGGACTCGATATCGCCTTCGAAAATATATCTATGAAAAACTTGTACAGCCCCTCTGGTGGTTTCGCAAAGAACTAAAATCGGTCGTATGAAAAAAAACGTAAGTTTTCGATCACGATCACGAGCCAACTCATGGTACCGCTACAGGAGGGATTTTCGGTTCCTCAATGTTAACGTTAACAAAAAAGGGATGTTTTAAAAGATTAACGGTCGATCTGCTTAAAAATACTTTCGTTCATACTTTTGGTATTATTTTTTTAGCTTTAGTGTTACATATCTTCGGAAAAACATCGAGTGCAAAGTAATCTGTCGCCTAAAGCAAGATGTCTCGTCTTACTTTAGCCCAGATATCCACCTGAAACCTATGTCTACCGATCACCTATAAGTTTCTCCCAAACATATAAATTACCTGAGGTGTCGCTGGTGCAGCAATTTGTTTTACTTCCACCGTGCCTCCGGGCTTGTTCGTCAGCTGGGCTTTCAGTATTGGCGAAGACGGACCTGACATCGAAAGAAATATATTAAAATCACACACATAAAAACTACAAGAAAAGATATAACTTTAAATCTTCGGTGAAAACTTGACAATGTAAATGAAACAGGAAACATATTTGGTTGTATAACTTCTAAATCCATGCTAAGCTTAATCGTTATATGGTTTGTTGTATCGTCTAATATGGTTACTCTTGTTGCTGCAATGTTCCTCTTAATAAGTGATTTATTTCATTAAAATAATTGCAATTTAATGACCAAGTCTAGCATACATATTTATTAAGATTAAATACTATTGTGTTGCCAGGCTGATGTAGGCCAGTGTGGTGATTATTAAAGCTGCTAGCAATCATCCGTCGTAGATTCAGTATAATTTAAATATGCAAACTCAACCAGTTATAAATTAATTAAGTGACATCACACAATCGTATTAAAAAAAATGTAAATAGCTCAATAATGTAATGCCAGTGGAATAAGCCATATGTGCGTGTAACTATTATTGTGGAGCTTGTAGTTTCTGAAATATTCAGAGTGCAAAAAACGGAAAACTATCTTTGATACATACAGAACGTCAAGCTTTGGCCTAAGGGACATTTAATACATGTGATTATCACAAGTTAATGTAAAATTTAAAAATACTTCAAACAAAAAGAGATTACTCTCTTTTTTGAAATCGGGTAAAAAATGTTATATATTTGTTTTTCTGGTGTCTTGTCAAGAATACTGTAAAGCTTTCTTCAAATCCCATTCAGTCAGAAAGGTCACAAAAGTCAGTCCACATACCATTTTCGCAAACATTCGCATTTATAATGACATCATTTCTTCACACCCCCGTGCGATTGTTCTAGACAGTTAAAATTTTCACGGCTGATGTATTTCAGTAGCCTCTATAACATCTAATACTAGAAAAAGCTTAAAACCAATGTTTAAGTGGGTTCTCATACAAAAACTATGGTTTTTTTTCTCACACTTGGCCGGTTTTTAACGACGATGTAATCCTTTACAACATACCTGCAGGCGGGTTGGTGCGGACCGGCTGATTCCTCGACCTTATCCCGATGTAGACCTGTTGCGATTCGCCCGTGGACGTAGTCACGTTGTTCGGACCCACTGTGCCGCCAAACACCGTTCTAAAACGTGAACGAACATTCTTTATTGACTGGCTCGGTGGAACAGTGGTTAGTGTCCCTGGCTGGCGGTACCAAGAGTCGTGGGTTCTATTCGCACTCGGAACAAATATCGTTGTTTGTCCTTTTCCGTGTCTGGATGTGAATTTGTATTTAAGTATGTAATTATAAATATCTATGTATGTATATTAGTGTATTAAGTATTCCCGTTGCCAACAAATACAAAAAATTAAAAATGATAAAATATTACTGGGAAAAACACGATAATGAACAATAATTGTATGGGGATCCTATATAATTATCGTGTTTTTTACATAATTGGTACGGAACCCTTCGTGCGCGAGTCCGACCCGCACTTGGCCGATTATTTTAGTTTAGTATCCCTTATCAACTGACCTCACTAGTCTCGGGAAGTGTGCGGGCGCGATGACCCCCTTGCGGCCCATCTTGCCGCAGCAGGCCAGGTACTGCCGGTACATATCGGCCGCGTCGCACGCGCTGTTATCTCCGGGGGGCAGAGGCTCGTAGGACGAGCGAAGCCACGCTTGGGCGAAATGCTCGTTCTCCTGTTAACAATTTGAGTTATACTAAATATTGTAAGCGTCCGACCGATTTCAGCCATGGCGGCCGATCTCAATTGAGATCAGCCAAGTGCGCAGGACATATTATAGTACACAAGTGTACGCGCAAACACAAGTGCACTCTCTATTCCCTTACTCTCATAATTCGGTGAGACGGCAATCCGACATGACCGATGAGAGATCGGGCGCAGGACCACCGGCTTAACGTGCTTTTCGAGGCACGGGCGTTCAACCGCCAACTTCCTAACTCCGGGCTGAAAAACTCACACAAATTTTGCCCGACCCCGGACTCGAACCGGGGACCTCTCGGTCCTAACGCAGCACTTGCTACCAATAGACCAACGAGGCAGGCGAGGTATACTAAATATTAGTCTTTATGGGTCTACACGCGATATTAGGAGTAGCAAATACTTTGCTACTTACTGCTCGACGTTTCGTTTCGTTTGGTGTAACCCAGTCGCGAAAGCTTAAAATTTGAGTCATGTTTACAAAAGTTAATTTTAAAGTTGTAAACTTGATTCTAAACTAGAATCCATAATTCGACGGAGTAGTTTGACAGATAGAGTGTTACCATGTGTTAGAAAAAATAAATAGTGATGAGGTTATCGGTAATATTTAATTATCGACAGAATTATCCGGTCTAAGAATAAAATCGCCGTTGTTGTAACAACACCTCTCAATTTATTTTAATCAAATAAAAAGAGAGTGAAAAATTTCTGCGTAATTTTATTAATTTTAAGAAGTATTGTCTAAAAATTTTGGAATTTAAGCCCTGATTAACTGAAAAACAAAACGATACCTTTACAGGTATTGTAATATGCTACATGAACAGAGAAATACAATCGCTAAAATCAAACAATCCAAGGTACGGAAGCCGAATGATTTACAAATGATGGTGAGCGTCATCATGTCAACCATTATTTCACTAGTCAACAGTGCTGCTACAATTAAGTAATGCGAAATCGTGCCAGTATCTCGGTTTAACAACAATCGAAATTTTCTTGATTAGTACATCAAGTCTATTTTTTTCATAAAAATATAATATAGAGCTTGCACATTAATTTTTGAATAATAAATTAATTCGAAAAAAAAATCGAGTTTTTGTTCTGATCGAACCGGATTACAAATTATCGATGCAAACAACACTAGGCTAAACCTGGCAACATAATGCGATTTGAAGTTGTCAAACTACTCCGTCGAATTACGGATTCTAGTATAGTAGTAAAATAAGGCAGTCTCCCCTTAACAGCTGATCGTGAAGACACCGCAGTACAGAAAAAAATCTAGTGTAAGTGTCATTGATAAACTGCTGTAAAAAATACAACTACTAACCTAACCTTACCTACTTGGTAAATATCTGAAAACACATTGTAAACCAATTTGTGATCCTACTTGTTGGAAATAAATATTTTTTAATTTTGTATTTATTTTTAATATAAATATTTAAAGTCACATACATTGTTCCGATTTCGAGCCAAGTTGTTAAGCAAAGAGCAAGGAATCGGTTGAAACTAACTTATTATTACACAACTTTGTCAGTGTGCAAAACACTATTCTCATTTACA
Source organism: Maruca vitrata (assembly GCA_039566165.1). Classification (NCBI taxonomy): domain Eukaryota; kingdom Metazoa; phylum Arthropoda; class Insecta; order Lepidoptera; family Crambidae; genus Maruca; species Maruca vitrata. Next base: position 10,303,967 of record CM076930.1, read on the forward strand.
TCCGGATAAAAAGTAACATATAAGCTTAGTTATATAAAGATTAGTTATCTTTTTACTATGACACTACCACTGTGAGGTTTGGCAAACGAATCTGAGCACGATCAATAACGTCGTTTCGGTTTTTAGTTCGATTCGAAGATGAGTTTTTCCGCTTCTCAAGCGGCGCGATCATATAATATCAATAACAACAATTCCACTTCATTCAGCACTAAAATCGCGAAATAATATTTGCTAACTTGAAAGTGTCATGGAAAGACACATTAGAAAACTGAAAACGTTCGGCATATTTACCATGTTTCACTATTAAATATTACACAACATCACATACATTGATCTGATCCCGTGGTAAGTAGCTTAAGCACTTGTGTTACGGAAATCAGAATCAACAGTGGATACACAAATAAACTTAAATATATTTACTATTCTAAGGAGTACCCGTATATGTATACCTGTGATCATGGCGCTGGCAATGTTGCCATCACGTCAATCATCGTGTCAACTCAATCAGTTCGGGTCAGTGACATTTCAGTTTTCTTGTATATAATGTAAGTATAAACTGCCTCGATGGTCTATTGGTAGCAAGTGCTGCGTTAGGACCGAGAGGTCCCCGGTTCGAGTCCGGGGTCGGGCAAAGTTTGTGTGAGTTTTCTGTAATAAAATTACTTAGCCCGGAGTTAGGAAGTTGGCGGTTGAACGCCCGTGCCTCGGAAAGCACGTTAAGCCGGTGGTCCTGCGCCCGATCTCTCATCGGTCATGTCGGATTGCCGTCTCACCGAACTATGAGAGTAAGGGAATAGAGAGTGCACTTGTGTTTGCGCGCATACTTGTGCACTATAATATGTCCTGCGCACTTGGCTGATCTCAATTGAGATCGACCGCCATGGCTGAAATCGGTCGGACGCCTTTTATTTAAATAATATAAAACTGCATACAGACCTGCACTGTCCGTTGCTGCATATGGCTCTGCTGCAGATTGTTGGCGGGCGCGGCCGCAGGCGCCGCCTCTGCCGCCTTCACCGGCGTCACCGGCGCCTGGCAACCACACATACGATGTGACAACACACATGTGATGGAAAAATTCGCATTGGTGACGTAACGCCTGAATAGCTCAGAGGATAGAGCAACCGACGCGATACCGGAAGATCCGGTGGTTCAAATCCCCGTTCAGGCGGGGTCATGAATGCGAATTTTTTTCAAATTTTAAATTTACAATAAAATTTTGACATTTATCTTTTTGAAACTTTTCAACGGACTGTGACAGGTGGCCGAGAACAAACTAAAGTCATTAATTCTCATATCGGAGGCTATGATACACTTTGAGTCAGTAAAGCGTCATGGCATCAGCTGAGTGGCGACCATTTCAGTGGCATTATTTAGAAAGACCTCTATCATGACCAAATAGGTCAATTCTTAAAGAGAGGGCCAATCAAAAGTACCCGAAAGAAGCGAAAGTTGTGTGCCAGGACCGTAGCACATGGCAGGAAGTGATCTCTCTCGCCTACCCTTCTGGGAAAAAGGCGTGATTTTATGTATGTACGGGACTATCTAGTAATAATAGTTCTCGAGTTTTAGTGAGACTAACGAACAGCAATTCATTTTTATATCCCCATCATAATATATCCTTGCTACTCGTGGGAACGCAATGACCTTGTTAAAACAAAGCACAAGGCAGAATGGCGGCGACGTGGTCCACAACCCGTCACGTCACGTTATCAGTGGTGAAAAGTGGATCGCTGGAAGTGATCTCTGCCTACCCCTCTGGGAAAAAGGCGTGTACTTATGTAAATGTATGTATGTATGTAATTAATTTTTATATATATAGAGATGGGGTAGACGAGTTCTGGAATGGATACCGCGTCTCGGCAAACGTAGTATAGGACGCCCGCAGGCCAGGTGGTGTGACGATCTGCGCAGGACAGCTGGTAGGAGCTGGATGCGAGTGGCCGCGGAGAGAGAGAAGTGGCGTGCATTCCGGAGGCCTATGTCCAGCAGTGGATAGAAATGGGCTGATGATGATGATGATATACACCGTGAAATTTTAGTGGTTGTTTTCCCGTGGCAGAACGATTTGCCTTTAGTAATACTATTGAACCATGTAAATATTTCGTCGAAAAAAAATTTCATGTATTCCGATACAAAGTAATAATAACTTTCCAACTCGAAAACGAGAGAAGCTATCGTTCTTTTATAAAATGTGACGTAATCAGGTACTGCTTGCCGCATGAAATCGATGCTTAAAGCTAAAGAAGCTCGATACCCTAAGTAATAAAGCGGTTCGAACGTGCTTTCGAGTTTCGGTTAAACCTTTCGTAAAACCGGCATTTATTGATTTTAACAAAAAAGAACTGCACAAATTTATTGTGCCATAAAGCAACTACTAAAATTTCACGGTATACACCGTGAAATTTTAGTGGTTGTTTTCCCGCAGCAAAATGATTCTGTCTTAGTAGTACAATAGATCGATGCAGTTTTTTGTTTATTAAAATCAATAAATGTCAGTTTTACAAAAGTGATAAACGAAACATTCGAATTCGAGAACGCCAACTAACGCCAGTAGTACTAGCCGCGCTTCGACCTGCTAGAATTGTTATTATTATTTAAATAGTAAGGCTGTCTGTCCGGAGCAAGCGATGCAGCGGAGCGTAAAAAAATCTCCACTTCTCTTCAGTACAAATAAGTTATTTCAAAAAGGATACTATTGGAATGGGAAAATAATTACCGTTGAATAAGTAGCGATACTTATTTTAACGTTAAATGGTAACGATACTTATTACGGTACGGCACTAATAATCATCGTAAAATACTAACTTTTATTGTAAAAGTGCACATGCCGAACTAACATGTCTCAAAAATTCGTTTCCAATTTATTAACCGGTAATTTTTTTACAGGTAACGTGTAAACTGAAACTGTAATAACAGTAACGTAAATAATAGTACTAAAATAACGTCCGGTGGAGGACAGGCCTAATGATTCGACAGGTTATTGACCGTCCGATCAGCTGATTGATAGGTACCGATTGCTGGTATCAATAAGCTGATTTTAACTTACTACCTATTTACTAACAAGTGATTTCCATATTTCCTTCATACTTTACCGGGCTTAGGACCATCGTAAATACTTTGCCTACTAAATTACGAACATAATGTTTTAATGGATAAACATCGGGTCATCAAAAAGAAGAGTTAAGATTGTCTGAAAGTAATAATTTGTTGCTGAATTAGGTAATAAAGTATTTAAAAAATGAAAATCAACGTATTTACACTGATTTGAATTTCCTACCTAACCTTAGAAATTTCACTATTCACTTATTATGTACAAGTACTTACTCTTCCTGGTACCGGAGCAATTATCAAAATGTAAGCCACTGCGTTCCACACACAAACGCGAACGTTTTATCTGGTTAGATTATGATTTTGATAGTGCCTCTGTCACGTCTAACTACATTGAAAGCGTCCACTATCCCAGTTTTCAACTCATCGCAAACTGCCCGTGATCGAGCAGCCGCTGGGTAGCGGTTACGATCGTCCGGTGCTGTGGCACCTGCGGGTTCACATCACCACATCTGCTAGACACATACTCCACATTCGAATAAACATATGGCGATCCATTTTGACCTCACGGTATCGCGTCACGCATGCGTAGGCGGCGGGCGGCGAGCGGCGTGCGCGCGTGCGCAGCGGACGGCGCACGCAGCGGGACTGAGGTGTCCGTAGGTATCGGTAGTGCGCTCGCGCCCGGTGCGCGGCTCTATCAAAGAGTCGTCGCGGCGGCGGCTCCCTTTGTCGGGGCAGTCCGACAAAGGGCGCCGCCGCCGCGCCGCGCCGCCATTAGGGTAATAAATTACAATCTACGTAGGTATCTACCTACTATTACTACTACCATCATTTCTCACTGTTTCGAGTTAAATAATATTTTTTTTGAAAAGTTGAGATTTTTTTCTTACGTTTTCACGAAATAATTAGCATGGTTCGATAGTACTACGATGGGTAAATCGTTCTGCTTCGGGAAAACAACCACTAAAATTTCACGGTGTATAGAGATGTATGTTCCGTTAAATATTTGTCTTTATGGGTCTACACGCGTTATTAGGAGTAGCAAATTACATAGCTACTTACTTGATGTATGTTCCTTACCTGATGAGTGTGCTGCACGTTCTGCCTCTCGTTAGCAGCCGCGTCCCTCTCAGCCACGGCCGCCAGGGCGCTGGGTCCGCTCACCGTCTCTACCACTCGCATGAGGATGCACGCGCGCGGCCCGTAGCTCTGAGCCTAAGGGAGAATGAGCTTTAGTGTCTTGGTAATAAGGTACATAGAAGACATGCTCGTTCAAAGGTCTGACGATATACTACAGTTTAGGTAGATCTTGAAAATTTGCTTTAGTGCCTTTGTAATAAGGTACATAGAAGACATGCTCGTTCAAAAGGTACAGACGATATACAGTTTAGTTAGATCTTGAACATGAGCTATGGTGCTTTTGTAAATAGTTACAATAAACATTGAAGACTTGCTCGTTTAATGCTCTGACGATATACAGTTGAGATAGGTCTTCAAAATGAGCTTTAGTGCGTTTGTGATAAGGCTGCCGCCGCGCGCCATATGCAAGCGGCCTTAGATCTTTATAATTTTTTTTCCTAACTTAAATACGGCTTCACCGGATCACCGGACTTGCGAGGAGCGGATGGCTCGCACCTCTAAAGGCAAGGTAACCATACCTTATACTTTTACACAGCTAATCAATGTACTTAACCTGATAATACTTAGTACCCCTCGCCGAGTGACGTCAGCGCGTACACACGCTCCAGGGTGCACACCAACACCGTTACGTCACGGAGGGTCGAGTGCACACGACACACACGTGCACAAGTACTCACCTCGACGGTGACCAGAGACACGAGAGTGTGCACTAAGCCGGGCACCCTCGCGACCGCCTCGCTCGCGCGGTCTCCGAGTGACGTCAGCGCGTACACACACTCCAGGGTGCACACCAACACCATTACGTCACGGAGGGGCGAGTGCACACGACACACACGTGCACAAGTACTCACCTCGACGGTGACCAGAGACACGAGAGTGTGCACTAAGCCGGGCACCCTCGCGACCGCCTCGCTCGCGCGGTCGCCGAGTGACGTCAGCGCGTACACACACTCCAGGGTGCACACCAACACCATTACGTCACGGAGGGGCGAGTGCACACGACACACACGTGCACAAGTACTCACCTCGACGGTGACCAGAGACACGAGAGTGTGCACTTAAGCCGGGCACCCTCGCGACCGCCTCGCTCGCGCGGTCGCCGAGTGACGTCAGCGCGTACACACACTCCAGGGTGCACACCAACACCATTACGTCACGGAGGGGCGAGTGCACACGACACACACGTGCACAAGTACTCACCTCGACGGTGACCAGAGACACGAGAGTGTGCACTAAGCCGGGCACCCTCGCGACCGCCTCGCTCGCGCGGTCGCCGAGTGACGTCAGCGCGTATACACACTCAAGTGTACACACTAACACCATTATGTCGCGGAGGGTCAGGAGGGAGCAAACGTCGCTGTACACCTGTAGGAACGAGTGACTATTAAGGTACAGTCTCATTTAAGGTTTAAATGAAGAAGAATGTTTTTCCGTCAACACACTCTTATAATAATGATTATAAGCTAGCTATATCTATGCATGCATATGTTATGGACCAAATGATAAATTGGGCATTATTCATACTGCCTGGTCCATATGAAAAATGCCCAATATGAGAGTGCAATTCAATAATAATTATTCAAATAATCACTTTGACCGGGCATTATACATAATGTTTATCACCTTTTGGGCAAAGTAATACAAACATATTATGTAGAAAAAACTTTAATCATTATTATCATTTGATATACAATAGTTTAATATAAAAAGTAAAATATTGTGGCGTGAAAAAAATGTCATAACAAAAGGGGGTAATGGACATAATTTGGTGGCGTAACTCGTAAGACACGCTATTATTCAAAATTGCAATATAAATAAAGGCGTTTACGGAGACAGGCTATTTATTGCTTTTCCTCGTTTCGGCATTTTAAATCAAAGCCCAAAAACAAAGCAAAATCAAAGTCAAAGTCAAAGTCAAAGTTCTTTATTGCTAACTAAGTGTACATTATAGGTCTTACAGTAATATGAACTTAATAACTTAGTTGCCCTTTTCAGGCACTGCAACATGAGGGCATGATACATACATGATATTAAACTTAACATTAGTTATTCTTAAATATAAAATATTAATACAATTTTTATTTTCTAAGTTTACAAAACAAGTCTAGTCTTGTAACATATATATCTATGTATTAAGTCATAAAAACAGTTTTTTATTAAGTACTCTTTGAGTTTTGTTTTAAATGTAGTATATTTTTGTTCGTTTCTGATATTGATTGGAAGATTGTTGTATATTTTTATTGCCATGTAGTGAGGACTATTATTTAACATATTTATTCTGCTTTGGTTCTGATATAATTTATTTCTGTTACGTGTGTTTATTGAGTGTGTTTGGCTTACCTTTGTAAATGTTTTTATATTTTTGAATACAAATATTGACATGTCATATATATATATACACGGTAGAGGGAGAATATTATATTTTATGAAGTACGGCCTACAGCTTTCAAAGGTGTCTATATGTGCTATGATACGGATGCATCGTTTCTGCATAATGAACAGGTCCCCAGCGTCGACGCTGCGGCCCCACAGCATGATGCCGTATCGCAGCCATGCGTATGCGTAAGCGTAGTATGCTCTTATTGAAGTTTCTGTATTAGTGCTACATTTTATTTGAAATAAAGCGTATGTGAACTTAGCAATTTTTGATTTTATATGTTTTATATGGTCTTTCCAGTTTAAATTGGTGTCTATTTGAATTCCTAATAATTTAAATGAATTGATAGTTTCTATTTGAATATTTTGAAAATGTAAGTTTATATCAAGGGGAGATTTTGTATAAGGTCTGAATTGCATAGTTTTAGTTTTGGCGAAGTTAATTTCTAAGTTATGGTCGCTAAGCCAGTGTATAATATCCTGAAGAGTTTTGTATAGGAGTGGATGGGGGTCATCTTTGTAATTGCATTCGAATAGAAGTGAAATGTCATCGGCAAATAGTATCGGTAGGACTGTTTCCTGATCAAGCACTTTTGGGAGGTCATTTATATAAATTAAAAGAGGACACAGCCCAGTACGCTGCCTTGCGGGATCGAACAAGTTAAAATCTGTTCTTGGGAGCGTATCTGCCTAATTTCTCGGGTGGGTTCAGAGTGATATTCGATTTGTACTATTTGCTTCCTGTTGTGTAAGTAGGATTTAAACCAGTCATATGCTGGGCCGCGGATACCTGAGCCATACAATTTAGAAAGTAATATATTATATGAAACTTTATCATATGCCTTAGTCATGTCCAATAAAAGACCTATAGTACATTTCTTATCATTTATGTTTTGTAAGGCGGTTTGTATGTATTTAAACACAGCCTTTGTAGTTGATCTGGTCTTGCGGAAACCGTTTTGACTGTCGTCTAGGATGTTATATTTTTCTAAAAATGTATAAAGCCTATTGCACATTGCTTTTTCAAATATTTTTGATATAGTTGGCAATAATGCTATTGGTCTATAGTTGCTAGTTGTAGTAGGGTCGTCTTTTTTGTATATTGGTTTTATAAGAGCTATTTTTAGATGATCAGGAAATTTTCCATCTCTAAAGCTTTGATTTATCAAATATGTTAATGGTGTAACTAATTCTTCAGCACATTGTTTGACTAAGATTGGTGGGATATCGTCTATACCGCAGCTATGTTTGTTTTTGATAGATTTAATAATTTTTAGAGTTTCTTTTTCAGTCACAGGGTGTAAATACATGGAACATGTAGGTGGATTAACAACTGGTCGGCCAGATTGGTGACTACCATAATTGGACTTATTTCCAACGGAAGAAAAATATTCATTAAACTCATTTGATATTTTTAAAGGACAGTCTATAGTATTATTATTTATTTTTAATCTTATATTTTTATGATCATTTTTCTTAGTTTTTCCTGTTTTGTCATTTATTATTTTCCACATAGTTTTATATATATTATCTGAACTATTTATTTGCCTAATGTATTGTTTGCGTTTTGATATTCGTATGCTTGTTTTTAATATTTTTGAGTACGTTTTGTAGTATTTCCGTATCACTTCATCATTTGTTTGGTTTAGAATTATTTTTAGGTTTCTTTTGTGTATGCATGACTTCTTTAAACCAGTAGTTAGCCAGCTTTTGATCATTTTGTTCTTTATCTTTATTTTAGTAATAGGTATACATTTGTTTAAAAAGTATTGTATTTGATTTATAAATGAAGTGTAATTTTCGTTTAAATTTTTATTTAAATCAATTTTGCTTTTCCAATCAATGTGACTAATGAAATCTTTAAATTTTTTAGTATTTTTGTTTGAAAATGTTCTTTTGTTAATATACCATGTGATATTGTTGATATTAAGTTTTAATTTTAAATTTAATGCTTTATGGTCAGAAAGCCCATAATCGTAAACGGTTGACTCTTCAATTAAGTCTTTGTAGTTGCTGAAAGCCAGGTCGATACAAGTTGATGTAGTTTTTGATACTCTAGTTGGTTCTTTTGTTAATAAATATAAATTAAAAGATCTCATTAAGTTGAGAAACTCTTCAGTTTGTTTGTTTTTACTGTATATATTTATGTTAAAGTCTCCTAGTATTATTAAGTGTTTGTTTTTGTCTTTAGTAGTTACTTTATTTAATAAGATATTCATTTGTTCGTGAAAGATATTAATATTACGATCTGCTCTGTATAAGCTTACAATAATACAATTTATTTTTGGTATCTCTATAGCACAAAATTCTATTATATATTCTTTAGATAACTTAACAATGTCTTTCCTTTCAATAAAATGTATATGCTTAATAACGCTTCATAGTCAACGTAACGGTCACAAAAAATAATAAATACACGGAGGAACGTAATCTATCCGCACAAGTACGAAAATGGCTGAATACATAGATAAATGTATGGTCAATACACAACAGCGGGGGGTTACGAATGATGATATTACGAATTACGTAAAAATATAAGTGAGGTTTCCCATATACAAAAATTATTCATCCTATTCTAAAAATTACGCAGTGAGTATTACCCATTACGTCACTATGAAAACGTGTAATTTTGTAAAAAGCGTAATACAGAGAGGAAATTTAACGTTTTTCTTCTATTATTAAATTATTTTAAAGCAAAAAAGACAATTATTTACCTTAAATTACGCACAATTATCATATTGCCCAATTATCACATAGCCATATAATAATGACCGCGCATTGTGATAAATAATGAAGTTGAAATAATAATTAATCACTTGGCCCGATAGGGCTAGACATTATACATAATGCTCGGGCATTATTAATAATGCTCGCATTAATCACTTGGTCCATAACACATACATTAGAAGATAATCGCTTAATTTTTTTGTTTTTTTGCATTATGTGATGTGGTGATAATAAAACATTTTCGAAGAAAATACATACAACAAAGTTGCATCTTTGAGCAGAATTATAGGAGTAACTTTTTAACATTGACGGGAAAACAAAATCAGTGACAGTGAAAACTACGAAGATGTTCTGTAAGCGCCATCTGTTGATAGCAGTTGGTACTTTCTTGTCCTCACCTTGGCCTCCAAAGCCAACTTGTAAAGCAGTTTTAGAGTAGTAAGCGCACGAGTGCGTACGGGCGACATTAGCGCAGATTGAATGGTCGATAATACTAGATATTATACTATTTTATATATGTTACTAGTTTAGGAGAGGTTGTAAGTGGATAATCTTCCTTCAAACTAGGTAACATGGCTAGAGACTATGGTCCAATTACAAGTAGAATGTCGCTTAAAGACTTAATGACATCCGTTGATTTCCTATGTGATGTAGGTTACATACAGCATTATTGTTAGTATCAAGATCGTCAGTAAGCGCCATCTGTTGGTTGCGGTTAGAACTCACTTGTATGATGTTGTCACAGTCTTTCCTCACCTTTGCCTCTAAAGCCTTCAGCAGCGCGTCTTCATTGACCTCGTTTTGAGCCAACTTGTTGAGCAGTTCTAGAGCAGCGAGTACACGGGCGCGATCGGGCGATACTAGCGCTGATTGAATGGTAGATAGTACATGCCGGGATATCAGGCATGTGGCTGGGTCCTAGAACACAAGAGGGTGGATTTGCCTATGTTATACAAATATAAGGAAATACATGATTGTGACCATCTTCTTACTATATAGTAAGAAGTGTATTAAACTACAAGGTGATTATATTCTTTGAATAGATCGGAGCGCCATGCACTCCGATCTATCCAAAGAATATTGACCAATGCACACTATTTTTATACATGTACAGTACATGTATAATATGTTACTATATGTTGTTATTTATTGAAATTAATATCATTTTATATTTATTCTATAGCAGCTACTAGTTATATGATAAATATTTCCATGCCAATTTTGGTAAGGGTGGGATCTCAATAATTTTAAAGACCTACTAAATTTAATCACATTATTCTTTATGCTTTACAAATAATAATTAACATTGATTTAAATGGATCATATGTACCTTGATGACGAGTTCCGTAGAAACATTTCCAAGAGTATCGAGTCCAGATTGCCTTAGGGAACCCACCCAACAGTTGGCGCAGAGTAATAGGAATCTGAAAAGATATTAGAGTTCCAAGTGTACCTATTATTTATTTGTTATACATAATATTACTGGTTACTCCCCCGACAAGTATGCTGGGGTAATAAAAATATGTATTTAATGGGTAATTAATAATGTTCAGAAGTAACAACAAATTATGACGTATTTCTTAAGTTTTTCATTTGAATATAAAAAAAAAACAATTCAACAAGAAAACTAATTCATTAATTTATGTCTTTAAAAGGGCAAAACTCTTATTTTTGTATTGCTTTTTTGTAATGCCACGGGCGGCATAAGACTCTTAGCGCGATAAATAAAGGGAACCAGTTAAACCCTTAATAAGACACAGGGAAAATAGTTCCCACTAGATTTTGAACCTTATCTAGTTGTAATACCGGCGAAAACCAATGAAAAAATTCTATATGCTGTATTTGATTAAGGGTTAAGTTGACTCACCGAATCAGCGTAGTATTCCTAGCCAGATACTGCACATTCTCCTCGTGGAAGGACAGCGATCGCACTATCGAGGCTATCTGCAGTACTCTCTGGGTGTAGACGCACGATGCGCCACCCGGCAGCTCTGGTGCGAACAGCTGACTCTCCTCCGATGGCTCCGTCACCCAGTCTTCTAGCAGGTCCTGGAACGAGGACTGTGGTGGGGTCAGTGCTTATACGAACGCTACACACAACGCTACGATGAACTACATGTCTACGAACGCTACACACAACGCTACGATGAACTACATGTCTACGAACGCTACACACAACGCTACGATGAACTACATGTCTACGAACGCTACAGACAACGCTCGGTAAACTACAAGTCTACGAACGCTACAGTTAACGCTACGATAAATTACAAGTCTACGAATACTACAAACAACTACAAGTCACCGAGAACATCTCATGGTTCACTTAACGATGGATGATGTAACAAATATGTGGAAGCGAGTATGAATAACTTATCATCATCATCACATATACGTCCGAACTGCTGGAGCACGGGCCTACCTTAAACTAGGGTGATAAGGCCTTAGTAAACCCAGCTGGCCAAGTGCGGTTGGTTGACTACACAACCTTAGAATTTTTTTCAGAGGTGCATGTTTCCTCACGATGTTTTCATTCACAGATAACGCGTCAAATAATCGTACATATGAATAAGTATGCAATGTTTATAAATATGAAAATGGATATGTAAGGCATTATGTGTCCGTAAACACGTTTTGGACTACAGTTCAGTTTATAAGTTACTAGTGACCCGCCCTCGCTTCGCTTCGGGTAAATTTTACATACAAACCTTCCTTAAGAATCACTCTATCTATTAAAAAAACCGCATCAAAATCCGTTGCGTAGTTTTAAAGATCTAAGCATACATACGGACATACAGCGAAAGCGACTTTGTTTTATACTATGTATTGATATTGAAGCTGAAACGTCTGTATATGCAATAATGATTGTATTCTTTTGTGTTTTCCAATAAATAAAAAAAAACATAACAGCTGGTCGTGTGTCAGTTCATCACTCACGTGCTCCAAACTCTTTTCAGCAGCTTGGGGTGGGCAAGCCGCCAGCGCTAGGCAGTCTGTCAGCGCGTTGTGCGCCGCCAGAGCCTGCACCATCAACTCGGGTTGTTCCAGCCCCGGCTGGGTGAACTTGCTCTCGTCGGCTAACTCCCTGGCGCCGCCGCCGCCCGCTCGCATCTCCCAGAACTCGTCCGGGTACCGGCCGCGGGCTTCGTAGTACGATCGCCCGATTGTGTCGCGGAGACTCGCTAGAAACGGACGAATTAGTTAAATGAAAATGTCCGAGATATTTACCATGTTGTTTTGTTCAAAGGAGCTCCCGATATTTCGAAAACGACATGGTTTATATCCCGGAGCATTTCAGTTTTCTAATGTGTGTTACCATGACAGTTTAAAATTATATATTAAGTTAAAGAACTCTTAGAATTTCATACAAACGTCAGCAACGATTCGTAAAGGTGGACCATTGCCTTTCTATACTAATATTATAAAGAGGAAAGATTTTTATTTTTGTATTTTTATATTTTTGTATGTTTGTAATGAATAAACTCAAAAACTACTGGACCGATTGCAATATTTTTTTCACCATTAGAAAGCTGCATTATTCAGAAGTAACATAGGCTATATTATATTTTTAAAAAATTAGGGATCCTTACTAAAACTCCAATAATGTAACCCAAGGTGTAAAAAATAGACCCGAAAAATTCCTTACGTCGCCTGCGCTGCGAAAACTATTGAAGATAGAACAAAACCATTTACTAAGACTTTGCAGAACTCATCATTATCTACAAAAAGTGTCGGGACAGCATATGTCTAAATATTATAGTTATGTCACAGCAAGCGGTTTTTTATTCTAAAAATATGCCGCCGCTTGAAAGGGCTCTTTATTTGTACCTTGGTATTAATCCTTAAATAAAAAAGTTACTTTATATTCAAGACGGATTCAATACCTTTTTATAACTTTTTAAATTATTAAATTCGGATATTTAATTCGGAAGATATCACGAGTTTAAAAATGCAAGTATTAGAAAAAAGTCGCGTGGTTGCCGCCACCGCGCTCAGCTAGCCAGCATGCGATGTAGGCTCCATGTAAGCGTCACTGGGGTATGGGGGGGTCAATTTAATATGTAATATAATAATATAATATGTAATATTATAAAGAGGAAAGGTTTGATTTTTTGTTTGTTTGTTTGTTTCGAATAGGCTCCGAAACAACTGTACCGATTTGAAAAAATCTTTCACTGTTGGAAAGCTACACTATCCCTGAGTGTCATAGGCTTTTTTTAGATAAATATAGATTTCTCTTACGGGGTTAAAGTATATTACATAGAGATAGACATATCCCCGAAGCGAAGCGAGGGCGGGTCGCTAGTACACAATAATTTACGTATATATATGCTTGACGCTCTTACAAGCAGGAATTTTAGATGGACAATACGAGAAAAATAAGATATTTATTGAAAATCCAAAATGGGTGTTACACCAACTTCTCTGAACTCCAACTAAATTAACTATGTGACAGAACAGAACAGAATTAAACCTGGAATTCATTCCAATTTTAGTATTTGCAAGATATTTAAAGAGTAGAGTAAGATGATGAAGAAGCTACTCCTGCCATCATCGTATGTCAGTTAGGAATAAAAAAGGAATGTGGAAGAAGAGTATGTGATAGCAAAATTATTTCATTGTTTGCATTAGTCTAACTTGATACCTAAAGACAAAAAAAAATCAACTACTCACCATGATTATAAACGCCAGCATGCGCCAACAGGAAATCCAATATATGCGGAGTAGTAGCTAAGGGTAGTCGGTTCGAGTGATCCGCAGCCAGGACAGTGCACACGTTGACAGCGAAGTCTTGTTCATTGGGCATCGGAGACAAGAGGGACAGGGCCAGCCGCTCCGACGGACCAGCAACCCGCGACCCGTTTCGTACTGCCTCACCTGACGCTAACGGTGCCATTAATCCAAACTTGTATCGGATGGGTTGCCAATTGGCATTATTGATCATAGATTTTTTTTATTGAATTCTGCATTAATTTCCTGGCTGTAGATTTTACTGTAATCGAACTGAATACTGTATTAATTTTACGACTTTCCAATTTGAAATAAATAAATGAGTAGAATTAGTTTAAGTTATTCATTTGGACAATAAAAAAATTTAATTGTTAGTCAGTTTATTTTCTAAATTGTACAAATTTAGGTGTAAATGGAAAGAAAGGTACTTTTTTAACATATTGTAATGTAACGTTGGTTAATATTGATTACTGGAATGATAATTAGATGATTAAAGATTTCAAAATTTTTCTGAATCTAATATTAACAAAAATAGATATGTTACCTTCATAGTATTTTGCGTTTTACATCTTTGCTGTGCAATTATTTACACTTTACTGACATCATATGAAAATATTTGAAAGAGCATGCAACTGATAGAGATAGCTGTATCACAAGGTGCCCAAATTTGGGCATTTTTGTGTCTCACAAAGCATGTGTCTTAACATAATATCTGCCTCTTGTTTATTATAATATTTTTCAGTTGATTGTATAGACACCACAATACTGATTATTTTCATAAAATTCAAAGGTTAATATTCGCCATGCAGTAAACCAACAAAAATTGTAAACCTTGTTTAAATAAACAATTTTACTATTTATTAAAAAAAACATTTTTTTGTATGAAAACCCCCATGAATATTTGTTAAAAAATAAATTTTAAAAGTAGGTATATTTTGCTATACAGGTAATACAAATACATCATTTGTGAAAATTTCTTTTGAAGCTATTACCATTTATGATATACCACTTGGTGACAGACAGATGGACACTGAAGTCTTAAATTGGGATACTAATTACTAAAGTAATATGATCTCAATTTTATCCTTCGTGTATGGAACCATAAAAATAACCAATTCACTGGTACAATAAACAAGGTACCTGAAATATAAACGCTGCCGCCGCCAAAAGATATTCTTGGCATTCCACCACCGCGCCCACGCCTTGGATCCTCATCCAAATCATCATTGTCATCTCTGCCGGGAGGACCTTTGGCTCTTTCATACCTATAAACATGGACAATAATAAAATGTATTAATAACATGTAAGGAAATGTGTATTTATATACAAAAAATGACACACAAAAGTAACAGAAAATGTGGGTATAGATATGTGTGTAAAGATGTAAACAAATTTAAGAAGAAATATTGTGTGCAGACTATCTGCAGTATATTACATACCAGTGACCCATCCTCGCTTCGCTTTGGGTATGTTATAGATAAAAAGTAAAAACCTTCCTCTTAAATCACTCTATCTATCAACAAAATTTGTTGTGTAGTTTTTAAGATTTAAGCTTACATAGGGACAGACAAATGCGGGAAGCTACTTTGCTTTATACTATGTAGTGATTTCATGTTGCAACTAGTCTAGAGGGGTTGAGCGATTGAATAGAATCTTTATCTTTAGTACCTACTACTAGATTTTCCTTGTTGAAATTTACACACACTTACTTTTCCAAATATGTCCCATACAGCCTTCTTAATAGGGTAGACCCATTGACACAGGGATGTGGCAGCCTCAGCGGCCTTAAGAATGACTCCCAAGTGTCATTTTGGTTAACCTGCAGAATAATTTACATTTACCTACAGAATCACATTTTTTAGAAAACTTAAACTATCTGGGATATTTACCATGTTGTGTAATGTCTATGATGTTTGTTTAACAGTGCCGAAATATCTGGAGCTCATATAACAAAACAATACGGTAAATATCCTGGATAGTTTCAGTTTCCTAATGTGTTCAACCATGACAGTTTAAAATTACATTATTTTAAATACTTAAATTGAAATTAAATGTGTAATATACAAAATTTGTACTATTCATAAGTAAGATGCTGTATATTCAATATGTTGGGCATACTTAATTTACTGAAATACATATAATTTTTTTTATTCAATCCATGTTTTAGACATACCTTTCCGAGACCCCCTTTTTGTTGAACCAATGAGTACAAATGGAACAAATCTATCTCAATACCATTTACAATTGGTGGCTTGAATTGGATGCTGAAACAAATAACAAATTTAATAACCTTACCTATCTATAATTATTATGTTTACATTTACATATATATATTAGTGACCAACACTCGCTTCACATTGGGTGAATTTTACATAAAAATAGGGGCAGAAAAAGCGACTTTGTTTATACTATGTAGTGATTAGTGAATACCTTTTAACAGGAGATAATCCATGTTAAGTGAGTCATGTTAGTAGCAGCATAAGGCATTCTAAATAAATAGCTTCATTTTATAACACTGCCTAAGATGAGTTAAATAAAAATAATTTGAATGTCCGTGACATTCTAATTGGATCACAACATCTTTACATCTTTTGTACATTATGGAAAAGCAATAATATTTTGAATTTGAGTTTGAGTTGGGATTGCCCTTACAAGTAATATTTATAAAATTTGTAAGATCAAATAATGTAAATAGGCTTTCTAGTGAAAAAATAAACATTAAAAAATATTACTTCTCAAACCCAATTCCAAATAATTATCAATTTGATTGCATGTTATAAAAATATTACAAGATGTAAGATACAATATGACAATGCATACATAATTCGTGTGTTAGTATTAGTACATAACATAAATTATACATGACATCAACTCATGGTGGTAAAAATGCTCCACCTTGAAAGATTGTTACGGTCAAATTATTGAATTGGATATAAATTGCAATTTAGTATATGGTACTGCAACAACAGTTTACATCTAATCCTCATGGAAATTGCGTTCAATTTCAACATGTAACCAACACTATGTATGCTATGGGCATCATTGCTGTGGGTATGTTCAGCTAAAAGCCATTACAGACCAATAAAAGGTTATACTCACTTTCTAGAATCATTAAACTGTTTAAGATCTTTCATAAACGACTCCTTATCCTTTGTATACCCACTAGACTTGGTGTTTATTTGATATTTTGCCATTTTTATGCTTCTGCTTACACCATTCACTAACGTACTCTTTAAGCAGAAGCGGGACTCTTTCGCTCAGTAAAAAGTATTGAGGATTAACACATTAAAATAGAAAAAATACATAATTGCACTAAAACTCTATTTTCTTTGAGAATTAATTGAGAATTCTCAAAATGCAGAAATAGTAATATTTGTTGGTATTGACAGTGACAGCAAGCCGGCGGCGGACGCGGAAGAATTTATTGCCAGTGTAAAAAATCAAACATTTGTATAACGGAACTACAGGACAATAGCTCATTTAATTATTATGAATTTATCTGGTTTTAATATTATTACTGCACTGTTTTATCATCTTTGTTAAAGAAATCTTTTGGTATCATCTTGTTTTCATTCTTGTTGCATATTAAAAAAAAATCATTACAGTACAATGAGTTTATTACAAGCACAAAATAATGCTAATGGGTGCAAAACTGTGCAAAAGCTTTAAGATATATAACATATTTTTAACCATTTAAATTAAATAACACAATTATGTTATCCGTACATACGTGTATTTTTTTTTTTTGGCGAGTTTTCCCATTCCCAGGAAGCAGTTAAATGGAAAACTTAAGTGGTTTGGATCTGCGTACCAATGGTTTGCATCTGCGTATTCAATTTGTTACAGTTCGGATCTCATTTGACTACCCAGAGTTTCCACCCGTCCCGATTTCGAAAACATTGTCCCGTATCCCGATGGCCTATGGATTTTTTATCCCACGTTTTGACTATATGCGATAGTTCTTTGATGGGCGGCAAAACGACAAACAGATGTACCGCTGTCTGTATAGGATTTTTAAGTATCAATTTCATACATATAAAATTGACTCTTGTTACACAAGAGTCAATTTGAGTCAACAATACATTTGAGCGAGATCATCCCGATTTTATCCCCCTAAAGATCAACCTAGTCTCCGTTTCTGTAAAGTTTTTTTTGTTACAATAAATTCTAAAATAAGTAGCTGTTCTCTTTCTTCTTGTCTGCCTCGCTTTCACACATAGATAACTGAAACTATTTTTTTATGAAATTGGGTACACCGTTATTCTATATATATAAAGGCCTTTACATCTAAATAGATGATTTATGTAGCATCTTGCGGTCTATCACGGCAGCTGCGCTCGTGGCTGTACAAGCCGATGCGGACGGTTATTCTAGAAACTAAGAAATTATTACATACGCTAAGCTATAAGAGAATAATTACTGAATGAATGAATTTTTGACTGGCTCGGTGGAACAGTGGTTAGTGACCCTGGTTCCAAGGGTTGTGGGTTCGATGAATACTCGGGACAAATATTTGTGTGATGAACATCAGTGTTTGTTCCGTGTCTGGGTGTGATTATGTATTTATAAATCCATGTATGTATATCAGTCTCAGACGCCCATAGTACAAGCTCTGCTTAGTTTGGGGTCAGATGATCGTGTGTGGAAATGTCCCAGATATTTATTTATTTATTCATATTTTACGCGACAAACAACGCGGATTTAATGGTAATTTACTGTATACTGAACCTAATTATGACTTTGTACTTTTTATTTTAACCACCAATCTTGAAATGGAACTTTAACTATATGTACTTTTATGTGAGCAATAAATAAATAAATAAATAAAATAATAAAACCTACTGAGAGTATTGTGAAATTGTAAAAATCACAGCGATTATTGCTACTTTGTCACTTTAAATGACATTTAACTGTCAAAACAATAACATGCTTGGTTTTTAGGTTATAAAAAGTTTTGTGCTAGATATTACGCACGCATTTTAAAATATTTAAACACTAAGTGTTATTATAAGGTATAAAAATGGTGAAAAAGAAGATAGATAACCGTATTAGAGTAATGATAGAGAATGGAGTTAAATTAGGGCATAGAACAATGTTTTTACTTGTTGGCGACAAAAGCAGAGATCAAGTAAGTAATATTTTATTATTTGTTTGTTTTTTCATAGTTACAGGCTTAAAAAATATTCTGGAAATAAGTAAAATACTCGTGCTGTCCTTACGAATACTCTCACAGGTTTTTTTTTTACTGAATTATTAATAAATTTACAGGTACCAATTTTGTATGACATGCTAGTGAAATCTACTGTTAAAGCAAGACCAACGGTGCTCTGGTGCTACAAAAATAAGGATGAAGCAATCAGCAAGTAAGTTTGTCAAGTGATGTGTTTGAAACATAATAAGAAGTAGCTGTAAGTAAAAAAAAAAAATAATAACTTTTTAACATAGTCAATTAAATCTGTGTTAGTTAGAAAAGTTATCGTTCGCAACCTTCACTGATGATGCTGTTGTTTTTTGTTGTTTACAAAATGCCTGCAATACAAATTGACTTACTGTCAGAACGCACGTCACAGTTTTTCCCACGCCTGCGGCGGTAGCGGGCCTGCAGCTTCCGTAGAATTTAGATTTGAATGTCAGAAACAAATACTAAACACGTGACGCGGATTTTGCCCGCATCACTATTATTATTAGCTACTAGCAGACCCGACAGACTTTGTCCTGTCAAAAAAATTTAAAAAGAAAAGGGCTGTTTTTAGGGTTTTCCCGGAAATTATTCGACTTTTTCTCGCCGTAAGAACCATCCTTGGACTTCAACGAACATTTAAAAAAAGAATTGGCCAAATTGGTTTAGGCGTTGTTGAGTTATATGCTTACCAACAATCATTTTTATATTTAGATAAGCATTAGTAGATAAGCTCTTCTTTTATTCTACAGTCATGGACGCAAAAGAGCAAAGAAAATTGCTGCTGGAAAGCTGGAGGTCTCTGAAGAGTCATTGTTTGATGCATTCAGAGTGGCTACAACCATCCATGGGAGGTACTATTCCGAGAGCCATGCTATGCTCGGTCAGACATATGGAGTGTGTGTACTACAGGTATAGTCTATAGTTTAAATCAATATGTACTACAAATAGAAATAGTTCATTCATTCTTTTTATGTATGGACTATCATGTGGTTAACAAAGTTGCATCTTAATGCATTTTTGTCCTTGATGTGCAATAAGGGTTATGGGTTTCATCTCTAACCTTGACAAATAAGTGCACTATATTAATTTATCCTTATTAAGCGAAATATTATATATTTACAAATGCGAAGGTAACTCTGTCCGTTACACAATCATGCATAGAGTACATAATAAACTGATTTGAATAAAATTTGGTACGGATATAGTCCAGAGCCTGAGGAAGGTCACTTTTTACCTACTGACTGAGCTATAAAGAAGTAATGTTTTACCCATTAAACATCTCTATGCAGATGGAGTCACGGGCGCAAAGCTAGTATTATAATAAGTATTCACCCAATAAAATGTATGATTGTAGGATTTTGAAGCACTCACACCCAACTTGATGGCCCGTACTATTGAGACAGTGGAAGGGGGTGGTCTAATTATATTTCTACTCAAGTCAATGGACTCCCTAAGACAGCTGCACTCAATATCAATGGATGTACATGCCAGGTATGTTGGTTATAGCTTAGAATGTATCCAATTTGTAAAATACATATATTATTTGACAATCAGATGGTCATGATAAAGCTACCCTGGTCTTTCAATAGTAATAACTGATATTTTTTGGAAATACATGGTAAAAATAATACTAACTTCACACAATAATCTCACTTTCAGTAATATTTAAACTATGAACAAAATAAACCAAAATATGTAAAATATTTTTTTACACAAATGAATAAATGATGTGATAAAAAAGAGTAGCAAATACATAGCTATTTACTGCCCGATGTTCCAACTGGATTGCACCAGTCATGGTCAAGAGCTACCATCTACCATTCGACCATTTATAGCATGTTGACCCATAGTATACTTGAACGAAAATGAATAGAGAAAAATAACTGTTTTCCCGCAGGTTCAAAACAGAAGCCCACAACACAGTGGTAAACAGGTTCAACGAAAGGTTTCTGCTGTCATTAGCAGACAACCCCCGATGCCTTATCTTGGACGATTCATTAACAGTTCTACCGATCTCCTCCAAGACTGCTCAAGTTGACCCAGTAGACATTACACCTGAGGTAAGTTAATAAATGGCCACAGACCATATAAGATTACATATTTCATATTGCCTGAAAGTCAAACTATGAATAAAAATTGTTGCATAATGTGGTAGACTAAAGAAGCAAATGTTTTTGTTGTCCTTTATTTACTACCTGAAGTTTTTATAATTTACAGTTTTTTTTTCATCTGACATTCGATGATGATGTCGTGATGATGACGGACTAGCCAGGAAGTGGATGGTTCTCACCCCTTAAATAATTTACAGCGCACCAACAAACCTTCCTTCCTCCTCCTTCTTTCCTTTAACCATAAAAGTTGAAAACCTGATGTTTTAATAATTAACATATTGCTATAGGCAATTTCGAATTTAAGTGTATCTGTACATTAAAAAACAAAAATGTGTTTGCTTCAGCGCGTGAATCCGAAGCTGACAGAACTAGTGTCGTCTCTGTCCGACTCGCCGCCCGCCGGGCCCCTCGTGGCTCTCTGTCGCACATACGAACAGGCGACAGCTTTGGTCGCTCTCATCAACACATTAGCGGATAAACAATCCAGGTACAAAGAAACAAGCAAAATGTGGCATTTATAACACTTTATTATGCATACAGCACTATTATAATACATGTGGCTATTTTATGTGGTGTGATTTGCAAAATAAGTAAATGAAGTATGTCCCACATTACACTATATATGTTTGCTGTTTTGTCTTATATTTATATAAGCCACACAGCTCTTAACACAATTCCATCAACAATGATGCAATACTTCAGGCTGTTGGTTTTTCCCCTTATTTATACTTTTACATCACATAGCAATTAACTTACATACAATAATGTAGATTAACAGTTTTTAAAATTGTATCTTGACAAAAAATAAAAAAAACATTTATGAATGTCACAAAATATCACATACATGTATCTGAAATCTAGGTACATTAATATTAAATTTTACTATGTCAATTAATTTTGCAGGCCACCACATTGTCTCACGGCCGCCAGAGGGCGCGGCAAGTCAGCCTGCCTAGGTCTAGCCGTCTCAGCCGCGGTCGCACTAGGATACGTCAACATCTACGTCACTTCCCCACATCCGGAGAATCTGATCACACTCTTCGAGTTTGTCCTAAAGGGACTCGACGCTTGCTTGTACCAGGAACACATAGATTACAATATTGTGAGGTCGACAAACCCGGATTTCAAGAAGGCGATTGTTAGGATCAATATTGCCAGGAATTCTAGGCAGACTGTACAGGTATGATCGTGAATACTAATTACTAAGTTATCCCATTGTAGTCAACTAAAGTTGTGTCCTAACCACACATTAAAATTTGGAATACATCCATAGTTCTACGATAATCCTATCCAAGATGGCCGCTGCTACAAAATGTCGGATTTCATATTTTAGTGTTATTTTTATGGGTCATAGGTGTCAATGTGGGTTTTTGCTATTACTAGATGGCAATACGTGGGCGTCAGTTGGTTATTATTGATTTTACATTGACAGACACGTCAACCACTCACCGAGCTAATTTGAAATTTGAAAAAATCGCATTTATGACCCCGCCTAAAAAAATTACATTAGAGCTTGAAATAGCATTAAAACAACAAATAAAAACATTCGGAAATCACTTTTTTTTTACTTTTTTGGAATCCTCTCCATCATCACCGGACTTTCGGGGGAGCGGATGGCTCTCACTCCTAAACACCCAATTACGTAGCACTTAGACCTCATATCTACGTCTTGCCATCTAATAGATTTATCATACGCGCCATTAAAAGCTTCAATTCAAAATTCAAAAAATTCAAAATTTATTTACAGTAAAACCCGCTTAAGACGATTTCTTAGGGACCCTATCAAAAACGCGTCTTAAGCGGGAAAGCGTATTATGCGGGATAAGGAAAATAACACGAACTATGTATAATTATGTATTATTTTAAATCAGTCATACCTAAGCCCGATTTAGTGGACTTCCCTCAGTCGAAACAAGGCATTCGGGGACTCTTTCCCATACATAGCACCTCAGTCATTAGACCCTACGACATGCGTTACAGAAAGTTTCTACGACGCGGGCCCTGTGGGGTGCGTTTCAAACATAAAAATGCGCTTTTAGAGCGCTCGATCTGTCGGTTTTGGGCGTATTAAACGGGATGACAATCGTATTAAGCGTTAAGAAATGTATGAAAATATATCTTAAATTGCTGGGACTGGCATAAAGTGGCGTATTATGCGGGAAATCGTATTAAGCGTGATCGTCTTAAACGGGTTCTACTGTAGTTATTTACAAAAAGTTTGCTTACAACTAGTAGCCTCCTTTTAGGCAAAGTATTTGCCTGTGCCAGGAGACGGCGCTCGGCAAAACAATTTTTATTTTAACTTACTATTGCATAGTTTTATTTTAAAATCACATATATTTTAAAGTTTTACAAAAAAGGAATAATACTAATCCTAGAATTCAATTGTCTCTATAGCAATGAATCTTATTTTCCAGTACATAACCCCGGACGACCACTCGCTCCTCTCTGCCGCGGACCTGGTGCTAGTGGACGAGGCGGCCGCCATCCCGCTGGCGCACGTGTCGGCGGCGGCGGCCCGGGCCCCGCTGGCGCTGCTGTCGTCCACCGTGTCCGGGTACGAGGGCACGGGGCGCGCGCTCTCGCTCAAGCTGTTCGCGAGCCTGCAGAACAAGCACAACGCGCCGCCGCCGGTGAGTGTAGCTTTAATAGCACAGTAACAGGGGTCACAGTGTTGCCAACTTTACTTATTTTTACGTAGATCTACGTATTTTTAACCTCGGCCTTGCCGTTGCCGTTTCAAGGCTCAGGCTTCAAAAGACTGGAAAGTCGTTCTTAGGTTTAAGCACAAAATTGTTTAATAAGATTCCACAAAATGTTATTGATTTACCTTTTTATAATTTCAAACTTTTTATTAAGTCGTGTCTTGTGAAAAAAGCATATTATAAAGTAGAAGACTACTTAAATGATAAAAATCCATGGACATGATGAGCTGCTCGCTTGGACATCAATGAATTATGTAACTTGTGAATTTTTATGTAATATGTGATTAATTTATTTACAACTTGACATGCAAAAGTATTTCATGTAAATCTATTTGCAGAATAAATTATTTCATTTCATTTCATTTCATTTCGGAAATGTTTGAAATACGTAGATCTACGTAATTGTAAATTCACTTTTATCAAGTTAATTCGGTACAAATATGACTACAATTACGTCTTAAAAGTATTTTCTCGAAAAAGTTACAAAATCTACGTATTTTTCAATGCTATTCTACGTTATTTTCAAAATGCGAGTTGGCAACACTGATGGGTCAACAACCTTTCAGCAGGCTAGGGACCCAAGATATACCCTGTTCAGTGGTTACGGTCGTTGCTTGCCATGCGAGAGGTCGCCAGTTCAAACCCCGCCAGGTACAAATGTGTTTTTCAAATTTGAAATTCATATGTACCATCATTCGACGCTTTAACGGTGAAGGAAAACATCGTGAGGAAACCAGCACACCTGAGAGATTTTTCAACGGTGTGTGAAGCCATGTCAGAGGCCTACGGGCGGTTTAAACTCTGACACCAGGTTGTTCATCAACCATACGATAAGAAGAAGATAGTATAGTAGGCCCTTCAAACAAAGGGCTACGCAAATCGTTGATATTCGACGAGTTTAGTCTTTAAGCGACTACCTTCATACCGGTCGCGTGCGGCCTGCCTTCCGAGATCGACGATACGTCACAACGGTTTTCTGTGTACGAAGGGCCATATAAAGGGGTCTACAAACTTTCTGCTGGCAAGGGCCACAAGTTACAGAAGAATTTTAAAGCAAGACGCGTTGAGGCACTTCTACGCCTCCCGTCCTCCGTGATCGAAACTATGCATTAAAATAAACTAAAAATCCTTCGTGGGCCGTTTTTTGACAACGACTGTACATGTTTTGCTTTTACGTGCGGTACTGCAGTTTATTGCAGTCTGCAAACCTTTGAGTACTATATTATAGCTCATATAAAATATTTAGGCC
Source organism: Maruca vitrata (assembly GCA_039566165.1). Lineage (NCBI taxonomy): Eukaryota > Metazoa > Arthropoda > Insecta > Lepidoptera > Crambidae > Maruca > Maruca vitrata. The sequence continues at coordinate 10,329,242 of CM076930.1, forward strand.
CTGGTAAAACCCTTTATGAGAAGTTCACTAGGCAATACGTAGGCGTGAGGTCCAACTGCAGCATGATTGGTTATTTTCGTCGTGACATTGAAAGACATGTCAGTAAAATTAGTCTTTATGGGTTTACACGCGATATTAGGAGTAGCAAATTACATAGCTACTTACTGCCCGACGTTTCGACTTTGTTACACCAATCGTGGTCGCGAGCGAACTACCAATTTGCTACTCCGAATATCGCGTGGTAGACCCATAAAGACTAATTTTTAGTGTAATGGAACGCGGAAGTCTAAAATCAGACATGTCAGTATTCACCAATCATCGTATTGCCTAGTGAATGTCCCATACGCGTTAACCCTCATTGGATCGGCAACTCATAACGTTTCCTTTCCCAGATAAAACTGGAAGAGCCGATCCGTTACCGGGCCGGGGACCCGATCGAGGGCTGGCTGAACGGCCTGCTGTGCCTGGAGGCGCCGACGCCGGCCCCCGGCGCGGGCGCTCCGCCCCCCGCCGCCTGCGAGCTGTACCGGGTGAACCGAGACGCGTTGTTCTGCTACCACCGCGCCGCCGAGGCGTTCCTGCAGCGGCTGGTCGCGATATACGTCGCGAGCCACTACAAGGTGAGCGAATGAACGAATGGGGTGGTGAGTGAATGGATACACGGATGAGTGAGTGGCGTGGTGAAGGGTCAATTAGTTGAAGTGTTCCTGTACCGGCTGTTCTGTATGTACGTTGCGAGCCACTGTAAGGTGAGTGAGTGAAGGAGTAAATGACCGAAAGAGTGAGTAAGAATGAATGAGTTATCCGAATAAGGCGATTACTATATAATAATTATTATTTTAATGTAAATTTAAAATTTGAAAAAGAAACTAATAGCATTAAAAAAAAACAACAAATAAAAATATTTTAATTTTATTTCATGTAAAGTCGGTTACAATAAATATACATTTCTTCTTTTTTTTCTCTCTTTTAAACCAATAACCTAGTCATCTATTCCATGTGCCAGAACAGTCCCAACGACCTGCAGTTGCTGGCGGACGCGCCGGCGCACTGCCTGTTCGTGCTGCTGGCGCCCACGCCGCCGCGCGCCGCCGCCATGCCCGAAGTACTCTGCGTGGTACAGATGTGCCTCGAGGGGAACATATCTGAGAGGTGAGAATCGCTGTTACTATCCTTACTAATATTATAAATGCGAAAGTAACTCTGTCTGTCTGTCAGTCTGTTACACTTTGACGCATAGAATACAGAACCGATGTAAATGAAATTTGTTACTGATATGGTCCAGAGCCTGAAAAAAGACAAAGCCTACTTTTTAAACGACTACGCTATAAAAAAGTAATGTTTTACCCGTTAAATGTCTACGCGAACGGAGTCGCGGGCGGAAAGCGAGTAGCTTATTAGCGTCGATGGCCGAGTGAACGCCATGCCCGAGGTGCTCTGCGTGGTACAGATGTGCCTCGAGGGGAACATATCTGAGCGGTGAGCATCGCTGTTACTATAGCTCAATAGCGTCGATGGTCGAGTGACATATCTGAAAGGTGAGCATCGCTGTTAGGTACTATAGCTTAAAAGCGTCAATGGCCGAGTGGTTAAGGTCGTTGCAGGTGTCAGAACAGTCCCAACGACGATGTGCTCAGCGTGGTACAGATGTGCCTCGAGGGGAACATTTCTGAGAGGTGAGCATCGCTGTTAGGTACTATAGCTTAAAAGCGTCAATGGCCGAGTGGTTAAGGTCGTTGCAGGTGTCAGAACAGTCCCAACGACGATGTGCTCAGCGTGGTACAGATGTGCCTCGAGGGGAACATTTCTGAGAGGTGAGCATCGCTGTTAGGTACTATAGCTTAAAAGCGTCAATGGCCGAGTGGTTAAGGTCGTTGCAGGTGTCAGAACAGTCCCAACGACGATGTGCTCAGCGTGGTACAGATGTGCCTCGAGGGGAACATTTCTGAGAGGTGAGCATCGCTGTTAGGTACTATAGCTTAAAAGCGTCAATGGCCGAGTGGTTAAGGTCGTTGCAGGTGTCAGAACAGTCCCAACGACGATGTGCTCAGCGTGGTACAGATGTGCCTCGAGGGGAACATTTCTGAGAGGTGAGCATCGCTGTTAGGTACTATAGCTTAAAAGCGTCAATGGCCGAGTGGTTAAGGTCGTTGCAGGTGTCAGAACAGTCCCAACGACGATGTGCTCAGCGTGGTACAGATGTGCCTCGAGGAAACATATCTGAGAGGTGAGCACCGCTATTAGGTACTATAGGTCAACAGCGTCGATGGCTGATTGGTTAAGGTCGTTGCATGTGCCGACAGTCCCAAAACCTTCAACTGCTGGCGGACGCGCCGGCGCACTGCCTGTTCTTGCCCGAGGTGCTCAGCGTGGTACAGATGTGCCTCGAGGGGAACATTTCTGAGAGGTGAGCATCGCTGTAACTATAGCTCATTATCATCATCAGCCCATATACGTCTCCACTGCTTTTCTTTCACATTCTCTATATCTTTCTCTTCTCTATCTTTTGATTTCTCTCATTGCGAAGTTAAGTTAAAAGTGTAGCTTACACTGTCATAGAAACTAATAGAAGTCGTAAACATCATCAGCCCATATACGTCCCCACTGCTGGGGCACGGTTCACCTTTTAAAACTTTATTAAAAAAAGACAGAAAAAAAGCTTTTCTCACGCCTTAATACTTACCTCAAATCTACCTAAATAATCAGACTGATTCCCTTCTATTCAGATCTGTGAAGGATAGCCTGGGTCGCGGTCGCAAGGCGGCCGGAGACCTCATCCCGTGGAACATTTGCGAGCAGTTCGGAGATAAGGACTTCCCGAAACTGTCCGGTGCCAGGATCGTCAGGATAGCGACGCATCCCTCTTATCAACGGGTAAGATACTATAAATACACCGTGAAATTTAAGTGGTGGTTTTCCCATAGCAGAACGATTTACCTTTAGTAGGACAATGGGATCATGCTGACAACTTCGTGATTTTTTTTCAAAAAAATCATCATCCAGCTCAAAAACGTCAGAAGCGATATTTCTTTTAAGTGATGCGACTTAATCAGTACTGCTTGCCGCATGAAATTTTCTAATAGGCGTGATGACTGGGGCAAAATTATATCATTCTATTTAGTCCGTTAGTTAGCTTATACAAAAATATGGGACACCTATCATTTGGTTTTTAAATTGATTTAAAACTAGCGACCCGCCCTCGCTTCGCTTCGGGGATATCTCTATCTCTATGTAATATATTTTAACCCCGTAAGAGAAATCTATTATTTTTTTTATCTAAAAAAAAGCCTATGACACTCAGGTATAATGTAGCTTTCCAACAGTGAAAGATTTTTTCAAATCGGTGCAGTAGTTTCGGAGCCTATTCGAAACAAACAAACAAAAAATCAAACCCGGCAACCACGCGACTTTTTTCTAATACTTGCATTTTTAAACTCGTGATATCTTCCGAATTAAATGTCCGAATTGAATAATTCAAAAAGCTATAAAAAGGTATTGAAGCCGTTTTGAATATAAAGTAACTTTTTTTTTAACGATTAATACCAAGGTACAAATAAAGAGCCCTTTCAAGCGGCGGCATATAAATTAAATTTTTAGAATAAAAAACCGCATACTGTGACATAACTATAATATTTAGACATAATTATACTGTCGCGACACTTTTTGGAGATAATGATGAGTTCTGCAAAGTCGTAGTAAATGAGTTTGTTCTTTCATCAATAGTTTTCGCAGCGCACGCGTCGTAAGCAATTTTCCAGGTCTATTTTTTACACCTTGGGTTACATTATTGGAGTTTGAGTAAGGATCCCTAATTTTTTTGAAAATATAATATAGCCTATGTTACTTCTGAATAATGCAGCTTTCTAATGGTGAAAAAATAATTGCAATCGGTCCAGTAGTTTTTGAGTTTATTCATTACAAACATACAAAAATACAAAAATACAAAAATACATCTTTCCTCTTTATAATATTAGTATAGATGACAAAGCTTATCAAACTTTTGGAGTGGGGGCTTGTGACGTCACAGTGACGCAAAAAATGTAAGTACCTTATCGTGACGTCATCCGAAACTTCTAAGCACTATATCTTCATAATTTCTTTTTTGTAAACCAAAATTTAAAATACGAGTAAAATACTTTTAAATAATCTACGTAAATAACGGACAAATTTTTTTTTTGTCAACTACCCCATTATTTATTGTAAGGCCTGTTTGTGCTAAAATTAATGAAAAAAATATATATTCAGATGGGCTACGGCAAGCGGGCTCTACAGCAGCTAGCAGCGTATTACTCAGGCGATATCCCGTGCCTTGACGAGGCAGGGGACGATGACGATGACGCCCGCGATGACAGGGGAGATACTCTGCACACGGAGAACATTGTGCCCAGGTATGCTGTAGAAGTTGTAGTACATACATACATACATAAAATCACACCTTTTTCCCAGAGGGGTGGGCAGAGATCACTTCCAGCGATCCACTTTGCACCTCTGGGAAACGTGACGTGACGGGTTGTGGACCATGTCGCCGCCATTCTGCCTTGTGCATTGTTTTAACAAGGTCATTGCGTTCCCACGAGTAGCAAGGATATATGACGGGGGAAGGAAAAGGGGAGGAAGGATACTATCGCAACGGAGAAGTGTAGTAGATTGTTACAAGATATTTAGTTTAATAAATCTTCATAGATTAGTAGTACATAGTAGTATTCGTTTGTTTTCCTAACTGACTACGATGATGGCTTGTAGTAGCCTTGTCATCATCACCGGATTTGCAGCATATGATGATGATGATGAGTGACGTTTCGTGCGCCTTACTGCGAGGTCTCTGTGCTCAGTTTTATTATAGTTTCGTGCGTTTTCGTGCGCTGTTGGTTTCGGTGACTGGTGTATCGGATCGCCCTGGTGACTGTGAGGTTGTGAGAGTGTGGGTTGCGATTTTCCTACGCAGAGTGCTGAATTACTGTGTCTTTTCCGCCGCTTGCGGACTGACGCTTTAGCCCCTGAGGGTAAATTCACCCAGCACTTTTTTCTACTTGCCTCCCTTCTCGACGATAAATAGCGCCATCTGGTGGGCAATAGCTCACGCGCCACCTAGCGGTTGTGTCAGCCTCAAACTCTCATTACGGCGTGGAAAGCGTGCTTTTTGTTACGCCACCTAGCGGTTGTGTCAGACTCAACCTCTCAATACAGCGTGGAAAGCGTGCTTTTTGTTACGCCATCTAGCGGCGAGTAGCGAATCAACGATGGTCAATTGCGGTGCATGCGGAAAGTTCATGGGGACGACAGGTGTCGTTGCATGCAGCCTTTGCGTGCTCAAATATCACCGGGCCTGCCTGGGCATGACAGACCGCACTTCCGTCGGCAAAGACTGGTCCTGCCCGAACTGTAAACGTAACGTTCGTAAAGGTGACAATAATTTTACACCGGTCAAGGGCCTGCACGACGAGCCGATCATTGCTGCCGGCACTGCGCCGTCATTGTCTCCCACGAAGGGGACGCCCTCGGATGCTACTAGGCGGGAGGCTGCTAGTCGGGAGGGCTGCGACGGCGGTGAGCTCGCGATCTTCATGGCGGAGATGAGGGAGTTCCGCAAAGAGATGGCCCAGATGTTCAGCACTATAACGGGCCGGATTGATAGTGTCGAACGTAGGCTGGATGCGTTGGAGCAGGCGGGGCCGATCGCCGTCCCCGGCGGGGCCGAAGAGCTGGAGCGTACCATTGCGGGGTTAAAGCTGGAGCTGAACGACCGCGACCAGGAGGCGCTGCTGTCGGACATCGAGATCGGGCAGCTGCCCGAGGAGAGCGGGGCGTCCGTGGCTCACTCCGTCACCGTGTTGGCCGCGCGCCTGGGCGTGCAGCTGGAGGACCGGGACATCGTGTTTGCGGAGCGTGTGGGCCCTCCGGCGAAGGAGGCGGGCGGGCGGCCGAGGCGGGTGGTGGTGAGGCTCGCGCGGCGCGGGCTGCGCGACGAGCTGCTGCGAGCTGCGCGCATGCGCCGCACTCTCGCCGCCGCGGACGGCGCCCGCGTCTATGTCAACGAGCGGCTGACGCGGTTTAATCGTCAGCTCTTTCATCGGGTGCGTGAGGAGTGCCGGAGGCTGCACTGGAGGTACTCCTGGACGAGGCGTGGTCGCATTCTCGTCCGGCAGGCTGATGGATCTCCAACGTTCCAACTGCGAACTTCTTATGCAGTTCCTGAGCACAACTGGTCTTAACCAAGTGGTCTCGGAGCCAACCCATTTCACGGAGCACAGTCGCAGCTTAATAGACCTGATATGCACGGACGCTCGAACCCTCAATGTGGTGATTAAGCATACCCCTGATTTGGGAGGCCATGCAATGATCACTGCGGATCTTAAAATTAAAGCCATGAAACCCTTCCTCAGTGGGTCACATATAGGCCTTTAAAAAATATTTTAATGGAACAATTTACCATGGATCTTGATTTAATTGATTGGACTGATTTCATGCGTATAGATAACACCAATACCCTTGTCGATACCCTAACTTGCTGTATGACCAATCTTTACAACCTGCATGCTCCTATCAAAACCAGGAAATTCAGGCATCCTCCTCATCCTTGGGTTACAGATACGGTTAGATCTATGATGCGAATCAGAGACGACTATCATGCTGTTTGGAAGCGACAGGGCACCATATCTTCCAAAGGTGATTACAAATACATGAAGCGCATTGTGTATGAGGCCCTGGAACGTGAGAAGAGTTGCTACTTTGATAGGCACATAAATAGGCACTTAAAGAACCCTAAAAAGCTGTGGAAAAACCTCAGGGCCACCGTCACTTCAAAAAGGAGCACTGACCTTCCTAACATTTTCAATGACCCAGACGCAATTAATGGACACTTTTTGAAGTTGCCTGGCGACGGGGGCGTTCAGATTTCGCACCTGTCGTATTTTGAACACCACCGCTTTAGCCCATCTAGCTTCACATTCCAAGCTGTGTCAGAGGACAAAGTTCTAAAAATTATTAGGGGGCTGAAATCCAACGCTATTGGCATTGACGGGTTGTCATTGGATATGATTCTTCTCTCCCTTCCTCAAACCCTGCCTGCTATCACTTCTATCATAAACCACTCCATAGGTAGCGGTGTCTTTCCTAACAGCTGGAAAGTAGCAGTAGTCAAACCGCTGCCAAAGAAAAATGATCCATCTTCCATGAGCGATCTCCGACCAATCAGCCTACTGCCTTGCCTATCAAAGGTCCTAGAAAAAGTGGTCTGCGAGCAGGTGACACATTATGTGGAGACCAATGACATACTGCCGCTATTGCAGTCTGGCTTCCGAAGGGGCCATGGTACAGCAACTGCTCTAGCTGATGTGGTGGACAACCTGCTAGCCGGCCAGGATCGTGGGGAGGTCAGTGCCTTGCTGCTGCTTGACTTCTCACGGGCATTTGACTCCATCAACACCTGCCTCCTTCTTTCCAAACTGGCCTACTACGGGTTTGATTCAGCTGCGGTGCGCTGGTTTGACAGTTATTTAAGAGACAGACAGCAATTAGTCGAGCTTACAAATCCGGACGGCTCTAAATCTCGTTCTGCCCTTCTACCTGTAACCCGGGGAGTCCCTCAGGGATCGATACTCGGGCCCTTGCTTTATGCCCTATATGGTGCGGACATCACTAAGTGTATAAGAAACTGTCATTATCACTTATATGCGGATGATCTTCAACTTTTCCATTCATTCAAACCATGTGACTACGTCAATGCTACCACAAGAATAAATGATGACTTGGAGCGGATTACACAGTGGTGCGAATCCAATTGTCTTACTCTCAACCCTAATAAGTCTCAACTGCTGCTGACTGGCTCAAAAAGGAACCTGGCTAAATTAAACAACATTCCACTCCACCTCCAGATCAAAGGGGAGATTATCAAATGTGCTAGCTCAGTAAGAAACCTGGGACTTGTCATGGACGGCCACCTCAATTTTGAGAGCCATATAGTGGAGTGCGCACGGAACTGTTTCTATAGGCTGAAGTTACTTTATAAATTACGACCCTATCTTAGTGAAAAGATTAGAATTACATTGTGTGAGTCGCTTGTTCTTTCTAAATTTAATTATTGTGACACTGTCTACGGTCCCTGTATTTTAGCTAGAACTGATAAACTGATTCAGAGAGTACAGAATGCCTGCGCTCGATTCTGCTTCAGTGTTCCTCCCAGAGGACACATCACTCCTTTCTTGAACGGAAGCAATATGCTTAGGATGAAGGCTCGTCGACGGCTCCATCTGGCCTCGCTGCTGTTCGGTGTCATCGCGACGTGCAGACCGCCGTATCTTCACAAAAAACTGGTATGGGCAGCGGATCTTAGCAAGTATCCCAAAAGATCGTGCACTCACATCCTCTCCACCGCAATGCACCGCACGACCGCATTCCGTGGGTCATTCAGGTTCGCGGCTACGAAGTGCTGGAACAGTCTCCCACCGCCAGTGCGTGACCTGGAAACGTTATTTTCTTTTAAGCGTCACCTCAAAATATTCTTACTCGCGGAACAGAAGTATGGATGCTTACCTCCGGGTTATTCACTAAACTCGTTGGGAGCCTTGTCCTAGCACATCTGCCGCAATACTGGTGGTTGAATGAAGTTCCCGTGGGTTCCATCACGACACTCGTCGGAGGCATTGACATATTGCATTGACATACGATACTTAAAAGCTCTTTCTCTATCGTACTATAGTTGATTTCACTGTTGTTAAGCGTGCGTGATGCATACGCTATTGGCTTATCCGATCCTATTTTACCTTGAGACAGTACGGCACCAATGGCAAAGTTACTAGCGTCTGTTGTAAGATTAAACTCTTTTGTAAAATCTGGATATTGCAATATTGGATCGTTCATAAGAAGTGATTTACAATGATTGAAACAGTCCATATATCCTTGGTTAAGATCGATTTTAACTCCTTTTTTAAGACAGTTAGTTAAAGGTTTTGTTATTTTCGCAAACTGTGGAATGAATTTCCGATAATAACCTAACAAGCCTAAAAATCCTTTGATTTCCTTTGGTGTTTTAGGAACGGGATAATCCTGGATAGCTCGAATCTTATCAGGATTTGGCTTAATGCCTTCGCGAGTTATGATATGGCCTAAGAAAGGTGTTTCATGTTTTAGAAATTCCGATTTATCTAACTGAACTTTTAAATTTACTTCCCTAAGTCTTCGAAAAACGGCTTCTAAATGTAATAAATGTTCCTGCAAGGACGTAGAAAACAGGATAATGTCATCTAGGTAGACTACGGTATTAGGTAAGCCTCTCAAGACATTATCCATTACCCTTTGAAACGTAGATGGTGCATTCTTGAGTCCCATTGGCATCCTAACAAACTCATAATGCCCGTTTTCGACATTGAAAGCTGTCTTAGGTATGTGTGAAGGGTCCATTTGAATTTGGTAGAAACCACTGGCTAAGTCAAGCGTGCTAAAGTAGTTACATTTACCTAATTTGTCTAAAACATCAGATATGTTGGGCAAAGGGTACTTATCGCTGATAGTTTTGTCATTAAGTTTCCTGAAATCTACAACTAGTCGCCACTTTTTCTTACCCGAGGCATCGGCCTTCTTTGGTACTATCCAAATGGGTGACGACCAAGGAGAACTAGAGGGTTGAATTATTTTTTGTTTCAACATTTTACTAATCTGTTCACGAACCTCCTCTTTGTGAATATGCGGATATCTATAACTCTTAGTGTAAATAGGAATTTGGTCTACGGTATTAATTTTATGTTTAACTACGTTTGAAAATGATAAATCCTGTCCTTCATAATGAAAAATGTCACTATATTGATCACAAAGACGTTCTAGCATGACCTTTTCCTCTTGGTTCAGATGCTCAGTCCTCAACAATGATTTGATATCGTGTTGTTTATCGGCAATAATATCAAAATTAAAACAATTAAAATTTTTAACCGAACTACAGTGTAAAGGTTCCTTTAAACTAAAAATGATATCGTTATGAGAGTCATTAGACACCTCTACATAAGCTTTGTAATCGTGCGCTGAAGTAATAGAGTCGTGAATCCTACATCCATTAAAGTGCGACTCTGCAACTATGATATCACCGCATCGACGCGTTACCGGTAACTTGAGCCTCTCTGTACTTTGCGACTTAATTATGCACTCGAATAGGTTGTTCACACCGGACTTTAACATATGGATTTTATTTATAGAATTTCGAGTCTTTAATAAATTTTCACCTAAATCAATTCGCGCTTTTAAATTATTTAAAAAATCTAGACCTAGTAAGCCGTCAAAAACATCGTGAAATTTATATATGAAAAATTTTGATTGACCCTGTTCTCTAAATTCGGAAAAAGTAGGTAATATTATTGCGTAGTCATTCTTAGTTGTTAGATGAATATTTGTTACGACAAAAGGTTCGTAAATAACGGGACAATCCGCAAAATATCTTTCTACAGCCTCTGGAGAGATAAAAGACTGGTTAGCGCCTGTGTCAATGAGTAACTTAAGCGGGGGGTTGCTAATCTGAATATAGGGTAACACGCGGTTACTCTGTAAATTTATTTCTGTTACGAGGGTTGGTCTTTCTGAGTAGTAATCTGAAAATCCTGAATTTCAGCTTCGTTAGCATGGTCACCCGAGTCAACTTGCGAATAAGTTTCGTCAAAACAATTACTATCTGTGCATTCTATAGTGTAAGACTCTGGTTGGTAATAAGGATCAAATTGTTCCTGAGGATAGTAATCTATATTTTCGGCATAAGGGTACGAATCGTTTAGGTTGACCTCACGAGTTTTAAAATACCGAGTAGTGGGATTTTGGAAATTAGTGAGGTCCTGCCCTCCTGGTCTAAAGCGGGGCGAGTTTTTGATGGTACTAATACCACTCATTGGTTTCGGATGGAAACCTTGATACCTTGGTTGCTGATTATTATTCATAAAAGGTCTCGGAGCATTAAAGTATCTATTAGGGTTCGCGAAATTATTTTGGTGAGGTCTATAGCCTTGTTGCATTTGTATTGGCCCTGGACCTCTAAATACTTTATGAGTATGAGCGAATTTATTTGCATTATTTACTGGAAGTCTATGTTGTGGTGGCGGCATAGATATAGGCATTACTGGAACGGGTACGGTCGGTTGTCTAGGGTGTACCTCGCTATGCTTACTACTGGTAGAAGGAAACGTAGTTTGAACATACTTAATATTCTGCTCCTTTTGGACGTATTTAAGAGCCATAGGCAAAGTAGTAGGCTGCATACACCTAACCTGAGAGCCTAGAGGGTCCTTTAACCCACCAATAAATGTTTGGAGTGCCTGTTCAGTATAAAATGATCGCTTTACCTCCTTGACACCCGCATCGCCTATATTTAAATTTATGAAATTAATTATTTTACTCAACATTTGCTGACAACGAATATAAAATTCCTGAGGGGTTTCGTTTTCCTGTCGCAATAAAGTCAAATCCCTATTTAACGTAGTTTCATCCCTTTGATCCGCAAAATTTTCTATCAAAGTCATACGTATATCGGTCCAACTAGTATTATTACCGCTTATGTTTAGGACATCCTCGGCATCGCCTACAATTTTGTTTAGTATGCCGTTTAATAATGTACCGTTTGCAATTGGATAATCCGCGGCGAAGTAAGTTCTTGTGAGGTCATCACAAGTAGCGATAAACCTATACAATCTATTTGGATCACCATTAAACTGTGGTACGTTCTTCAAAACCAAATGGACAAGTTGAATTCTATTTTGTTCTTCCGCCATTATTACGCAACAAAATAAAAATTAATACACAGAAACAAAAATCAAATCAAATAAAATAAGGTATAAGAAACAAATAAATGTTTGCAACTAGAATAGAGGCAAAAATTAAATCTGTTAATTATGATTATGCAATTTAAAGCTAAAGTAAAATATCGATTTTGTTATTTTACTACTGATCCCTAACGAAAGAAATACGATCGCAATGTTATACGACGACTTCTTTCTATCTACTAATAAAATATAGGTAAACTCTCAATGATTGAGTCTACTTTTAATAACTTATTCTAACTGAAACACTCAAGGTTGTAGTGAATCAATTGAGCAAGGAAAGTCAGGAAGGTCAATGAATGATAATAAGCACTTACAGAAGCTGCACTGCTACCACCATGATCTTCGCGCTGTGATGACTTGTCTGCTCGGTTTCCGCTTCGTGTGGTCGAAAGGTTCTGGATCCTCGCTGGCGACCGTTGAAACGATCTATTCCGATCTCGAATTTCGGAGATACGCGAACGCGACGATCCTACCGACTGCGCCAAATAAGTTCAGACCACAGCGGATGAAGTTAAAAAAAACTATTTATTAAAATTAATCCTAATTGAGTACAACCAGGTGATCCTCGATGGATCGCGGCAAGTTTAATACTAAAGTAAATTATTGGAAAATTACTGTGACAATGTATTGCAGTGTCAGCTAATCGACATACGATACAATTCAAGTGCTGACACTGCGTCCTCATTACTTTGAACAAAAACAATTTTAAAGGAAATGTTGCGAAATCTATTATAAGGCTTAGAACAGAATCTAGAAAAATAAGGCTATGTATAAACTATTGAGTGACGACTGTTGCACTTAACACGGACTCGATTTTCATTTTGGCTGTCTTGCTTCCACTATATGTTTATATACATGTATATATGTACTTATTTCTTCTTTTATTAAAACTCTTTTATAGTCACTAAAATCTCTTATAATCGCTAACATTATAATATTATTTACAACACATTATTATTTGGCTAAAAGTGTGCGGCGTGACACGTCACTCTGCTATACGTGGCAGGCGGGCGTGGCACGTTCGGAAACGAAGTTTGTGTTCCTTGTTTTTGTTTTTGTTGTTTTTCACATCCTTTCTTGTTTGACTTTTTCTTTTTATCCGTCTGTATTTTTTATTATTTTATTTTTGATTTTTTTCTTTCTGTCTGTTCTTGTTTGTGTTGTTTGTTATAGGTAAATATGTATTTTTTGTATTGTTTTCCTAAAACGTCACTCAAATAGGCTCCAGCCAGAATACCAGCGCCACAGTGGCTTCATGTCGTTGTGGCATATGCTGAGGCTGGAACCTAGTTGACCACTTATAAATGTTGTGTTCCATGTTGATTTTTTTTTTTTTTGTTTTCTTTATTATTTTGTGGTCAATAAATATCTTTTATTATTTATTATTATTATTATATCATATAATGGTGAAAAACGACTATATACTTTATTTTAATTGTAAATAATACTATAATAATTATATATCATACAACCTCTATACATTGATCTGATTTCAAGCGTAGGCAAACACTTGTGGCATATCGCGGATCATACTTTATACATCAGTGGAACTAAAATTACTTATATGCTATTGATCAAATGTAATTAATAAACCACAATAATATTAGAAAACTGAAACTGTCCGGGATATTTACCATGTTGTTTTGTTTTAATGAGCTCCCGATATTTCGGCACTGTTGCAAGCGCCATGATCACGGATGAACTGTAGGACTGCGAGACTGACGGTAGGTCTAAGGGCAGACATATCGGTCTACCCTCTTTCTCAGTCTTTTATTACGCACGACACCACTACCCTCGTTCACATTATTGTCACTCAGAATTCGATCCAGACACACTACACTCACGGTATCACTTCTTTTTCCTCGAAAACGGACACATTTTTATTTTTATTTTTACATAAACGTATCACTGGATGCCATACTTTCGCTAGTTGAAACCCGTCTTCACGATTGAAGTTTTTGAATTTTTTAATTTCAATTGCTTCCCTGACCAGTCGTGGTATGTAATGGCGTTCTGTCGAAAGTATTTTTGGGTTATGTAACTCAATCCACTGGTTCGTTCCCCATTCTAAAAGAAGTTGAGCGATTGCCGATTTTTGTGCTTCGTTATTTTTGACTGCCCTGATATGCTCTTTCCCCCGGCACGAAATCGTCCTTTTCGTTTGCCCTATGTACGAGCTTCCGCAGCTACAGTCAATTTTATAAACGCCTGGTTTTTCTAAAGCTATCCTTCGGTGAGCGTAGAAATTGCGACACTTTTTTAAGAGGAGTGAAGATAGTTTTTACGGGGATTTTCCTAAGTATGTTTGAGATCTTATCTGTCACTCCTTTTACATACGGCAAATATGCTGGATGGCGGTCTACACCAGGCGTTTATTACGTGTCGGTCTTGATATTCGCCCACTGTATCCATTCCACCGTAGGACGTCACTTACGTGTTTAAGTTCATCATTTATATGTTCCTCGTCACATAGATTATATGCGCGGTCTGTAAGCGACTTCACTACAGAGTTCAGTTGGCGTGGATGATGATGTGACTCTGCATGTAGGTAGCGATCAGTATGAGTAGGCTTCCTGTATACCGAATGGCTGAAAGAACCGTCCTCACGCACTTTGACCAACACATCTAAAAAGGCAATGCTCCTCTTATCTTCCATCTCGTACGTGAAATTCATCTTCCGGTGGATGCTATTTAAGTGAGCCAAGTAGTTTTGCACGGTACTTTCATCCCCCTCTACTATACCAAAAATGTCATCAACGTACCTTTTCCAAATCCTAATACTATAGGGGGCAGTGGCAATGGCTCTGTTTTCAAAATGTTCCATCCATAAGTTTGCAACTACTGGGGCCACAGGACTGCCCATCGCCACACCGTCTATTTGGAGGTAGTATTCGCCTTGGTATATAAAGTAATTAGTAGAAAGGCAATGTTGCACCAATTTGGCATATTCCATAGGGATATCATTATCTTCCATTCTACGTTTAATGACTTCAATGCAGTCAGTAATGGGAACGTTCGTGAACAGTGATTCCACGTCAAAACTGACCATCACTTCGTTCTTATTGATCTTATTAAGTCGCAGAATGTCTATAAAATGCCTGGAATCTTTCACGTACGATGTGGTGCCACCCACCAAAGGCTGTAGGATACCGGCTACACGCTTCGCCAATACATAAGTCGGAGAATCAATCTGACTCACTATTGGCCGCAAAGGTACATTAGGCTTATGAACCTTAGGTAGTCCGTATAGTTTGGGAGGTTGGAGGTTTCTTGGTCGTTGGAGATACGTAGCCATATCATCACCAATAGCCTCCCTGCATTCCTTTATGAGCTTCTGGGTTGCCCGATACGTCCTACTCGTCGGATTATAGCTCACTTTTTGATAAGTACTAATGTCACTGAGTAAGTCTCTGACTTTCTTGTCATAATCAGTGACATTCAAAAGTACTGTTGCATTTCCCTTGTCCGCTTTCAGCACTATCACGTTCTTGTCATTACGGAGGTCTCTCAGTGCGGAAAGCTCTTCTGAAGAAATATTTGCTTTGGGCGGTTTCGCATGACGTAAGGCAACGGCTTATTAAAACAAAACAACATGGTAAATATCCCGGACAGTTTCAGTTTTCTAATGTCTGTGACCACAATGAATATTGTGTATAAACATCAGGTCGTTAACTCTTTTATTTCACACACTTTGTCTCATACCTTAATGTTAAAGGTAACTCGTATTCCCAGGTCTAAACCGCCCACGCTACTGAAACGCTTGACGGAAGTACCAGCGGAACACCTGGATTACCTCGGCACGAGCTTCGGCCTCACCGAAGACCTGCTGAAGTTCTGGAAGTCGCAGAAATATGTTCCTGTCTATTTGAGGTGAGTAAAAGTTTGTTCATGTCTTAGATGTTGAGATATTATTACTTTATTGTAGTGCTTAACATTTATACTACTGATCTCTAATTATTATTTTTCTGTCTGAGAGGCGTTCTGTGTTATCTCTCTTTTTCTCGTTATTCATCTCTTCCCACTCCTAGTATTCAAGAAACATGTGTTGAATGCGAATACATTCAATATGTTTTACTAGAGAAAAGCTTTTGCATTTCTCCATCTCTGTCGCCTTTTCTCTCCTTATTTGTATCCCTCTTTTTTTTTCTTATTTATCTCAATCAAATCAAAAAGCGTCGATGGCCGAGTGGTTAAGGTAATGGTCCAAGATCCCAGAGCTGCCAGACATCACTTATTTTCTAATGGACAAAATATATACGATTGAGTAGTGTTGGGGTGTACTATCATCATATGACTATACCGGAGCCGTTCTTAGAAGACTGATTTGACACTTTTTATTTTATATTTTGCATTTATCCTTGTTAAGAGGAACATATTTAGCGAATCATAAAGAACAACTTTTAAAAATAAGACGTTATTTCAAAATGTCAAATGCACCTAATTATCTAATTATTTGTCTTTTATTACCTAAAATAATTGAATTATAAAAAGAAAACGTAAAATTTCCACTCTGTTTTCATAGTGACGTAGTGGGTAATACTCACCAGGTATTTTTTAAAAATAGGATGAAGGATTTAATAAGTATTGTGTTTTAAAAATAAATATATTTATAAATAAGGAACTTAAATTCAATCTTTTGGATGTGAATTAATGTTTTTAATAAAAATTTTTTTTTTTTATAAGAGGCTAACAAGATGACCTCACTCCACCTGATGGTAAGCGGTAGTGAGATCCAAATATGAGGTCGACAGGCACAATAGACCATATTGAGCCTGTCGCACTCACCCTGAAAGCCGTGAAAGAGGAGACCACTGCTGCGGCAACAACGAGACACACGGCGTGGAGTCTCGCATTGGTATTGAGCTGTGCGGGTGCGGTGCTGTGTTATAATTAGACCTTGCTTGGTTATAAAGTGGAAATAACTGTTACTTACATACTTCGGCAATTTTACCGTTGTCCCTCACTAGTGCAGTCAGTCTGACATGTAGCAAATCGGCCAACTTAGAGCGGCTCTGGTATAGTTGCTACCTTGACCAGACGGCCATTTTTCAGATATCAACCAATCAAGGTACATAGAAACACTGCTCACCTCACTTAAATTCTGATGGCTGATTTTAACATATATTTCACACAATATCATTAAAAATCAGGATTCATTACTCCCAGACACATGCGGTCGGCGGTTTTACCTTACAGACGCTTTAAAGCTATGAAATAAATTTTACTTTTACTTATTTTCTGATGCTTGATTTTTATATATGTTATTCAAACAACTAAAAAGTGCTCATCTGACCGCAATAATTATAGAATTGTACCTTACAAACTATTTTATTAGAAAAACTTAACTAAATTCAATTTAAAAAAAAAAATCTAAAACAGTTGGGTCTGGTGAATGTTTGGCCCCTTGGATCGGTCTGTCCGTTTGCAAAACGTTTTAAAATAGTTGTTTGAATAAGATATATAAAAATCAAGCATCACAAAATAAGTAAAATTAAGTAAAAGTAAAAATTTTTTCATAGCTTTAAAGCGTCTGTAAGGTAAAACTGCCGACCGCATGTGTTTGGGAGTAATAAATCCTGATTTTTAATGATATTGAGTGAAATATATGTTAATATCAGCCATCAGAATTTAAGTGACGTGAGCAGTGTTTCTGTGATTGGTTGATATCTGAAAAATGGCCGTCTGGTCAAGGTAGCAACTTCATATGATGATAGTACACCCCACCACTACTCAATCGTATATATTTTGTCCATTAGAAAATAAGTGATGTCTGGCGGCACTGGGATCTTCCTCTATAAAGCAACTTTCCATGCTAAAGGTCGCCAGTTCAAACCCCGACACGTATCACAGTGTTTTTCAAAATTGAATTTCATATGTACGATTTTTAACACTTTAACGGTGAAGGTAAACATCTTGATGATCCCTGCACGACTACGGATAAATTCTAAGGTTGTGTAGTCGACCAACCCGCACTTGGCCAGCGTGGTTGACTCACGGCCTGTGGGGCTACCATGAGTTTAAAACTTACGCGCTTTTTTAACGTACGTAAGTTTACGATAGCCAACTCATGGTAGGCCCTCTGATCGCCATAGTTTAGTTTAGGCTCGTGCCCAGCATTGGGGACGTATATGGGCTGATGATGGGAGTCTTCTCGGTAGAATCGGCGTTCCGAGCCGGTGGTAGAATCTTATTATTAGTAATGTGACGATTTATAAGTGCATGTAATTGCCTATATAAATAAATACATTTTTTATTTTAAATAAATAAATATAAAATAAATAAATATTTCACAACATCACATACATCGATCTGATTCTGTGGTAAGTAGCTTAAGCACTTGTGTTACAGATATCAGAATCAACAGTGGATACACAAATAAACTTAAATATATTTATTAACACACCCAGACACGGAACAAACACCGATGTTCGTCACACAAATATTTGTCCCGAGTGGGAATCGAACCCACGACTCTTGGAACCGTATAGGTAGTAAACCTGGGTCACTAACCACTGTTCCACCGAGCCAGTCAACTTGATCGGTCGTCGGTGATTTTGATGATGATCTCAATAAAACTCCTTTTCTGTCCAGTCAAAAAGCAAACGAGTTGACTGGCGAGCACTCTTGCATCATGTTGAGGAGTCTCCGCGAGGCTAAGTGGTTGGCGGCCTACAGCGCCGACTTTAGAAGGCGGCTGGCTCGTCTGCTCGCGCGCTCTCTTAGGAGCCTGCCCGCTGCTCTGGCGCTCTCTACTCTGATGAACGACCACGTGGCTGTGGAGAGACCAGGTTAGAATCCATATTCTAAATCAGTTCCCAATGAACCCATTTCATTGGGGGACAAGTCACTATAGCAGCATTAACGGCTGCTGTCTGAAAGATACATAGGTAAGACTCTTTTATAGGTAACTTCATACTACACGGTAGTGCGTCCGATAGTGTCACTTTCTACTTAGTTCTAACCTAGCTAAAACAGCATCAATACAGTTAACCCTTAATCAAATACAGCATATAAAATTTTTTCATTGGTTTTCGCCGTTATTACAACTAGATAAGGTTCAAAATCTGGTGGGAACTATTTTCCCTGTATTTGATTACGGGTTAAAGCTAGGCCAGTCAATAAACAAACGAGTTGACTGGCGAGCACTCTTGCATCATGTTGAGGAGTCTCCGCGAGGCGAAGTGGTTGGCGGCCTACAGCGCCGACTTTAGAAGGCGGCTGTCGCGTCTGCTCGCGCGTTCGCTGAGGAGTCTGCCTGCTGCGTTAGCGCTTTCCACTCTGATGAACGACCACGTAACTGTGGAGAGACCAGGTTAGAATCCATATTCAAGTTCCATATCCATAGACAAGTCATTTTAGCTCGTTTCCCGCCTTTGATGCTGTTTGAAGACGTTTTTATAGGAATATAGTGTAGCAACCTGAGTTACTTTAGGTTATAAATACATTATGCTCATTCCTAGCACAGAAACGTCTTTTTCTTTATAGAGAGGCGTAGATAAGGTAGAACTTAAGTGGAATAGAAAGATAGAAAGAAAGACATAAAGAAAAAGTGAAAGAAATGATAGAGATAAAATGAGAAAATAGAGAGGGTATAGAATACTACTCAGATGTGAACTAAATCGCACATTATACAGATATTATAAATAATAACCTATATAATACTAAACGAAATATCGCATATTACAGTGTTCTTGAACTAAACTCAATTGTCCACAGCGCTAACGAAGCAACTGATCGAACAACGTCTCTCAGGCCACGACATGTCTCGCCTAACGGCGTACTGCCGGCAGCAGGCCGACTACCGGCTCGTGGCCGACCTGTTGCCGCCGCTCGCCGAGCTGGTGTTCCACGCGAAGGGCCCCCGGCTGGATGCCGTGCAGCAGGTAAATGGAAGGCCAAGTGCGGATCAGAACCGTCGGTGATTTTTCCGCTTGAGATATGTACAGAAAACTTACCTACATAAAATCACGCCTTTTCGCAGAGATGTAGGCAGATATCACTTCCTGCCATGTGTTACGGTCCTGGCAAACCAGTTTCGCTTCTTTCACATCCATCAACATCTACATGCATGCTCGTCGATAACGAGTTCTTTTGTTACAAAATTTACATTCTGTTTAAATAATAATTAAACACCATGTCGAATTACCCGTAAATTCATCATCATCATCATCCGCCGATATACGTCCCCACTGCGGGGGCACGAACTTACCCTAAACTAGGGCGATCAGGCCTTAGTCAACCACGCTGTTCAAGTGCGGGTTTGTCGACTACACAACCTTAGAATTCCTTCGTAGGTGTGCAGGTTTCCTCACGATGTTTTTCTTTACCCTTAAGGCGTCGCAGTGTTACGTGGTGGGGTTTGAACAAGCGACATCTCGCATGGCAAGCAACGACCTTAACCACTCGGTCATCGACCCTTTTTTGTACGACTTGTTTTGACGATTGAATCATTGTTTAGGACCAACCTGGAATTCGAACCCCGGACCAATGTTTATTACGCAGCGCTTGCCACTAATAGGACAACAATGCATTCAAATAACAGTAGTAGAGAGACAAATGCTTAAATATTCCAGGTGATCTTCATAGCGATGGGCTTCCAAATGAAGGAGCCTGATGATATCGCGGCCGAGCTTGGTCTGCCCGGGTCCCAGATATTGGCTAAGTTCTACGAGGCCTGCAAGAAGATCAATAACACCTTGAACGCTGTGCTAGAAGATACTGTCGCTAAGGTAATTTTCAGCTTATGACGATAGTCTAATGATAAGGAATGAAAGGATGTTATGAAACCAATCGAATTTAATTTTGTTGAGGATATGTGTTTAACTTATATGCCTAATAGTGATTTTTTTATTGGAAAATATTAAATGTTATTTATTCTATTTGGCGTCGATACCACATTCCATACTTCTGTGCCCATCATCCTTTACATTGGGCAGTATCAATTGTCATTTTGAATTGTAAATTGTAGATAGGAATTTTACATATTCGTCAGCCATTGTAAATTGTCATTTTTTTTTATTGTTACATTACAAATCAAGCGTCAATAAAATTACAAAGTCATTCACTGTTTGACGACCTAGTTACTATTAAAAAATAACATCTGATTCTAATGAAAGTTCACTCTTTTCAGGAGATCGGCATCAACGATATGACGTCCGGCGATGTCAGCACAGATGGCCCGGTGAAGCAGAGTCTGCAGGAGGAGTTGTCCAAAGCAGCCAAGGTAACCGCGGCCTGTGCATTACTCTGCACCGGAGTGTGGCTGTGGAGGCGGTTCAGATGATAGGAGATGGGATTGTCTATATATATGTGAAAGTCCCATCAAAATTGGTCCAGCCGTTTTGGAGATTAGCGGGAACAAACAGACATTTTCGTTATTGGTATTCGATATAGATTCCTACCCATTTAGTAAAAACTCATTATTTTGATATTACACACAGACACTTAAATTTTATTAAGTTGTATAGATTGTTAAAGCGGCAATAGATATACAGGGTGTCCCAAAAAGTAGTGTCAAGCGGAAGTACTCTTACATAACTCGAAAACTATAAAAAATCCCTGAACATACATGGGGGTGTTTCGGATGCCCCACGGGGTGTTCTATCTCTGGACTTCCGCTTGACACTACTTTTTGGGACATCCTGTATATCATCTGTGAAAATGTCTAGGTGACAAACGGACAGACAGGTCTAAATAATAGGGTCCCGTTTTTCCGTTTGGTTTCGGAACCATAAAATGTTATGGCTGAGCGTGACAAACACTTAAAATAGGGAGGCTAAATTTAGTAACCGCCATTTTATGCAAAAATGTTTACATTTGTTCAGTCAAATAATTTTGACTACAATGTCAATGTCCTCTATCAAAGTGTCAAAAGTTTTAATATTTTTTGATAAATAAACAATGTTCCCGTAATTTTTTTTGGGTTTTATTATGTCAATTGTCATTGATTTTCAATTATGAAATATTGCTTGTTTATAGGTTCAATGTTTTTTAGTAATTCTTTTTATAAATAAAGTGAGACATTTGATTATGAAATTTTAACAAACATATTTTCAATTTCGTGACTAATAAAGAAGAAACAAAATCCCGCTTTTCAGACATAATAGTAAGCAATTATTTTAAATAAACTAAAATTTATCTGTACTGCTTTGGTTAAAATTGCTTTATCTTACTACTCACTTATCTTAAAACTCATAATATTTAGATGTAGCAATAACTCTCTAGCCATAGCCGTAAAACATCTCACAAACAAAAAAAGAAACCCGTATACCGAGTTAGTCGGTGGAACAGTGGTTAGTGACCCTGGCTGGCAGTTCCAAGAGTCGTGGGTTCGATTCCCACTCGGGACAAATATTTGTGTGACGAACATCGGTGTTGCTCATCGACTGCGTGTTTAAAACCGCCTTGTGCGTTGGCTTTTAGAGCTAACGCTTGCACTCGAATTCTTTTATTTTTTTACCTACTAAAAAAGTGTCGTGTATTGTCTATTCGCAGGAGTTGGAGCGCAAACAGCGCAAGGAGCTCTCGCGGCTGATGGGCGAGGACCTGGCGCAGTACCGCATCCGCGGCAGCGAGGCCGACTGGGGGCAGGCGCTCGCCGCCTCCTCGCAGAAGCACCTCGTCTCCGTTAAGAGGTACTGAACCTTACCCTACCCTTACCCTTACCTTTATATACCCTCAATCATGAACAACACGACAATCGACAGTACAATCTAATTAATAATAAAATATTGGATATCGATATACATTCAAATAGTTTACATAAGTTCAAAAAATATATATTAAATTCTTTTTCTAATAACTAAAATTTTCATCAGTCTACCCCATTATATAGATTATCTCACATTGCAAGTCGTGGCAACCTGTAATTGAATCTGCACTTAGCTCTTGTTCTATGTCATGTATCTGTTGTATTTGTTTAGTGTAAGATTTGTTGGTTGTCCTTAATAAATAAATAAATACCCTACCCTTACCCTTATATCTTATCTAAGGGTAGAGTACCCTTAGATACCCTTCCTGTAGCTACTAGTAGTGTTACCGTGGGCGTGGCTGGCAGCAGTGGTCTTACATCAATGTAGGCATGTGATACCCTTTGGAACCTTTTAATGGGCGTGGCTTCAAGTAGCTATTAGTAGTGTTACCGCTATAGGCGTGGTTGCTAGGAGTGTTCTTACATCAATGTAGGCGTGACAACCAATAGTGGCATTAGATCAATGTGGAGACCACAATTTACTTGGTAAATTGCCAAGTAAATTGTGATCTTAGGGCAACAACAACAATAACAATGGGGGCGTGGCTTCCAGTAGTGATATTATATCAATGTGGGCGTGGCTACCAATAGTGGTATTATATCTTTTTTTAATATGTATAATACCACTATTGGTAGCTATATTTAACCGCGACGGACGTGGCATACTGTAGCTTAACTACAAGATAGCAAAAATGGTAGAATTACGTTACGGAAAAATTGTTTCTTTATTTTTATTATAGACGTTCAGGATGACGTCACTCCACCTGACATTAAGCGGTCGACTAGCACAATAAACTCGGGATTACGAAAAGAAATTTATATAAATAGGCTGACTTCTAGAGCCCTTAACGGATTGCCAAGAAAAATCAAGAAACTTTGCTTCGTCAAATAAGTCAGGGAATCGAACCCACATAAATGAAATGAATCACAGTCTTACGTACCTTTTATCTTTTTTTCTTTTCGATTTTCCTTCCGAGCCATTAATTTTCATCACATGGACTGTCGAATTTTCCATTACTATGTGTTTCTTTAGATAGATTATTAGATGACATTATATACAACTAGTGACCCGCCCTCGCCTCGCTTCGGATCCATCCATCCATTGAAAAAAAACCGCATCAAAATCCGTTGTGTAGTTTTAAAGATTTAAGCACATAGGGACAGACAGACGCGGGAAGTTACTTTCCTTTGTACTATGTAGTGATAATCGTAATGTATAATTCTTTTCCAGCGGTGAGAAGCGACTGGGCGAGGATAGTAAGGAGATCGACGACCTGATCGAGGCGCACTCCAACAAGACTAAGAAGAAGAAGAAACACAACCGAAATTAAATGAATAAACTACCTGTTTAAATCTGGGTTTTATTTAAATATGCCTTAAAAGTAAGTTACTTTAACAAATTTTTATTAATTTAAACTTGTAAAGATTTTTTTTTAAATTTTAATATGTTTAAAGTGTTTAATTTTAATGCGTTTGATAAAATATTCACTTGATCTTAAATATTTGTAGGATTTGTACCTATTTTGGTTATAGATTTAAGAAAGTCTGAGATAACTAGAAGTTTTCTCCTCAGGTATTTTGCTGGAGTAATGAAATAATATGTGTCTAACGAAATTTTGGTCAAACTAAGTATTATTTATTGACTGTCTCAGTGAAACAGTGGTTAGTGACCCTGACTGGCGGTTCCAAGAGTCGTGGGTTCGATACCCACTCGGGACAAATAGTTGTGTGTTCATCATTTCATCGGTTTTAGGTCCGCGTCTAGGAGTGATTATGTATTTAAGTATGTATTTATAAATATCTATGTATGTATATCAGTCTCTGACGCCCATAGTACAAGCTCAGCTTAGTTTGGGGTTAGATGACCGTGTGTAGAAATCTCCCAGATATTTATCTACTAGTTACAAACGTGGAGAAATGTTAGGCGGTAGAAAGGAAACAAGCAGTTCAATAATAATTTCTATAATTATTGTAATATAAAAAAGTGTTGTTAGTTATTCAACCCTTGGAATAGACAATAGATATTTCCTCTTAAACATAACAAATCGCGCCGGCGCGCGAGCGGCCGGGGGCGCGTATAAAAATAACGTTCTCGAGAAACGCCGGCCGCGCGCCGCCGCCTCTATATTACCTTTATTACAATATAATGTGATCTAAGAAAAATAATATTTTCGTCTAACGCCTGGGCGCCTGGTAAACAATTTTATACTATAATTTGTTTGTCCCTTACTTTAAACGCGGGCCGCAAACGCCGAAACGCCCGGCCCACGCCACCTTACAACTATATCGAGAATAAAACATCCACTACAAAACAATACAATATCGTTAACATTAGCTGCTATTTATTATTTAAAACATGCGTTTCGTTTCGTTCTTTCTCACTTTTCTGTACCACTGTACAGGATACCTTTAGCGCATGATACATTGGCATCGATTCGGAGAAGCTTTAATAGATATTTGTGAATCAATACTTTTTCAATAGCAATCAAATTCTAGGGACATGAATATAAAAATACAGGTTGTTACAAAATGCCATACGACTACTTAAGCCGCAACACACTTTGTTTCTTAGCGTTAAAAAGACAAAAAGTACTTATTCAGATGTTTAAATTAGGCACTGACATAAGTAATACAACTTAAAAATATGATTAGTGCACAAAAACTCACTTATGTCGTAAAGGTAAGTAAATTAATTTAATGTAATTTCAATTAAGTTAAATGTGTCAATTAAATTATAAAATCAATTTTAAATACATTTCTTTAAAGGAAGACAAACAATTTATTGGCAGTTTGTAATTGAAATAATTGGTTTTAGAGGCAATTTATAAGTAACACCACAATAATATTAAATGTCAGTAAATCAATCTACAATGAAGACAATAGATATAATATTACTATTAATAACTTGATTTAGGTCTTAGAGCATTCAGATGCACTAAGATTTGAGGTAAATATTAATTAATGTACATTTTAATATACTATATTAATTAAATTATCATTTAGTTATTAAATTAGGTGACAATGACATGCTTACAATTAAATATATTAGAGTTAGGTATAGTATGTAAAAATAAATTAGTGTATGTTAAGTAGGTAATAAGTCTAATACATCAAGCCTACACAACTTTAAAGGTATCCTGCAGTACAAACGTGTATTGCGTCTGGCGAAGCAAAGGTCCGGGGTTCAGCCCTCGCCTGAAGACAAGATTCACATAGAGTAGAGAGAAGTGGCGGCTGTATGCGCAGGAGTGTATTCACTTTATGATTTGACATAGTATTATGTTAATGAAAGTTACAGTTGATGATACCATACATGGAATCATTTGACACTAAAAACTTTGCCAAGTATTTGAGTTTCATTAATTTATGCTCAGAAATTTGGCTTACGCTTCAACGGTCTTGGATAAGCTCAGTATCGCTCGGCGAATGAAAGGTTCTCAGGCGCATACAGAAGAAATTGCACTTAGGAAAGGACTAGCGACTCTTGGCACTTTATCTTACGCTAACCATTGTGTCACGACACGCAAACTCAAACGGAAGTGATCACACGAAGCCCGGAAGTGACGCGCGCAAGCTCGCGGCAAAGAAACCTCACCCAAGAAACTACGTAATGAATACAACTCGAACTACGTTATTACGCGCAATATTATAAAATATACTTTAGTAACGTCAAGAATTTGAACTTATTGTACGTACATTTGTAAAGCCTGTGTACAGCGAGACTAGTGAGCGGGGTTCTATACAACGGTCGAGTTATCAATAAGGACACGAAAGCAAATGCACTAGACCTTATTGCCACACTTATTTTATTGCTACGACATATACATACATACCGCTCTACGTATTTATATAATAATGTAAATATAATCAATCACTACATCCAATAAAACAAAATATTGTTAAATATTATTGCATTAATTTAGTTCATCTAAAACTCAGAAAGGGGGTTTCCAGCTTAAACGATCGTATAGTCTCTTTACATCGAGTGCATAGTGTACAGTGCTAGAAAGTATATGAAATACTGAATAATACTTCGAATCTTAGAGGAGAAAAATAACGCTATAGGTATTATATCGGATCCGCGTGTGTTGGAGCGGTTCCGGAACGAATTGAGAGGCTAAACGATTTATCACTAAGGCACAATTTAAATTTCTGTTTTGAACTTTATCTCTAAAATAAATGAATTTAATTCCCCTTCGCGTCCGGCCGAGTGTGGGCAGTCAAGTCTAGCCTCACTGCAACTGGACGCCTTGGCGAAGCAAACCCTACCGACACGCGCCACTAAAAACATTGCAAAAATAGTAATTATCACGTACGTTATCTACACATTGACTATCTCAATACGGATTAGTTTACATTCGTTTAGAATATGAATTGCGTTAGAGATTTAGAATTTATTCATACGGCCCTCCTGGTACCACGATGCGATTGTGATTGTATAAAAGAATTACAAAAACGCTAAGCCACTGTTCGCTATGTCTGATGATAGCGTCGAAGCTTACTTTTATAATGTATAAAATATTTGTAATGGCATATCCTCCAACGGTAACCATGACTTATTGCTTATTGCATTTGTTTTTCGATTCACTTAAAGCTATAAACGAAGCGGGCGGCTTTGTCTGTAGTTGAATCTTTGTACTCGTCAGGATTATATAAATATCTACAAGAAATACCTATAATCCGTTTAACCGACAACGAATATTAGTAACCTTAATTCGACTAAACAAGTAGGTACCTTGTAACGGTTCTTACGAGACTAAACACAAATTTACCTATAAGCACTATTTATTTGCTGAATATAACACTGAATGTAACTAAATAAGGCCTCAATTAGGTACGTAGATACCTAACTATTATCTGAGTGAAGAGCTATTTTGTTTACAAAGTTGTTAGGATTATTAATAATGTCAAATAGAACAATAATACTAACTTACGTTATTCATTCGACTGTGTAGCGTCAACATATTATTATTTTTAACATTTGGTAACTAATTCTTATTTCATTTTGTTTTGCAACAGACACCTTGCCCTCGCAACACTTATGTATCTTTATAGATACGTGTCACAAAATATCCTTATTCGAGGTAATCATGTTCCAAAATGGTGGAAATCTTGCAGCTTATCGTTTTGTATTTTTTGCAGGATTCGATGTAGGTATCTACTTAATACCTATAACTTAAATTTATCTATAGAGCATTGTATCATGCTTTAATATTGATTTACCTAGCTGTTATGCATACGGAAACAAAGCTCATTAAGAAACAAGAAATAGTTTTGATTATATACCCAGGTAGTCTAGCTATCGTAATAATAATGCCACAGAATGTAGAACAGTACCTACCTAGTTTTGAATTTTGGATCGAGTTATTGCTATCATTCCTTATCAAATTAACCATATCGTCTACAGACAAAGCCGCTTGAGTATACACGCTAATCTGTCGCCGCAAAACATATAACAGCTATGTAATATATAATATACCTATCGTATACAAAGCGTGCATTGAGCTTGCAGCGAATCGCGAGAACGGTACGAACGACTAAGCTATAGTAGAGACTAACAAACACGTTTAATTGATATCCTTTTGAGATAGGCGGGGGTTGCGGGCCGCGCCGCATTTGGCAGTAGTTTCCGTCGTCTTGTATCTTTCCGTCACATATTCAGGCATCCAACTTTGTACTTTCCACATACGAATGAAGGTTTAATGTTTCATGAGACATTTCGATTTTTAGGAAATAATGTTAAATTAAAATTGGATAGGCCAATTTTAAGTATATTTTAAGCATGGAGATAAATAGTTAAAGTGAGATGTAGAGCGATGAGATCGTGATTTAGAAATTTTGAATTGATTTTGAATCTAAAGGGGGATATTTTTTGTGCAGTCTTATAAATTTGTTTTATGGTCTTATTTGCGAAAAGTATATTCGCAAATAACACTGGTCGACAGGATTTTGTAAAAGATACCAATTTACTTTATTCTGAAGGTTTTTGATGTGCTAAATATAATTCTCTTTAGCAGTATAGTTCTACCACATCAGGTTTTCGAGTATCATGAGCCTAAAAATCCAAAAATGCGTTTTCGGGTCACTTTCTGTGAAGTGTAGGAAACCTGATATATTTTCTGACAAACATTTACAAAGATAGTCATTTAAATATAACTCTTGAGCCTTTAGATACCGGTGAATTTGCTCAGATATCATTTTTCTACTAAAAGATATACAACTTTCAAATTTGTGATTTTTTTTCCATACATTTATGATTGTCCTGTTTGTAAGGGGCGAAATTCAAAAATTTCAAAATTGAATATCTTGATTTAGATAAAAGGTATCTAAGCAAACCCAACAGTATTTATAGGAGCAATATTTATTCTTAAATGACATGTTTGTAAATGTTAGTTAATAAATATATTAGGTTTGCTACAAGTACCAGAAAGTGACCCAAAAACACATTTTTTGGATTTTTAGGATGAGATATCTTATAAACTTGACGTGATAGAGAAAACTTGTATAAGAAAACAATGTTTGGCGCATCGAAAACTTTCGAAAAACTTTACTTTGGTTCCAGAGATGAAAAAAAGTCGAAATTTTACCGTTGACCAGTGTGCAGTCAGTCTGACATGTAGCAAATCGGCCAACTTAGAGCGGCTCTGGTATAATAAACTTGAAATGTTGTGAGGATTTTGGGTAAATTATTCTTGACTTTCAGACTTCAAGTCTTCAAGTCAAGCCAAATCGATTCAAGACAGAATAATTCGGCTTTAAACTTAGTTTGCGTGGATTTATGGAAAATTATTTTTGACTTGTGGAAAAATCAATCCAACACATATCAAAACGGTTATAACTTAGTTTTAGAGAATGTTTTGAAAATGAAACTTGGCTACTCTTGGCAGGTTATTTGTTATCTAAACCTGTCCACCATGGCAGGAAGTGATATCTGCCTACCCGTCTGGGAAAAATGCGTTTTATTATGTATTTATGTCTATGTATGTCCACCATTCTTCAACGCCATCTATCGGTTCCCGTCTGCGGCACTCTCTCGCAGCGCGCCCGCAAGCCCCGCCCAGAAGACACGTTATAAGGCCGTAGCACCTGCGTGGGCGCAGCGCCCGACGCAGGCGACTGACTATTGAGATCGGTGACGCTGGTCTTTGGATGTGTAATTGGTAACTAACGTGCCAGAGACATTTTCCATTGTAAATTTAAAATTTAAGCCCCTTTCAGGTGGGGTCATGAATGCGATTTTTTTTTCAAAATTTAAATTTAGTTCGAGCTTTAATAGCATTAAAAACAAAAAATAAAAAAACATTTTCCATTCTTTCTTTGCTCTTATTGATCGCAGCGTGATGTTATATAGCCTAAAGTTTTCCTCGATAAATGGTCTAGCCAACACAAAAATATTTTTTCATTTCTAACCAGTCGTTCCTGAGATTAGAGCGTTCAAACAAACAAACTCTTCAGATTATTTTTTAACCCTTTAATGAGCATGTTGGAAGTTTTCATTGGTTTTGTCAAGGAAATTAGGTTCAAATATAGTGTCAATATATTAGACAATTATCTATAAAGAGGTAAAGAAAATACTATCAATCTATTGCTGTAGAATAGAAAACCAAACAAACAATTATATTACTAGCCTATATATTTATAGGCTAGTAATATAATTGTTTGTTTGGTTGGAACAATTTGTTTAAGTGTTCCTTCGTGCTTTCTCTATTGATAATAAGATAATTTTCAAACCGTATACTTGCTATTTACATCAGTTTCGATCGTGAGTTCGATTTCTCGGGCATGAAAGATGCCCTTTTCCCAAATTAAAAATTAAGATTGTAAATTATGAATCTGTTTATAAATGGCACATGGGACCAGAGCAGATGTTTACAGAAGTGAAACGCCGTTTATTAATAAAAATCAATGTACACACACACCTAAACCTGTACTAACTCATGTTGCTATTTATCACATCCAAAAACCAGACAGCACTGTGGTAGCAAAATTGACTAAGGCATATTGAATTATTACTACTTACTAAGCGATACTTGACGTGTTGTAAAAGGCGACGATATTATAATACTGGTGTCACGACATCAATTATAGTTAATAATCTACAAGATCCGCGAAATTGACTATTACGAGGAATCACCCGCTAACCTGCCCCCAGCCCAAAATAAAATAATAAAAAAAGGAAAAAAAGGAAACAAAACAAAACAAAAATAATCCGTACATAAAAATTAATGTATTCTATCATCAATAACATAAGGTATAGTTACACAAATAATAAAATTAGAGGAAAACAAATTTATACATAATTCTTAACGCGAATAAAAAAAAAACAAATTATACATGCTATCAACACAAGATGCTACTATAAAAAAAGAAAACAGTATTTTACAATTTCCTAAAACAATCGTCTAACCCTCCGGCCAGCGCCCTAGTTCATCAACTTACTTTATTAATTACATTTAAAAAAAATTGTCAATATAATTTGGTTTCGATTTTAGGATCAATTTAAATTATTTTGAGATTTAAATTTTAACAGTGGTAATACAAATGTGCGTAAAACTAAGGGCACATCAAACATTCTAAATCTGGAAGTTCAATAGTAATTCTAAACCCATATCCATACACTCCAAGGGCTAAGTAAATGATCTAACGCACTAATGCGCCAATGAATGAACTAATAAAACATAAATTATTATTTTGGCCATAATATACAAGAGGAAGAGCTTAAAATAAAAAGCAACATAACAAAAAAAAAAGAAAATTAATTACATATCGTCATAACGTGAAATTTAGAACTAAGAACAATAACAAAAATCAAGTACAAATACGCGAGTTTCCGAACTTCCGATGGGGTTGAAACAAGATAAATAATTACAGTTACAACAAATTAAAAATGGGCAGAACAAAACGGTGAAACTTAAAAGGCACCTCCAATTACAAATAAAAGTCATTAGTGCCCTTCAAATACCACTTGAAATTTATGAGTTAAGTAAACTTCGCATTATTTGCAACAAAAAATAATAATTAAATTACACAATGTCACAATAAATAAATAACGAACTAAAATGTATAAATATAATATTTGTGCGGATAGTAAGTACCAATTTCGTGACATAAGCATGTATGTAAGAACTCGTTTTAATAATTATATAATAACTAAAAGTAATAATTTAAGTAGAGAATGTAATGCGCTGGCGCTGGTTCTTTGTCACGTGTCTCGTGTCGCGTCACGTGTCGTGTCGTGTCGTGTCGTGTCGCGCGACAACGACAGGCGACCGATCCACCCCTAAACTACTCAATACACTAATACCGAACGCTGCAAGCTCTCCTAACAACATTTACAATATTCACTTTAAAAATAAATCGTCTTACACAGGATCCCGAGACTCGCTCGCCAGGCCCACCACGCCTCGCCATTCAACCCTTAATCGAACATTATTATGTTATACTCCTTCTCCACTCACCTTATAAATACAGTTTACAATATAAATTAAAATATAGAGTGAAAACTACACATTTCTTACAATATACTATGTACAAGGCATCTCTTGTCACTCCTTATTGTTAACAACGCACTTTGTATCGTGGCTGCCGCGGCGCGATCTTCGCTCCTCTCATATAAACGTCCATACAAAAACCTATCTGGCACTAATATGTATATTCATTACAAAATGTATAATATAATAATATTATGTATATACAATCACAACATAAATTTGATAAACAACCGAGAGAATATATATTGTTATTGGTGTTACGGCGATTTGTCCGAGAGTTGCTTAGAACATACATTGATGTCAGCGTTATATTGTACTCTTTAAATGTATTAATTTAAAAAATATTTGCACTTTATATTTATTTTATTTTAATTAATTAATGAAACGACGCTCGTCACTTGTTTTGTTCTACTCTGCGATCCCGCGGGGTCCCTTCGCTGCGGGTTTTGTGTAAACAAATCTAGCTCTCCTAAAAGAGTATTATTGTCACTCCAAAATATTTCATACACGAACCAGAGACCGGAACGACTCTTGATCGTCTTATCTTTAATCTAAGCGTACAAAATTATAATTGATTGCAATAAATTTCATACCCATCGCGAAATATCTATCTGATTTGTCACCGAAATCATTTGATATGTATAAGAAAAAATGTTCATATAAACACATGATCCTACGCGCTTTGCTCTATCATTGTTCGGCTCTAGTCACACGCTACAGGAACATCGTCACTTGTTCGGTGATGTATGTCTGTCGGAACTGACATTTGCTATGATTAGTAGATACTGCGTTCTGACGCGACCCAACCCAAACTAAATCTTAAAGTACCAATGGAACCTCACATACTAATTCACACTCGCAAAATTCGAAAGCGAAATGATACGCGACAAAAACAAAGTTCAGAAAAATTATTGCGAAGAACTACAAGTGATCCCATACATGGTGAGATATTATAATATACTCGATTGGCCCACATGCGAACAACAATGTGTCGTATAGCTCCCTTTACACTAACGATCAATTCGTATATGTGTTCCCGACGTAGAACGCCCAGTGATACGGAAGATACCTACAAAGAAAAACACTTAAGATATGATTAGTCTATCACTTAAGGCTACGGGCGCGCCTGAAAACCGTCGCTAGGCGACGAAGCGTTATTTACACACATTTCATACAATTTATACAGGTTTTTTTGGTCATCGTTTTGGGAAGAGAAATGTACGAAGACTTTTGTTCGGGTGCGCTGGAGTCGGCTGTTCGTTTGATGCCATTTGCTCCAGACATAGTGCGATAACATAACTGGACTGAAATTGGCAGTAGAGTCTCCACGGCAAGTCGATTTTAGGACTAATCGGCTCCAAATCATGGCAACCTTCATGTTGCTGTATCATTTTGTACATTAAACTCTATAATGCCTCACTTCAGTCCATCCAAATTATTTCGCGCACACATAAACACGTACGATCGTCTAATTACCTAAATGTGTAATTCCTTGACTATCGCAACGGGAAGATCATTTGAACGTAGCGGATCTTAATGCACGTATCCAAATGTACTGAATCGTAATCCATTCATGACTAATCGCAACGTTTATTCGGTACGAATCGTTTGAGATAAAGCATCCATTAGGTGGCATTGCTTAGACAAGGTTTCCAACATAATGATAGAATCCAATCATTGTTACAACGCCCTCTGGTACAAATATTACAAAACGAGATATAAATTTCGACTTAGCTTAAAAATGACAACGTCACTGTCAAAGTGACAGCATTATTCCTAAGCTTGGTCTAACATTTGAATCAGTTTTGTGATAAATGGTTATTTTAACTTAATTTTCATTCAAAGTCCACTTCAGATTCAAATCGATTGAAACTCGGGCTAAAACCGTCATCGATACACAAGTATAAAACGTCAAAGCTAATTTCCTAATGTCAGAATGACAGAAATATAGAAATGTACATCTAGAACTATTGTTTTATCGTTCGGGAAACAATTCACTAATAATAAATTATTCTATGATAGAAATCGGTCATATTGAAAAATCTTATTTGTAGAGATATATTACGAAACTATGAAATATTTACTATAATCGTTTGATAAACGAATCATTTGGTTTGTAACATTTATTCTGGTGTGATGTAGATCAATCATAACTTATTAGATGTATTTTTGTCGAAGTGCGATCTGTAGGTAATCATAAATCGAAATGTTATTGTAAAATAGTAAATCAAAACTTGTTTAATAAAAATATTATGAAAATTATTTGTTTAAATGTCAATGTAGAAAAAATATATTCATTTGTAACAGACAGATTCTGATTCATTGTTAATTTTACCTTAATATTTGTAAGTTTCCATTTCTGATTACATCGAGACCAACAGTATTCAATATTATTACAGAAATATGAATTACACTATGTATAGTAATCACTTCGATTCAATGCGACTATAAATGACAAATAGCAAGTACTAAAGACTAGAATGGAGAATGCCACAGCATTGCGACAGCGTGTTTCGTTCAGGAGCTATCCATTAAAATTTAGCAATCTCGATATACATACATACAACTAGTACGCATATCTTGCTACACACAAATACAAATCACAGAGTGCTTTAAGTGACGTCATATCTCAAAATATTATCAGAAATCAAATACACGAATATAAACATTGATCACACAAATATTATTTACTAGCCGTAATAGTATAAAGTTTCAAAATATATCACAGCTAAGCTAAATATTAAATGTCAAAAATATAATTCGATCGATTATTGATTCAAAGAAATTATCACGAAAGTACACAAACATTTCAAGTTTAAGAGACACTTAGAACGTGCATTACAAAAGGTATGACGCCACAACCCAGAAACTTATTGATAACGCATTAATAATAAAAGTCTACTCTAACCCTATCCTAGCACAAGTCTGTGTATCACAAAATATTGTTGATTTGAGATTTGAGACGTTAAGCCCTCTCGTCGCGATCGAATAAATTATGTTTTTATAAAGTTCGTCGCATGTTTGTGGCGTTGTCCATAGTATTGCCATAGTCATTATTTTACGAATAAATGAATGGTAATTCATATTTCTATTCCGACAACTTACAACCGAAAATAATCAATAATTTTTCGCTTAATTATTTTCGGTAACCTTAGATCTTTTTGTGGGAGTTCATTATAATATGTTTTATTTTGTTAAATGGCTGAATAGTGTGAAGTGGCGTTTCGATTGTTTCAAAATACTTCTCTACAATACCGTTTGTAGATAATAGCTATTAGTAAATCAATATCGTAACTTATTAAATAATTAATTAATTTATAGTAACCATCTTGTGTCGTACCATTGAATAATATTATTTTACATAACCCATAATTATGAAATAGTAAATTAAAAGCTATATTGTGATGATGATTCATGTTTTCATTAATCTCAATAAACTCCAATCAAATCAGGCGCTCTATATTAATACAACTACTGTATTTGAAACAAATCGTCTCACCACAACTCACACTCAATGAAGATATCGCAGAATTAAAAATCCTCTTGGTGGTGTTCTGTCCTAATAAACTGATTCAGTAAATTCATTAACGAATGTTGATGTTTAACCTTTCAATGATATCATTGGACATTGAGGATTTTAATCTGAAACACCTTCACAGCCAATTAAGCATTCAAGTAAAACCAAGTGCAATATTAAAGGTACACTGTTAAAGAAGTATAAGTAATTTGCATGTTGCCATCGAGAT
The DNA here is from genome assembly GCA_039566165.1 of Maruca vitrata. NCBI lineage: Eukaryota > Metazoa > Arthropoda > Insecta > Lepidoptera > Crambidae > Maruca > Maruca vitrata. The sequence continues at coordinate 10,365,021 of CM076930.1, forward strand.
CGAATAGAATCAATCTGTCAAAGCATACTGATGCAAACACTACGCTCTTATAAATACACATGGTATCATTCAGAAGTAGAATGGTCAAATTTTAAGTCCAATATTGAAGGTACAAAGATTGTTATATTCTACATGTGGGTATACCAAACTGACACAATTGATGCCGATCGCAAATTAAACCAAGATCCATGTAAGATAGACATTTGCAATGGAAGAAAATTTCATTAAAAAAACGGTTTGAATTTCCTCATCTTTGCACCGTCAACATTCTTACATCGTAACGTCCGTTAGGAGCCGAACAAAGTTAAGCATCATAACATTTCATCTTCATCCTTGCTCGACGCGAATAATTCTGCATCTGTAGCGCGTTCATAGCAACGACGCTACCGTCTGTAATGTCGTAGACAATTTACCGAAGAGTCCACATCGGGCAGCCGCCCTTGTCCGAATCGGGTCCGCGCAGTGAGCGGCGGAAGGGCATCGATCGCGTGCAATCGTAAACAATTGCAAACAATCGCAAACAATTTCGAACAATTTCGAACAATCGCAAACAATTTCGGACAATCGTAAACAATTTGAAACAGTCACAAACACTATCGGTGGCGGAGCGCCGCGGGCGGGCGCCGGGGCGCGGGTCACTCGCGCGGCTCGGCCTTCAGCAGGGAGATGGCGTGGCGCACGTACTGCACCAGGTGGTGGAACGTGGAGGACAGCGATAGCGGCCCGCATTTGCGGTCCACCGCTATGAACAGCTCTGAAAATTTAAATGTATAGTTGTAGTATGGAAATATGTTTATAGTGTTGTTAAATATCATTGCCTGAAAAAACTGAAACCAGGTTTTTTTTTACTTGTTGTTTTAGTGCTATTTAAATCCCTAATGTAAATTTAAAATTTAAAAAAAAATTGCTTTCATGACCCCGCCTGAACGGGGACTTGATTCATCGGTCTTCAGATATCGCGACTAAACTTCTTTTTCAAATTTTAGATATTATTTTCTAAAATAATTGGCGCATCCATTCGTAGGTGATAGCCATCGGCAGACATTTGTAATACCTAATTCATAACGTGGTCCAAATTAGCATGTTTCTATAAATTATAGCTCCAGCAAAATGGGTATCAAATTAAAAGGAATTCAGCTGCAGAATACACTGTATATATTTATGTTTACTTTTTTTAGAGTGATCGGTCAAAAAAACCTAAACAAATTATGATGGTTGATAAAATATCTAAAATACACCGTGAAATTTGAGTGGTTGTTTTCCCGTGGCAGAACGATTTGCCTTTAGTAATACTCGAAATATACAAATAATTACTTGAAAAAAAAAAAAAAATTTTTTTCAAATTTTCGAAATAATAATTATCCAAATCGAAAACGAGAGAAGCTATCGTTGTTTTTTAAGATGTGACGTGAATAGGTACTGTTTGCCGCATGAAATCGATGCTTAAAGCTAAAGAAGCTCTACGCCCTAAGTAATAAAGTGGTTTGAAAGCACTTTCGAGTTTCGGTTATAGCTTTCGTAAAACCGGCATTTATTGATTTTAATAAAAAAGAACTGCACAAATCTATTGTACTACTAAGGTAGAATCATTTTGCTGCGGGAAAACAACCACTAAAATTTCACGGTGTATACTTACTCAATCGTCAGTCAGTAAGTAATATAAAGAGTAAAGTACAAACAAAACTAACCTCTATTAGCCCTCAGCCGGCACAAGCAGTCAGCCTGCTCCCACAAATCGAGCGCCACATAAAGGAACGTATAGTACTTCGTCAGCTGCAGCAGCGCGTTGTGCGCCTGAGCGGGCACGGAGTGAGCCAGCGAACAGTACCCCGACGAGCCCGAGCCCGCCGACCCCACCGAGCCCAGCGAGCCCGCCGGGGACGGGGACGGGGACAGGGGGGACACCGACGACACCGACTCTGCGCTCGCCGGCTGTAGGACGAAAGAAAAATATTTTATTCAGTTACCAACACCGCCACTCTACTCACTCGCCGGCTAACGGACGATCGAGAATCTATCAATATCGTGCTCGTCGATTAAGGGTTCAAAAGTACCCGTGATTTGACCTCTCTCTTTAAGTATTGACCTATTTGGTCATAAAAGGTCTTTCTTGGTTTTCCCCTGTCGACATCTCCATTTATACATTCTCTTTATATACCTATCCTAAGTTAATCGTCTTTCTTTCATTCTCTCACACATAAAATAACATAAATACTAAACAGTACAAATGACTTTATGTACCCTGTAAGGGTGAAGCAAGTACATACATAACAAATCTAAATGAATATAATGCTTAATTAAATAACTTACTAATCTTAATCTATAGATGTTTATTGCACAATATTATTAAATACTTAAAATTTCGCCAAAAAATAATTATTTTGATTATACTTATGTAATTGCGTTACCTTAATCTCACTGTTAAATAAAATCAGATTTATTCCTCTAGCCTACTAATAGAGTATTATTGCAACACCATGATATGATTTGCTTACCTTTTGTTGATATTCCTGTACAATCTTGTTGTATTCCTTAACTTCACGATTGTACATTTTGAACATCCGCAGGTATAGAAGGGCTTGCACTCGTAGGCTGAAATAAAAGTGTTAAATTGTAAATTTTAAGTTGTTTTGTGCGTATTTGTCCTTGGAAGTAGCACGACTATTTTAGGATGTCATCGTCAAAAATATTAATCGAAATGAATAAATTTATCTCTCAGTCAAGTTTCAAGGAATTGAGTTGTATCCCATTTTTACACACATTACTGAGTGTGCATATACATACACCCTATGGGAATTCGAATCCATAATCTTTGTTCAAACCCATTGTACTTACCATTCATACGTTGAGTCAGATGTTTTTCCATATTTACTCGTTGCCAGCCATGAGTAGCGCACTCTTTCAAGATTTATGATTTAAAGAATTACTTAAGAATTGCAAGGCAGTGTGTCTATTTTTCGATTCCCTAACAGTGAAGGAAAACATCGTGGGAAACCTGCACACCTACGAAGAAACTCTTAGGTTGTGTAGTCAACCAACCTGCACTTGGCTAGCGTAGTTTAGAACTTATCACGCTAGTTTGGGGTAGGCCCGTGCCCCAGCAGTGGGGACGTATATGGGCTGATAATGATGATGATGATGATGATGTGTCTCACCTGAGTATATCAAGCTTGCTGAACGTGGAATGCGGCGACGCTCTAAACCGTTGGGGCATCGAGTGTATCGACTTGATGTACTCGATCGTCTCCCGGTACACGGTGAACGCGCCTTTAGTATCCAGCTCCAACTCCAAGAACCTTCCGGTCAGCACGAAGCATAGAACCGATTCGAGATACAACATAACTCTCGGCAATGGCTCTTGTTCCCTTTCCGCCGCCGTCCGCAAACGGGTCGCTTCTTCCAGGTAATATCTACAAAGATATATCACACAATCAGCTCTATATACAACACATAGATGGTACGACGCCCCTTACTTCATCCAATGGTGGTGACACGGTGCGTGTCGCGACGTATTTTGTTTGTTAACATGAAAAATAAGTACACGTATACACTAAGGAATTATTTAGCGACGGTTCGGCTACTGGGCTACTATTGCATGCACACAGACTAAACAATTCGCGTGTCTTGGTGGGACGGAATTTTCGAGAGATGCACATTGCAATAAATTATATATATAATAGAAGGATACAAAAGAAACACTTAGTGCTATAACGCGTGTACAAAACTAAGAGAACAAACGTAACGACGCGAAAATTAAAACGAGAATGTTTTTTCGAAAAGGAATTTAGAAATTAACAACGAATATAAATAAAAATACTTAAATGTAGAACACATACGGGATATGATATAACATCACGTTTATAACCATGCTGAAATTCGTCCGTTAAGCTTGTAAAGGTATAGGGGGATATATTACCACCAAAACCTAGACCTTACGCACTTGATATAAGGTCCATAATCAATGAAACTGTCCAATAGGCTCTGGCCATTAAAGGGAATTATCATGGGAAATAGACATATTGGTCTTCCAATCTGCAAAACACAGGGTAACATGATGGGAAGCTAACACTTTCGATTACTTGACAACAACTTAAAAGGATAGGAACTACTCGAAACTAAGATACGTTTTTTCAAAATTGATCTTCCCCCATTTTTCCCGACACAGCATACGTAGTGTTCATAGTATCTATGTATAAAGGAGGTCGTATAAATACAAAGCATATCGACCTTTAGAGATTCGTTTATCACTTTTGTAAAATTGGTATCTATTGATTTGAAAAAAAAAAACTGCACAAATCTATTGTACAAAATAACTAATAACTAGGTTGTCGCTGTGTCACAGCGACCCAAAATGAGTCTTGGCTTTCGATAATAATTGTACAAAGATAAAACCATTTTTAACCGACCTTAAAAAAGGAGGAGGTTTCTTAATTCGACCGTATGCTTTTTTTTACTGCAGGAAAACAACAGCTAAGCCTTCACGGTGTGTATAGGAGGTTTTGCAGGTACATATGTGGTTTACATAGTGTTTATTTATTATGTAAGAGGTCGCAATACTCACTTGTGGTCTCGCTCCTCGTCGGAGAGCGCGTCGGCAGGCTGTCGTTCGAAGTAGGAGTAGTAGATGGGCGTCTGGCCGCTCGACCGCTCGTGATTCGTCGCCGCCACCACGCTTCCCTGTTGAGGTATTTATTTGTTAGTACACTAAACTTAGGCCTTATCGCCCTAGTTTAGGGTAGGCCCGTGCCCCAGCAGTGGGGACGTATATGGGTTGATGATGATGATGATGACACTAAACTCAAATTGTGTAACTTCAAATTGTAATAAGAAAATTTTAAACGTTCGGTATATACCATGTTTCTCAATTTATGAATTATGGGGAACTCGATAAAATAATAAAGCATGGTAAATATTCCGGACATCATTATCAACATTAAAAGTATTAATTTATATTGATATGTTTATTTTTTCTATTTTTACATTTTCACTATACAAACGCCGTAACGAAGGCGTATACAAAAATTCAGATCACTAGGTTTGTTTCCCCAGATTGTGGTTTCACTACTCTAGCCGTTCACTGGCCACTCGGGCCTCGGGTTCCGCCTCGCTGCCCGCTGCATCTGTAAAGCCGTTGTTGCGTACCTGGTGCAGGACGGGCGCGCGCTTGGGCGGCGGGCGCGGCGCGGGGGTATGTATAGCCTGTGTGTGTACCTGGTGCAGGACGGGCGCGCGCTTGGGCGGCGGGCGCGGCGCGGGGGTATGTATAGCCTGTGTGTGTACCTGGTGCAGGACGGGCGCGCGCTTGGGCGGCGGGCGCGGCGCGGGGGTATGTATAGCCTGTGTGTGTACCTGGTGCAGGACGGGCGCGCGCTTGGGCGGCGGGCGCGGCGCGGGGGTATGTATAGCCTGTGTGTGTACCTGGTGCAGGGCGGGCGCGCGCTTGGGCGGCGGGCGCGGCGCGGGGGTATGTATAGCCTGTGTGTGTACCTGGTGCAGGACGGGCGCGCGCTTGGGCGGCGGGGGCGGCGCGGGGTATGTATAGCCTGTGTGTGTACCTGGTGCAGGACGGCGCGCGCTTGGGCGGCGGGCGCGGCGCGGGGGTATGTATAGCCTGTGTGTGTACCTGGTGCAGGGCGGGCGCGCGCTTGGGCGGCGGGCGCGGCGCGGGGGTATGTATAGCCTGTGTGTGTACCTGGTGCAGGACGGGCGCGCGCTTGGGCGGCGGGCGCGGCGCGGGGGTATGTATAGCCTGTGTGTGTACCTGGTGCAGGACGGGCGCGCGCTTGGGCGGCGGGCGCGGCGCGGGGGTATGTATAGCCTGTGTGTGTACCTGGTGCAGGACGGGCGCGCGCTTGGGCGGCGGGCGCGGCGCGGGGTATGTATAGCCTGTGTGTGTACCTGGTGCAGGACGGGCGCGCGCTTGGGCGGCGGGCGCGGCGCGGGGGTATGTATAGCCTGTGTGTGTACCTGGTGCAGGGCGGGCGCGCGCTTGGGCGGCGGGCGCGGCGCGGGGGTATGTATAGCCTGTGTGTGTACCTGGTGCAGGACGGGCGCGCGCTTGGGCGGCGGGCGCGGCGCGGGGGTATGTATAGCCTGTGTGTGTACCTGGTGCAGGGCGGGCGCGCGCTTGGGCGGCGGGCGCGGCGCGGGGTATGTATAGCCTGTGTGTGTACCTGGTGCAGGGCGGGCGCGCGCGGGGGCGGCGGGCGCGGCGCGGGGGTATGTATAGCCTGTGTGTGTACCTGGTGCAGGACGGGCGCGCGCTTGGGCGGCGGGCGCGGCGCGGGTCGCGCGAGCGCGGCGGCGCGGAGGCGCGGTAGGCGCGCCAGCGGGATGCGCACCACCACGCGCGCGCGACACACCGACACTGCGGATAGAGAGGTGAGTTTAAATAAATAAATAAATATTTCACAACATCACACACATTGATCTGATCCCCAAGTAGTAAACCTGGGTCACTAGCCACAGTTCCATCGAGCCAGTCAAACATTTGGATACAACTGTGACTTCGGTTGCTAGACCGAAGCTTAAACATTCAATTGTAATAGATATGATGATTGGTATAACCCAGTCGAAAGGTCGGGCAGTAAGTAGCTATGTATTTGATACTTATAATATCGCGTGTAGACCCATAAAGACTACGTCATACACTATGTCAGTTAGTTAGTCGGCCACTCGGTGAGTTATATAATGCGTCAGACCGATTTCACCCATGGCGGCCGATCTCAATTGAGATCAGCCAAGTGCACAGAACATAATTATAGTACACAAATATGCGCGCAAACACAAGTGCACTGTCTATTCCCTTACTCCGCCACAGGACCATCGGCTTTTCGAGGGACGGGCGTTCATGCGCCAACTTCCTAACTCCGGGCTGAGCAATTTCATTACAGAAAAACTCACACAAATTTTGCCCGACCCCGATCTCGAAATGGGGACCTCTCGGTCCTTACGTAGCGCTCGCTACCAATAGACCGACGAGGCAGTTACATATCAATACATAGTATAAAACAAAGTCGCTTTCGCTGTATGTCCGTATGTATGCTTAGATCTTTAAAACTACGCAACGGATTTTGATGCGGTTTTTTTTAATAGATAGAGTGATTCTTAAGGAAGGTTTGTATGTAATATTTACCCGAAGCGAGGGCGGGTCACTAGTAATATATATTTAGATGATGACAACTCACGGTTGGAGGACGCCTCCTCGAGCCGTTCGGAGCCGCGCGCCTTCAGTCCGGACCCGACGTCGGCCTCCGCGCGCACGAACCGCTCGCCGGCCGCGGTCTTGTCCGCCGTCCGGTCGCGGTCCGCTTTGTCCTCCCTAGCGTCCGTTGGGAGCTTGTCGCCTGACAGTCTCTCCAGTTTGTCGGTGGACAACCTGGGAATGTTTTAGTGTGTTGATGTACTAATCAGGCAAAATAAAAAATAAAAATTCGGTCGGTGGACAACCGACAAAAAAAAATGTTTTTGAACCTTAGGTGAAGTTATTGGTGTTCAAAATAATATGGTGTTTATTATAAACTCGGTTTTAAGGTTAACCCTTATAATATTTCATAGTATTTAGGGGGTGAGAGCAATCGGCTCCCCCGCAAGTCCGGTGATGACAAGGCTACTCGTATGTCAGGCAAAAATATATTTCATCGTATATGAGCAATGAGAATGACTACTGACTATTTAGATAGATTTTATTATTATTATACTTAGCTTAGTCTTAATAAATTAGTCAAGACATGTTTTTTTAATAATCAGTGCTAACAACGAACACACAAATGCGAGAAGAACTTCATAATCGAATCTAATAAACTCATTTCAAACACTACCTTCATCCAAATTTAAAAAAAAATCAGATAACCCACCTGTCTATCGACATTTTCTCGTCATGGAGTCGTTCGATGGCCATCTTCTCGTCAGAGAGCCGCGACACCTTCTCCCCTCTCTCGCGACCCTCCTTCCTCTCAGCCTTCTCCCCTGACAGCCTCTCGTGAGACTTCTCCCCGGAGAGACGATCATACGACGCTTTATCACCAGACAGCCGATCACCGCTATGCCGACTCGACGGTACTCTGTCCGTCTGCCGCGTCCGCTCCGGTATCCGGTCCGTTGGCGTCCGGTCCACTTGTAACCGGTCCGTGGGCGTCCGGTCCACTTGGAGCCGTTCCGAGGGGTTCCGATCGGCTTGCAACCGGTCCGAAGTGGATCTATCCGCTTGCAACCGGTCTGAAGCGGTTCTGTCGACTTGTAACCGGTCTGAAGCGGTTCGATCGAGTTGTATCCGGTCTGAGGCGGTTCGGTCGACCTGTAGCCGGTCTGTGGGGGTTCTGCCGCTGGGGCGTTCGGCGGACCGCCTGTGGTCGGCGCGCTCGCCGCTCCTGTCCACGTCCCGTCTCCTCGTGACCTCGGGCTCGTGCGGCGGCGAGACCCTCGCTATCGCTTCCTCGTTGCGTCTCTCTGTAGAGCGGTCGCGGTCCGACTCGGGCGCCGTCACCTCTATTATCGTGACCTGGCCCTTGCCCTTGCCGCCTTTACCCTTGCCTCCCTTGCCGCCCTTTCCACCGCCTTCGTCCCCTTTCCTCGGGGTAAAAACCTGGAACATGAATGATTGACTTATTAGTTAGAGATTCAGTGGAAGATGATGGCTTTTGAATAGAAGTCAAAACGCTTTCAAATTCAAATTCTTTATTGCATGTCACATTACAGTATTACAGATGGCTTAGGTATTTGTAGGTATTCATGTGACGCCCTGCATGGGCATAGCAACAAAAATAATAGCTTTAAATAGTCTTTGTTGCAGTTTTACCTTAAAAGTCGGTACTAAGCATAATTTTAAATAACATACATCTGGAAATTACTTCTTTACCCTTCTTAGAAAATAATATTAGTAGTTTCTTAAAACATTTGATAATAAACGTTAGATCGTTTTCTTTCGTAGCTCCAAGTGTCTTGTCATTGGAGCAGCATACCTGCAATGGAGCGGAGGGCCGCTTCCATCCATCCTTTTTTATTTGATGGTGGTATTAGGGAGCAGACACATGGCTGCTTGGGCGGCGGCCTGTCTGTCTGTCTGTGGGACCCACCTTGCGGAAGATGTTCGTCTTGGTCTCCTGCTGGGCGGGCGCGGGCGGCTCGGGCTCCGGGTCGCTGTCGGCGGGCGGCGAGGCGGGCCGCTGCTTGGGCGGCGGCCTGTCTGTCTGTCTGTCTGTGGGACCCACCTTGCGGAAGATGTGCGTCTTGGTCTCCTGCTGGGCGGGCGCGGGCGGCTCGGGCTCCGGGTCGCTGTCGGCGGGCGGCGAGGCGGGCCGCTGCTTGGGCGGCGGCCTGTCTGTCTGTCTGTCTGTCTGTCTGTGGGACCCACCTTGCGGAAGATGTGCGTCTTGGTCTCCTGCTGGGCGGGCGCGGGCGGCTCGGGCTCCGGGTCGCTGTCGGCGGGCGGCGAGGCGGGCCGCTGCTTGGGCGGCGGCCTGTCTGTCTGTCTGTCTGTGGGACCCACCTTGCGGAAGATGTGCGTCTTGGTCTCCTGCTGGGCGGGCGCGGGCGGCTCGGGCTCCGGGTCGCTGTCGGCGGGCGGCGAGGCGGGCCGCTGCTTGGGCGGCGGCCTGTCTGTCTGTCTGTCTGTGGGACCCACCTTGCGGAAGATGTGCGTCTTGGTCTCCTGCTGGGCGGGCGCGGGCGGCTCGGGCTCCGGGTCGCTGTCGGCGGGCGGCGAGGCGGGCCGCTGCTTGGGCGGGCGGCCGCGCTTCTTCTTCGCCGGGCGCTCCTCTGAAGGCCGGGCCTTCGGCGGCCGCCCCCGCTTTTGAGGCGCCGCCGTGTTCGATACTGACGGGGACGCTGACGTCTGAAATTTGAAAGATGTTCCATCAGTACTATTTCTCGAAGAAAGTTTTCAGTTCTCAGCCTGTCCCGTTCTGGGTGTGTATTTATATTTTGCTTCGAAAGAAGCACCGACCATAAGCAAGATATTGCTACAAGGTCGCTCCAAATACAGATACAAATAATATTATCTATATTTTCATTAAAATTTTTGAATGGCACGGTGGAACAGTGGTTAATGACCCCGACTGGCGGTCCCAGGAGTTCGTGGGTTCGATTCCCATTCGGGACAAATATTTGTGTGATAAACATCTGGGTTTGTTCCATGTCTGGGTGTGATAATGTATTTATAAATAGCTATGTAGGTATATCAGTCTCTGACACCCATAGTACAAGCTCTGCATAGTTTGGGGTGAAATGACCGCGTGTGGAAATGTCCCAGATATTTTTTATATTTATTACTATTTATGACATTTAAACCTTAAAACAATAACAATAGTCTTGAGACTTTCGCGTTCCATTACACTAAATATTAGTATTTATGGGTCTACACGCGATATTAGGAGTAGCAATTACATAGCTACTGAATGCCCGACGTTTACCAACGACACCAATCATGGTTCACGAGTTCGCTCGCGACCATCATTGGTGGAACCCAGTCGAAACGTCAGGCAGTAAGTAGCTATGTAATTGGTACTCCTAATATCGTGTGTAGATACATAAAGCCTAATATTTTGAAAAATAGAGTCCACTTACCGTATGCTGCGCACGCGGCGCATCATCGTCGCTGGAGGCCGCCGAGACGCGATTGGCGAGCGAGCGGCGGCGGCGCGCGGGGCCCGGCGACGGCGACGACGCCTCCGAGTCCGACATCTCCGATATTGGACTCTGTTGTTAGGGGAATTAGGGTTAAGTTTGTTGGTCAATGTTGGCGACGACGCCTCCGAGTCCGACATCTCCGATATTGGACTCTGTTGTTAGGGGAATTAGGGTTAAGTTTGTTGGACAATGTTGGCGTAAGAAGGTTTATGATATTGACCTCTGTTGACAGGGGAATAAGGGTTAAGTTTGTTGAACAATGTTAGAAAATGAAGGTTTATGATATTAGACTCTGGTGACAAGAGATTAAGGGTCTGTCAAAGAGCTAACGATCATGAGGAACTTAAAAGAGTGTGTATTAAATGGTATTGGTAGTTAAAGAGTTGCACTTTTGTCTTTTTTCTTTTCATGGTATGTTTCAACTTAGCGACTATATAATACTACTATGTAATATTGTACACTTTTGGCAAATAAAAAGGTCATTAGATCATCGTATAGTCGAAAGACTCCCACTGCTGGACATTGGCCTTCCTCAATGAATACTGATCGCTCCTGTGACGATCGTATTCAGTGCTCCAAAATGGCGGGTCTTTTAGCAGATCTTTGTTCCATCAACAGAATGTTTTATAACTAACGTAAATGTTAATACACCAATATTCCACTTTTGAAACAAACGAAATTTCCACTTTCCCTTGAAAGTGGAAAATTCGTAGCGTTTAAGCTCCTATAGTGCTTTTGCCTGTGAATAATGTACTTACAATTGTAGATACTGTGACCTGCGGATAATGCGTTTATAGATTGTGTCTATAAAGTTCCGTAAATATGGAGAGTAAGGTGTTCCTATACATTAACGTCAATATGTCAATATCTGTCCAAAGTACACAGAGAAAATCTACTTGTATTATAAAAACAAAATAAACAGATACGCACAATACTCATAAAATAAAATATAAATGTAATAGCAAACTCGTGTATAAGCAGAGAGGTGGAGGTCACGAGGCAACGTTAACGCGACAGAGAGTCAAACGCAGGCGACAGCAAAACAACAGCCTACAGACACTTCTTATGTAACAAAAAAAAAAGGCGAACTTCAAGGATAAAACTAGCGAATAAGGAGATACGATACGATAGACAAATATTCGTAACGAAATAGAATACATGCATCATACACCTGAAAACAATGCCGTAATGTATAACTTATCTGTAGAGCGTCCGATCTACATAATATAAAAATATGAAAATATTGACCTTAATCAGATTATACTTATTATATGTAAGTATTTCAATATCGTCTTCGAATAATCCATACAACTGAATAAAATTGTGGTGTCTCGTTTGTAATATTAAAATAACGATGGGTATGATTCAATATTGGGTACCAATAAAAAAAAACACAATTAAAAACATTTTTGTCTGTGTATCTGTACCCATTTTGAAGGGACTTACTAATAAATTGCTAATTTTATAAGGTACATTATAGGCTGCCAAAATAATTTCCACACGGACAAAGTCGTGGTCTTCTGCTAGTGAGAAATAAACGAAACGTTAACAATGAATCGTAAATTTTATCACAGTTTTTGCGACATCTAACAGGAAAATAAGTTCACCATTTAGATACCCAATGTTTCTTTCAGATTGCCTTTACATTTCCTCATGTAACAATATCTACTATTTAATAAAGTCTAAGAAAAGTAAGACAGAAAAGTATAAATATTATTTTCTCTTTCCTTCTCTCTATTTCACAAATAAGTCTCTTTCTTTTTATTTTACAAATAAGTTTATTATTTACGGCAAATAGGCGAAAAACCCAGAAGGTTAGAGGAAATATTTAACGCAACTATTTAACCTCTTTTCGTATTTAGCATACACTCAAAATGCAAAGATACTTAGGCATTGCCATTCCTGCAAAACTGCAAATAGGTAAAGTTAGAATTTTAAACTTGTTATGTTACGAATGGCGAAGCTTCAGAAACACCAGTATAAAGAAACACTCACGCTGAAGACTCGCTACTATTTTATCGTTCACAATATTTCAGCTTATATAAATCGCACTGCAAAGCAGCGTTCTCGCAGAGACAGAAGCTTTTAATTTAAGACAAACTTCTATCTATCTCGTATGTTGTGCTACCGCCCTAATAAACTTATCTGGGTCAAACCTATTCATTAACTTTTATAAAAGAAAAGTCAGTGTTAAATTAATTCTACATCGAAAACTATCACAACGATGGAAACACCATTCCCGATATGTATATCAATTCCATACAGCGTTCCCACAAAAATAAGAACACAAAGTAAAAACGAAACGACATCATAATAATCTTATCGAGAGCTCGCTTAACTTTATGCACAGTATGGTTTCCTCGGACGAAGTTTTTTGATCCGAGATAACCTCGGCTCGTAATTTATTTTTATCGCCTTATTACGCTACGAAATTGCACTTTATTCCTTCGAGTTGGACAACCGACTAGATTATTTCGTAGAATTAACCATTACTCAGTGAGCACTGTAAAACTTTATTTGCCACAACTTACCTTCAAACATTCAGATGGTTTCAAGTTAACGAGTTGAACATTTTTATGAAAAGCACGTATAACTGCTTTATTACCTTTACTTGGACAGAATAGATAACTCACTTCTAATGCTGGCATTGGTTGGAAAAATCTCGTGTACAAATCTAATATCAAAGTATCAAAGTCATCCTACACAACATTGTAGATGAAGATTTCTTCCATACCCATAAACATTCACCATCACAAACTAACCTCTAAAGCTGTGGCTCTAGCAGCCAAATTGCCGTGTACAGCGCCGATGGCCTGCCACAAAACGCCTTTTAACTTGAAGAACTCCCCCATAATGGCGTGTCTCTGTTGTCCCACGACTCCATACCCTAAACTAGCCTCGAAGTCCACGAGGCATCTCCTCAGGTTGCATTTGAGGGTGGCCAAGTTGATCCACCTCTGGTGAGCATTCTTCTCCTGGAGGTTTATTATCTGCTGGAGTAACCTGGTCAGGGTTTTCAGAGGAGTGTCCATTTCCGAATAGTCCAACTATATTGGCTTACGGGAATGAAGATGTACGATTGTACATTCGGTGGTTCGAAGAAACGATTGATTGTAGGACGCCAGTCTCACATGCTTCATCTTCAATGTTTCATGGATATTCTTTTGATTGATTACTAATCTCATTTATCCCAATTTCGTTCGACTCTTTTTGAAAAATCATATAACTATGTACCGTAACTAACGAGAAGTGTATCTGTTATGGACCAAATGATAAATTGGGCATTATTCATACTGCCCGGTCCATATGAAAAATGCCCAATATGAGAGTGCAATTCAATAATAATTATTCAAATAATCACTTTGACCGGGCATTATACATAATGTTTATCACCTTTTGGGCAAAGTAATACAAACTTATGTAGAAAAAACTTTAATTAATCTTACCATTTGATATACAATAGTTTAATATAAAAAGTAGTTACGCCTCTAAAAATATTGTGGCGTGAAAAAAATATCATAACAAAAGGGGGTAATGGACATAATTTGGCGGCGTAACTCGTAAGACACGCTATTTTTCAAAATTGCAATATAAATAAAGGCGTTTACACCCAAAATCGCTGAACACATGAGTGTCATTTCATTATTATTGTTAGTATTGATGCACGGGGGGATTACGATTACGGAGACATTGGCTATTTATTGTTTTTCCTCGTTTCGGCATTTTAAATCAAAGTCCAAACACAAAGCAAAATCAACGTCCAATAACGCGACAAGCGTAACGGTCACACAAAATAATAAATACACGGACGAACTTAATCTATACACACATGGACGAAAATGGTTGAATACATAGATAAATGTATGGTCAATACACAGCAGCGGGGGTTACGAATGATAAAATAATCGAATTACGTAAAAATATAAGTGAAGTTTCCCATATACAAAAATTATTCATCCTATTCTAAAAATTACGCAGTGAGTATTACCCATTACGACACTATGAAAACGTGTCAAACAGCGTAACTTTGTAAAAAGCGTTATACAGAGTGGAAATTTTACGTTTTAATTTATTGTTAAATTATTTAAAAGCACAAAAGACAATTTTATTATTTTTCTCAAATTACGCACAATTATCATATTGCCCAATTATCACATAGCCATATAATAATGACCGCGCATAATGACAAATAATGAAGTTGAAATAATAATTAATCACTTGGCCCGATAGGGCTAGACATTATACATAATGCTCGGGCATTATTAATAATGCTCGCATTAATCACTTGGTCCATAACATATCTTAGTCTCAGATATTTGGAAAAAAATTTACATAAGACTGAATTTTCATCTTTGCCCGATCATCACACACAATTATTGACGCGTATTCTGACTACAAACCGTCTGTCAACAACCGACTCGACAACACAATTCGCATTAGCGAAATGACTGATGAGTATCGAACTATCCCTCTAATACGTGTTGCTTGGCAGACAAATACTGAGAGATTGCTGTGGGTGAAACTGCAAAGTGTCAAAACAATGCAAATGCATCTGCTGGCTAAGTTTCCTAGTACGGAGAACTGTTTATCTTCGGAACACGACACCTGGGAATAGGTGCATCGCATGTATGCGATATTCTATCGTGCATCGTAGCACTTTGCTAAAAAGTATCGCATTTGTAGCTAGCACGATATGTAGTTTGATACCTATTCAAATGTTCTGACATGCGGAATTTCTCTTGACTTGAATGCTCGTTTACCAGTAAGTACGGTAGTAACTACTATGTTAAGTCACGTCAGTTATATTATAACATTGTAAGTAGTCAAACGATCCGAAGAATATAAGACCAATTTTATCTCGGCTGAAAAGGCAACATTTTCGCATCAACCGTGGTGAATATTTCTTTCGGGTCTATTTATATGAATATATGCTTTTCGCCAGCGACTTCGTCCGCGTATAGATGTTTGATGGGTAAAACATTACTTCTTTATACCACAGTCGGTTAAAAAGTAGCCTATGTCCTTTGTCAGATTCTGGACTATATCAGTACCAAATTTCATTTAAATTGGTTCAGTACTCTATGCGTGAATACGTAACAGACAGACAGACAGAATTACTTTCGCATTTATAATATTAGTAAGGATAACAATATATCCGCCAATATTATTTATTAGACTGTCCTCGTGAAATAATGTCGTCTAAGTGAATTGGAAAATGCCGAATTGTTCAGATAACGCTAGCACAATGTCAACGGAAGCTAGTTAACGAGTTACGAACACAGATATGACATTGCCTCTAAGTAAAGCGAAGATCGAAATTCACAATACATTTCTTGATGTGGAAATAAGCCACGTACGTTGTAAGTGCCACTTGAATGCTAACTAATTCGAGTTCTTTCTAGATAAGAGGGGCGATGAAGGTTATGTTCTGTTGACTGAAATTTATACCAGGTTTGAAAATGGGGTAGTCCCATGGCTTGTTTTTCAATTGCCATGTCAACCGAGGTATCATAAATATCACCACATTTCGCTCAAAACAGGCAAAATTTCCTTTATTTCACGAAACACTTCGGCCTTTTAATAGACACCTTCCATTATCATCACTTCTGAAGGAGATCAATTCCATGAAACAAAACAGCATCTATGCATATATCTACAACTCATCAGCTTCCATCGCAACCTTCCCAGTAAAGTAGCCAACGCAAGCCGGTACTGATCATCAGTGCCGTAACTAGCCTTTTATGCGCCCGGTGCGGGCTTTCAAAACTGCGCCCTTGAAAAATGTTCTAATCAGGCTCTGACAATAAAGTGGACAAATGTGCATAAAAATAAATCTATCTATTTTTTGTTTACGAAAGTACTTATAGTCCAGTCAAATTAGGTAAAAATCTCGGAGAGATACCCAGCTGTAAGTCTGTAAATACTTGTATATTGACGTCCCTCAAAGTGGTCTCAAAACCTACATATTGTAGGGTGTACGCAACTATTAAATTTTCAAGGTCGAATGTCACAAATATCAGTTTTATGAACTTTTGAGCGAAACGGGAAGTTTTATCATAAAAGTGTGTAGGAAAAAAATGACTTATTTTCTATTTATCTATAAAAATTGTCTTTACGTTTTATTTACGATTTTAGACTTTCGCGTTCCATTACACTAAATATTTGTCTTAATGGGTCTACACGCGTTAATAGGAGTAGCAAATTACATAGCTACTTACTGCCCGACGTTTCGACTGGGTTACACCAATCGTGGTCGCGAGCGAACTGGCGCTGCCCGTCTTCGTCTGCCATTGCGGTTGTGAATATCTTGATCCACCCCGAACCAGCACTCATGTCATTAGTACAGCTACCCACATTAGTCCGACACACAACACTCACTGCATCCGGGTTGATTTTAGACGTAACATTCCGCGGTATGCACTTATTAATCACTGGATTCCATGCCGACGATAATTTAAATCCATCTTCCCTATTGAAATTCTTGTGCTTCTTTATTTCAATAGCTTCTCGCACCATTCTTGTATGATAGTGACGATCTGTGGAGAGGACCTTCGGGTCATGTAGCTCCATCCAGTGATTAGTACCCATGTCTAATAGGTGCTCAGCCACCGCGGACTTGTTCGTTTGTCGATTTTTAACAGCTGCAATATGTTCTTTCACCCTCACGGCTATAGCCCGTTTGGTTTGTCCAATATAAGAACTACCACAACTGCAATCGATTTTATATACACCCGGAGATTGGAAGGGAATTACGTCTTTCGGTGTCCGCAACATTTTAGACATTTTATATAACGGAGTATATACAGTCTTAATGGAGTATTGTTTCAGAACTGTTCCAATCTTATCCGTTATACCTCTTATGTAAAGGCAAAAATGCTGATTGCCGATTAACCCCAGGTTCCCCTCCTTTGTATTTTGCCTTCTAGTCCATCCCGGCGTCCCATATCCGTTGCGTTTCAGTACCTCCTGAACATGCACGAGCTCTGCCTGTATATGCTCAGGGTCACACAGTTCATACGCTCTATTCATTAACGACGACACAACAGATTGAAGATGTCTGGGGTGGTGGTGTGAAGAGGCATGCAAATACCTGTCAGTGTGTGTGGGTTTCCTGTATACAGAGTGAGCCAGGGTCCCATGCTGTTTCGCACAAATTTTAATATCTAAGAAGGCCAAGGATCTATCCTTCTCCAGTTCAAATGTAAACCTTATTTTTGAGTGTAACGAGTTCAAATGCGACAAATATTGTTCGATCTCCAGTTGACTACCGCTGATGATGAAAAATACATCATCAACGTACCTCTTCCACAGTTTCACAGTACAAGGTCCATTGCGTAATACCTGGTTTTCAAAATTTTACGTTTTATTCCTAAGATTCACCATTTCAGAGATACAGCGATGCAAATAGTTGAAAAAGTTGTATTTTCAAAAGCTTCCAGGCCCACGTGCGATTGTGCTAGACAGTTAAAATTTTCACGGATGTTGTATTTTAGTAGCCTCTATAACATCTTATACTAGAAAAAGCTTAGAACTAATGTTTAAGTGGGTTCTCATACAAAAATTGTGTTTTTTTTTCTTACACTTGGCCGGTTTTTAACGTGGTTAACTGGTTACCTCAGTAAACCTATTCCAGACGACACCATACATGAAGAACACATTGTTTATAAGGAAGCCTAGTTAAATAATTATTTTGTGTTGTTTTCAGTATTCAGAATTTTAAAAATGTTTATTTTTTTCAGTTATACTTCAATCAGAAGTTCTAATAATTGGTTATTTCGTACTTTTTGACCCATAATAAGTAGTTTTAATGTACTGAAACGCGAAAGACTTATAATACTAAAAACGACATAAAACGATTATTTAAGGGGCTCCCATAAGAAGAACGTGTACTTCATGTAGAAATGGTGTTGACTGGAATATTTTTACTGAGGTAACCACATTAAAAATCGGCCAAGTGTGAGAAAAAAAAACCATAATTTTTGTATGAGAACCCACTTAAACATTGGTTTTAAGCTTTTTCTAGTATTAGATGTTATAGAAGCTATTGAAATACATCATTCGTGAAAATTTTAACTGTCTAGCACAATCGCACGTGGGCCTGGAAGCTTTTGAAAATACAACATTTTCAACTATTTGCATCGCTGTATCTCTGAAATGGTGAGTTTTAGGAATAAAACGTAAAGACAATTTTTATAGATAAATAGATGATAAGTAATTTCCTCCTACACACTTTTATGATAAAACTTCCCGTTTCGCTCAAAAGTGCTTAAAACTGCTATTTGTGACATTCCACCCTACCATATGTAGGTTTTGAGACCACCTTTAGGGTGTCAATATCTAAGTATTTACAGACTTACAGCTGGGTATCTCGAATTCCGAGATTCTTACCTAATTTAAGCTTAAATGACTGGACTATTAGTAGATTTCTTTAAGATAAAAATTGTTTATTCAAAAATATTTGCTCAAATACAGAAATGACACAAAGTACTCGTAAGAATTTTGCAATATCGCGTTGCAAGTAAGCTTTACGTTCATTAGGGTACCTGCATGTCAAATTTCAATCATCTATCTTATGCAGTTTCGATTTTCTCCATACAAAAGTTTTTTCCGCAAATTCCCTTCCCAGTAAAAAAATTGCAATATCCTGTTGCAACTAAGCCTTAAGTTTACCAAGGTACCTGCATGCCAAATTTCAAGCGTCTTACTTAAAGGTGAATTTTTCATACAAAAGGATTTTCCCGATTATTCCCGATCCCGTGAGAATTTCGGGAATTTCTTTCTTAGTGCACCTCTACGGTATCTAAGCTACGTCTCTTCCAAATTTCAAGTGCCTAACTTTAGCCGTTTAGGCTGTGCGTCGATACGCCCTCAAGCTTGCACTCACAGGGAACCTTTGAGGTGTCTGGCAGAATAATTGGCCCATTGGATTGGTCTGGCAGCTTACAATTAGTCTGGAAATAGTACCACGTAGTTATATACGTCAAATTTAGGCTTGCTAAAATGTCGTAGTTTGCCTCTGTTTTGGGACACCTTTAGTTCGCGCTACCTGTGAAACGGCCCCGCTTTCGAGCAAGTGAGTACGCGTACTCTCCTAAGTACATACTAGACTATAAGTCATGGAAATTGTAGCTTTGCTAAAATGACGTAGGTCTGGCGGCCCTGTGATCTTGGTCCAGTCGTCTCAAATTTGTTTTTTGATCTCAGAGGCAAGAATATCTACAAGCTCGTTTTGAATATAAGGCGTAAAATACCTTTTTAACCACCTTTACAAGTGTTGTTGTTTCAAGATCGCTTGAAAAATGCCATATAGATATAGATAGTACAGAGGGCGCGTCTACACCATATTCGCCAGAAAACAAAATGTACCTACTAACTACCATGCATGAAACAAAACTAGATACTGGTCTGGTCATTTCTGCGCCCCTCCAGGGTCTGCGCCCTGTGCCTGGGCACCGCTGGCACCGCCCTAGTTACGGCACTGCTGATCATTGTCTGTCACTCTTCTATGTTTGAGGGTCAAAGGGGGAAACAAAAGAGCATCAACTCATCGGCTCCCTTTTGACATCGCGCGCGCGTGTTGCAACCTTCCCACCAAAGTAGCCAACGCAAGCCGGAACTGATCATTGTCTATCACTCTAGGGTCAAAGGAGATTTCTAGACAGAAACAAAAGAGCATCAACATAAGTCAGGGGATACCAGTCACATCTATCTGTCCGGTGGTTGGTGAACGGTATACGGGTAAGCGACCCCGGCTCCTCGAGCTACTATCGACTCAGTCCAAATCATCCGAGGCGATAGTATCCTTCCTCCCCTTTTCCTTCCCCCGTCATATTTCCTTGCTACTCGTGGGAACGCAATGACCTTGTTTAAACAATGCACAAGACAGAATGGCGGCGACGTGGTCCACAACCCGTCACGTCACGTTACCCACAGAGGTGAAAAGTGGATCGCTGGAAGTGATCTCTGCCTACCCCTCTGGGAAAAAGGCGTGATTTTATGTATGTATGTATGTATCTACTTTATCTCATTAGCTTCCATTGCTAATTGTCGTATGGAACGATGACTCTATTTTACTCCATAATTACTTAAGGTAGTTGCTTGCCATGCGAGAGCTCGCCAGTTCAAACCCCGCCACGTACCAGTGTGTTTATCAAATTTGAAATTTATATGTACGACTATTCAACGCTTTAACGGTGAATGTATGTATGTATGTACCCACCGGCTTCCCCTTGACGTCGGCGAGCGCATGCCGCAGCTCCTTCGACTCGTACGGCTGGTCGGGCGGCTGGGCGGGCGGCGGCGCGAAGTTAGACAGGCTCCATGATGGCCGCTGGGCGGGCGGCGGCGCGGGGGCGGGGGCGGCCGGCGCGGGGGCGGTGGACTCCGCCGATGAGGACTCGCTCTCCGAGTCGGAGGGCGACGAGCTGCCGGAGCTGGGGCTCGCCGAGCCGATTGGGGAGAGGAGGCTGTGGGGAGAAGTTGGGGATGAATTAATATTCGTGAAGGATTTTCAGGCAGTATAAAAAAACGTGATTCTTAGGTTGTGTAGTCGACCAACCCGCACTTGGCCAGCGTGGTCGACTAAGGCCTTATCGCTCTAGTTTAGGGTAGGCCCGTGCCCCAGCAGTGGGGACGTATATGGGCTGATGATGATGATGATAAAAAACGTAAAAAGTAAAATATGTTTATTGTAACGGACTTAAAACCTAAATTTGAAAGAAAAATCTATATTGTAACAGACTTTAAACTTAAGGTAAAAAAATATAACATATGTTTCAATATTCAAAATCACACTTATACGTTTACATTAGTATATACTGCTTGGAAGCTTTTAATTAAGGAATTTAATAAACGTAGAGATAATCTTTTAATTGGCAATTTTGCGTTAATAAACAAACATTATGCAACATAATCTGTTTCATAATTTAACATGATTCCAACCTTGATAAAAAAAATCATATGGTACTATATTGATCATACGTCCAAGAAGTATATCAGTAAAAATGCTTATCATATGATGGCTAAAGGGCACAGGACCAACGTTAAATGTTTGCTAGGGCAAAAAAATATTTATTTATATTTGCAAAGATACTTACGGCCCTATCGTGGTGGTGGTGGCTGCGACTTCGTCATCGCTCTCGGACAACCCGAGGTCCTTATTCACCCGATCGCTGTAACGATTACATTCTATTAACTATTATACACTTAATAATTTGAAGAGTATAGGGGAAACACAAAAGATCTTAATAGGCCGAAGTGAACTCCTTCGGTCCTTACAATCAGTTTATACAGGGGCGACTCTATGATTCATACCATGTTGTTGTACTGGTCTCATCTAGTAGGCATCCGTACAAAATACAATTTAATGTACTTTGACACATAATAATACAATAGTTTGATTACAACAGACCCGACGCCCTCGTGCAATGCTAGGTAAAGTCACCCCTATGTTATTAAATAAAAGATAACTCTGTTTGAAGGAAGCCTCTAAAACAAACATATCAAAGTTTAAATAAAGAGATAATTGAAACACTTACGGCGATACTGAACTTCTCGAGTTTGATATCCGGTTGTCCAAACCTGCAACAAATAAAAAGGAATATTTAACACGCTGCCAATAATATATTAATCACAATATACATCTTCCTTGTAGATTAAGGTATTAACAGTTACATACATAAAAAGTATGTCATAGCTACTGTAAATTGTCTCCGATTAACTCAATAAAAGTTTGTAAAGTTGCTTCAACGATGATGTGTTTGCTACTTTATCTAACGACGCTACGTAGTTTATTTGCATTCCAATAAACTTTCAGACAAATCTAATCTAGGGATTAGTGACCACAAATCCCTAGCCGCACATAAATGCAAGTTTCTATCACATTTGAGGATCGTTCAAGTGTTACATTAAATTTGCTTCTATAAATAAGTCCGTTTGATTCGAGTTGATGGCCCGTCGTATTAGGAGAACTTTTAATTGCTCCCAGGGGCGACGAAGACCCAAAAATCCCATATTCATAGCCCGCTACATCGCCCACTAATAATCCTATGAATAACAAACACAAGTGTAAAGTGCAATGTTGAGAAAGGGCTGTTTACTTAGGCGTGATATAGGACGAAGCTATGAACCGTCACGGTATAAGCCAAAAGCACCTTTACTTCAACGCAATAAGCGCCATAACACCTGATTTACGATCATGGTTTCTAATTACATGATCCCATTGGACGGTACACTTGTGAATAAACACATGCTCTTTATTGCTATACGAGTAGAATCCGTTTTATAATACATATCGGTTAAATGTGTAAACATTGCAAGTTATTTTAGTACATCTCTTTCATAGCAAAGTTCTGTAGAAGATTACTTAAGTATTCAGAGTGTAATTCTAATAAGGCTTATAATTGTGAGAATTGTTAAGTTTTTTTATTGTATTTGTGCTAACCCACGCTATGTATATTTATGTTCCTGTCATAGTCATATAGGAAGCGTGCATTTGCATTTCCTTTTCGACGTTTCATTTGCCACATACTATTTACTATTCCTTTCACATCAAATGATTAACGGAATAGCCGATTAATTGATATTTGAAATAATAAATTGAATTAAATGTTTGTTTTATTTGCACATAATCTACATATGTCTTTTATGCAAGTTACCATACCAAGGCTAAGCCTCTACTGTAAGGAAAGATTGACAGACACCATATATCATAAATTTGTATCATATATCTTTTGTATGCTGTACCACCCTACGGTTGAGATTCTTTTGAATGTCATGGAACAAGGTAAATTTTCCCCGGCAATAAGATTGTGTCAGTGACTATTGTCAACCTTAGCGAGCGTTACATCTCGCAGAAACTTTTGTCAAAAGTGGTAGACCACTTTCTTGGCTGACCGCACATCCGGCAGCCCTGGGTAGTTCAGGCGGTAGCGTGTTCGATTCCCGGGCAACAACCGACCGGGTGTAAACAAACGGACTTGCACCCGCGGGTATTTGTGTAACCGATTATGACGTCTAGTGTAAACACCGCGGGGGAACAGTATCAAACACCGAACGTGAATTACAAATATTAATTATGTGGTTTTGCGAACTGACCGGTTAAATCTGTTCTATTTATATCGCATCGTTCTGTGTCGATCGGTGGCTCCCAAAGTGTGGATGGATACTTATATAAACGCTGTGAAGGTATGTTGTAAGCCCAATAACTGCACCCAGTAACCGGTTCCAAATTATATATTTTTGGTGGTTAGTTAAAAAAAACATTGTCATAAATAATTAAAGATAAATCAACAATTATAGATATGTTTTAGCGGTGTGCCAGGATCGTAGCATATGGCAGGAAGTGATATTTGCCTACCTCTCTGGGAAAAAGGCGTGATTTTATGTTATGTATATTTTATGCAATATAAACAACAACAATAAAGATTAACGCCAAATACATGCTTTAAATTGATTAAGGTACTTATGTAAAGTTTGAAAAGCGCTATCACTCAATGTTTACTTAACTAACTGCCCTCTTGGTGCCGTATCTATAGTTAAGCTTAGCGGAGCATATGGTCTGGACTATAGGCTGAATTCCAAAGCTCTGTGCGTAACTAACTCAGGAGTCACTGATTGAAATAATGGGAATAGAGTGGTATCATTTCTGTGTAGAGAATTACAATACTGTTTTAACAACTAAGGTGTATTTACTTTGAAAAACTTAATTTGATGCTGTCGTAATTCATGATTTAGCAGCTCAGTGTCTAACAGTTTTATAAGCCAAAATGTATGTTCATACATGTCGTTTAAAAAGCCGTTTCATTCAGTCGCTTAAATCTTCAATTCACAAATGAAAATAATAACTATACCCAAACAAGCGACCATCAAAACAATAATATAACAATAAATAATAATGTTTGTCAATAATCTTGCTCGCCCAATATTTTTCATGGTTTATTTAGGTAACTTGCAATCTCCATGAAACGTCTTTGCCAATATTTAAGGTAACACAAACAATTTCACTTAACAATGTCTTGTAAAATAAACATAATCATACATATAAATACAATGCCTTATCAATAAATAAACTAAGTCCTATATATGCTGACAATATTCACGAACTTGAAAAACTTATACAATGATTAAGTTTAACATTGTTACGTATGTATAATATACATATCATTTATGACGTCATTTTATAAATGTATTGTGGCAAACTGAAACTATAAAGTATAAATAGGCACTTAGTTCATAATCTTACTGGGCCATGAATACAATTTCATGAATTTAGGTCATTCTTATCGAGTTGAGTTCCAATGTAATACTTAAGTTTTGATAATGCGTATTACGCAGGACTACATGAATAGTAATAGTGTCTGAGTGTTTAAATAGCTTATTTGTAACTTATAATTAAACTTCGAAGCAAGTGTACCTACAATTTGTATGTCTTCAATTGAGATTTACTCCGAGTCTTTTGTTAAATTTGGTTTGAGTTTAAACAGTTAAATAACGATTTTTTAAATAAATTATCATGTATGAGACATAGCTTCATTGATCGTGTCAATTAGTGTAGATTAATATAATGAAGAGCTTCTCGATTAAAACACGAAGGAAAGAAATCCAAGAATAACTAGGTGCGCGTCAAAGCGTATTAAAACCAACACGTCAATCGGATCGATTACACATCACTGAACCACGTAATCGAGTCAAGTACCATTCGATTCTAAAATCAGATCCAGAATCGGATTGGAATTTTCAAAGTTCCGGAAAATTCTAGACAAAACGCTGGCGGCGGCGGCGGCGGTGAGGTGGGGTCAATGACCTCCCGCGCCAGACGATGACTCCTTTCCACACTTTAGGGATGATAGATATCGAAAAACATCTGGCGCAACGTTCCGTTACACGTAATCAATTCGTATCGTCTCTTTGTCCGAGGTACCTCAATCCCGAAACGGAATTACTTTAAGACACCAAAAAAGAAAAATGGTAATCTAAATCCCGAATTCGATTTGCCGGTCCGCCAGTCAACGCACATAAAGATTTTAGTGTCACTAAATGTCCCTATTTATTTATTTACATGTGTAAAGTCTGCGTATTAATACATTTTTCTCAAAGTAAATTATAGTATGTCATGGATCTAACCAAATTGTTTCTTGTTATAATAAGATAATAAAAAAGTGTTTTATGTATTAGTATTCACAAGAACTTAGTGTCTGTCTAGTTACCCGAAATAGTACTTAATCATTCGAGTTGTGTTTATTTCAATTTATCCAAGGTGACTTCTGATATCAGTATTCATTCATAAAAAAATTGTATTCCAAATACTTTTGGTACGCGTGTCTACAATGTTAATTAGATTCGTATGAAGCTATAGGAGTATAGTGATCTGTCTGGTCCTATCGGACGATAGGTCGTTTTTTGCTTATATGACTCGTCCTATTCAATTCTAAGTATAATCGGCGTTAAATCGAATCCCCGATGGGATAGAGTCGGCGGTTACTCGTCCATAGTGAGATTGTCAGAAAGTAGCAGCTTTTTTAGTTCAACTCTTGGAACTTTTGTGTTCGTTGAAACGCCTTCTTTGAGGCCGTTCTATGGTTTTAACAGAAAATAATATAGTGTTGTCCTAAAAATAACTTACATAAACAACCAATAACAATAAATAAATAATGACCCGATTTGGTGCAATAGTTCGGAAGTAAACGCGCACATTTCAATGAATAATTTTTACTTAAATAGGTCAACTAATCGCTTAGTTCATATATAACGATAACTTAATAAATATACCACATACACCACTAAGCTGCAGTATTAACGAGCAACCAGTCATCGATATAATTGGCGTAAGGTTCTCAACCAGGCCCTTCGTCCAATATAACTCGCATGGAGTGTGTAAGGCGCAGTTAGACGGGCCCATTAAATATATCGGCCGGTCGAGGCAAAACAAACCAAACGGTTGTTTAGAATTAATAGCCCTATTAATTTGATAGTAATTCGGGGTTGCGAATGAACGTTCAAGACAATAAATAAATCAATTATAGACAAGATCACTTACTTTGATCTGATTACGTGGTAAGTAGCTTAAGTACTTGAGTTATTGATATTCGAAACAACATTGGAATACAAAAATATACTTAAATATGGAAAATACACACGTCTGGATGTATTATTTACGGGATAAACACAGATTTGTGTAAACGATACAAATCACATACAGGTTCCAACACCATGTTTTCGTCCTAGATGTACATTATAAGAAAGCTCGCACTGAGAAATCCGTTAACGCGACGATATTGAGTAAGCTCATTAATCGAGTTAGGAGAACTACCCATATTCGGAAGCCGGTCAGCGCACACGGCTGGTAGGAGCTGGATGCGAGTGGCCGAGGAGAGAGAGAAGTGGCGTGCATTTGGGGAGGCCTATGTCCAGCAGTGGACTGTAATGGGCTGATGATGATGATGATGCACACAGGTGACTCGGAACACTGCACTTACTCACATCGCTGCAATTAGGTACATAACATTGTCTACAAATGTACATAAATCGTGTCCATAGAGACCTTTTCAATATGTAAACACGAATACATACGCGATTTGCAATATGTTATTTGTAAACATGAACTTTTGTAGGTATTTCTGACACAATCCTCGACTACTGCTTAAGCATTTACCTTTTTGGGTCTTACAAGATACATATGGATAACATGTTCTAAAATAAGGTAACATCTACTATGTGAATCAATATTAAACTATAAGTAGGAAACTAGAATGTGTGGTTTTATCATCTGAGACTTGATTGCTATCTGATTTGAAAACATCAGGAAACCAAACTACGTATTTAAAAACCTATATTATAATAACAGCCAAATTAAAAACACACGATAGTGTTAAAAGTCCCCATAACAGGATAATTTGAGAAAAGATATGAGTCATCGTGCCCCATCAACCATCATTGACGGGAAGTCCCTTCCCATACTTGAAATTAACTTTATAAGTGGTGCTCTTTAACTCTCCACATAGAAAAATAAAGCCTACGTCTCAATAGTAACAAATCTAAAAACCTGTAAGTGGTCACTGAATTATGGACGGTTGTAAACAATTTGAGCAAAGTTCACGATTCCGAGTCACGATGCAATCGCGTGTTTACTTTCCCACGTCCATTCTGCCGCAGCCATTGATGAGAAAGAACTATCGGCAGCCGATAGTGGTTTTAATAATGGATATGAATAGTTTATTGAATGGAGACGTCGGAATAATCAATCGGTTTAAGGTTTAAGTAGACGAGTTGTGAAAGACACGGAACTTTGACGCTGTATCAAGTGAAGATGGAACGGCTAGGATTTAGGAATCCATATAAAGAAGATAATTGTTAATACAGATGATGGTCAATCAATTGCAATATTACGCGTCAACTGCAATTATTAAATAACTCAGACAAGTATTCAAAAATAATGCTTTGGTAATCGACCAGATAGATGTTTTAATGATAACGCCAAAGATAATAATTATTTCGCCCAGAAATAGAATGAATATCCACTACTAGACTTTGTTGATATTGTTTAGACAAAACTATCACTCAAAGAAGAAGAGCATTGTAACTGATTCACTAAAGAGATATCTACTCAAATATTAACTAAAGTACCAAGATTTGTTAACCAAATAGGAAACTCTAAGGAGCAATTTGTAAGTAATATTAACAGGTGAGTGTGGCTAACGGCTGTATCCATCACCGAGTGCATAAACTATCAAGTACCGTGGAAGCCTGTGACGTCATTCGACTAACATCGTCCCAAGTAGGTTTAACACGTAGCGTCCAAATAATTAAGGACACAAAAGCACTTTGAACTAAGCAGAAATATAGTAACAAGTATAAAGCTCCATAGGTACGCAGTTTTTCGATATTAGGACAAAATGTTTACGGGAAAGCATTTACAGGAAGCTTACTATTCATCCACTCGAAACAGCCCTAATGAACTTGTAATAGTTCAAAGGTTATTGATGTGGAATGCGAAATTCCAGGGAACGAATTTCATTACTAGATACAACAGTCGATATAATTCAACAGATTCACCGAAACGACGGGATTACTGGGATTCGAGAAATGCGTATGCAAATTATGTCAGTTCCTGGAAATGGGGGGTAATAGTAGAAATTGTTCACAACCAATTAATCTTTATTACAAAAAGGTCGTGGCAATTCCATGAATCGCTTTGTAGACATTCGATAAATACGCCTCATAAACATGGACGGTTATATGATCAAAGTTGACTTGAGGCTCTTTTTTTTCTTGGTGTATCGGATTAATTTCAATTGATAACGTATTTAGTGATTAGAGAGCGTAAGATTTTTGTAGTAAAATGACATATCAGCTAAATGGCATGACATGACAGTTCAACTAGGTACTAATACTGGGTCATTGGTGAGTCATATATGACTTTTTTTTTCTACGACTACGACTAACTGACATACGATGATGGTTTCGAGTAGCCTCGTCATCATCACCGGACTTGCGGTGGAGCGGATGGCTCTGACCCCTAACTTATATGACGTCTACTGTCAAAATCCTCATTCCCTATATATTATATCCTGCCAAAAGTTTCGTTTTTGGCGTTGCTAGCGCCGCCGGTGGCCGCATACTAATCTTCGTGGCCTCACGCGATTCGCCGGGAAACAATAAATCCTACAGAGTGCAAAACGTCCGCGGACGGCGACGTTATTAACTATGTCACAGTGGAAATGTTTTGAATTATGGACGGGCATTAACGTTCATGTTGGACTTTGTATTGTATATTATATCACCTCGAGTACCTTTTCGGTGGTTGGTTTGTCATCGAAATTGTAATGTTAACTTGCAGATTTGTTCATTAAAACATTAAACATATCGGTTACAGTTTTTCCAGCGACTTCTTCCGCGTTTTATCTCCTTTTTTACACAGTTTCCATTGTTTCTTTGCTCCTATTGGTAGTAGTGTGATGGTATATAGCGTAGATAAATGGTCTATTCAACAAAAAAAAATCTATTCGAACCGGTAGTTTTTGAGATTTGTGTGTTCAAACAAACAATCAAACTCATCGCCTTTATAATATAGAGTATGTGGTGTACTAAACCTGTGTGGTCAGCTTAAGATTTTCAAAAAGATATAACGACTTACAGGTATCTTTGTTGCGTACATAAGGAGATGGACAACATCTGTTTTGTAAGTCTCTGCTGTACCAATGTTACATATCCAGAAAGAAACTAAACAATACAACTTTACGTACAATTTTCATGAAGTAGAACTCACCACAACCAAAACAACTGCCTATCTAAACTACCGCCACCCCGTCACATATTGTATAGCACATACTTAGCAAATACGAACGTAGGCAGGCACAAATATGTAATTAGGAAACTGTTGGTCTGCTACGAAAGGGCCATAACCCGTAATGTGCGTTCGTTGAAACTATTAGGGTTACGCACGGGGCGGAACGAATCCTGTATACGGCATGCATCACGGTCAATCACGTGGCTCGATAGGGTTGATACAATTTCTTACGAATTGGAATGCAAGTAGAATGCTGACTGATGGCCGGGTCGTGTCAATTTGGTCGGATCCGACTTGATCTGACACCGGACTTACATCGAAGTGAGCATGCGTGTATCGCATAGTTATGCATTTTCTACTGACACGTTATTGTAGTTTGTTCATTGAGTGTTTATTTTTCTATAAGACGAATAGTCATCATTACCAACGACCCCAGACTGCTCACATTATAGATACTCATAACAAAATGGTCAATGAAATTCAGTAAACATGCTCAGCAAACTCATTTACAATGAGCATCCTTAGGTGCACCTAATAAAGAAAATGAAAGCAGCCTCAGCCCAACACCGGTGGCAATACTGTTTAAAATGAACAAAAAAGACAACATGCCTTTGAATAATAAGATAAATATCTAACTGGCTACAACCGTGAGTAAATTTAGCTACAAAAACAAAGAAGACCTCCAAGTATGCTGTATTATTAATCTCCATGTTTGCTCGTATTAAAATACCTTTCCACTTAGTAATTTTATATTTATTTTGTGATACAAAGATAACTATGTTAATGAAAAAAAATTGGAAATAGATGAAAAATTTATTTGTCAAAGTTTCTGTTATAGTTATTTTAGATTAAAACAGGCATTTCTACATGAGTCAATATCATTCGACGCTTTAACGGTGAAGGAAAACATCGTGAG
This sequence comes from Maruca vitrata, assembly GCA_039566165.1. Classification (NCBI taxonomy): domain Eukaryota; kingdom Metazoa; phylum Arthropoda; class Insecta; order Lepidoptera; family Crambidae; genus Maruca; species Maruca vitrata. The sequence continues at coordinate 10,395,848 of CM076930.1, forward strand.
GAAACCTGCACTCCTACGAAGAAATTTTTAGGTTATGTAGTCAATCAACCCGCACTTGGCCAGCGTGGTTGCCACATGCCTTATCATCCATAGGGTAAGCCCGTGCCCCAGCAGTGGGAATGTATATAGTCTGATGATAACGATGATGATTTGTGTCGATCGAGATGTTTAACTTTTTTCATGGTACTCTTTGACGCCTACAGGTACAGTGCATATCCTTCTTTCTTCCTTCCTTTCTTCCATTTCTTCCTTCCTTCAACCTTCGAAAGAATGCTAGTTCCATTGCCACAGCCCTACCTCATAAGAGTTGACGGCGGGTGTACCGCGGCCCGACATAATGGATGCCGGTCAAGCGGCCACTAACTCCTTTGTGCGAGCTGATGGCTATAAAGCGGCCGTCGCGTTTGTGTACGCGACATTGGTGCTTTCACAACAGACAATACTGCGACAATGTTACTGAATTTACAATATTAATTACCCATTGTCGGTTACAATGTCGTTTGGAGACACAGATGAATAGTTTGAAACGATACAGAATTAGATACTTTAGGAGAGTTCCTAAATGTGGAAATACTATCGAGCTGTCTGATAGAGCACTTAATCTTGGTATCTCAAATAAACACTTAATATTTATTTAGCAAGTACATTTCGCTTTCATACTCAATCATCATCAGCCCATATACGACCTAGGTATGCAGGTTTCCTCGCGATGTTTTTCCTTCACCGTTAAAGCGTCGCATAACACAAGGGGTTTGAACTGGCGACCACTGGCATGGCAAGCGAACACCTTAACCACTCGGCCATCGACGCTTTTTATAAGTTCATTTTCATCTTAGTATAGAGCTGGTCTAAAAGCGTTTTATGTAGGATACCTTTTAGAATAGCAAGTCGGATGCCACTCACCTTTATATTGATATGTAATTTTACGGTACAAATAGCCAAATACTTAACATTCAAGGATATTTCATTAAGACTAATAGGTAAAGTTAAGGCTATACAAAAACACGGAGGTGTCTGCAGCACCATATATTTCTAGGCCAAAACAACTACCCGACACGCGGAATCCGAAATCACAGTTTCAGACTTTAGTTTTTCACTTTTAGCATACACGCGAACGCAATAAACCACCTTTGCATTTAGTTTTTAAATATTTGTGTGCATTTTCCGCGGTCACTATCATCCGTCTGGGTGCAGACATGTTCCGAAAACGGTGCACACAAAATTTTTTTTTTTAAAGCGGCGCATTTAAAGAAAATGTAGTTGGGAATTTCACTTTATAATTCCACGTTCCGTGTGAACACTGTACGAATGTGTGTTTTAATTTATTTGTTACACGGACCCGTTTGTTTTACGGGCCCGCGGGGTCGTATTAAATGTCAACATGGCAACTAATCGCAGATGCGTTTAGTTACGAGTGATGAATGTATTTTTGTAGAAGTCTTAATAATTTAAATGTAAGTAGGATAATAGAATATATAAGAACTCTACTTCTATGCCTTACTTGTCACGTTTGTTTTATGTATATGCTGTTGGTGTACCTTTTGTAATAAATAAATAAATAGAAAACGGAATTATGTGTTTGATGATTCGTAGAAAGGCAGTGACGTCACATCTAGCAACATGCGTGGTTGACACATTAATAACATACAATTAACAGTAAAAATAAAACTGAATAAAAAACAACATAGGTAATTAGATAAGTACCTGATGACAGTTTGTTGTAGTGTTTACGATTAACAAGTCTTTCATTGTTTGCTTTTTAGACTATTGACATTATAATTGAAAGGAATAGTCGATGCTTATTAAAAAGTACATCGTAGAATACAACATAGATAATCATATTCATTGTTTTATTAAAGTCCGATTTGCATTAACATATCAAATAGGACAAAAATTATATAAAAGATACCAAAGCACGGCACACAAGTGACAAACTATATAACTATCACAACTTTCCCATAAAAGCTCCCTGTTATTTTCCTTCCCAAACTTCCCGATCGGTTCAAAGCATGATCTGTTAACCCATTCATCGTCCGCAGGTGTGTTACCCTTTTCCATTACACGTGGTCGTAAGGAACCTACGCATCTTTAGATACAGTAGAACGTCGGACGAGTGGAGACCGCCTGTTTATTTCCGTTATAAACAAAAGTTGCACAAGTTGAAAGCTCTCGCAATTTGTATTGCGCAAAGGGTTACTTAGGTAAGCTCTACCGGGAAGGATACTTCTTTGTTTGTAACGTAAACAATTGTTATGTTTTCGGACAAACTGGCTATTGACATTTTTTTTTAATGTTAATGGTGAGGAAGTAAACAAAAAAAGCAAATTTTTGTATCGTTTACTATTTTTGTTACGTAAACCTTTTGGTGACTATTATTGCTTTTAAACAATTTGTAATTGCCTGTAATATTTCACTGTAATAGTTAAAACAGTAGCAGGTATTCCCTCGCTCAATTACATACGATCATTATGTTGATTCACAATATCAAATTTGATTCGGTAACGGTGAATACATCCGATGTAGCGTTAATCCTGTTTTATTAATTTATGCGGTCTTTATATATAATTTACTAGTTGTGCTAGCGACTTCGTTCGCGTTTCCCCGTTTTTAACTCATTTTCCATTGTATCTTTGCTCCTATTGGACGCAGCGTGATGTTATATAGCCTAAAGCCTTCCTTGATAAATGGTCTATACAACGCAAAAAGAATTTTTCAAATCGAACCAGTAGTTCCTGAGATTAGCGCGTTCAAACAAACAAAACAAACTCTTCAGCTTTATAATATTAGTATAGATTTACTATCAACTCGTATTTCTATTTAAGTGTTATCACTAGTTAATTAAAACACTGTATGTTCTAATTTTCCTTACGTTTTGTTTATTTAAATGTGATTGCACGATAATTGGTTTGCAAATTACGTTTGAGGTAATAACAATTCACTAGTAAGTAACTATTGAGGTAGATACCAGAGTTAAGTGTCTCTACTAGATACCAGAATTACCTACACGGAATTTTGCTATGGGTTTTTCTATTTAAACAGTTATGATTTTCCGTTTCCAATACTATCTAGGCTAAGTGTGTTTTTTTTGTGAAAATCTGTCAATAGCGTCATTTTCCGTTACCTACACTTCACATTTAGTTTTACCCGCATTAACCCGGAAAACGGAGAAGCGAATATGCGTCGATCTCCGATCCTTAAGTCTCTGCGGATCGTTGCGATCAACAAATATCCAATATTTGTCATCGTTAATTTGTTATCGTTGCCGCGTCCCCGCGCGTAACCGCCGACGTATCAACGGAAAACGACCGCTCGACGATTGGAAATTACGCAATTATAGGCCGGATGTCATTTTCACATGCTCTTCTGTGGAAACGGGTGTCGGTGAGCTTTCTGGAAACGGTCGTGTTTTTCATTAGATCGCGACGTGAACACGTGTATCGTTATGAAGGTTGGGTTGGGACTGATTAGAGCTAAATTTAGCAGCCAAATTTATAATCAAACGACATTTCCAAGTACAGTGAAACCTGGTTAAGTGAGACAGCCAAGGACCAGCAATATTGTTTCACTTATAGAGGTTTTCCACTTACCCGGTGTCTCAGATATCCAGGCGTAAATAAATATCTGTCTCAATAACAGAGGGTTCCATTAACAGAGGTCAGAAAAACGGTTATTTCAGATATAGAGGTGCGAATATTAAAAAATGTGTTACGTAAATATTCTAAATCAGCTTTAATCATCATCAGTGCACTTATCGGAACATTTTGTTCCGAACTCGCTTAAGTTACTGCACTGTTCAAGTTCAGGATATTCTAATAAAAGAAAACGTTTCAGGTTTCCTTGTCCTTCTGAACTCTGTAATTGAATTTAATTTTTATTCTGAATTATTCTACAAAGAGTACATTTTGGCACATTAAATTCCGCACAAACTTCATTGTTCCACTTTCATAAATGGATATTTTTATCTGACGTTTTTCAAACAATGTTTGTTAGTGAAGTAAAACTAAAACTGGAGGTAATTGAAATTTTCAGTAAGTGCGGAATTTGTGGATAGAATAAGAATAAGTAAGCAAACATACAATATGATATTATCCCCGTAACAGAGGTTTGTACATATGAAATACACTCGCTGTCTTAGTAACAGAGGTAAATAAGAAAGATAAATCGGAAGAACGAATCCCAGATATAGAGGTTTGCTTCGTCTCACTAACAGAGGTAATGCAGTGCCAAAGTGTTGGGACCTCCGATTGAGTACTAGATATGGAGGTTTCTCACTTATCCAGGTCTCACTTAATCAGGTTTCACTGTATATTATTTTAAAATTTCAAAATTCGCTATTTACTTGGGAATCAAACTAAGCCGAATGCTTATTATAACGATACGATACATTCTTAAAATAAAGCCCCTCACAACATTAACTCAAATGAACATTTTAAGAATGTTATCATTTTAAAATATTTACACATGAACATACAACCCTGATAAGGTTGAAGTTAGTACTTAATAGTAACAAAAGAGCGCCACCCTTTTACTTTTTGTAGGCAAAATACTTCAGTACCAACCATTATACCTCAGCAAATGAAGCTGCAAGTCCAAGTATCGACTTTCCCATTACCTCATAAAAGCGTAGGCAAAGTTTGTTTACGGCATAACGCTCGGTAGTTAACGAGGCGCCTCACTGATGGTAATTAGGTTGTAATTTATGGGGGTTCGGAACAATGCGACACTAAATTATGTGTATCGCGGATCGGCGCGTACGCATACGAGCCTTTAGATTTACAATGGCGTTCGCGGCTCCGCTGAGACAAGATGGGAGCGTCGATACAGAGGTCGGCACAGTCGACTTAGAATCAAATGTGGGCACTTGGAACGCATGATATTATGCTCAGCTATAGGTATGCTTTGACAAGCTTGCGGGGAATTCATGTTCTTTTGTTTATTTAAGTATTAAGCTATATAAAATACTAGTGACCCGTCATCGCTTCGCTTCGGGTAGATTTAACATAAAAACCTTCCTCATATCTTTCATAGTTAAGGCAGCGTTCGTAAGAAACGCTTTCATTCGACCGTTTTTTCTCTTTGCAAATCCAACTACCACGAAGGTCTTTTTTTTTCAGTTTTTATATAACCTATGACTCTCAGCAATAATTCGGCTTTCTATTGGTGAAAGATTTTCTTAAATCGGTTCAGTAGGTCCCGAGATTACCCCTTACAATTTAACAAATACACAAACTTTTCTTCTTTATAATATTAGTACCTATAGATAACTTAAATTTAAAATTACTTCAATCAATATCATGTCTTTAGGAAGTATCCAAAGGTTACCTATAACTGTATCTGTAACATTATTTTTTATTTCATTTATTTATTCAATAAAGCTTACCAACTTATATGTTACAGAAATATATGTTTACTAACATTAAAGTACTTTATAAGAATTACTATTCAAATGTAAACTGATTTATTAATTTTTAAACCTCATCATTTGCGTTAATCATAACACTGCATATACATAACAAATTAATCGAATAATATTCGCAGACGCCTAAGACTATATTTTATTAAACAGCATCAAATTGATTTGCCAAGTTTCTGTAACTTAGATATTCAATTACACGCACAGCTTGAAGCAATCTCGGCCGGCACATTAACAATGCGAAAATGAGGATTCTAATGAATACATAACAGATTAGATAGATGTAAACAATTTATTCTTTACCTGTTTACATTCAATGTTGCCCTCGGCTAATAACATAATATTTAAGTTAGACTTTATTCCATTTTCTAAATTTGGCTTTAAATCACTTTTAAGTAACATGATTAGATTGTCGTGGGTGTCAGACGTTCGCTCTCAAAAAGGTTTTAAAATAGACACATTAAATCTATCACATTTTTGCAAAGTAATGAGAAAAAATTCTACCAAGCTTCTGACTTTTTAATGATGAAAAATACAAAGGAGTACTTGATGTAAGAAGAGAGTCAAAAAACGTGAGAGCAGATCAGGCTAAAAAATATTTACAACTAGAATACAGTACACTTGATGGTAAGGCGGGTAGCCTTGCTCTCCCTAACTTATGCTAAATGGCAGTATTGGCAGTATTCTTTTGCCTGACATTGCACCTGCTACGAGGATTAAAAAAACAAAACTCCGTAGAGCTGTTCCTTAAGTAACGTGAATCAATTCTTACTAAGACTCATAAATAATCATATGAAATGACAGAATTAGTGATTGTGCAGAATATTGAATTAATTAGCCATTATTTTATTTTAACTATTATATTAATTTCAAGGATAATATGAAGCATGACTATTATGGTTAATATTATACAAATTGACGCCTGCAATCATGTTTTCAGTTGAAAATTAGTTTTCAAACATATTGGATTAAATAGTAAGTACTTACCAATAGGAAAATTACGAAACGCAAATTTACAATTACGTCAATAATTTGATAAATACTTGAATGTTTCATGCAAATACATTCCGTTCAATGTGAAACTATTAAAAATCTTGCAAGTATTTACATATTCGCCTTAGAAAATCAAGATTTCAATCAGACCATCATTCTTCGTACGTAGCCTAGTTTAAAAGTGCATTTCAAATATAAAAAAATAATAAACATAGTACAAGTAGAAACATGTTAATTGCTACGCATAAAAATGATATATGACCTTTCGCTGTAAAAATGCATCGTCTAGTTTATGAAGACGTTAAAAGAAATTACAATTCCGGTAAACAGCATGTTCTAAATGAACACGTCTACTTCACTATTAAGGTAATAAAAGGGTTGGCTTAAGGCAGTAACTTATAAACCGTTAACATGAGATATAGTAATACCTACCGCGTTATTATTTGTTGTTGTAAGAAACTACTCAATTAATTTGAAATGGAATATACTAATTAAAAATTTGCAATGCAATGTAACAATTACACGAGTGAAAAAGGTCACACTATATCTACGTCTACTATAGTCATTTACAGATAACAACGTAGTGACAAAATTGCATCCAAGGATGGATGACGAATTCCTACATTGATAACTACATACTTCTTTGGACACTAGAAATTATATAAAATTGGTGTCGAATTTTATATAATTTACTGTGTCTCGATGGCGTAACTCGATAGCTTATTTGAGTCTCTTTGTTGTTTGATAGGTATAGTCGTTGGTTCGAACCCCACCGGGGACAAACTTTAGTAAGGATATTGCTTATAGTGGTCGTAGATTACTACAGAGTAAAACAGAGCTGTGTTATTTAGAGTTAGGTATTATCAGGATTGTTTCCAATATCCATAGCACAGGTGGGTATGATGATTCGAGTTATTTATTTAAGTAGTACATACCGCAAACCAGTTCGTTCCCCAACAGAACATCACCGCAGTCAATCAGCTGTTGTAGTAAGGTCAATCGGTTCTGATAACCGAAATCCGAGGTGAGAAATCCCAACATGGTTACGTCACATCACTAATACACCACACAAAGAATAAACACTGCACTGGTAGTAACTGTCTCACTGTTACCGGAAGGTGAGTATCCGATACTTCAATTACACTTCACTTCAAATCAGCTACTTTTTAAAAACATCAAATAAGACAACTGTATGAAAAAAATTACAATACTATTATTTGAAGTACATTTTAGTAGTAAAATAATTAAATAAATTAAAATTTCCTATTCGTTGCAATAATTTTAAAAAAAACGCACATTCAGGAACCACCTACTTTATTCCCACCTAATTACCTAATTGTCCAATTTTACAATATTTTTTCTAACTTTTCGAACCGGTAAAATACCCAATAGCTTCTATTACAACAGCGAACACATGTCCGCCTTTTGGCGCCAACCGGAGGGCAGATGCGCACACGCCGGCCGCGCGGCGCAACTGCGTCTTCCGATCCGACAGCCATTACCGCGGACAGGTGGTGACAAAGGAGTCCCTACTTCCCCTCCACGATGTACACCGCCTCGTAGACCGATCGTGGGCCATTCTAACAATGTCAGTGACGCAATATTTTTATGCCAACACGTGCTCGCTACGTCATAAAAATAAATAATATCACGTAATATGTGTTTCCTACACGAAGATCGTGACAAGGAGTGTGCTAATGAAATCATAGTACGAGTATTATATGCAATAGTCATATTGTTGGGAATTTCGTGGAGGGCAGCCAATGTGAAGTCTAGCCAAGTTACGAACGGCTTGTTTGTAAACAAACGCACATTCTTTCTTATATTGACATTAATATTGCCCTTTATAAGTGTATAATTAATTGAACTGCAACAATGCAATGCAAGGATGAAAAAACTGAAGCATAAAAAAGTGATCAAGCTACTCCATGCCAATTAGTTTGTTTAATATTTTTGAGTATCTTTTATTATAAATAAAATTATTTACTAGAACATCATGAAGTATTGATAATTAATCAACTACAATAAACCTAAATGGCAAAAATAATAAAAATCTATGCGGGTACCAAAAGTGGCCAATCATAGCGTCGATAAAGCGCGCCCTTTGATTCGTTGACGCTAACTCGGTCGTACAATGAATGAATGAAGAAACAAGTTGCAGTCGTAGAATACCCCAGACCGAGTGAACGGTGCGAGCAGAGTGCACCGAAGGGCGTACGTGCGTGGGGGCACGAGCCCCCTCCGACCCCGTGTAGGGTTGCACAATGCACATTGCACATTGATAACAAAAAAAAAAACAATATTAAATTACATTACGTGCTTGGGCAAAAAGGTTTTTTTGTTCTTGGTTCTTCTTAAGACTATTTTCAAAGCGTTTTCTTTATAAGAGCCGCGTAAAAACTTATTAGATTCCAGTTTGGATATCCATTGTATTTATGAAATCGAGCCATACATTTGTGATTGCATAAAATAGCCATTTAAAAGTTATTAATTCAAAAAAGTCAACACTGTATGTATTATTACAACGTATGTTTTCCAACAAATATTATTTTTTATTCCAATTGATTATGATGATGTCTTGGTGTGGCCTTGTCATCACAGCGTACTTTTTTTTTCCTAACTGACTTACGATGATGGCTTAGAGTAGCCTTGCCATCATCACCGTACTTGCGGGGGAGCGTAACGCTCTCACCCAAACAGATTGAATGTTGACAACCACACATCCCCATCTAAACTTCCTCGCTGGCAACCCTACCTCGGGCGGGGGTCGCGTCGGCCCAGGGGTTTGATATTCGCACATCAACATGTTTGCATTTCATCGATTCGGTGCCGCGACTCCTCTCCGACGGGAACGTTGATCGCTAATTCTCTCCGACCAGATTGGGTGTTTACAATGACGGCTATCGGCGTCGCAAATTGGATTTGCGCTTTAGTTATAGGTAGGTAACCTATCACATGCAATCACGTATAATCCTCTGATTGGTGGACGGCAGACAGTGTAGATAGAGAAGTAATCTGTCCAACACCTATAATAGTTATCTCAAAATTAAAGAAATGTAATAACTTTGATAGTTTTAAAAATTAAAACCGATTACAATGCCAATTCCATTCAAATTAACTGTATTATATGATCACAAATTATCTGAATAAGAGATATTCAAAACATAACAAAAGTACATAATTCAAAACTATATTACTCCGAATTGATTAAACCCTAAAACAATATATCGTTACGAAAACAATGCAAAACGAAGCAAACACAAATATACATTCAAATTCATAGAAACCCGTACTAAACAATTTGTATAGACGAAACCCAACTCAAACGAACTTGACGACTCATTGTGGAGAGTCCTTCAAAGTTTTATCACAGTTCGCGGTAAATCCGAGTGTCGGCATCGCATAACAATCAATAATCGCGACTTCGATTCGTTCCCAGAAACGGTTCCTACACAATGGTTGTGTGTATGACACATTTGACGCGTCCGCCGGCATACTAATTGGGTACTAAACAATGACGTAACGTGTAAGTAAGTTTTCCAGGTGGAAATATTTCCAGTGTGCTAGTGTGGAGGCGAGTAGACGCCGGCTCTGAACGCGGCTCGCGTCTGCTTTATTTATTTTGGTTGTGCGCACGTGGGTACTGTAGGGCTGCCCTTACTGCATACCACCACCATTTCTTCAGTCTTAGTGGAAGTAACTTTGCAAGACAGAAAAATTGTTCTTTCAAGTCCGTCTGCTATTTCAAATGATGAATGTGTAACTTGAACTACTAGATAAAGATGACTCTTAATTTTATCTTATTTTTTCATTTCCTTGTCACGATCTTCGACATTGCGAAAATTATCTATTTCCATTCTCTTCTGATTGCTTCCAATCGCCCTTCCCAAAACTACGATCAACATGAAAGTTTCAATGTCTCCAAAATCTGTTCGATGACGTACGCTATTGATTTACTTGTTCTCTACGTGCGCAATGACTAATACCAATCAGCCAAACCGAACATACAATTACAACAACTGCTTCTCGATACTTTATAGTTGCACTATCGATGTAGAGTGGGTTATAGTTAGATAGGGTATGGGCGGAGGCAACCCTCGCACGGGCGGTGCGTCCACAAGCGCGTGGCTCCGCGGCGGCGCACGCGAGTGTACTGACCGCCGCCGCTCACTGCACGATGCACTATGCACGTTAGAACACTAAGGATACGGACAATTGAAACCTTTAAGTATTTAGGTATCCTTATAGACAACAGAGTTTCCTCCAAACAGCATATCAGTTGCGTATCAGCAAGGATCCGCAAAACACTCTACTTAATTAAAACACTCAGACAGTCTGCACCCAAACCCACACTCATGATGGTGTACAAGGCTATTTGTCAGTCTCTTCTGCTGTACTGCATACGTGTTTGGGGTGGGCTGCTAAATCCGCTTTCCTAGAAATCGAAAGAGCGCAACGCTCAATCCTTAAAGTTATGTGGAAGAGACCTTAAGATTTCGCACCGACCAGTTGTATAAAGATAGCAAAATTTTGAGGGTAAGGCAACTGTTCATAATGAGAGTAGTTCAATATATGCATAAAAAAGTAATTTACTTACCTGACTATAATCAGCTACTCCAGCGTCGAGTTTTCAAGATTACTGTCCCCACAGTCCAAACCACCTTTGCCAAGAGACAAGCACTCTCCTTCACCCACGCATTTACAACAACATAAGCCGTAAAATTAATCTTAAAAATATCTCCACTCATGAAGCGAAAACAAAGACAGAATCTTTTCTAATGACTTTAGACTATGACCTAACAGAAGAAATTGTGATATAATTTATCTATCCTGCAATTCAAATAATTCTCTTATCTCAGACCTCAATCACACACCACACGCCGCTTTACGCCAATTATATTATACCTCCCCACAAGCTCACCATCCCACCCCTCCCAAAATTTTCATATGACGCCACATCACCCATCCAGACACACACACGCACACACACACACACACACACACACACACACACACGCACGCGCACACACACGCACACACACACACACACACACACACACACACACACACACACACACACGCTCACACACAAAATGCTCATACTTTACTTTCTTTTTAAAATTTTATATGTTACAAAATTACTTATATATCTTTGTTCTATATTACAATATTATGTGTTAACCTAAAATGTATCTAATACCGTGCGTCCAAACCAATAAGTCATGTTATTATTTTAAAAGATTGGTCGCCGCGATACAAGCTTGTGCTTAGTGCAGCGACCGTATGATTTTTCGTGTAATAGTTTTAAGTTTTTGTGAAATAAAGTATTATTATTATTATATTATATTATTATTAATTAATCCCCTTAATTAATGCGAACGACGCATAATTGATATGTCGTTTTGCTAAGTCACGGCGGTCGTGGGCGGCGCTAACGCAGCCTTCTCTCCATTGGAAATTGATGTAACAATACACTTTCCCGTTGGTAACTGTTAAGTACGAATTAATGTTGCGACGTTTCGATAAAGTACTTGCAGTCGAGCTGGGTTAACAGCTTAAAGCGGACTGGTTTGCTAGCTTCAATGAGACTTTCTCATATCTAAAGTATGGTGAAAATGTGTAAAGCAAGCAGCTAATGGAAAATTTTAATGAAATAGGATATTATTGCTGTTAATATAAATTATTTGAATCGAATGAAAATAGAAACGTCATGGATGTATTTGTGGTTGCTGGAGAAGCTTTGTAAGCTTGCACTTGTGTTACAGATATCAGAATCAACAGTGGATACACAAATATTTAAAGAGAGCGTTGATAAAGCTGGAGTCGTATCCACAAATTGTGAAGCTCGCCTCCCTGTGGAACCCGCGATAGCTAAAACTATTAATAATGCTCATCAGTGGAGGTGTCTCGCCGCTGACGCAGACTGAGCCAAACGAGACGTATCGATGGAGTTGTAGACGACGATGAACATTGACATTGTGCTCAGTGCAGACACATACTTATATATAGCAGAAGTCGGTTGTTGAAACGTTTAAGACGCCACCTGAAGTGCATTCTAGATAACAACAACAACATCATTCATTATTCCACCCATTTCTGTTCTTAATAATCTAAATAAAAGATCATCTATATATTATTTTTTTGCAATTTCAAAAATTTTTATAGTTCAGCTAATAACATACAATGTTACAAGTTCATCAACTTCTTATACTTTTGAAATGGTCGTAACATAATCTCTACATTATCCATGATTTTATATTTCAGCTTCTCCAATAGGATTCCAGTTAGCAGATCATAACATTAACCAGCATATTTCAAAGAATCCCTTGCCACGTTCGCTTCAAGATGGCGTGCATCCGACAATTCTGTCCAAATAACACGAATACAGTGACGCCCAACACCCGGTCTATTTCCGTAGAACACTCCAGCTATCCGACAGCGTATATTTTATTCCGTTTTTACTGTTTGCTTTAGCCATGATCCTCTGTGTAGCATGTGTCACTGTTAAACTGCTTTGACTCATCTAAATCTATTACAGTCTCACCGAGAAAAGAAAATACTACAGCAAACAATTAATGGGCATCGCTATGTTTTAAGTTTTAGAAATTTATAGATATAGCATCAAAGAGTTAAATAGAATCTCCACATTTTCAATCCCAATTTTTCTTTTGAGAACTTTTAACCTAATTTAGAATATCATTTGTCTACTTTTGAAACGAATATTAGAAAAGTTGTAGAGCGAACATTATTCGAATCGCTCGAAAGATGTTCTTATTATAAAATATTCGAGTTCATAATTGATTTACGATCGAGCGTGCGCTGGGGACATCGATCAAGAGGTGAAGGTCGCCCGGGGTCTTTCCGAGCATTCCTTTATTCCATTAGACCCACAAAAACTTATTTGGAGCCAACGTTCAGAACGCGTAGGCTACAGGTCAACATCCTAGACGAAATATACATTGGCTTTATCTTTTATATTCGTTAAAAGCAATACAGTGTAGACAGGTACATTAATATTTAAAGCAACGAAGTTATAATTTCATTTTCTTCAATTTACTTTGACAATTTTGTCGGTGCACTTCACGACAACGACCATTTCATGAACATATTTACATTGCTTAAAACAGCAGATAAATTACGATGGCTTAAAATGTGAGTACTGTTTGTACCAGACAAAAAGTTATGATAGATAGAAATAATATAAAGCACACAACATCTTATCGCATACCGCCAGTTGATTTATTCATCCCATAATGTTTCCCTCTAAATCCTGAACAAAATTCAGGACGTTGTGTCGCGACAAGGAGTAGGTGTATCGCAAACACGCTGGCGCCTTCAGAGAGGCGACTTTTTGCCGAGAATCTAGGTCAGTATCAGCACAAAACACCGGCCAAGAGGACCGAGGGAGGACAAAAGATTGACGAGCTCCTCCGACCGCCCGAGTATTCCACAATCATAGGCGGTGCCACAAGTTTTTTCCACTCCCCTTTGCGTCTTAATGACCGGCCGACCAATTAAATGGACAAATAAATGTTTGCGAAGAATTTTCGCTAAGGACCGGTTAATGATAGCGCTGTGATTTTTGCGCTTTGTTTCTTTTAAGTTGAATAAAGCAAAACTTTATTACTAACAATGACTTTTGAAGAATGAAGATACTATAACTTTTGAAGACTATCCGAGAACTATCCGAAAATTGTCTAACAAAATCTCGAAATGAAGAGTTACAAAATCATTTAGATAAAAATACTATCTTAGTTTCATCCAGCGCAAATTTTATTATTAAAATACTACCAACACTTAAATTGAAATCAGTAGAAAACAATTACGAAGTCGAGAGAATGTGAATTAACGTTATTTGAATAACAATCGTAGTGCTAAATTTAGATGTTTCACAATCCCTTAAACCCTTGCAATTTAAATGAACATCGCAACCACATCTGAATCGGTCTTAACGAATAAGTATCAATTACAAATGGCGAGGTAAATCTAAACATTATACAAGGGGCCGAGATAGTTTACAGATTTCAATTGTAAAACCAATCTCTTTGCTAAATAATTTTCCAGTCTGCCCAAAGGAGACAATTTATTATAGCTATGTTTAATCAAATGACCTATTTGGTACTATTTTTATTTTATTTTTAAGATTAGTTTAAGACAATTGTTACCATATTTGTATACATTTGTACCAAATAAACAATTCTTCTATTCTATTCTATTCTATTCTATAAATGTATTAAAGGGCAAGGTCTTATTGAATGTTTCAGAACATTACTTCTTGCTAATAATGGCCAACGAAATCTAAAGAGTTCAAGAAGCAAGAAAGATTCTAAAACTAATGAAAAGCTTAATCACACCGCATTTATGCATTGAACCCTTTTCCACAAACTAAAAATGCATTTTCTCCCCAATGGAAATATCTGCAACGCCTACGAATGATGGGTAATTAACGGTGAAGGTCAAAAGCTAAATGTCAAATGCAGTCGTGTAGCCAATACCATCCCCCATTACTAGAGAACTTTCAAGTGACTTCACCTTTTCCTCGGAATCACTTCACAATCTTGATTAAACGCTCTGCCACTTAATTACTTGAAAACCTACCGGCGAAAATCGAGCTTGATGACTTTAAATTTATTACCGGTCGATCCTCATTTGAGACTTAAAATGCGACCCGGAAAACTGGGGAAAGAATGTTAAATGCTCGGGTAATTTAGAGTCAACCACACGGCTGTACTTCAAATACTATAACGACTTTGAATCCAAACACTATTGTTATTACAGTACACCGAATGAGTACTGTAATAAAACAATATACAATAGATATTGATAGCATATTAATTCTAGTTTAATGGGTTTTGCACTACAAAGCTAACCTTGATACGTTTCGTAGACACGGCTTACTCACAACGATCCCTAGAATAGGTATTACTCACACTTCTTCACAAGTATAGATAAAACAGATCAATGTTGGTGTAAAATTAAATATTTAAGAGTAGCAGCCATAATATCCATGTTATAATCAACGTCCATCGCCGATAGAGGGGTTGGATTGGTCGGCACGTCGAAATCACTACCCCAAAATTGATATCAGCCGGCTAAATTAAACGGGCAGTCTCCGTCGTACACTGGCCAATGTTATTTGCATATTTGCTTCGGCCGCGTTGCAGCGACCGTGTGAGGCGAGCAGAGTACACAAAAAAGGAAATTTATTAACGCGTCGCCACGAACGCTATCACTGTGCTTTAGTATTTAAATCTTCATTGCCGTATCTTCTTTAGTCTTTATTTGTTTATATTTCGACATAGAAAGCTCATTGCACTCCTTTGTTAAAAAGCGTCGATGGCCGAGTGGTTAAGGTCGTTGCTTGCCATGCGAGAGGTCGCCAGTTCAAACCCCGCCAGGTACCAATGTGTTTTCAAATTTGAAATTCATATGTACCATCATGCGACGCTTTAACGGTGAAGGAAAACATCGTGAGGAAACCAGCACACCTGAGAAATTTCTCAGCTGTGTGTGAAGCCATGTCAGAGGCCTAACAGGCGGTTTAAAACTCTGACACCAGGTTATTCATCAACCATATGATAAGAAGAAGAAGACCTCCTTTGTTTGAATCAATTGCGGCTACTCTAGTAGTAGACTGGCTCGGTGGAACAGTGGTTAATGACTCAGGTTCAAAAACCTACGGTTCCAAGAGTCATGGGTTTGATTCCCACTCGGGACAAATATTTGTGTGACGAACATCGGTGTTTGTTCCGTGTCTGCGTATTATTAAATATATTTAAGTTTATTTGTGTATCCACTGTTGTTCCTGATTTCCGTAACACAAGTGCTTATCCTACTTACCACGGGATCAGATCAATGTATGAGATGTTGTCTATATTTATTATTATTTATTTATTTATTAGTTCAGATGTAATTATACTCTGTATGAATGAAATACATTTCTCTCATTTTCCTATCTGTCACTAGTTGTCTGTAATTGTTTGCACAATAATACCATCCAACGCGCCTATAATGCACTGTGACAAAGTACGTAAGCCCTCACACACATTAACATGACAGAATCGGTCGGCTAACATCATTCCCCTCGTACTTAGTTTAATGGCTACAACACGAGCGAGTTGAGTTGTACGATACAAATGCGTTGCATATATTCATTGTGCTTGTATCACATTTTGCCGCGTTATACGAAATTCACCTTACACCCCTCATCCGGTGTTTAGAAGGGGATGGCGCAAGGTCAATGAAAACTTCGAAACTGGCGTACCCCAGTATAGAAATATTATTTATAATAGCTTACCGCGATCCCCACTAGGGTTTAGCGTGAGAAAAGGGTTTCAGAGACACCGTATAATCGACGCAGATTAAACTTCGCCGGAGACTTTCCGACTATCGTAAGTAGGGCACGTGTAAATTGGAAACGTCGAGTCTCTATATTAGAGGAGGTCGCTTTGTTAGCTGTTCTGTTCGCGAGCAAATATTTACGGGATTTTACACTTATATCCTTTCGCAAAACTCGCTGCTTGCTGCAAGAATTCCAATTTGGATTGATATTAAAAATTCTATCTGATGTCAAAGGGATCTTTTCAGCACGTTTAGGGGTTGCCTAAATCCGCCGCCTAAATAGCGGCGCTCGGTGACAAACTTAAACAAAGAAAAAAAAATTAACACTCTACCAGGAAGCGGAAACTGTGACGCCGCGCCTTCAGCTTTCAGACGCCATTATTTCATCCGGTATTAACTTTGGGAATATTCCGCAACAACGGCCATCAGTGCGATGCGAAATAAAACCTGACGACAATCCTGTAGAGTTCAAAGTTGTTTGTACTCTTTACGCGTTTGCGTCCATTCAGCGTGACCATGCGGCCGGCAGTTAGGCTAAATCCAGTCTTTTTGAAAGACAATAGAGCGCATATTTATATGACCATGGGTTCGCAGTTGGAGTTTTCTACGGAGAAGGCTGTTAAGGTGGAGGGCGATTGGCGTCCTTGCGGATGCGAATCGTCTTTCATATTGGAAGCTGAGGGAGGGAACAAAGAGACGCCTTGGATAGAGATTGTTTCTATTCTACACTTTACATTTAAACTTTGCATTGTGATGCACCTTTGTCGTAGTTAATGGAGTAGCCACTTTTCTATGAATTCATCTGTTTAATATTTGTTCACAGAGTTATAATGCACCATGAACCAAGATTGCGGAAAAGATATTACCTAGTATCAATCTATTTATTATTCAAGCTAATACAGAATATATATCTATTATGTATATATCTATCTAAAGGCTCCAATAGACACGCGTTAACGCACTGATAGGTCGTCAGTCCCCGCATATTGTATGGGGGTTGATGTCTACGCTAGCTGCATTCTAAATGACTTGTCCCTTACTCAAGACTTCGTAGTCACTACTACAGATTATTATCGAAGAAATAAAATATTTGTCGATTAAAGTACCAAATAATAATATGATGTGGATATTATCAATACATAGTATAAAACAAAGTCGCTTTCGCTGTATGTCCGTATGTATGCTTAGATCTTTAAAACTACGCAACGGATTTTGATGCGGTTTTTTTAATAGATAGAGTGATTCTTAAGGAAGGTTTGTATGTAAAATTTACCCGAAGCGAAGCGAGGGCGGGTCACTAGTCCAGTATAAATAAAATCGTAGTAAAACGTCATAATACCAGTTTTTTTGGTCAATTTTGTTCCAATAGCTATTGTATTTTTAAGTAATTTACTATGATCATAAATCAGCAGATAGCTACTGCATCTGACAATTTAACGAATAGGATTTTCCTGATTTTGAATCCCCCTCTTTAATGATGGAGGCCTTCGATACCTTCAATTTCCAAGAACCTTAATAATATGACCAGAAATAGTGGACTATAGATAGCAAGCATCATCATGTTATTCATAGTAAGACGCAAAGAAGTAATGATGAGGAATTTGCTGTTTTTTTACTATAATAATAGTAATCTTGATAAAAAACAGTACATATAGTAAACAATTATTGCTTAATTTCAATGATATCTAATTGTTTAATTTAAGTACCGGAAAAGGGGCAATGACAGACAGCTACCTTGTACTTAGTCCTAAGGCCTGAAGTTTAAGGTATCTAGACTCTGAAGTTAGCTTGCAAAGATTTGGAAACCTCAGCCACATGATGCACCAAGCATCAAACCCAGTGGTTCAGTGGTTGCGTAACGGAGCGGTGCCGCGCCGGTCCCCAGCGAGCGGGGCCGGGGCGAACGCGAGTCGCATTCTGATGCCTTGTCCCGTATTCAAAGCCGAGCGGAGCCGCTACCGTTTGAACTCGATTGAGATTTATCGATTAATAGTCGCTCAAATTACTCGAGTAACTAATCGATACTAGTATTACTAAGCCTGCATAATACTGGTTAATTCACTCATACAAATTATACATACATAAACTCACGCCTTTTTCCTAGAGGGGGCAGATATCACTTCCTACCATGTGCTACGATCCTGGCACACCACTTTTGCTTCTTTCACATCCATCAATCTCTTCATGCATGCTCGTATTGCTCGTCAATTACGGGTACTTTTGATTTTTAAAGACGGGTCATACGCATTAATATTCATAGAGCATTCATAAAAGTAAATTACTGTTCATTTATTTATTAAAAGTAGTACTTTATTTGCCTGTTTCCGGAACTACATTACCTATACTTAAAATATTTACTTTTATAGCAGTCTCTTCATAAAATCTATGATTTATTATTTATTTAACATTACTTTGAGGAGCCTGTTGTTTTTTATTACCCTAAATCACTTATCGAAACAGATAAAACATTAATAATTGCGCTAGCTCTTTTGTGTTTATAAACGAAGAGGGGTTACGTCCTCCGGTCCTCCCACACAAGACTCATCCATTTTACCTCTACATTCACCTCACATTTTGCTATTAGGGGTATATCGTGTGAACACAAAAAGTGGGAGCGTAACGAAGGTAATTATCAATTGATTCATTAATGTATTCACCCTAAGAATGATTAGTAAATAATATTTTCAGGTGGGAGACATTTTGTCGACCGGTTGCTGTTACCACCATACAGTTGTGTAAAACCCGCCAAGTGACTCTGACCTCTCTTGGTCAGGTCGCGTTCCGGGATCAGCACTGTACGAACCGGAGCCAGGGGGGACCATTATTGCGGCAAGCGCCGGACCAGTGGAGTCTTAGCGGCGGTATTGTGCGGGCGGAGCGGGTCAGCCCACCGGCCAGGGAGACCCGTAGAAACGGGGGCCCTTCCGTCCGGCAGACTGGCCAACTCCGACCCGCACAGCTGCACAGCAGCACAGCATACCAATGCGAGACTCCACGCCTTGTCTCGTTGTTGCCGCAGCAGTGGTCTCCTTTTTCACGGCTTTCAGGGTGAGTGCGACAGGCTCAATATGGTCTATTGTGCCTGTCGACCTCATATTTGGATCTCACTACCGCTTACCATCAGGTGGAGTGAGGTCATCTTGTTAGCCTCTTTATATAAAAAAATAAAAAAAAAAAAAAAAATATTAGAGATATAATCTCATTCATTTGTACGTGTTGGAAATAATATTTTACTGATTATAAATAATCTATTTGATTTTCCAAATCCTTACTACTTATCAATACGGATGTAAATCGGTAAGTCGAGATTTCAAGCCAAACTACTGGACTGATTGAAATACAATTTGGTACCTAATTTGGTACCTACACAGTTAGTCTAGAAAGATAGGCTACAGAAGAAACTACAATGGCTAATTTTAAACCTATCTAGCTTTAAGCACTGAGCTTATTAGTATTGAGACAGAAGCTAATAAAGAAATGACATAAGGTATTTATAAACTGATTTTAGCTATAAGGGAGTAATGTTTTGCGTAATAAACGCGCACCGAGTCTGTTTGAAAGTTAAGAAATAAATAAACGAGGGTCGTGTATCATCGTCTCGTTTTTATTTTATAATAGGCTAACAAGACCTCACTCCACCCGATGGTAAGCGGTAGTGAGATCCAAATATGAGGTCGGCAGGCACAATAGACCATATTGAGCCTGTCGCACTCACCCTGAAGGCCTGTTTAAATGCCGTTTCACGCCCCGCCTGAACCTACCGATGGTTGGGGCGGCATCGGTACATAACGATACGCGTTTTATCACCGGCCTACCTATAAAACATAACATCGCCTACTGTGCCCACCTCGAGCGATCCTCCACTCCACGTTCCTCTTCTCCCTTTGTTCTCGGCTTCGGCGAAATGCGCAATATTCTCAGGCATCCGTCGACGGTTTCTTGACAATTTAATCGAGCCCACTTAATGGCGACATTGATTTACTTCTGCCAAAACGTTTCGGTATACGCGCGATGGTTTTATCGTTGTACATTTTTGCTTTTATCTGTCTTTTCAGGCGTTGTTTACAGCTTTTACTTAGTTTCAGGTAAGTTCAGTGACTAAAGAAACAATATTTGTGGTAAATATTGTTTCTCAACATGTCAACTTATCAGACATTCGTTTTGTTTGTAACAGGACACACCTGTAAATTATTGTGTTTCCTTATCATACTGCACACGTTTATATTTGAACAACTACGTCATTATAAATTCTCCTTATATAATATCGTCACATTTAACTTCGAACAATAAAATCGAAAACAATGGAACGTCCGTTTCATAACAAAAACGTTTAAAAATAAAATCTGTAACTTGTGACGCAATAGGTTACGCTCAAATACGGATAGCTGAATTAGACGCAGTAGAAAGAGTATTAGCATATCTAATTATTGGTAGCGAAATCGTTATAGCGCGAAGCGCGAATACTATGAATGAATGAGAGCGGGGAAATCGTTAGTTCCGATTTGCGACATTCACGATCGGCATTGAGTGGCGCCACTGTCGTACGGACGTCCAATAATCTAAATCGGTGCACATCAATACGATGCTGTAGTGCTATCAGTTGTAAACTAGTGTCTGCTCTTGGGCAGAGGTGGCTATATTAGGGATGCCAAGCAGAGAAATCCGGAATTGATAGAATTACGCATTTCTTTATCCCGAATTTGTAACACTATATTATTAGTCTTTATATCAATATCATTACTATTACCAGAGCAGAATTGTACCGTAACAGCTAGGAAACAGACTTACACCTTATACTTGTCCTAAAGATGCTCCGTGTACGCCAACTCGACAGCCAATCGAATCGATCACGAAACGATTACGCTCATTGTCAAATCCCAAAAAAAAAAACCACCCTAAAATTGTCGAACTGATGACCCTACATCTGTCAACCCTGCACCAGATACGTACGTAGTACTAGGGCATAGTACGCGCGTCCGTGCCACCCCACGCCCGCTCGGAGGTTGAGGCCACCACAGTGTATGCATGGGGTCGATAGATGGCGCCACGCGATTAAATTGGCATATTGAGAAACGGCGTTCTCGGGAATTGAAACAGTGTACACCGTACAGCGTTATACGCAAATGGCGTTTTATAAATGGCCCAAAGTGAGGAGGAAGCGGTGTGCACCTGGTTACAGATTTAAATAATATCGCGCTCTTCAACGCGGCCAAATTCGCGAGCTTTTGTGCCGTATACATTTGTGAGCGGCTGTTGTTTTATTAGTGAGCAATTCGGATGGGAAAACATCTCATTGGGAAAGGGGGGACGTACCATAAATTCAAATTATAAGCGTTGCTTCGCTTGGGGAAATGTACATTAATGTGTATGTAGTGCCGCGTAATTAGTAACCTAATGCATACAATTCGCTTTGACATTTATTTTCAAGATTTAACATGGAAGTTTATTTTGAACACTTCAAATACAAACTTAGGTTTAATATTTAAATCTGTCTTAAAATCGTGTATTCCTTGATTAATTGGCTTTAAATTACGATCAATCATTAATAGACATCGGATAGTACCAATTAACAAAATTCTACAGTATCCTTACTCACGTCCACAAAAAACTCCCAATCCTGCGTCCATCATTTATCCCTACAACATAACCACTTACATCCTTTATTAGTAATTATGTCCGAACCACCCTCATGTTTGCTTTGTGTACGACGTGAATTGCATTTCTTATCGGGCATCGTGCGGGTAATTGTAATATAATAGGGTAGTTTCCTATTTTTTTATTTTGATACAGATGGATGAACCACACAATTGCAAATGTACTGTTAAAAGAATGGTTTGATATTTGGAAAACTCCCGGAGATATTACAATTTCAATAGCACATTATTTGGGCGAGCTCAAAACGCTTCATACAAATGTCACAGCGAGCTATGACGTCACCGCTTGTGATATTGTATGCATATCGTAAGAACTTTGTTCCGCAGCTATATCAAATGTTGCGTTTACGAATATGTGTTCATAGGGAAAGTAACTACTAATTTTGTAGTTTATAAGATGGCATAGTTATTTTGGAGAATTTTCGCACTTTTGAAATGGACTTTCCCACCCAACTTCAAATGTCTATTATTGTCTCATTTCGTCAGAAATTTTAAATTCGATTTGACTAATGGTATTCATTTACCTATAACTTACTGTTAATTGTGAAATTTTATGTAAAATCAGACTTAGGAAACTACCGTATTAATAGCAAGATTGACACGACCAGTAATTTCACGTCGGCTGTTACGGTTCACTAGTTCATAGTACAATCTATACAATGAATTTGTAGAACGGCTCGTCAATCTAACACAGGTTAATATTCTGGTAGTTTTAATGAGGACATTGTGCAATCGTTATTCTAATAACTCTTTTTCTCGTGTGAATTTGGGTCACTACGTTATTGATTCTCGCGGTATTTGTAATAGGAGACAAGACAAAATTAAGGTTATATTTAAAAATTGTCTTTTGCTGAAATTAGAAATAAAGATAAAAAATAATAATGTTTGCCAGCAATTATAACAATAAATACCATAATTTGCAAGAGCCACAAAAATACCTCTGATGATTTTAATAATAATCTCTAATAGCATTCGTGAAACTTGTCAAGACCTTGGAGTCTTTGTGCCGAAAGTGAATGGGCATCTTCTAGGACATCGCTATGGGCCTAGACTGTTTCGTTTAACCTTTAGCCTTAACTGTACTACTGTACTGTACTAATTATTCATATTGTTTGCTTCTAACAACATACAATGTTACCTTGTGAAGCAAATATAATGGATTTATAGAGATATGGTAGTCGTTAATTGACGATCAAATATATTTATCTATTCATTCCAGATTGTTATTCAATAATACCACAATAGAAATTCGTACTTTTTTGTACCGTGATTTGTATTCAACCCTTCAACCGACGCTTTTGACGATCAATAAGATTATCAATTACTAGACCGATAAAGTAAAATTTATACAGTCCACTTGTGTCTTACAAGCCATATCATTTTGAAAAACAATCGTTAAAAATTTTAGATATTGCTATGAAACGAATAGGATTGAGATAAATTACTTATAGAACACGAAACGATGAACACATCGTTCGTAAAACAATACCCAGTAAACGTTGTTCAAGATCTCAGAACAGCAAGTATTGGCAACAGAGGCGGGGTCAATCATATCGACAATACAAAAGTTCTTCCGCTTTGAACTCCATAGCGAGTATCCTTCGATTTCCCGTCTGTCTACAGCGAATCAGATTCCAATCGTTGCGGGGAGGAATCTGTTAGGGATGTGTAGTATGAGATATTTATATTAAGGGAATTGGTGGTTTTCTATCTTTATATAGAAGCGCACTTAGAAAGACGTGCTGAAGACGAAATATAATGAGTGAATAATAGTTATATTTAGGTTAATTACAGTCGGTTGATATCTTCATATAGAAGCGCTCTTAGATAGAGGTGCTAACTGCAAAGTATAATTAGTGAATAATAGTTATATTAAGGTCATTTGCTGTCGGTTGATGCTAAGTCACATTTTAAACTCTGCACGAATCAGTTGATTGTAATTAAAATGAAATACGTACATATTTTTAACACGCTTTTTATTTGAAAAGTAATGTAATTGAATATTTCAACAACAATAACAAATTCAATAAAGCAAGTTATATTTTTAGTTCAGTTTCTTTTTATTATTTTTAATCATATTTAAGCAAGTAGATAAGCAATTAGAATTATTTACCCAATGGGAATACCAACTCTCACAACACCATTGCAACAATAATAATTAAATTCAAGACCTTAAGACTTATTCCTGTAACTTAACGAATTAATAGAATACTAAATTGCTCCGGCTTTGAAATATTTTCGCGAGTATTTAAATCCAAATTGACTTCACCCAGAAACTTGATTCTGCGAATAGCTTTAGAATCCTCGGGTCGCCCCTGGCGCGGCGACGAAGCAAATCCTACTTTTTTCTTTAACTTCTCAATTCTCAACCCCAGCTTTCCGTTCAACGACTATTTCCCATCCGCTTTAATATTTTATTTATCGAAACGCTCCAATACATTTTATCGTTAAAACACAATGTGCCAATTAAATCTGCAACAACTACGGGCGTTGCCAAATGAATCGCTGAATGCTTAATAAAAAAAAAGTCATTTGCATGTAAAACCTGATGGATTTCGCATTCAAATTGTAGTTAAAACACGAATGAATAAAATTCAGATGGATGTTTGCTGTCACAGATTATGTGCACTAAACCAGACTTCAATTAAGCCAACATTATCCGTGATTTTCTGCCAAGTATTGAATGATTTTAAACTGTCATGGTTACACACATTAGAAAACTGAAAGTGTCCGGGTTATTTAAAGAAGTGATACCGTGAGTGTAGTGTGTCGTGATCGAATTCGGAGTGACAATATTGTGAACGAGGGTAGTGCTGTCGTGCGTAATAAAAGACTTAGAAAGAGGGTAGACCGATATGTCTGCCCTTAGACATACCGTCATTCTCGCAGTCCTACAGTTCACCCGTGATCATGGCGCTTGCAACAGTGCCGAAATATCGGGAGCTCATTAAAACAAAACAACATGGTAAATATCCCGGACACTTTCAGTTTTCTAAAGTATTGAATGGAGCTCTTATCATAATAAAAGCAATAACTATTAAACATTAACAATGGTCGTAAATAGAAATCTGTGGAAAATCTTCGAGTTAAATCTTTAGGTACAAATAATAACCACTTTCCATTGCGCTGCAAATCTTTAAAACAATGAGGTTACCATTTAATGGGTGCAAAAGGATCGAAGAAATATAATTGTGAACGAATAAGCTACACACGTAAAGTGTTCAAGTACGGTTTTCGTTTCTACAAAGTATTTTGTACCGATGCCGGCGTTCAAGAGCTCTAGCTACAATGATTATAATAAACTAAAGAATTATCTTTAGTTTGAAGTTAATATTAATTAACTTCATAGTAATTTGAGTTTTAAATATGTGCCGTGCAATTTATGGCACATTTACTAACTATGAAACAAAAGATTCTAATGTGTGTAACCATGACAGTTTAAAATTATATAAGATTCGAATAAGCACGCAGATCTATACTAATATTATAAAGA
Organism: Maruca vitrata; assembly: GCA_039566165.1. NCBI lineage: Eukaryota > Metazoa > Arthropoda > Insecta > Lepidoptera > Crambidae > Maruca > Maruca vitrata. The sequence goes on from CM076930.1 coordinate 10,421,742, forward strand.
AAAGAGTTTGTTTGTTTGATTGTTTAAACGCGCTTATCTCAGGATCTACTGGTTCGAATTGAATAAATAAATTTCTGTTGAAAGGACCATTGGTCGAGGAAGGCTTAAGGCTTTATACCATCACGGAGCGGCCAATAGGAGCAAAGAAATAGTGGAAAATGTTTAAAAACAGGGGGAAACACGGAAGTTGCTGGCACTGCAAGTGATCAAGCTATATCACAAGGTGCCCGAATCAGGACACCTTTGTGTCTCACAGAGCGAACACTTATAACATAACATATCTGCCTCTTGTTTATTTCAATAACACTGCTACAAAGTATTTCGTACCACTCAGTAGCGCTACCATTACTTTAAAAGTGACAGAGACTCGATATGTAAAAAATGTCTATGAGAAAAGTACAGCGCCCCTAGCCTAGCGGTAACGCTAAGAACTAAAATCGGTAGTATGAAAAAAATAGTTCGATAGGTTACGTTACGTTACGTTAAACGTACGTAAGTTTTCGATAGCTAACTCATGGTAGCGCTACTGGTACCGGCGTTGAGTAGCGCTGCCATGAGTTTAAAAGTGACAGAGAGTCGATAGGCGACTATGTAAAAAAAAAATTCTATGAAAAACTTGTACAGAGCCCCTGGTGGTTACGCTAAGAACCAAAATCGATAGTATGAAAAAAATAATTCGATAGGTTATTAACGTACGTAAGTTGTCGATAGCTAACTCATGGTAGCGCTACTTGTACCGGCGTTCAGAAGCAACTCGTAGCTAGTAGGTAGGTAGAGTTTCGCTAATTTCCCACCGCGCGGGTACGAATGAAAGTTTTATTTATTCAATAACGTAGCCGCCTTATCTTGGATAAGTTTTAATTAATGCGTGTAGTTACATCGGGCGACGTTTCGGTCCGCTCTCCGCTCGTGAAATCATTCCCCTTGTGACGTTTGCTGTGTATACGATTACGGTTTACTTGGTCTGATACAGATTTGTCTATCAAAAATAAAATAATAAAATTCCTTTATTCGTATAGGTAGGCATGTTACATGTTCATCAATCATCAATTTAGTAATATGTAAAAATATTCTACTACCGGTTCGATTCGTTAGGAACGCCGCTTCTGCCGAGTAGACTAGTATTTATTTAGCCTTTACATCAATACATAGTATAAAACAAAGTCGCTTTCGCTGTATGTCCGTATGTATGCTTAGATCTTTAAAACTACGCAACGGATTTTGATGCGGTTTTTTTTAATAGATAAGAGTGATTCTTAAGGAAGGTTTGTATGTAAAATTTACCCGAAGCGAAACGAGGGCGGGTCACTAGTTACGTATTAAATGTTTTTTAAACCACATGGACGAGAAACCGATATTGCTAATACAGGCATTTAAGCCGTATAATTTACCCGTACGAAATAAATCATGTGCAAGTGAAAATTACTACTTCTATATTTTAGCTTGAACTATAATATAATCACGTGTAGATACAATTACTATAAAACGAAAGTTACAAAGTAATTAATTCCTTATACAACAATAAAACATTCACTACAATTAGGTACTGTTAGTAGGTAAACTAACAATTTCAGAGAGATCAACGATCTGTTGCAACTCTACCAGGCGATACTCGCTTCACAGTTTCTGATCGTTAACAATATTAACTACTGAGCAAATTCTTGTTACAATTATCATTGATGTTAATAAATACATACGTTTTGATCATTATTAATTACACGTAAAATGTGATTTATCGTTAATTAAACTTGATACTGAATTAATTATCGCCAGCGCTCTTGTTTACTAGTTACTGTCGTAAAGTTACAAGAAAACATCAATTAGACTATCATTGCTCTTGATAGAAACATAATAATAATTTATACAAAACTTTGAAGTTTGATTAAAATTTACTATTCAAATTTAATGAATAAGACTAGAATACCTGATAAAGTGTAGCGAATAGATATTCTAAAGTTTATGTTTGAATATTACAAAAGTCTTACTAACTAAGGTACATAGTTAGTAACACTTTTGTCTTAAACTCCAAACATCGCCCGCAGATAATAAGGTGTTATTAACAGCCTTTATTTTTTTGAAGGAAGGCAAAGCATCATAAATTGCACTCGAAAAACATAACTCCATAAGAGTCGTGTAACGAATATCATTGCACAACACAGGGAAAAAACCTCAAAATGTGTCGGGCGGTAGTGGTATTTTTTACTTATATTTTAGCAACGTATTAAATCGCACGCGAACACGCAAATTCTATGTTTCCGTTGCCATATTTTAAATTTAATACTCTGTCTATTTACAGCCACTGCTGAATTTAAAGCTCATATCGTGCAATTAGTGTGTTTCAAAATTCAACGTCCATCAGATGGCGTGGCAAAGGGGTTCAATTACGCTATTATCTGTCCATTTGGCATTCGTGTTGAGGTTATGACGTCTCCTGTCAAAATAGACCAATAACACAGCAGGATCCAATACACCGCGCCACCTGGCGGCCATTTTGATTAAACAGCGCCCCCAATGCGTACAGTGGCCCAGCGAAGTTGTTAAAAAATAAATACGCGCAGAATAATTTATCGGGCGCACTCTCATCAGTCGCGATTCATTTGGCGGATCAAAATCCCGGCGCCCGCAGATATCGGTAAACATCGGCGAATATCGGAATAATATCGGAAATGAAACGGGCCCGCAACGGAACGAGAATTGTTTCGATGCAGCTGGGTCGGAAGCTGGCCCACCGTACAACAATGAATCACTCAATTTGAAAAGTTAAACCGGCAATTTTTACTTTCCATTATGTTCATAAATCCACCCAATTTGAATAAAACCCTATCAATTTAGAAAAACGACCTACGCCAACTGTTTTCGATTACGAACACGTTCGGGTATCTTGTATTTTTTTATATTAATTTAAATCGCAAATTCGCGATGCTCTGACCTTATTTTTTGTTTATTTTTTTACAAACGTAGCATTTAGTTATTTTTATTTCGACTTCAGAAGTTCGTTAACCAGTACAGTCAGTGCTGTTGGATGGCTTTAGCTAATAACTCAAGTACTCAGTTACGTAATATATTTTTTATAAACTGCAGTAATATTTTTAACTATTTTGTGTTCTATTAAGATATCATAATCAAACTATTGTGATTTCGTCATCATATCAGTATACTTGTAGATGCAAAAGCAATTAAAAAAATCATACGCTTAAGATTTTTGAACTAATGCAGAATTGAAATAGAAATAAATAGGTATGGTTCCTTTGTTAAGCCTACAATTATACCAAAGAGTTAAAAATTCCCGCTGTTGCTGACTGTACCTTTGACCCGCTTAACCCGATTTCTGCAGAGCTGAATTTCATTATCTTCTTGGCATCAATCCTATTTCACTTCGGGTCTACCTGTCTTATAATCTCATTTCACGTATTTTATCTGGGTATTTCCTGGACATCGACTAGGGAAAGACAAATGAAAAGGCCAATAATATGGGTATTGTGATCCTAATAATACTTAAAGTAAATTTAAGCACATACATACGTGTTTAAATCTAGATAATGAACTAACTTCTAGAGAAAAAAATATTATCATACTAGCGGACACCCTCTACTTCTTCCGCGTGGAAATGGTTTTCGTGGCAATGCTCTATTAAAATAGCCTTTAATTTACTTTGCAAAATTATTTATTAAGTAGTTAAAGTAGTGAATTTAGTAGTGAAACTTTCAAAATAGGTCCAGTCAAAAAAATGTTTCAATTGAGTATTTGTACCCGATATATATTCATACCTATTTAGTAAAGTCGTTATTTTAATATTACAAAAAGACACTCCAATTTTATTTAGATGTATAGATATATAGATCTAGATAAGCAGAAGTTAACGATTAAGCCTGTAAATAAATATCAATTATATAGAGCGGGTAGACACACTTCCATACTCAAACACGTATTGATATAAATCATAATCCAAGTTAATATGAAACACCGCAGTTTAAATTTAATTTCATGTAATAAAAGCCGACATAATGTCGACTGCAGCTCACTCAATATCAGCGTTACATAATCACATTTAAATATCAATCCGCCACACCGCAGACGTGACCAATGTCGTATTAACTTAAAACAATATCCAACTTAGCAATTCAAATGGCGGCTTAATCAAAAACTCCCAACTTAATTGAGTTACTGCAAGTGCCGTCAAGTTAACTTACACAATATAAAACGGACGACCGAGAGTGCAGTAGCGGTACCATGAATTAGCTATCGAAAACTTACGTACGTTAAAACCTCATTCAATTGTTTTTTTTCATACTACCGATTTTAATTCTTAACGTCACCGCTAGGGGCGCTGTACAAGTTTTTCATAGACATATTTACATAGGCGATATCGAGTCTGTCACTTTTAAACTAATGGTAGCGCTACTGAATGCATGTGAAACGACTAGACCATTTGAATATTTTACTGTGCTTTATTGTCTCACTCGCTAATATAAAATGTCAAAGGTCCACCATCACAATACGTATATTCGTTGTCTTTTAGGTGATTTGTGACCACAACACACGCATACATACATCGTACGCTCTGTATGCTGTCTGGCCACTAGAGCACATAATTATATCTAGACACGCGGTAGCGTGTCAAGCCAAGTTCATGAAACAGAACTGGCGAGCCGCACCGTGTGTAATATTACACGAACCATTTGGAACCACTTTTGAACCCCTCATAAATCAAAAACTATTTCACATAAACGTATCAAATTTGGCTCAAATATTGTGACTTGCGAGATAAATATGTGTTCTAAATTTCATAAGCTTATCTCAAACAGTTATTTAGAAATTAATGTCAAAAAATCCTCATTTTTATCATTGACTGACTGACAGATAAAAATTCTAACCCAGTTCCAAATTACCTAGAGAGTTAAATTTGGTATGCAGATAGGTAATTAGAAGAAAAGAAGAAAGAAAGAAAAACTTTTATTGACCACGACTTATGGTAACAATGACACATAGATACACACACAAGACACAAAACGCACACAAAGAAATAGAACACATATCTATGGACTTCATAAGTGGTCAACGAGGTACAGGCCTCAGCATATGCCGCATCAGCCCGAGAGCCGCTGCAGCGCTGGTATTCTGGCCGTACCCCGAGTGACTGTAGTAACTTACACATAAACGACGCAAAAAAAAAAATATATATATCTTAATCTAACAACAAATCATCTAAATAATAAATAATAACTTAACTACGCATAAAAATAAATAAGTGATATAGATATAAACAAATAAAACAAATAAAAATATTTACATCACACAAATAACATGGTACAATTTACAAATACAATACAGGGAATGGAAAAACAAAAACAAAGATACAAAAAAGAATGACAGAGGTTAAAAAAGAAATACAAAGGTACAGATACGGAAAACTACAAAAAATAAAAAAAACCGGCCAAGTGCGAGTCGGGCTCGCGCACAAAGGGTTCCGTAGCAGCAAATATAATAAAAATCAACCTATCTCAAAAACTATAAGAGATACTTTGATCAAACCAAAAATCGTTGAAAGAGTTAATTAGCATGCATCACCTCTATTTTTTTTAGAATTTTATACCCCGTAGTTATAAAAATAGAGGGGGGGGGACATACTTTTTACGACTTTGAGAGCTGATATCTCAAAAACCGTTCACTTTAAGAAAAATGTTTTTTAGAAAACTTTATATCATTTTAAAAGACCTTTCCATTGATACCCCACACGGGTATGTACATCGAAAAAAAAAATTTCATCCCTCAGTTACATGTATGGGGGGCCCCACCCCCAATTCTTTTTTTTACTATTTAGTGTCATATTTTTGTAGCGGTTCATACAACACATATTCCCATCAAATTTCTTCACTGTAGTACTTATAGTTTCCGAGTAAATCGGCTGTGACAGACGGACAGACGGACAGACGGACAGACGGACAGACGGACATGACGAAACTATAAGGGTTCCGTTTTTGCCATTTTGGCTACGGAACCCTAAAAAGGAATGGAACGTTCTCAAAAGTGCCACGTCCAGCCCAGAATGGAACAAAAAAAAAACAAAAATAAAAAAGTAAAAAACCACGCTAGCCACGTCATTTTTAGCTAACTAGCCTAAAACTCGTACTAAAAAAAAAAATCGCTTTTGCAATAGACCCGTATGCGTACAAATCTCGACCACCAAGCATTGTTAAAAGGGCATGGAAGCTCCGGCATAAGCCGAGAAGAATATGGAAAGGAGGGAGATGTATGAGGACCGGCCTCAAAGATGCTGGGAAGCAGTCCGCATCGCAGACCGCGAACAACCTGGAGGTACGTCGGATGACTTTTGTAAGACAAGGAGAAGCTTTTTTAATTCTCTTCTGAATTTGTATATCGTTTCTTATTACATGAATACAAAGGAATAAATAAAAAACTGGCAATTTTTTAATAATTAGGTTAGGTTCTATTATGAACGCTTAACATAAATACCTAATTAGTGCCTAATCACGCCTATATACCGGGGAAGGCAGAGCACTAAGTATATATTTAGGTATACTTACTTATTTACAATTAAGAGTAGGTACTTATAGTCGGTTTTCATATTTATTACTTAGGGTAGGTACCTACATAAAGTCTAGTATTAATGTTGAATTTGTCCTTTTCAAAGGACCCACGGCGTTACGATGATATATACTTTTCTACAAAAAGTAATGATATCCAATCAAAAACATAAATGTTAAATGAGAGCCAAGTTCAATATTTGATAATTGCCTTGGTTGTTGACTTCAACGACAAAAGAAGTGAGATCTAAATGGGTGCCAAATTCAATGGTCAACCCAGAAATTTATTTATAAGTAACTCTATAACATACCTATCATATCTTCTTATAACATAAGATAATGTATGGTGGTAGCCTATGAAGGTCTGTCTTGGCTAGTTTTCATATATGAATATAGCCGTCGCAAGTTCTAAGCCTACAAGTATTTGTCGGTTTTTATTTTATAATTCCGAAAATTTGGATTGTTGGTAGAAACTAGCGTGTGAACATAATAATACGTTGGTAGGTTTATAGAAACTAGCCAAGACAGACCTTCAAAGGCTACCACCATACATTATCTTATGTTATAAGAAGATATGATAGGTATGTTATAGTGTTACTTATAAATAAATTTCTGGGTTGACCATTGAATTTGGCACCCATTTAGATCTCACTTCTTTTGTCGTTGAAGTCAACAACCAAGGCAATTATCAAATATTGAACTTGGCTCTCATTTAACATTTATGTTTTTGATTGGATCATTTATACAAAGCACACTTGCAACGTTAAGAATGTTCAACAGTACATATTAATTTTTAAGCAAACATTTATCCGAGTTAAAAATTTGAATTCATGTTTACTGATCATATTATACATAAAAAGACAATGAAAGTTAATTTGTTGAATTTTATTCATTCCTTCCTATTATAATACTATGCTGTCTCACTCATTAGATTACATTATATGAGTCTGAGATTAACGGACACATAACACTTTATTAAAACACGTTATGTTACTTGAATAAACAGAGTTCCGACATACCCAACTGCTAGCAAACAATCTCATGAACGCAACGAAAATTACAATTTCAATATCTAAATGAAATTTGTAAGTTGTATCACGTTCCCAAACAACGAATACTCCACTCGATAAACTTCCGGCGTGCAAACTGTACCCAGATAGTTACCGGATCGATTAATAAACGTCTCTCGATTGAGGCGAGACGCAAGGAGTCGAGTGATTAATTAAATCGAATAGCGAGCCCGAGTCATCGATTAATATTTAATTATAAGGTAACTTAGTTAATGCTACGTAAGTTGATGTGCTCCGAAATGTTTGCAAACTATCCGTGAGAGCTAATGTTGTTCCCGTTTTGTGAAATTGGATGGGAAAAAGTTTGATATGCAGCTTCGTAAATGGATTAAAGGTAAGTATACTGTGTTCTGAGCTGGAAATAGAACAGGAAAATTAAGACTATACTAATACTTCATACCGTTTAATAATATCGCGACTGATCAGTGTAACCCAGTCGAAGCGTTGATGGTAGCAAATACAGCCCTATTTGCTACCATCTTCATCATGTGTTTAAGATTTATATTAGATCTACTGCTAGCAAAAGTTTTGAATCATAATAAAAATACATCATACCTCTCCTTAAATATTGCAATACAGTCTTGTAAATTATCATTTTGTAGAAATTAAAATTAGTAGACTGACAAGTTTTAGAATACAATGATTTATGTCTGCCACTACAGTTTCTATTAAAATTGAATTATAATTTATAACGTCTTAAATTAGCAAGTCAATCCACTGTTGATTGCTACTGGTTTTAACAAAACTAATCACGAATATTTCTTCATTTCTGATCCTTTGATGCGTCGAGTTCTATTGTGAACGGTGCATCTCCTATTTTTAGAGCGACTCGGCAAATCCGTGGGCGATGATACATAAAATGTCGCTGTAGCCAGATAAATAGTCCTTTGTCCATACGACTAAAAACTGCACTTTTATCCACAGACCAGCGCCAGGTAATAAACCAGAGCCAGTGTGTGCGAACAATAGCGCTTCGGAGTTAAAAAGTATGTCGAAATGTCCGACAATTATTTGTCACTAACGGACGTTTTTATCTTTGCTATACACATGCGGTAATGGATTTGGACATATGACTATTTAGGCATGTCACCGTATAATTGTAGGTGAATATCGTTTGACTATAACCGGCAACCTAGGTTGCTAGATTATCTGAAGCGTCGTGGCAGTAGAAGAGTAGGTCAGAGTCCCATGGACGCCGCCAAACGGCGATGAGGTACATTGCAGTGTTTAAGGTAAACCCCCAGAGCAATGCACTTCGCCCAGGAGCCGTGGCTGACCATTTACCATCTTTTCGCCAGCCGCTGGGAAGTCCGACACACCACCGGGAGAGAACCCCCTCTCCCAATGACGGTGGGAAAGCACTTCACAGCGACAAAAAAAATGTTGATAGATTATCGGAAAATTGCAAAAAGATTCACACAATCAAGCATTATTTACCAGTACATTACAATATATCACAGAGAAACCGACATATTACTAAACAGCTTCCGAACGCAGTAAACGCGATGCTTGGTAACGCATTGCAATCTTTAAATAAAACTAACTCACTTTTAAAAGTAAATACATACTATCTATCTCTTTATGAGTAAATTAACCATTTGAATGCCAATATGTCACACTCGTTAGTAGAGCAAGTAATAATTGTAACAGTATTTTCAATTAACAGTCCCATAAACAACCGAACGCCTCTGGTCATACGGAAACAACAGTCCAAACATCAGCTAATACTAACACCCATTGTCCTGTAGCGAGCTCTCTAATCACGTAATGGCGCATTATTTATTACGACATATACATAAATTCCGTCATAAAGCTACACCTCTCCAATGGCCTAAATACTGATTTATTTATCAGAGCGAACCCAAGGCGTAACTCACCGCTACAGAGTAGATCCGCAAGGCTCTTTGCAATTCAGCACTCGTAAAACATGAAATTCCGATGCCTTAACACGATAACATATACTTATCTTCACTATATCTTTACTAATATCGCAAATGCGAGAGTTACGTGATCTCACGTTAAAATTATAGAATCAATTTAAAAGATTTCTATCGTCTATTGTGCCTGTCGACCTCATATTTGGATCTCACTACCGCTTACCATCAGTAGCGCTACCATGAGTTTAAAAGTTACGGGCTCGATATCGCCTACGTAAATATGTCTATGAAAAACTTGTACAGCGCCCCTGGTGGTTACGCTAAGAACTAAAATCGGTCGTATAAAAAAACAACTCGATAGGTTTTTAACGTACGTAAGTTTTCGATAGACAACTCATGGTACCGCTACAGGTGGAGTCATCTTGTAAGCCTATTGTAATAAAAATTTAAAAAAAGATTTGGTACATTATTCTAGTTATTACAGTCTAATAAAGTGTAGTTTATTATTATGACCGAATATCTAAAGTTCTCGGGAGTGATATTATCTTCTTGAATGTTATACAATATTTAGCCATTTATGAGACTGTTAGCTTTTAATTAACCATTGAAAAATCAGCAACAAATGTAATAAAGAAGTCACAATAATTTATCTGGGTCATCTTACGAAATTGAAATACTAATAAAGGCACAACAAGCCAATTTAAGGGCTGTTCTGTACATAAAAGATTATTCTGTTACAAACGAAGTAATTACTAGGTCAAATAAATCTGTTCTAAGCTTTGTTTTGGGATTAAACAATCTTTTGTGTCACAAACACGACGGTTTGTTTCAGAATACTATTAGAAGTTAGAACATTGGTTAACAGTATATTAGTTCTTCTTCTTCTTATCGTATGGTTGATGAACAACCTGGTGTCAGAGTTTTTAAACCGCCCGTAGGCCTCTGACATGGCTTCAACAGAGAAAGAAGAAAAATCTCTCAGGTGTGCTGGTTCCTCACGATGTTTTCCTTCACCGTTAAAGCGTCGAATGATTGTACATATGAATTTCAAATTTGAAAAACACATTGGTACCTGGCGGGGTTTGAACTGGCGACCTCTCGCATGGCAAGCAACGACCTTAACCACTCGGCCATGGACGCTTTTTATATATTAATCCAGTATGATTAAATAAGTATATAGACGAAACATAAACTATTTCATTAACGCCGAACATCAAAGATCCCTCCGTAAATGCCGACAGACTCCCACTTATGAAGTCCGGTCGTATGAAATAAACTCGTAAAAGCGCCTATGCCTAATATAGGTTAGGGTTAGTTTCTGTTGCGACACTGCTCTTATATACGTTCATCAACGCTTTAATATGACAGATGGCAGTACCTAGATAGTCAAGACATCTTCTATTTGTGTACTAGCCTTGACATAGAAGCCGTTGACATGGCGATCAGAAGCGTATATTATATCGCGATCCTCTTTCATTCATTTGATAGGAAGACAATGTTATTATAGGAATACTTGTATTACATATTATATTATCAAATACTGCAACTTCATAGATGAGTCATTACGTGTGCGTACATGTGTTACAAATACATAGTATGGACTAATGTACGTATATAGACAACAGGAACTTATATCGCTTTAGATTAAGGAACTAATAGTATCTCTACTTAATCTCTTCTCAAACCAAAAACCAATTCAATATCCAATTCAGCCGCGGATGGAATACATACTAAAAAACTGAACAAACCAAATCTGCCGTATCATATCTATCCCATCACAAAACAAGCATTACGTACAATATTGCTGTGGGACTTTTCAGCTGAAAATCTTTCCCGTGGCGCTGTTAGCAAACAGACAGAAATAGAAAGAGTCGTCAGTTTCCAGGGGGATCGCAAAACGAATCTAATTCGAGGCCGAGTCCCGGGGGCGTGTCGCGTGCAGGCTCTATTCGATCCCGATATAGAGCCACCACTTAAACTATCCTGAATTCCGGATTGATATTGAGAGTTCGACTTATGTATATTCGTTGGGAATCGGTTGTAATGTCGAATTACTGAGCAAATTACATCAAATTTACCTAGACAAATTGCATAAAATTGATAATGAGAAACCGCGAAGAAACTATAAACATAAATGTGGATGGCCTAATATGGTCTAAAGGTTTTGTTGTCCTTTTAAGAAACCTATAGTTACACTTGCAAATTGAGAATCTCAGTAAGAATAGATGGCCCATGCAGCTACTATAAAACTCCAAAGAATTTACATCCGTGAAAAATTCTATAATCAATCCGTACTTGGCCAGCGTGGTTGATTAAGGCCTTATCTCCCTAGATTAGGCTAGGACACGTATGAACAGATGATAATGAATGAAGAGAAAGAATAATCGAACTAAACGATTGAATGCAAGAAAATATAAGGCATAAAACTACTGGTTGGAAAGAATACAAAAGGGATGAGAAAATCACAAGATAGAACAAGGATTGCGTATTTGAAAATAATATTTGGTTCGGCATATTCACGTTTAGATTTAGTAAAGGGGAAGCGAAATCCGATGTAAGTATTGCTCAGTCAGCGGGGCGACGACCGGGCACATATTATATACAATCGGGCACAAAATAACTTACAACGCGGAAAATAATGCGACACCTTATGATGTCTCCTGTGATGCGTAGTCGTTTTTATTTATTGTGCTTTCATCAAATTTTGTTGCGAATCAAACGATTTTTAATACAAAAGGGTCAGAGATCTTTTATATTATTCGGTTTGCTATACCTCCAATATAGAGTGCAAATAAAATTTATTGTTATTGGAAACTATATATTCCAACATTATATCACATTAAACTCTAATTCCCCCTATGTGTTGTTTTTCAACAACATTTTGTAATCAAAACATGATACTTGGAGAACAAGCCAACTATTATTTGAGATGCTATTTACTTACTCTTAAGTCTTCATTAACCAACAATTATATTTATAGGCGGATTAAAGTCAAGTTCTTTTCTCTTGTCAGTTTTAGCTACATTAATAAAGTTTTCAGCATTACTCACTTAATGAGCTCCATAAAAATAGAGCTCGTTGTAATTGGCTTCACATGACTTCGGCTCAACGGTCTAGTCTCAAACGAATCTAAGCTATAAAATTAAATAGCCGCCGAGTTGCAGTAACGAACACCGTTTATCACTCACATTTAGAGCGTTAGTCGCAGTGCTATTCACAATTTGTTCGTTATAGTGGCGTACGTTTTTAATCTGGTGAATACTTTTTATTTTTCACTCTGCTCTTTATTCGCGTCCCGCGTTAGGGTCGCGAAAATACCGGCAACAGTGAAAAATGTAAAAGCAACAGAAACTGACGTTTTTGCGGGGCCAAGTAAAATATAGCGGAACTCAACAATTTGAAGATACACGAGCATCCGAACTCATAAATAAAGGATGAAAATAACTTAGTTGGACGTTACGGATATTCGCGATCATTTTTAAGACTTCTACGTGACGTTGCTTGACGGAGATAATAAATATCTTCGTGTTATTACAAAACAATGAGATGGAAATCAATCTTTTCAACAAATTAATTGACCAAATTATGTTTCCATACCAATCCAAAATCTCATAAAAAGGCTTAACTTGTGTAGCGCAAGCGTGATTATCCGATTAAAATATGAAAAGAATATAACATTTTGTTGGTAAGTCACAAGAATTTGCTTATAAATTCGTTTCTCAAGAGGATAACGTTCATTTGCGCCGTAATTCATTCCTACCAATATGTAGATACGTAAATTACGTGATAGTACAGTGTGAATATGGTAAGTAATATTCACGTTTTACCCAAATTTTATCTTATTTATCGAGTTTCGTTCCCGGCACGTAGTTGCAGTATATGTGCAAATCACGGCTCCAACTAACAATTCCAATACGCGAGCCCCCGCGTCACCTTTCAACTTTCCTTTCGGAACTTAGCTCGTTTCGTTTGATGGAAGACGTACGAGTTAATAGCTTCTAGACTTGGCTGAAGTCGTAATTATAATGAACTATAAAGATCTTATAGAATGGCTATAGTGTCCATAATTTCGAAGAGTACGTTGTTTTGTTTTGACTCGATTATGAATTAATTAAACAACTACCTTAATTATTTGACGATGGTATTCAAAATGCATAATTGCAAAGAGTCTTTTAATTTGCCCATATGAATTGAATGGCTACTGGAGTTGAAAAATTTAAATATTTTAAGTACTAATAATTAACCTATTTAATTAAGACAGACAATAAACTAGTTTTTGTCCTCAAACTGACACGAATCGAATTGTTCGAATTCCCACTAAGTTCTCAGAGACGTGAATTGAAATATTTACACGAAGATTAATTGAACCAAAAACATGGAGAAACAAAAAATGTTCAGGTTCACCATGCACAAAGCGTTTATTAGCAACACAAAAACCCCAGTTATGTCCGCTCGGCGAATATTATGATTCAGTTAGTATGAGCAAATAAATACTGCGGTGTCTTTTTACATCACTGTGAATTTACAAACGTGCACAGTGGTTCGAATTTTGTTTCAGATAGTCTCGTTTAATTCGCTGAATGAATTGCATGAGGTATGGTGGAAGGGTGGGAGTTATTGTAAAGCCCACGTTGCATGAAGGGCAGACTTTGCGATGGTTTCGCCTACACTCAGTTCTCAATGAACTTCGACTCAGATGAACTTGTGTGGGAGTGCACGTTCTGATCCATTGGTGGTCGGGTCACAGGTTGTGGATACTCAATTGAAGCTTATGTATAAAATGTGAACGGTTCAACTCTTTGTTCTTAGGCCGTATTGTTGATATGATTGTGACGACAGTAAAAATCGATGAAGATTCTACCACTACTACCGGGAACAGTCTCTTATTGAAGTGAAACTCATTGCCGTTTTAGTACTTTTGGTTAAAAGTTATGAGATCGTACATAGTAACAAATCAATTAATCAGATTTTTAACATCAACATATTAATTTGAAAAAGACAACGGATAAAAATGTTTAAGGAAAAAAAGCAATCTGCACAATAAAAAAGTCAGAGACATTATATTATTAGTCTTGAAGTCATTATTTGCAGTAGTTTTGGCTATAAAGACAGACAGGCAGACTTTTCTTTAATTTACAATATTACCAAAGACATATTGCTACTATGATCGCCAGCATTACCGATGTGTCGAGCGCACGCTATTTCGTCCCACGGTGCATTTGGTCGACGTTTTTTCTCAATTTATTTATTCGCGTCGCCGACAGGTGGCGCTGGCAGACGATCCGGCCCGGCATACGTGTAAACTGCCTCTTAATATTTCATTCCACCTTTTATTTAGGTGCAGTCGGAAAAAGTGCAGGGTGCGATTTTTCAAAACGTATTTTCGGTACGTTACGCTCAAGTGGAACCGTTGTTGTTGATTCTGTTTCGCTGTTCCTAACTGCAATGATAGTTTGGACAAGCTTCATCGTCATCACTAGACTGGCGTTATATCGTACCAATATGGTAAATAGGTGACTAGATTGCATCTCATAACATTAAAGTAATTGATATTAAAGTGATTTAAATGTCTGTTACATTTTAACGCCAATTTATACGCATTTGTACATATATTATGATTCAATAATAATGTACCAAATGTGTTCGTGTACAAGCAAAAAAGAAAATGGAAGCAATAATTATGACGTCACTGAACATACGCGATATGCCTAATACGATGCTTTCTTGCGTTTACAACTTTTAAAAATCACTTAAAAACTTTTTAGTAAGTTTCCTACACGAAATTTGTTCAACTTCGCAACTGTGTAAAATGTCAAGATTTAAAATTGAAACAGAAAATATTTCTATCGTAATAATGACATTAGTGATATTGCTTTGTTTTGACATATTATAGTATGTCAACGAGAAAATACGAATTATCGATAAATGTGTATTGGTAGACGTTGCCATTTAAGATACGATATCTTATCTACACAGTAAACATGGTGCATAATAAATGCCACGGCAATCGGAGACAATTCACTGATAACAACGACAATATTATATTCCTTGGGGTAGACATAACACTGATTTAATGTTGTTTGTAATATTTGTTTATTATTTATAACTTATAAATATTTACTTACCGGGTTTTGGAAGAGGCGTTTTGAGATCGTTGTTGGTTAGTTGAGGGTTTTCTTGCACCTAACGAAAAACTCTGCGTTAGAATTACTCGAATATGTACTAATAAAAAAATCATTTGTAAGGAAAAAATTACGTTAAGTTACTGTCTTATTGTGAAAACTCTACTAATTGACACCACTTTCATCCGCTAGCGGTTATGAAAAGTACTTCAAGATACTAACATAGAAGGAAATAAAATAGATCAAGTGGAAATGTTAACAAAAATGATGAATGGCGAGCACTTGCCTAAACAAAAAAAAACATCCAAGTACAAAACACAATTGATCATTAAAGTTATGAGAATAACAACACATGACGGTCAAGTTATCATTAAAGACTTACAACTCAAAATATAAGACCAGGTATCGAATTTAATACTGGCTGCATTTCGAACTTGACCTGCCGTTCTCATTAATCAAGACGCACTGATTCGAAAAAGTAATTACTTCACTTTCTCCATCATTCTTTCTATCATAATTATAATAAAAGTACTAGTTATGTGATTTAATCATAATATATGAGTTGGCTATTTATGGTTCAATAAAAAAAATCCACCCAAAAAAAAAACAATATTAATGCATAATAGATAGAGCGATGATTAGAGAATAACCGTTCATTGACATCTTGGTTTCTGATCCCAAAATCTTCGGTGGAAATCCATGTCAACAACTTTAATCAACAGACTCAACATATAGATCATATGATAAGTGTTACTCAGTATAGACTAATACAAATACAATATGATTGTTACTATAAAAACATGTTACCTTATTGGTGTAAGGGTTAAAAATGAATTTGTTCTCCAATTCCTTGCGAGGTGTCGCCGCTATGACAGACAACGGTGTTGGTAATGACTTCATCTCCTGTTAACAACATCACAATATTAAACCACGTGGATTTGATAGCTTTAGGAGATTAACGGAACATGTTACTAATGAAACATGTTCAACATCGGTTTGGTGTGCCAGGACATGGCAGGAAGTGATCTCTGCCTACCCCTCTGCGAAAGAGGGGTGATAATTTTGCTGGAAATTTACTTAGTGAGAGTTAACGCGTATGAGAAAATCACAGGATGACAATACGTAGGCGTGAGGTCCAACTGCAGCATGATTGGTGAATATTGACATATCTGTCCTTGTCTCGTCAAAAATAACCAATTATTCTAAAGTTTGGATCTCACGCCTATATACGTATGAATTTCTCATACGCGTTAACCCTGATTACCAACAAACAGTTACGCTGTTCGATTCAAGACGAAAATAACTACATACAACTTCATTAAAATGATATTTCTAATTAACATCACATGTTATTAATTTATTACACTTTCAATTTACGTTATCTAAGCTTTTATTGAAAGATATGACATTAATTGCTAAATAAATTACTCACCTTCAAAATACTTTCTATTGGCGGTTGACTGCTATCGATTGCATTCTGCAAAGAAAGTAAACAAACATGTTAATGACATCAATAGATACGGCAGGTAAAGTAATAAGCACTCGTATATCTTATCACAATGGCGAGGGGATGAAAGAGATTGCAATGTCACGTTATTAATACGTGTCGGGGCGTAAAAGTGCAATACCTCTTTGAGTATTTATACATACATATGTATGTATACTTACGGAGGGATATATGTTTGGCAGTGGACGTATTTCCGCTCATTTAGTGATACGTGTATGTTAGGGTGCCCTTATATTCTGAAAATTTCCTGTTGTATCTAAGGTTCTAGTTAAATAAATTTCCTATCTATATATAGATACATATATAAGCATATCCTCTTTTACATTTATCTATGACTTGCTGTGCCCGCAACTTCGTCTGCGTAGAATAGTAACTTTTGCCTGCATTTTTAATTTCAGGAAGATTTTTTTTAAGAAATTACAGGAAAAATAAATAAAGATACAAAAATTATTAAAACTATCACAAAATAAAATATAATTAAACTTTGTCATTGATTTGATTAATATCCATTACAGAACCTGAAATTGTTTACAGATTAATAGGTGATAAACAACATACAAATCACATTTTTCATTACAGATCGGCCAACTAAAAGATAATTCACTCGCACAATACATTTTTTTTGTCTAAGCAATAATCTAGCCTGAGAGGAGAGTGGTAGCTAGGCCTCACAAAATAATTTTACGCATTTTAGTACTAAAACCACGATAAAAACTTTAATTTATTTGACAGGAACAGGGTTCAATGGTTGCAAACAGCATACTGTACCTATGTAGTGATATTTGATATCAGGATAACTTCAAAATGTAAAAAATACAAACTACCGATCCACTGTCTCAAAATATCTATAAAGAATGTGTGTCGCCATGTGACGAATTTATCAGTATTTGCTTTGCTACTTTGTTTTGTGCCACTTTTGTGCATTGTTTTTGTATATTTCTCGTAGATTGTATTGTATTCGTAATAAAACACTGAGATAATAACGTAAAGCGCAATAAAATATAACTAATGAATTACTTTTTGTATTTGAAACAATATTGCGAAATAATAGAGCATAGTGACATCTCTTTTACTAACCAAGAACTAAACACTCATCACGTCATATAAAATCTGACAGCATTTGACATGACTTGCCAGCTAAGAACGTGATAGTTGGGGAGCCCAACGGGAGTTTTTGGAGTATTGATCAGACTCAGACTCTGTCTTGTAAGATTTTTAAATGGGAGACTCCTTGCACCCTTTCATGTACCTCTGCCGTGTATGTACACTTCATACGGGAGGGAAGGGGTCCGTGATCTTAAATAGGATAGCTGCTGATGCTAATTACAAAGACACTGTTAAAAGAATTGGGCAGAATTATGAAGAACTAATAATCTCTGATGGTTTCCATGGGGCGATGACCGTAGAATCGCGCCTATAACAACAATTACTAAAACCTTTGACACAACAAAGATCCAAGGGGTACTTGACCAGTTTTCTAATGATCTATGTGATTTTATTTTTTTGTAGCGATCTTTATATACGATAACTTTCTTTAATTTTATAATGTCCAACATTTTTACGTGAATGTTTATAAATTTCCCTTTATTTGCTTAGAATAGCGATATCCCTCTATGTATATAAACATTCAGATAATATCGAACAGTCTATCAATTGGAACAACACAACCCACCAATGTAAGACAGCAAGCAAATATCGGACAACTGACCACCTCCATACCGAAAACCAGGTAATAGAGAAATGTAGCGAATTCAATAAACCTTTGAACCTGGCCTTTGTGGATTACTCAAAGGTTTCGACGGTATCACCCACATCAACCCATTTAGCTTTCTCTTCTACAGCAAAACATCGAACCTACATATAGAAAAACTTCTCCAAATCATTTAACAACAAAGCACAGCCGATATCAAACTGCACACTGAAGGCCTGACATTCAAAATACAAAAAAGAGTTAAACAGGGTGACTCCCTATCACCAAAGCTTTCAGTAGCACGCTCCAAGAAGTCTTCAGGTCACTATGATATTCTTAGGCAACAATAGGAACTGATGTAGAGGATAGGCGACTGATAAACTTTCGCTTTGCAGATGACATTTTCCTAGTAGAAATACGTATACATCGACAGAAATTGAATTAATGCTCGAACAACTGAGTGCGGAAAGCGTTGACGTTAGACTGACGATGAATAGATCCAAAACCAAGGTCATGACCAACAGCATCACTGATTTGGTGGATTGCAGTCAACAGGCAGGTGAAGCAATATGTAGAGGAGCATACTTGAGCTAGGCAGTCTCCTTCGAAGACAGGCAGGACAAAGAAATAATCCGTAGAGCAGACAACGCCTGGAAAAGCTTCTGGTCCATGAATGGGTATATGAAGGGTGATCTTCTTATATCACTGAACCGCAAACTCATGGACGTTTTCATACTGTCTATCCTAACACATCTTGGTCCCCCACCGAAAATCAGAAGTCCAAACTCAAGGTTTTACAAAAAGCTATGAAGCGGAGTATCGTAGGTATTAAGTTAAAATAAAATATACCACCAACCACTTCCGTACTGGTATTGTTGTTGGTTAAAACTGATGTATCAATGAGGGGAATGTGATATGAAATGTGCGAGGATGAAGAACAATAGATGGACCAGAATTGTTACACATCGCGTGCCTGAAGACGATTTTCGCCGAAGAAGACCTAAGAAAAGGTGGTATGACAATCTGATCCATGTATCAAAGAACTGGCAAGTCCTAGCATTGGACAGAGAGCAGTAGATGAGTTTGAAGGATACTTTGCCCAGCAGTGAGGTGATACAGGTTAAGAAAAAAAAATACAGATTATTATACAGCAGGACTTCGATATCAACTTGAACCTCCTGCATAAAAATGTAACGCGCTGAAGTATCTCAATATGATGTGTTTTCAACAGACACAAAGATTAATTATAACTTTGTGGTCCAAATCGTTACAATGTCACTTTTTAGGGATTATTTAACATGCACTTTCAATGACTGACACGGACAAATAACTTTTTTCTTTCAACAGCTTGTTACCAGGTAGCCCTCCTGTATTAATCGCTGTCCCCCCACTTATAAAGAAAGTGTAATATACTTTTCGTAATCTTTCTATTCCGATTCCATGTCGTTCGAGTAACTGCAAATCTAGCCATTTACCTCCCCTACTATGACGTTTTGCTCAATAAAGTAGTTCGTATAGTCCTAGTCAGAAGGTTCATTTTGGTCGATATACTTTTTACCATTTTTGTACGTGATCTAATAAAGTTAGATTTTTAACTATCCTACAGGAATTTCTGTGACTAAAAGTATTTAAGATCTTGACCGGGGATGTATGGTACCACCATACAAAATTTCATTTTAATCGGTGTAATAGTTTCAGAGATCAGTCATTTATTAAGGTTTTTTGAATATCCCACGGGAACCAGTTAACTGTCAGTGATTTAAAGTATCCTATGCATTTTTCCGGAATTTAAAATACCTTCGTGTAAACTTTCATTTAAATTGGTTCAGCCGTTTAGGAGGTCAGTCGAAACAAACAAACAAACAGACAGAGACACAATTTTTTTTAAGTATGGGGATGTGTTCTGCTACTCTCAAAACATATCCCTGACTGGTTTTTATTGCGTTTTTCAAAAAAGTACAAGAATTTTTACCTCTACGTTTTTATTATAGTATAGATAGATTATTATTGGAACCCGAGCCGAGATGACGTCAAATATTATAAACACCCTCATATTCACATATAAGGTTAAGTCAGCACGGGTTCCAACTATCGTAAATTTATCTAATTTCGCATACGAATAGGCTATCTTGACAAAATTATAAGATAGTATGCATTATTAGATTTGAAAAAAAAAAAACAGTTTTTTACCTAGATACAGTAGTTAATTTTCAGAATATAAAGGGACACCCTAATGTGTGTATCGTAATTCCCTTAAACAAGGCGAAGGCGAGTTGAACATTTGAATCGTTATCATTGGTCGATAGCATACCTACATTTACTTGAAGGACTTGTCAATATGTATTGGGTGTATTTTAGTTCGTTTGGCTCTCATCAATCAACACATCGTACTGAGTGTTTGCAATATTATTATTATATGTTTGCAATATTATTATTATATTTAGCCAAAATGTTTGCGTCAAATAAATATGTTCCAATTTCACTCGGCATCATCCTTACATAGTATAAAGCTAAGTCGCTTCCCCCGACTGTCTGTCCCTATGTATGAGTATGCTAAAATCTTTCAAACTACCCAACAGATTTTGATGCAGTTTTTTTTTATAGATAGAGGATTTAAGAGGAAGGTTTTTGTGTATAATGTACCCGAAGCGAAGCAAGGGCGGGTCACTGAGGTGTATAAAATCAAATTTCAAAGTATATTTGAAAAAATGTCTCTATGATAAACATAAAAGGTTAATACCTAACACAGTCATATAAAACATTAGTTGAAAGTAACCTTCAGACATAATTTTGTTTGACCTATGCTGTTTTAATGGATTGAAATATGATCACGCGATTCTATTAAGAAATTGAATGTTATTTATGAATTGTCAAAAAGATCATTAATAACATCGAAAAGAGATGCAAAAAGTTAAAGTGAAATCAGCAGCATTATGATTGATCATCATTAATAAACAAAAATGTTTATTCGAATTAATCACTAAGTAAGAGGAAGAGTCGACTCAAGATCGTAATATACATATTGCAATGTCTTTGCTATAAAGTAGCAATTGACAGTCTGTCAACTTGACAGATCGACAGTCAGGTGTTTCATTGTTTGCTTCCTAAATTTTGCGCGGTTTTTTGACTGCAGCAAACAAGTTGATTGAGGAACTAAACCGAAAATAACCGAAATAAAATAATATTATACAGATACTGACGTATCCGATATAACAGTCAGTACAAAACCGCGTAACAAAAATTGCAATAGATACGTGACTTGTTTTTAACAAAAAAAATCGTATCAATCCCGCGTGTGTTTTGTTTTCATCGCGCGCCACCGACGAATTAGCATAAATCCGATGACCGTTACGAAAACCTGGCATCAGTTTCCGGGCGATGGTGTTTCGTGCGTTACGTACATTTTTTTTTCAGTATCGCCTGAAAAACGCCAAGTTACCACATTGCAAACATGAGTTATATCAGTAGTGGGTAAGGGTAGATTTTCTTTGAACAGCGGCGTAAGTAAAATTGTAATGTAACGTTATCTTGCTGGTTCTACTTTAAATAAAGTATTAAATAGTTTAAGTACTTTGCTTAAAACGCTTTAAAGTGTGAGTCTACTTAGGGACGCACCCGCATCTCCAGTGATGATGACGAGCCTACTGAGCCATCATCGTATGTCGGTTAGGAAAAAAATTAAAGTGTATTTTATATAACATCTATTCAGGACAACAGCAATTCTAATCTTTTTAAGTAAATCAAGGGAGATATCATTCATGAAATACTGACGTCAGTGCCTCACACGCAAGATATTTTATGGACGGTAAAATAAATCATCTTTTATTCAACGCACACGATATATTTTTATAAGTTAGATAGTATTGGAAACAAAAAGATATACGAGTGTTTTATTCAGATAAGTTTAGCTGGACTATTCTGTTTTGTCAACGTGGCCTATGATTAAGTACCTTTGTGTATAAAATGGGAATATATTCTTTATCGAACTAATCTGTCTACACTGAATGCTTATGCAACATTGTCTTTTGATACTGAGTTAATGTTACTTGCTCTGCTTAAAAAAGCGTCGATGGCCGAGTGGTCAAGGTCCTTGCTTGTCATGCGAGTGGTCGCCAGTTCTAACCTCGCCAGGTACCAATGTGTTTTTCAAATTTGAAATTCATATGTACCATCATTCCACGCTTTAACGGTGAAGGAAAACATCGTGAGGAAACCAGCACACCTGAGAGATTTTTCAACGTTGTGTGAAGCCATGTCAGAGGCCTACGGGCGGCTTAAAAACTCTGACACCAGATTGTTCATCAACCATACGATAAGAAGAATAATGTAACTTGCGAGACTTGGTAGATAAATAAAAAACACTATGACAAAAGCAATATCCAATATGCTATTAAACTTATCACACAATGTATGGCATATTACAGAACATAAAAAAATAAATAACAAATTCGCACAGAGACGTATGTATAAAACTAAGTTTACGAGAACATGTTATGCCTTCTTAGCGCGTCAAGCGATTAAATTTAGGGCCAGTTTATGGGCGCAATACATCGTGATTTACGATTCACCGGTGGTAAAGTTTCGTGTTATTGACGAAGGAATCTGCGTACGTGAAACATTTCTAAACATCGATGATTTGAACGCATACACTTATCCTTGTCACACTTAGAGTGGAAGAAAGAGAAAGCTTATTACAAAGCTTACGTTGTGAACAAGTTGAGCCTTCGTACTTGCATTTTATTTGGAATAGGCGAGGTTAACAGCCCAACGCTGAAATATGTATGGAAGGAAGGGTTACTCTCAAAGTATACATTTTATGAATTCTTAATGTAAATTATTGCGGAGCCGGTCGATTTATTAGTTGGCTGCGCTTTTCTAAGCTCATTGATGTACTTAATTATAATAAGTCATGTCGGAAGCTTGATATACCTTGTTCGAACCGATGTTCTCGGATATAACGACGAACTTGCATATTTGAAATTAATCCCTACTGAATTAATATAATATAAACATAAACCCTTCTACTGAGAAATAAGATCGATTCAAACCACGGATCATTTCTTTTAGGAAATATTGGCAACTCGAAAAAAGCTGGGTCGCAAAATTATACATGGATTTGGAGGTGCCACAAAAACAATACACTTTGTATTATTTTTAAAATAAAATTCAAATAAAAAGTTAAAGTTAAAGTTGCCTTGCCAGCTTTACGATCACAAATCTGTCAAAAATCTGTCCCCTCACATTAAACAGACCTTTAAAATGGTGTCAGATGGTAACCACCTGTCTCAGAAAGGAGAGAACAACTGTTCAATATTATGTGCAAGATTCTATACTACCATTCACGAGGTTTCTGTATTGATAGTTAACGTTGTGGTTTCTGATATATGAAAGAACTACCAACAAGAAAGCTTTTTTTCAAGGTTGTCATTGTTATCACTACATCGTATAAAGCAAAGTCGCTTCCCGCGTCTGTCTGTATGTATGCTTAAATTTTTAAAACTACACAATCGATTTTAATGTTTTTTTTTTAAAGATAGAGGGTTCAAGAGGAAGGTTTTATGTATAAATACCCGAAGTGCAGCGAGGGCGGGTCACTAGTGTTCTATAAGAACTACCATAAAGGTTTTTAGTGACAGCTTTACACAATTTTTTAGGTATTATATTAGATAAATTCATATATCCAAATTATATAAGAAGATTTTGACAATAATTCTAAGAAGGATAGGAAAATTAACCTCCCATTTCTCGTACGCCAAGAGCTTTCGGAATCGGATAAAACGCCTACGTAAACAAAGCGTTTATAACGGCAGAAGAGATCCAAAATGTCAATGTATGTCTATTTAACCCATTTACGCCCAAATCCAACCCAGTGGTAAATGTACATATTTTTTATTGTGAATAGCTGGAAACCAGCATAAAAAACACGAAAATATGAAAAAATTAAAAATTTATGTATATTATATATCTAAAAAAAAGCCGTCCTCAAATGGGGCCAATGGGCGCATGTAGTATAGAAAAAATTTATATATAGGAATTCAACACACAGTGTTTTCGAACATGTATTATGTTGCCAATGCATTTTTTTTGGTACATTACACATTGCAGCTGTTTAGACAGCTCTTAGATATAGTGTCCTACACCATCATTCAACAAATTTTGGTCGGGCAATGATTTTGGGAGTTTTTGAACCGTAAATAATGACGGGCAATATAGTGTGGAAACTGGAATTTATCTACATTTTATCATTGGCCAGGAAAGAACACGTCATGTATTAGAAACTGCCAAATCCAGCATGTTTTCCAGAGGGTGGACACCACCAGAATTTAAGCCCATAGTGTGCACTCAAACCATCGAAGAAAAAATATTTTGTTGACAGACTTGACTGTTTCCAATCTGTATTTCGAAGGCTGTACATGAGATCCAGTCAAGATAATAATGTTTTCATATCTTCAATAAACGACTATAAGTCAGTTATACATAAGTTAAGAGAAGAATCGTAGTCATCTTCATCTTAGGTTCATAATGTTGGTTCACAGTTTCACCAAACATGGTTTGTCGTTTGACGACTGAAGATTGTCTCTTGGATGCTGGAGGCTCCTCATTACTGTCACTCCAATTTCATCTCTTCGAACAATCAATTATAATGTTACCCGTTAGGTAACTTTCAAGGCATGTTACTTCTTTGGATGTTGTCATCATGCCCTTCTTCCTCCTCGATAAAGACCCTTGGTTCAGGAAGCAGCATCACTAAATCTACCTCTGTTTCATAATTTTTTTCACCTAACTCAGCCTCCACAGTTTCCTGAATCTCGTGGTATACATTGTCAACGCCGAATGTCGTTTATGTCTTTTTTTTACATGAAATTCACTTTTTTTTAAATACGAAAATATTATGTCTTATGTGCCCATTGGCCCCAATTGGGGACACCACTATAAATAGTAAAATATAAGTACTAAAATACTATAAAATGTTGATTATTATGCATAATACATAAAGAATATGATATAAACCTATATTTATAAACGAAAAAACTGTCATCGTAAGTTAATTCAATAAATTATAAAATATTTAGTTTTGCTGATAACTCCAAAAAAATAAGTCCCACAAAACAGTTAAAAAAATCACAATAATATGCTTGTGAACGATAATTTATATTTTTTATTATTGAGATACACTATTATACTGTACAAATTCGCTTTGTTAAATGCAAAAATTTTTTTAAGTTTAAAATTAAAAATCATTTATATGGCGTCCTCATTTGGGGCCGGAGGGCGTAAATGGGTTAACATATTATTTCAGGACATCTCCTATCCAAAGATCACAGGTGGGCCGGTGGCGTGGGACTGACGGGGCACTTTGAACTTCAAGGTGTGTTTAATAACCATAACACTGTTAAAGCTACACTATCGCGGCGAAACTTAGGATCAACAGTTCATTTTCGTGTCGACGTTGTTTGGAGTCTCTTAGAATAAAGAGATTACTCAGTTTTAGATTTGAACAGATACAAATTTTGAAATACAAGTAAGCGTAGAGAGAAACAAGTTTCTTTGTTTGTTTCTTTGTCTGGTTATTCCCGTTTTAAAATTAACACGAAATGCCTGCGAATGAGCATAATTGTGTATGAATGATAGTAAAATGAGCCCATACAAAATATACCAATAATAATTACTAGCTAACTCTTGCGGCTTTCAATCTAAAAGACTTGCAGATTACCCGAAAAATGTATAACCAGTTTATAAATATTAACAGTTAAAGTATTTCATTTCATTTAAAAGAGATATAGTATGAAAGACGAGCAACAAAGAAATCCGAAGATCTTAAAATGAGCGTAGCTCTACCTCGGCCGAAGATATCTTTAATTAAGGCTAATCTGGACAATTACTGGTATTTCAAAACTGTGTAAAACAAAGCTACTTCATCAGTGGACGCTTTTTGCTTCCGCTTTCTTTCTTCTGAAACAGTCTGTTACGTTTTACTAAGATCTTTGAATGTTAATATAGCATGAATTCTTACCGGGCAGTGATACTTTTATTGTGGAATTTAAAATCAACACTGACTTAAAGACAACTGTCATCTTTAGCGCTGTAAAGAGCTCGAAACGTCGGGTCTCGAAATAATATGTTAAGAATAACAATACACGCGGGTATAATACGTAAAATTAGTTTTATTTTTACAATGTGTAGTGTTCGCGTAAATAAAAATAATCAAATGATCAAGACGTCACAAAACTTGATAATCTCATCATACCAAAAACGACCTAGTATTTTTTTGTTAGATTAACTGGTTTTCGTAGACTAAACGTCTACGAAAACCAGTAAAACTTAACTCTCTTGTTTATATTGTGGACTAACAAGTGTACCAAATTTAATTTAAATCGGATCAATAGTTTTGCCATATAGCGTGAAAGACAGACAGTCACTCTCGCATTTATAAATGACAGGTGGCCGTGTCTGGAAATGTCGCAGAGACATTTATGTATTTTATTTATTTATTTTAAATAATAGAAATATAATATAATGTACCTGTGGTTGGAAACCGTTGGGTATCCGTAAAGGCGGCGGTCGATGCGAGGGGGCTCCCGTAGATCCAGGAACCTCGCTCTGTAACAAACATTAAAACAGGTTTTAAATAACAATTAAACATTCGTTTATTTATTATATAATTTTAAACTGTCATGGTTACACACATTATAAAACTGAAAATGTCCGGGATATTTACCGTGTTTTTATTGTTTTATTGAGCTCCCGATATTTCGGCACTGTTGCAAACGCCATGGTCACGGTTGAGTTCACCCGTGATCATTGCGCTTGGTAAATCATAACATGGTAAATATCCCAGACATTTTCAGTTTTCTAATTATTTAATTTATTATTTACCTCACGATGATTCGAAACTCAAAATTCAAGTGAAATTAAACATAATGGAAGGTTATTCTTAGAACCATTTTCCACCAGAATGGTGAAAGGTTCCACGTGGCTCTCAGGGATACGTTGAATTTGGTCAATATATTCAGTACTTAACAACATATTCGCTCTATATTATGTTTAGTATGTACTACTTAACTGCCTCGTTGGTCTATTGGTAGCAAGTGCTGCGTTAGGACCGAGAGGTCCCCGGTTCGAGTCCGGGGTCGGGCAAAAATTTGTGTGAGTTTTTCTGTAATGAAATTACTCAGCCCGGAGTTAGGAAGTTGGCGGTTGAACGCCCGTGCCTCGGAAAGCACGTTAAGCCGGTGGTCCTGCGCCCGATCTCTCATCGGTCATGTCGGATTGCCGTCTCACCGAATTATGAGAGTAAGGGTAATAGAGAGTGCACTTGTGTTTGCGCGCACACTTGTGCACTAAAATATGTCCTGCGCACTTGGCTGATCTCAATTGAGATCGGCCGCCATGGCTGAAATCGGTCGGACACCTTATGTACTATATATTTAATTACAATCCTCAAGTTTCATGGCTTTCATCCTAGACCTATCCAAGCACGCTGTGTATACTGCTTAGGAATACTATCAAGACAAAGTTCATTTGTTACATCTATTCCTGTAATGACAGTAATCTATTTGTGTACCATAACAAATAAATAAATAAATCCCAATACAAAGAGTGCCTTCATCTTAATCCACTAAAACACCATGTTGATTACTTTGCTTTTTCTAAGGGATCTAAAGCCTGATGGGTCACAAATTGTTTAAGTCTAACGAGGGTACATCGGGGACCGATCGCCAAAATCAGCACGCAACCTAAACACTGTACACGAAGTCCAAAAACTGAACACCAATTAACTAATGGACCAAGTTAATTCCACTTTTGAGTAGTTTCAAAACGTTTACTCCGTTTTTACTATGTATAAGGACGTTATTGCATTAATGCATTTGATCTTCAGGGAGTAGGTGTATTAAGGTAGGGGAAACACAAAAGATCCCTGAGGGTCGACGTGAACCGGTTATACGGTCCCCGCGTTAAGATAAGATAAGATAAGATACTATGTATTATTATAATGCAATGGGGTTGAATTGGTCCCTCAACGAGGCCAAGTTGGCAACAAAAATGTATTTTTTCAATTTGAAAACTCAATAATAACTCATTACCTATATCTAACTTACTCAAATACTTAACACACACATACATTTACACTGTAAGAATTAAAAATGCTATCAGGAAATTGGATATGAGAAACAATTTCTCTTTTTCAACTAAATACAAATATGGGAGCTACAAAATTACACTGGCATTTCGAACATATATTTTCAGAAGAGGGATTATATTCCGTACTCAATGGATCGGATGATGCATAATTTAATGAAGCATGCATACAAACTGTTGTCCAAATAGCGTGTATTACAATATTTGCAATTTGGAAAATAACTTACACATTTGTTTCAATATCACAGAGAGTAATTGAGTAGTCGTTGACAGGTCATCATCATAATCGTCAGCCCATATACGTCCCCACTGCTGGGGCACGGGCCTACCCTAAAGTAGAGCGATCAGGCTTTAGCAAACCACTATGGCCCAGTGCGGGTTGGTCGATTACACAACCTTAGAATTGCTTCATAGGATTCCTCACAAAGTTTTCATTCACGCGTTTAAAGCGTTGAATAGTCGTACATATGAATTTCAAATTTGAAAAACACACTGGTACGTGGCGGGGTTTGAACTGGTGAGCTCTCGCATGGCAAGCAACTACCTTAAGTAATTATGGAGTAAAATAAGAGACATCATTCAAAAAGACAATTAGCAATGGAAGCTAATGAGATGTAGTGTATAAAGACATTGAATTTGCAACTGTAGCGATGTTACCACGAAGATTCATCATTACATTCGTCCCGACTCGTATTTACTCATAACAATGTCAATAGCAAATATACTAGAGATATCATAATGCCCTACACTACACCGTGGGCGAGTTTTATTATCACTAACTTTATTAAGGAAACCAGCTAGGAACCGGGACATTGAACGAGAAATGGGGAATCATACAGAAGTTAGGTATATGTATATGTATATATACACGAGCCATTCAGTTTAGGGAGCGTCCCTATTAGGAGAACTAGGTGTGCCTGAGAGTTTGCCTCCCTATACATGTTAAACCGTGATTATATTTTAGCAGCTTAAGTTAAAAATAAATTCTCATTAGTCTCTTTAAGACTAGATTGTAATTAGATGGCGTATATTATCCATAGGGGCATACGTCATAAAAAGAAAAAAAATTTAATCCGCGCGGCTCAATCGCTGCAAATCAAGCGCATACAGAATGAGTCGGCAAGCGAAACGTCGCAAACTGCGAACATTACTCGCTGTATGATGAACACTCCTTTTAAAATATATATATGGAGGCAAACTGGAAGCAATGTTCAACGCTAATATTTGCCTAATGAGACCGTGCCCTAAGGCTATAAATAAGTGTGAGCTTCGGAACGATGCTGGATTATAAACACGCCCAATCATCTCAACTCTAACTAGGACATTCCTCAGAAATATAATCATAACAAACTGAGCAAAATTAATGAATAGTGATTTATTCGTAGGCGAAATCTAAAAATATTTTTAGTCGAGATATTTTCAGTTCAAATAAAAAGTGTGTTTACGTTTTTTATTTGTATTTATATATATCCCAAAGCTCTTGTTATTGTATAAAAATAGAACCACTCTAGAAATATTTTACGGGCAAATATAAGTACAATAATTTAATTCATGCAGATCGATAACTACTTCATTTCCAGCAATTCCAAATAGGTCAGCTTTGTACAGATAGGTTTGGAATATTGGGAGAATTCTTGTTTAATTCATTTGAAAACATTTAAATATGTATAGGTAATACAAAGCGAAACTTTTCACGTTTACATAATATAAGAAGCACTTTGGTTCAGTGCGGAGCAGGCGACATTGCATGTGCGGAGTACGCTTAAAAATTTAAGTTTTATGAATAGAGAGCGTACTGAAAACTTTCCTACGCTACATCGTGAACACATACACGCATACATATACATTATATTATGTATACTGTGTCCGTGTGCGGAGCTATTTCAGTGACGATATCACAATCTCGACGCTATAAATAAGTGCCGCCTTTATTTAAAGCTGTTTATCGTTGTAAAATTAGAAACATTGTTGGGACACATTGAAATATTCATTGCCATGTTTGTTGATTAGTTTACATGAAGGCATATTGTAAGGTTGTGTCTATAAGTATACATACTGTACATTAAGGAAAACGCTCAACGTAAACTTACTTTCACTTAATACTTACCTGTTATGTCAATATATGATACTGATATTAATTTCACGATTTTTTGATTTTTTTCTGTATATGTGTATGTATGTATGTTCCTTCATAACTCTTAAACCAATTATCCGAATTTGATGAAATTTGGTATAAAAACACACAGACATCTGGGACACAGGATAGGCTATTTAAATTCTAGCTCCAACGCGAATGGAGTCACGGGCACAGCTAGTTATCAATATTACTTTATTAATAAAGGAAGACATAGCAAGCAATGATTCATCGCACTAATATTATTATTAGTTTTATTTGATGACCGCAATCGACTCGTACGATACATATATGAGTAAACTGAACTCCGATTGCCAATGTATGATTTGGCAGCGGCGAATCAGTGTTATTGGGTCACTCGGGTTCAATTCAGAAGACTCTATCGCATGATACAACGCAAATTGACAGCTCTAAAGAACGACACGTCCAATGTGACGTAAATGACCCTTCATACTAGGTTAGGTCAACTTTCAACAGGCGAACTTAAAAGGCATTTAAGTTATTTCTTTCGTGTTTTGATTTTGGATTTCCAAATAGGATGATTATTTCTATTATAATATTTGTTTGTCATAATACCATTTGGATGTGGAAGTGCACATGGATACATTTGAACTGTCATTAGAACATTAGAAAAAATAGTCAGGGATATTAACCGTTTCACAATTTTATTAAGTTGCCGATATTTCGGCATTGTTGCAGCGATCACGGGTCAAACTGTACATCATAAAAATCCGGACATATCAAGTTTTCTAATGCACAATGATATAGTCTATCATACAAAACGTGTATTTTCGAATTCATTACAGCTAAGTAACATTGTAACAATAAATTGGTATATTGCGATATAGAAACGATAAGTAAGAATCAAAAACCTTATACATCCAATCGATTCCAATAAGCCAATAGAAACGCCTGGTTAAACTCGTTCGAACATTATCGTCAGCCATGTTTTGGTCTAAAACGTGACCTAATATACCTAACGCTAACCAGCCATTGTTCGCCGCACGCGCAAGCTAGCCTATTTAGAAAACATGTCTTCAACGGTCCAATACATTTATTTTCCACTTGTTATTTTTAATTGATTGTTACTTCACGTACGCTGTTTTATGTGGAATATATTTCATTTTATTGTAATTTTATTATATCGATTGTTGTCTAATAGTTTACGGAAGAATGACGACAACATAATAAATTATCCTTATGTTTTTAGATCTTCCATAAAGCCTAGATTAAAAAACTAGAAGTTATGACTTTAAAAACAATGGGCTGTATCAGAAGTGATTGTTACATAAAATAAATATCTACTCTGAAAAAAATTGTGAGGAACTGCGTTTGATGGCCTTATCATATTATTATATTAATTTATCCAATGCACAAACTGAAACTTTTAATTTTTTATCTAATGTTTAATGTTTATGTGTCGTCAATAATATCAATAATATCACACTAGGCTGAGCCTCTTCTGTGGGAGCCAGATCTTTATGTACCGATGTATAATATTGGGTATAAAATTATTTTTATTAATTAATCATTATTTCATAAGGTTTTAAGGTTATGTAGTCGACCAACCCTTACGTGGTTGACTAAGGCCTGATCGCCCTACTATAGTGTAGGCCCGTGCCCGTTCATATATCATCTGTATTTGCATTTTTCTTTTCTTTTTTCCATCTTCATTATATATAATTTTCCCTTGTATAATTATATAAAGTCAGACTATTATTTTTTTCATCTTTATAGTCAATCACACAATCAACACATTTTCTTTTGTCGCTGGTGGTTCATTAAGTGCTAACACGGGCTTCCTATGGCTATTCAGATCCCCCCCCCCCCCCCATGGATGATTGTTACGCAACTGGATAAACAGTACTTTGCTCGCATCTCGACAAAATTGTTTCAATAGTGGTCAGGCGGGCCAGTTACCGGCGGACAATAGGCCGATTGATTGACGTTTTCGGCACAAGGCCCCAAACGGATGTTGGCAAAATTCGATATAATGTATACTTAGGGCAGTGACCACATAATCGTATCTACATACATAATGATGTTGATAAACCACATGTGTGTTTAACATGGAAAATATACAACTTCAAGGTACAAAACCTTTAGTTAAGTCTACAAAAAAAAAATCTGTTCTCCACCCATCTTTTGTTCTTGCTGTGGTCATGACTCTATTAGTCACACTAAGTACTTTTGAGAGACTATACTGCAAAATTTCTAAATACGAACAATTATAGTTTATACAGACTTATACAGTAGTGTCGCCTCTCCTTCGAATAATAATATAAAAGAATCAATACCTACGCGATTCACACACATTACTTTCACTTCACGAATTTTCAATCTTATTTCAATTGACAGAGAAACCTCTTGTACTCAGATCATGAACACAAGTTTAATGCCCTATCAAAAGAGTACCTTCAGGTGAAGACAAGCGGCCCCCAGCGCAGTCTATGAACTCACATCAAAGGGTTTGGTCGAGACAAACTTCTCTTGCATGAAAACGCATCATGCAATCGCTCCCATAGTTTCACTACGAATAATCGCTAGAACGACGCGAGCGTTAAATCAAATTTGGTCTAACGTTGTCAAGGGAATCGCTGATGAGTGAACGTGAATTTTTATCAAAAGAGAGCAAGCGTTGCAGATATTCGTTAATAATAATGTGCATGGAGCAGAAGGAATTGATTTATTAAGTGATTGTAACTGAATTACGGACGTCAATATCTAGGTTCCGATTGTAGTGGCCCATACCCATACCATACCATTTATTTTATATATTTCATATGTTAACCAGATACTTTAACGGTGAAGGAAAAACATCGTGAGGAAACCTGTACACCTACGAGGAAATTCTAAGGTTGTGTAGTCGACCAATGGCCAGAGTCGTCCTAGATTAGGGTAGGCCCGTGCCCCAGCAGTGGGGACGTAGGTATATGACGCTGATAATGATGTTGTTGATACGATGACGGCTTGGAGTAGCGTCGTAATCGCCACCGGATTTGCGGGCGATTGTTTTATTCTTCGGGAGGACTTAGCTGTTTGCCTCAGACGGCTTTTACAGCTTTACCGGACTGGCGGGGGAGCGGAAGTCTCACCCCGCTCATCGGACTTGCGGGGGAGTGGATGGCTCTCATATACACCGTGAAATTTTAGTGGTTGTTTTTTACGCAGTAAAATGATTCTATCTTAGTAATACAAAAGATGTGTGCAGTTCTTTTTTGGTAAAATCAATAAATGCCGGTTTTACGAAAGGTTTAACCGTAACTCGAAAGCACGTTCGAACCGCTTTATGACTTAGGGTGTAGAGCTTCTTTAGCTTTAAGTATCGATTTCATGCGGCAAGCAGTACCTGAATACGTCACATCTTCAAAAACAACGATAGCTTTTCTCGTTTTCGAGTTGGAAAATTATCATTCTGACAAAACGAAAAAAAAAAATTTTTTTTTCGAGGAGTAATTTGCATGATTCGATAGTATTACTAAAGGCAAGTCGTTCTGCCACGGGAAAACAACCACTAAAATTTCACGGTGTATATATACCTGTATGAAAGTGTACTATATATTTTATTTACCTTGTTGTAGTTGTAGGGGCGGTGGTGGATGCGACCATTCTGCGGCGCGTGCGCAGGCTTCTTGAACTCGCTCTCGCGCCGGGACGGGGGACCTGCAACAACAGAAGGAAACAATCAAATATACGCTTGGAATTAAAAAAACACTCTACCAATGCAGACGATATAATTCCCTTGAATCATGACCGAAAATCGGCCTGGTTTATCGGATCAAATAAGTTCATAATTTTAAAAAAGTTCTAGAAAGCTAGAAATAATTTCTTTATTTGCCTTAAATGGGGTTATACATAGTTGGTAATAAGAAATAATGTAACTCATACCTATTTAGCTATAAACATTATAGCATGCAAATATGTTTCATTGACAATGCAACCTTATCTATAAAGTATAATAAACTTATATAATACCTACACGCGTTAACTTTTCAAAGAATCAACTAAGAGTTACGTTAAAGTATAGCGTATACGCTACTGTAGAATCTAGTTTAAAAGGCGCTAAGAGTCTAGTTACATTTCAGATAAATTCTCAACTTAACAATAATTTCCTACTGCTATCAGATGTAATGCGAAGACAATTATCCTCTACAGTTGTTAGACAAGGCATCGGTTGCGGGAGACTATAGACGTGGCCAACGTTCATCAGTAGCGGCACAAATGAGTTAGCTATCGAAAAGTTACGTACGTTAAAAACCTATCGAATTGTTTTTTTCATACTTCCAATTTTAGTTCTTAGCGTAACCGCTAGGGGCTAAGTTTTTCATAGACATATTTACATAGGCGATATCGAGTCTGTCACTTTTTAACTCATGGTAGCGCTACAGTACTTAGGTACTTACGCAACTTACGATGTTTATAAACATCGGCGGTCACGTGTCGGGCCGTTCCGCATTATCGCAACGGTGAAAAAGTTTAGGACGAAGCCTGTTGAAACAACAATAAACTGGGAACGGCACTTACGGACGCCGGAGAGCCGAAACGGGAAGGTTACAAATAACTACGCCTACGGAAAATTTTGGAAAGTGAAATGTCATTGTACAGGAGAGTTGGGATTACACAATGTGAACTATATATGAAATCACGTTATCCGATTAAGAAGACAGAAGTAATTTTTTTCTAACAGACTACGATAATGGCTTGGAGTAGCTTTGTCAATATCACCGGACTTGCGGGGGAGCGGATGGCTCTCACCCCTAAGTATTTATATCCTTTACTATAATAATATAATGTTTTACTTTATAGATAAACAAGGCATGCTTAACGCTGTTTTTATAAATACAAATTTAATTATCTTTATTTCTTTTTTGTTATTTTTTTTTCTAACTAATTTTATTAGATTTTGTACATAAATAAGTTCATAAAGCTTTAAGTTAAATCGGATGTATGTACCACGCATGAACCGTAAGTGGAATTTGCAAAAATGTCAGAAGCCAAGGAATTCTTGCTAAAATATCCGTAGTACACGTGTATCTATACCGAGAAAATTCAAATTGCAAATGTTAGAAACATTCCAAGTAACGACACTACTAAGAAACATTAATGACATGGAAAAAAGGTAAAATACACCGAAGTGTTTTATCATGTTTTGATTTCGGGAAACATCAACTGTTTAACAAGAAGGTTAAGTAGAAGAAAAGCAAACGATCAAATTGCTGTTTGTTCACGAAGTTGACGAAATTAATATTAAAAAATAAAAATTTGACAACAAAAATATTTCGACTCCGAGATAACTTTTTATTTGACAAACTTTGTGTTACGCATATCAGAAACAAAAGTGGGCTACCCAAACTTAAATAATTTGACTGGCTTGGTGGAACAGTGGTTATGGATCCTGACTGGCGGTTCCAAGAGTCTTGGACTCGATTCCCACTCTGGACAAATATTCGTGCGATGAACATCGGTGTTTGTTCTGTATTTAAGTATGTATTTATAAATATACATGTAGTCTCTGACGCACATAGTACAAGCTCTGCTTAGGGATCATATGACCGAGTGTGGTAACGTCCCAGATATTTATTTATAAGTTAAATAACACCAACCACGGTTAAAAATCGAAGGTTATCACACTAATATCCATCCCAAATTCTCTACAACTAATTACGCCAAAGAGGCGCCCAAAACAATACTATCGTAATACGGTCTCCCCGCAAGCGTAGCGAACATTGACCCAATCACTCCAACACACTGCATGTTAAAGTTAATTATTCGATGTCAACGGCGAACCCGCGAATGGTCGGGTCGTGATTTTATGGATTAATAAAAGAGTCGGATCACTCGGGCCCTCCCGGGCGACTCGCGGCATCATAAGGCACTTTAACTCCCGCACAACTAGGTGCCACGGTGGGCGGTGTAGCTGTGTCGATGATATTGTTATTATGTACCTAGTTAAGTGTTTTCTTTAATCGAACTATTATGTTGATGAGTAAAGGGATAGGTGAGTATTGGAGCCTAACATCGTTCTATCCGAATATGCAATTAATATCTGTTTAATAATTCATCCGTTTTTATTTTTTTGGTTGTACAAACTATGTCAGTTTAGGGTTGCCTAAATAATAAAAATAGCATCAATTTAATTTTAAAAGCTTTTTTAACTAGATTGTGTTCATATATGTTTAATGTTCATAATAATTTGAAACTACATGTTCACAAAATCAATTTTATTTTTAAATCTCAACAAAGAGATTATGGTCCGGTCAGTTTGGTCTTTATCTTTATGTAAAAGACACATACAACTTTTACATAAAGGCCAGACAGCACAGCACGTGCTGAAATCACTCAACGACCCGGCTCTCGGAGAAATAAGAGGAACAAATGAAAAAACCCAAACACAGAGAGAACTAGAGGCGGCCGTTTATCATAAAAGGCCCAGTTGCAACACAAATCAAACTCCAAACCCACCCCGAAAACACAACAAACGTTTTCCGAACGTCAACAATTCATCGACACCGCGCCGTGATCCCGTCCCTAGGCCAGGGTGGTTGCAGTGTTGCCAACACGCATTTAAAAAAAAAAACAGTATGGAAAAATACGTAGATTTAGTAACTTTTCCGAGAAAAATCTTTTAAGAGTCAATCTTTATCATATTTGTACCGAATAAAAATGAGTTTACTATTACGTAGTACTACGTATTTCAAACATTTCTGAGGTTAAAGATACGTACGGTAGATCTACGTAAAAATACGTAGAGTTGGCAACACTGTGGGTGGGCCCGCCCGCCCCCGCGGGCCAGGAGGGGAATCTCGGGTAGGTGTTTAGCTGGTTTATGGAGATTGCCATCAGGACAAAGGAGTCCGAGTTACGGCGGCTAGATTGCACGCTGATCCATACTTTACTCTAGGTACCTGCGTTTTTCTATGGGGAACTTATTTACGCGTCGGGATATATTTACGATCGGGTTTACGTATCGGCATTGGATGGTCAGGCCACATACATACGTGCAATCGTATAGATTAGTTTTTGTTTATCTATGTAACGTATAAAGGTATTGATTTTATAATAAGAATTTTTGTTTTATATTTTACGTAAATCTGTAGCTAAGTACAAAAGCTATACGTATTACATGCACTTAAGAATCAGCGATACAGAATCTGTACGATTCTACCACTTTTTCGGAATGGCGATTCTACCGTGAAGACTCCACTATCGTTGGAAACTACTAAAATTATTGAAGAATGTAAAGTGCACTCAGTATGATAGATTTTTAGTAGGTTACTCTACCTTTTTTTTTCCTAACTGACTAAAGATGATGGCTTGGAGGAGCCTTGTCATCATCACCGGGCTTGCGGGGGAGCGGATGGCTCTCACCCCTAAAAAAGTATCACTCTTTTGGCTACTCTACCCTTACACTTTTATACAATCAAAAGAGCGCCTCCCAAACAATACCCTTAAGCGAACATAAAACACCGTTCGAACCGACTACCTTTTTAGGAGTCCGATCTGCATAGCCGACCGCGTAGGGCACTAACCACCCTGCATCTCACGGCCATTACCGATATTAGATTGTGAAACCATTTCACATGGGCAACAGTACCGAATGCAGGCATGTCGTAAACTGTGCCGAGTCAAAACACACTTTAATACCGTAGCATAGTGTCCAATCTCGAGTCTAGTAGAAATTAGGGTTGAATGTCTTCGCCGCGTGTGTAAATCTGAGTGAGGTAGGCACGTGCTTTCAATGGCAACGCGACAGAAGGAGCGGTGAACAAAAACAAGAATGAATGGTTAATGGGAATCATTATTTCATTTATCAATTCTGCTCGTCTTTTTTGTTGTTACTGAATACGGAAATCCAATTATTTATTCATATTAATGTTATGACAGACTTTTCAATCCTTTCGACAGTAATAATAAATCAATATTCTGGAATATGTATGTATGTGGTTAGCATTTGAACAAGTGTTCAGATGAACTAATGCGAAATGTAATCAATATTTCAATGGTGTTAGTTGTTAAAAAATATTTCTACATGGAATCTGCATTTCCAGACATATCCATGATATCTTGTTTATAACGAAAGCACAACCCTACCCCAGTCAATTACACGGCTCACGTAGCTTACTCGTATAACTCATTTCATCTATGCACTAACTTGTGATTGGTCAATTTGCTGTTTTCCATTAGATACTACTTACTGACCACTAACGCGACGCGCTAACAAGATATCGTCTAATCCATCTCTTATCTATAGATCAGAGAGAGATAACGAATAGTATGATAGTACCGATACAAATGTCAATTGCTGCTTTAATACCGAACGTCGATAAAACACAATGTTATTTATCCTCATACTCTTTCCTT
This sequence comes from Maruca vitrata, assembly GCA_039566165.1. Classification (NCBI taxonomy): domain Eukaryota; kingdom Metazoa; phylum Arthropoda; class Insecta; order Lepidoptera; family Crambidae; genus Maruca; species Maruca vitrata. The sequence goes on from CM076930.1 coordinate 10,461,188, forward strand.
AGATTTAATATTCGAATTCACGGAAGAATTATATTAGAAATTTCGCAAATAAAAATATGCAAATATCACCGTCAACAGGCAAGGTTAGGAATATTTACCGTAATTTACTTTATTTTTTTGCTTAACGTTTATTATGCGTTGTTTATTACATTATGGCAATTGTTTTTTTCTGTTGAACTCAAATTCGTAGAGTTTTATTACAGATTATTCGCAGGCAAATAACTAATATTGGATTAACTGTACATATTTACGTGTTTAGGTAGGTTAAGACGCTTGATAATCTGTGATTTTACTATGGAAAAAGAGATACGATTGAATTAAAAGCAATAGAAACAGTAAACATCTTTGTTCCGTGATCCGTCACACTAAATTGGCAATAAAATACTTCATACTTTGACTTTGAAAAAAAAATGGTGACACGCACGTGTTGGGCAAAAAACAAATCCTAAACACGGCACCTAATCAAACGAGACGTAAGATCGTAAACTCTCAATGGACTTATGACAATCTATGATAATATGACATTACACTTTTATACCTCACTTCTCGGAACTCCGGCCCCATGGCCATGACGCAAGCCCTTAAAAGTCGGCCCGGGATTGATCCGCTTATTGGATTTGAGCTCGACGGAGTAATCTGTCTGAATCTATTAAAACATCGGCCAGCGATGGACACTTACTGCGATGATTTAACAAATCGATTCTGCCGCGGAATGATGGCTTGTTAGCGTTGAGTTTGTGAGAAAATCACAAAAGGCTTTCATTATAATGTTAAAAAAAACAGTTCTTTAAATTTTTTTAATGTCTTTGTAATTTCACTTCATCCGAGGACTGAAAATTTTAAATAGATTGTTATAGTACGATTTTATCGATAAAAGGGTTTTGCTGATTCAGCGAGGACAGTGCCGTCAAACTGAGATTAAATGATTAATATTTGTCTATTACTAATTGTATTTAATTTCATCCAATAGAGACTGCTAAGTCCACAATAACGAGTGTACCCACACACCTAAACTACCTATTCGGAAACCGGAAATATTTTTCATCATCAATATTTTACTTCCGAATTGATATACAGATTTCTGACTTAACTATCCTATTTATGCATAGATACACAAATATTACACTATTGACTATGCATGGAATACTAGTATTCATTCCAAGCAGACCACTGTTACCGATGTTCCTTCGACACTCGATTCCGTGGTTCCGCAGCGCTAATTCACTTATCACTATATTGATATGCAAATCGCCGATTATGGTCGGTATCGGCGACTGAACGGGCATTATTCACTTTCGAATCGACATTGACACTCGCAATGAGATGTAAATAGCTGTTCGGAAACGGGAACAGAGATAGCAATGATGAATAATGTTTTATATTTAAGAATAATTAGTGTTATGTTTAATTTCTTGCCCTTAGAGTGCCTGGGAAGGGCAACTAAGTTCGCAATAAATATTGGACGTTGACTTTAAATTCTAAAAGCGATATTTCGAAAACGTTTACGAAATAAAGAGTAAATTTCACACATACATATTTTGATCTGGTACCGTGGTAAGAAGCTAAAATTGTCTGTGTCTGTACCATGTAAATGTACAAACATATCTAAATTTATAAATATGGCGGGTCCAATACCGAGGTTTATCACACAACTATTTATCCCGAGTGGGGTTCAAACCCACGACTCCCGGTGCAACAGACAGGGGCTCTACCGAATGCGCAACGATACAACTTTTGTTATATATAGATACGTATGTTCTATAAAACACCGCTATTATTTTACTTGCTATTAGAAGTGTAACTGAAACCAATTATCTCAGAACTGAATAAACAAAGTTTTGACTGGAACGTGGCTAGAATACTCGTAAATCCATTTTAGTTTCAATGAAACTGGTATATAAACAGAGGTTCAAACACCTACTCTTTTAATATATACTAATATTATAAAGCTGAAGAGTTTGTTTGTTTGAACGTGCTAATCTCAGGAACTACTAGTTCGAATTGAAAAAATCTTAAATAAATAACACCACGCTGCGACCAATAGGAGCAAAAATACAATGGAAAATGTGTAAAAACGGGGGAAACGCGAACGAAGTCGCTGGCACAGCTAGTAGCATAATATAATGATTAGAAGAGCCAATCAGACATCTTTGAACATATTCGAAAGTGATCGGTTGGATAAACATTTTCACTTTTTCTCAGCGCTTCAACAGCGCATAATAAGATATTAACACATAACAATACATTGGCTCATTGTTCTATTAAAAGCGTTAGTGTACAGATTAAGACCTTACCGCATTAAGAATAAGAGTTAAATTGAAATTCCGTTTTGTATATGAAAGGTTTCGTGAGACAATGAAGTGACATTGGCAACTCAGGAAATTGGTTTCTAGCACGACCTACAAACATCCACATACATTTTATGTAATAGGTAAGTTGTGTTCATTATATTATCTTCTAGTTGAAGTCGAGACGTTTTAGAGTGTTTTTTTGCAATAATTACAAAACATGAGTTTTTTGGTAGAATCCCGTGTATCGGAAAGCACGTTAAACCGGTGGTCCTGCACCTGATCTCTCAACGGTCATGTCAGATAGCGCACTTGTGATTACGCGCGCACCTGTGTAATATAATATCCTACGCAGTTGGTTGGAATCGGTCGAACACACCTTCGATTTTCGATTTTAACTGTAACTTCGACCCTAATATGACTATATGTCACCGCCCCGATCTCTCCACTTCCGGTCGCGTCAACTCGCCCGCCGGACGAAAGGTCAACTACGAATCTGTATCTCCATCCGATTTCAAACAAAACGCTTCGACATGTTGAGCTCACTTTACAACTCGTGTATCTTTTAACATAGAGAGCACGCTAAAAGTGCAGTTTTAAAAAAAAGTTTTTGATCGAGTATTCTAATCGGACAGCTGTGTCGTAAGAGTTCGGCGAAATCTGCCGCCAGAATGAACGTATTATACCAAAGCCGCTCTAAGTTGGCCGATTTGACACTTGTCAGACTGACTGCACTAGTGAGGGACAACGGTAAAATTGCCGAAGTATATAAGTAACAGTTATTTCCACTTTATAACCAAGCAAGGTCTAATTATAACAAATTTTTATTAAAAACATTAATTCACATCCAAAAGATTGAATTTAAGTTCCTTTTTTATAAATATATTTATTTTTAAAATACAATATTTATTAAATCCTTCATCCTGAACTGAAAAAAATAACTGGTGAGTATTACCCACTACGTCACTATAAAAACGTGTCAAACGGCGTAACCTTGTAAAAGCGTGATATAGAGTGGAAATTTTACGTTTTCTTTTTATAATTCAATTATTTTAGGTAATAAAAGACAAATGTTTAGATAATTAGGTGCATTTGATATTTTGAAATAACGTCTTATTTTTAAAAGTTGTTCTTTATGATTCGCTAAATATGTTCCTCTTAACAAGGATAAATGCAAAATATAAAATAAAAAGTGTCAAATCAGTCTTCTAAGAGCGGCTCCGGTATAAACTGAATATGGGAGTCAACGAACTTTATATCGGATAGAATTTCCTTATGACCCCCATCATTAGTTTATATTGATACCATCGATGGGTTAAATAATGATTAGTTTAGTAACCAACTGGTGCTAAAGCCGGTGCATCCTTGAGGCGGTAAGATGGGGGGGGGGGGAGGGAGTGAGAACAATGGCGGCCAGTGGCCAATGACACGCGCGCACCTGCGGACGTTGACACGTGCGCAAACGCAGGCTCGCAGTGTGTTGCAAGCGTTTTATGAGATGTAGCGGAAATGATTACGTCTTCAATAAGGACATTTTGTGATTTGACTAAATATGCTTGTGTGTTTGTCTGCCGACCTCCTCAAGAGTCGTAGCTATGACTATTAACTAAATATAACTCAAACTGTTGATCAACTGCACATGGTTGATATTACTATTGAGACTAAGTATGATAAACGGTATGCACTAATCTCACTAAAACAATTTATGGGTACAGTGATGATTTATCCGACTTAAAAAAGGAGGAGGTTAAATCAATCCGCCTGATGTTGCTTTTTAAGACCTGAACTTTACTTATATTTCACCTTAACAATACCTTAAAATCAGTATACCTCCTTAGTTATAGTCTTTTTTAGCTAAGATGATCCCTGTGACACTTCATTGTGTTCTGAATCACGCATCTTACGATTGACAAACGAAAATAATTTTATTGCACACTTATTTAATTTTATTGCGGCTTCATTAGGAAAACTATTAAATTAATAATTTTAAACTTTTAAAAGGGAAATAGTGTCGTTTAGTTTAATTTAAAGTAATAGAATTTTCTTTTAAAATACCTATGCAGTTCGTATTACGTAGAATGGAACTTAGTCAGAGTTACTACGTTCCATTCTACGTATACGAACTGCATAGGTATTTTTTTTAAATGTTCTATTACATTTAATTAAACTAAACGATACTGTTTGTCATTTAAAAGTATAAAAATATTTATTTTGATATTTTTCCTAATGACGCCGCAATAAAATGAAAAAAGTTTGCAATAAAATTATTTTCGTTTGTCAATCGTAAGATGCGTGTTTCAGAACACAATGAAGTGTCACAGGGATCATCTTAGGTGAAAAAGAGTATAATAGACAAAGAATTCTCTACAAAAAAACGCTATGCTCCCCGCTCCCGCTTATGTCCGGCCGGGGTAGTCCGTTCCTCGCTCACCTCACTAATTAGCTAGATTGGCACACACGTCGAGTTGAGACACATTAAACCCACTTACATTATTTGCTTGCCGACTATAATTAACCATACATGTCTAATTCCCAGAGTAGGTAATGTATCCGTAGGAATTTATTGGTAACTGGTTTCAGTACTTAGTTGCGGCCGGTCGCAAACATATTGTTGGATGTTGGGAGATATTACTCGAAGCGCACCTTTTTATTACTTTTAATTACTTTAGAGGTATATTTTGAAATAAGTAAATCGTGGGTTCGGGTAAAAACATTAAGTGTACGGTAGGATATGAATTTTAATCTTATATAGTCCATTAGAATAGTCGCGCCTTAAATATACCAGTAATGACCTGCTATGAACATAAGTTAGTCATAAAACGTTTCCTGTAATAAAGTCGATAGAGTATGAAGGTACACAAGCCATCATCATCATAACTAAATATCTGTTCCAAATTGAGATACAAGATACCACCCGAACAAAAATAAATAAGCTTTTAATTAATCAAAAAAAAATAGGAACGCATCTATTTCCTTCTTTAAAAGTATTCCCTGTACACTTTTAACAGTGCAATAAATTAACAATAATAATAAGCTAACACGTGCATTCACAGGCCCCTTGTTTTATCACAATATAAACAATGTTAATAAGTGCTTCAAAATTAATGACTTGAAGTAAACACGATAACCGTCTTTTAGTGTCGACGACAGGAAACTTTACCTTTTTTTTTGCTAGGCTGTGGCCGGTCATAAAAGAGTAATCAGAAGATTGATCAAACGCTATACATTAGCCGGTGGAAATGAGCGCGTTACACAATCAACATAACCTGGATCTTTGGAAATAAAACGCGTTGTATAATGTGTTTGTTAGACGCGATATATGTATAGTGTTCTGTGTGGTATTTTTTTCGAACGGCCATTGACTTCGTTTTAGATTCATTCATGCGTTCAAAATTCTCAGTGGACTTGAATTTGATAATATAACTATGAATACAGAAAAATATACGATTTCATATATTTTGTATGGACAACACTTAATAACGTGATTACAATTACAGGTAGGTATATAAATAGTTCGGTAAGCAGGCAATCAGAGTTAACTGTTGACTTCAAAATCGTATGATGCTAACAGCAAATACAGCGTACTTGAGGTATACGCTTTTTTGTCTATATGAAGTTTATCAAACTTACCTATTATCTTATTGAGTTACCTATTAGTAAACTAGGTTTATCAACTTTAAACAGAAAAACTCGGACCCTGTTATACCTATTCCTACGATGCTCTCGGGCCTTAGCACTCATCACGGGCGTAGCTCAACGACCTTTAATTCGCATCATCGTCACATCCGGTGTCAACGGCTAACTGAAGGAGCAACGATCCTAGATACAAATCTAGTGTGCGACAGACGTACACACCGGCGTTTAACGTGTTAACTACCAGTTTTAGGCACAGCTGTTACTAAGCGGTGCCATTATGTGGTCATTCGTGGATGACTAACGTTTTGGTTACGCTTACTTCAACCTATTTTCTCATAGAGGCAAATATATTACCTCTAGAATGCCATGTAGTAATACTGTTAAGGTACAACAATGTATAAAGTAGCAAAACTCTGGGCAGCATAAAATTAATTTGGTGACTGTTAAAGCATAAGTTATACCATTTTGTTATTGATACGCCAATTCTGCAAATTGTTTCGTTTTATATGTGTAATACAAAATATCTCTACATATCTGTAGCCAATTACATGCAAAAACTAAAAAGAAAATATATTTACTCCAATCCATCAATATTTAGAAGTTGTTAAAACAAGTTTGTGGGGAAGAAAGTAAACAGAGGGTAAAGAAACAAATTATGTGGCAGGAATCTTGATTGACCTCGTAAAAGGTGAACTTCAGGTAATAAAAAAGTTACAGCTTATTAAGTACCAATTCCTTCATTATCCTTCCAAGTTAGATTAGGGTCAGATAAATCCATTCATGACAGTGTTAATATTTCGTAACATGTTACATTGCTTATATTGATGAAATACAAAAAAGACTTCGAAAGAAAAAAAAGGGAATACTTATGATATAAAAGTTAGGTATTAAATTCAAACACAAAAATAGGTATAACATTTTTCGCCATTGCACGAAGGAAATCGTATATCGAGTGATAAAAACAAGACAATATACAATCCATGAAATGTACCTGCGCACGCGCTGCGTCGTAAATTAGGGCTACCAATTGAAAAAATATTAACTTTAGATATTATTTCTTTATGTGAAAAAACTTTATCCTTACTAATATTTTAAATGTGAAAGTAACTCTGCCTGTCTGTTTCGCAATCATGCATAGAGTACTAAACCGATTTAAAATTTGGTACAGATATAGTCCAGAGCCTGAGTAAGGATATGCAATTTAAATACATCATCATCATCTGTGAAAATTGTCCAGCTATCACCGTTCCTGAGATAGAAAAAAAAAGAAAATGAATGTATTCACAGCATTAAAGGTATAAACAGTAAATAATAACATATACAGCCTGGTGATAGGTGATCTCAGTAATACGGCCTCATTTTCCCCTCTAGCCTAAAAAACTATCAGTCAATCCATCAATCATCAATCGACAAGTGTTTCCACCGTGGCGGCGCAGCCCTACCGCGAGGGCGGGGCGCGTGGCGAGGCCACGCGAAGACTAAGGAGGTCAATGCGATCCGCGGGCCTCGGGCCTTTTCCTGCACAAGGAAGTCAATAAACAAATGGAAAATGTTCACGATATTAGATAATTCGGTATCTTCGAAGTGTTTGATAATCTGAATCGACATGTGTAATTAGTTTCGACATACAACCAAAATTGAAAAAGTTAAACATGTTTAACCCTACACTGCATTCAGTCCCTTATGTGGGACAACCAACAAAATTGATTTTTTTTCGGATTTGAAACATTTAATGACATCTATGATTACGCAAGGCAAGTGACGACAATCCATGGTGTCCATTTAGTGCATTCGTTGAAATTAGATGGCAATAGTAATCGCTCACTCGGTCATTCAAATAAAAATTTTGAACTTTGTCGCGCGCCGCGCGTATTCAATTTTTAAAATTTAATAAATAATACTTGTTTACGGTATACAACAGTGGATAAATTGTTTTTATGTCAAAATATCTGTGAACTTTACAAATGTAAGTTTTTTGTTTTTATTTGGCTGTGTTTTTATACTTAATTTTCAGAATTACCGTATGTACCAGATGTGTCACTTCATGCAGTAGGGTCCGATTTTAGGTGTGTTTACTGATGTGCTGATCTAGTTTTATTTTAGGTAATGGCTATAGAATATCTTATCTAAAGCTCAAATCAAAAATAATTTGATGGTACCAATAGGCAGTGAAGATAAACAAGACTCCTCAGGTGCTTCAGCACCATCATACGGCAACATCATCATCACTTGAAAGTGACGATGATGTTGCCCTAATTTGATCTACCATCAGGTACAAATCCGCAACTCCATTATCAGGGTCTTGTGATGGTGATATGCAGTAGCCTATATCAACTCTGGCATCACCTTAGTAGAGCACATCTGCTCATGGATAAGCAGAAAATCTGCTCTTGGATGAGCAGATGTGCTCTACTAAGGTCTTTAATTTCCTGCGCTAAAATCCACCTAAAAAGCCTAATAAATATAAATTGTTGATGCTGTGCGATGATAAAGGATGAGCATACAATTTCGAGATATACTCTGAGATGGACAATAATCCAGATCTGAGGCTACCTAATAAGTCTGATTAAGGCAAGAAGGAAAAACGGTATCCAGAGGAATAGGTATGCAATGTAAATGGCACAGATATCATCACCGTAATGTAGTATGACACAAACTTGTGGTGTTGTCTTCATCTTTTTTAGGAAAAGAGCCTACTCTAAAAGTAAGAAGGTTTATTAAAAAAACAAAAGCAATTTTATAGATATTCACTGCCCAAAAATTGTACCCAACTACAATCAGTACATGGGTGGAGTCGACGGTCGACCTGCTCGACTTATTCCTGGGGAAGTATAAAATAGAGATGAAGACAAAATAATGGTATTTGAGATTTTTTACCATTTCCTAGATAACATCACTATATTTATACTGAAGATATAGAGATAAAATCACCATATAAATAGTTGGTTGCTATACCGAGGAGCTGGGGAGATTCAACAAAGAGCTACGCCGCTGAAATTCTAGAGAAGACTTCAAGCTAGAAGTGGCAAAGAGCCTTTGTACGTGTGTTCAACTATATCCAACATAATAATCTGGCCATCTTGCAGGAAATTATCTGATAGAGACAAGAATATAGCGAAAGCCAATATAGCAACTCTTCCCACTCGTCTGGTCTGGTCTGGTCTGGTGTGATGGGGTGGAGCACTTTCCTATGTGGGGGGGTATAAGCGCCAGTAATGCAAGAATCCTGGCTGCAATGGAAAGTCGTTTGTTGTGGTTAAAAAATGCAGAATCGAACTTTGTTTCCTCACTCCACCTCTAGATATATTAGCAAAATTAGGTAGGCCACTGCATGATGTGCCATATGTGGAACTGAATAAAAAATTAAATTTTCTCCATTAATATTATTTTTTAATTTTTTTACCCGTACTTCCCAGGTTCTAGACCACAAGTATGAACTGATAAAATTTTTTATATTGAAAAAAGAAAAATCATGCAGTGTAGGGTTAAAGTTCTGATCGTTTGCACTTTTCATACAAAATGAACGTTGTGATATGACGTCACACCACAACATCCAGTACATTGCAAAACATTTTTTTTTCGTAATTTTACTCTCTAGAATATAAATTCGTTTTACAAATACATTCAACGTGCCAATATATAATGTCCCATTGTGAAATTAAGACACAGTAACATCTCCATTGTCCGAAGTCCAAACGGCCGGCGGTAACCGGTGTCGGATCGGTTGTGACGTCGTTAAGCAAGCGCCGTTTAAACGGTGTAACGGTGTGATTTACTTTCGTTTTTTTTTTTATTGTTAACATAGACTACGATGAAGGCGTAGTACAGCCTTGCGAATCTTGCGATCCATCATTAATAAACAGGGAGGGATCTGACTATGAACTGGTTCTATAGCTAACTTGGTAGAGCATGAGGTTTTGTGCTAGAAGTCGTGGGTTCGATTCCCACTCAGGACAATAATGTATGTTTATGATTAATATTATCCTTGTATTTGCTGTGTCTGGGTGTGTTAATCTAACTATGCGAGCGATTGGTATGTAAACTTTTAGCACTTAATTATCGTATAAGATATTATCAGAGGTTTTAAAAAGAGTATAGATAGATGCATACATATATTTCGGTCACATCGATAAAAATATCCCTTCACATTACTTAGCTCTTAACACGATCCGTTCACCCCAGTCCAGACTAACTCCATAAACGACTTTAGTATAAATCTCTTGATATTTCTTCACGTGCCAAATAGCCAGATGCAATTTACATCTACAAACACTTTATAACTCCCCTATTATGAGTATTTGCGGGTGGGCGTTAAATGTAGTAGGCACCATAGCGCAGATTTACACAGAATTAGACTTTACCACAGTATATTTAAGATTCAAAATCATATTTGTGCAAAGCGCAGTACAATAAAGACTCGATTCGTATGCAGACGAGCAAGTGCTAAGTCGCATGTGCATATGAATAAGAGAAGCGATAAACTAATAAATAGCATAACTGCATCGTATATTCGGTTTTTGTGCAAATGAAAAGAAGTGGCTGATTCATTGCGTTTTCATATAGATATTCTTTATTGCAGAAGAAAGTAAATATCACTTGGCAGGGTAATTTTAAGGCGGTCTTATCACTATTTCATGTTTTTCTTTTTGAAGTAAGCTACAAAAAGGCACCTAAAAACTGAAAGCTAGGTTTCTTGTCTGATTAAAATTTAATACTCAATTTCAATGATTAACTATCCAATTCTTATACTACAAACAAAGTGTAACAATATTAACATAATCATAACGCTTAGTTTGATCCATCTATCACGGTTAGAAATTAGAAAGTAATTATTAATTCATGTTTACAAATCATAAACTTGCAATAAAAATCAGATCACAAAGAAAAAATATACAGCTATGTATATGTTATAGGCAATGTGTATAATGCAGGCATTCTATACAATGCCTAGGAAATGTATAGAATGCCGAGGTTGCTTAGGCAATGTATGAATTGATACTCAATGTTTGAAGTATTTTACACTTTACCTAGGAAATGTGTAGAATACCTAGGCATTGTATAGAATGCCGGTTGAAGCTTAGGTAATGTATTTAATCGATTTGTCTTCTCCGTAATTTGGTTAGTTAGATAGGTACCTACTGATCTTTTGAGAGCTTATCCTTTTTTTAACTGTCACAAGCAGATAGCGCTGATCATATGTATTGCATTTTATCGGTTGGTATGATGTAAAAAACATGTTTTTGCGTATTGAGCGTTTGTCACATAGGAGTTCTAGGACAAACTAGTTTGGCCTAAGCTAAACTAGTTTTTCCGTCACAGGTATATAACAATTTAACACAAATCGGACTCTTTCTTTAACTCAGTCTAGGGTGCCAGGAAGTCCTGAGCTCGCAAGTACTACATAGTTTATCCAAGGCCAAACGAGTTTGTCCTGATATCGGTCCGGTAACATCTTAATATATAAAAGAAGAAACTGACTGACTGTCTGACATATCGACGCACAGCCTAAACGGCTTAACGTAGGCACTTGAAATGCACTAAGAAATTAATTCCCGAAATTCTTGCGGGAACGGAAATTAGCGGGAAGATATTTTTGTATGAAAAATCTAAACCACTTAAGTTAGATGCTTTAAATGTGGCATGTAGGTACCATAGTAAACTTAAAGCTTAGTTGGAACAGGATATTGAAAAATTTTTACGGGAACGGGAGTTAGCAGGAAAAAACTTTTGTATGAAAAAATCTAAACCGCGAAAGAAATATGATTGAAATTTGGCATGCAAGTCAAGTACCTTAATAAACGAAAAGCTTACTTGCAACGCGATATTGAAAAATTCTCACGGGAATAGGAGCAATTGGGAAAAACCTTTTATATGTAATAACTGTAGTTCACGCGAACAAAGTCGCGGGCATAGCAAATTGCAACTACATATCTAGATATCACTGTTCTTGAGTTAAAGCCTGGTGACAGATGGACGGATGGACTATTTATGGATTAATGGACGGACTCAAAACCAATGCTACCTAACCCCTCTACGCAAAGCAATAACATATTATTCAAAATATACCGAGGTTAAGGTTGATAAACTCTGTCTGAATAATAAATAAATAAAAATGTTTAAGGTCTTACCCGTGGTCGTTCATTATACACATTACCTGATGCACTTCGGGCATTTTATACAATACCTAGGCAATGTGTGAAATTAATCGTATTATACACATTGCCTGAACGTTTTAGGCATTGTATAGAATACCTAGGTAATCTATACAATACCGGATTATACACATTGCCTATAACATATATATTTATTATCAGGTTATACGTTCTGTTTATAGCTCGAAGTTACTCGGTAAAAATAGTCGCTGGCTCGTTGAAAACGTTCATAATCACCGCGGAATGTAGTTTGTATGCAGGCGATACCCACAGTTAGGGGGCTTTAAATTAAACTCACTAAAGAATTACGACGCAGAAATAAAAGTTATGTCTGTTGATGGAAATAAAATTCCCTACATGTCCTGAATGTATAATAGTAATCTGGATGGCGCCGGCGTCTACAGCCTGTTTCACATATTTATTTTGAACGTCTCGCCACGTATTAGATTCATTCTCTTTATAATACAATTTTTTTCATAAAAAAAGGTTCAATTAAAAACACATATTTTTTTTATAAAAAAGACTCTCAGGATGACCTCACTCCACCTGATGGTAAGAGGTCCACATATGAGGTCAACAGGCACAATAGGCCCTATTGAGCCTGTCGACCTAACCCTGAAGGCCTGCTAAGATGCCGTTTCACGCCCCGCCTGAAGAGCCGTGGATTGTATGAGGGAGGGATAATATGAGCTGGAAGGGCGTTCCATGCATTAATGGCAGAAAAGACGAACTAAACTACTTGGCACAGTTCACCAGTCCCAGGATATAAAATTAAAGCATCTAAACATACGGTGCATGTGTGTGAATTAAATTAGTATTAGGGATCCGTACCAAAAAAGTTATAAGAGTCGCTATAACTAAAACTCAGCTGTCTGTCACACAGGCAGGTGTCTGATTGAACCGTAAAATAGAATTGTACGGAACCCTTTGTGCATGTATCCGGCATGTGCTTAGCCAGTGTATTGGTGTTACACGTTTAAATAGAAGTTATATAAGTAAACTGGTACGATAGTTTTGTTTCATTTGTTGTAATAAAAGAAAACAATGCTATGAATTAAAAAAACGCATTAAGCTATTTTATAGGCAATTATATGAATCGATGAGTTAAACTGATATAAATAATTACAAAGGTCAACAGGGTGGTAATATTCACCACCACACACATAGGCATTTATGAAATTAATTGAAAAATTCTACACAAAACAATAATACGATAATGCTATGTTTAGTATTAAATAATTTTACAAAGCGAACCATAATTTTAATAGCTTTAGTTTACGACGATGTTTTCAAAAAATAAACGTATGTTTCATTTAAAAGCAAATGCTAATTATTTTTAACGCATCTGCTAAAACAGAAAAAAAAAGTAAATAATCTAATTATTATAACATACCACGTACATATAACCATATTAATCTTGTTTAAAACGCTAATCGTTACACGTGTTAACTTACATCGCTCTATTTTGGATGTATTTTCTACTTTGATGAATGAGTTTTGTTAGTTAGTTAGTTTGTACGAGAACGAGAATACTTATCCTGCTTGTATGTGTAGAGATCGTGTAGAGATCCGAAACAAAAACAAATGACACTCAAAAACATTTAAAATCAAAACAACACAAGCGTAATAATCGCAGTTCCAATACCGTGTACGCACAAGTATCAGACCTGGGCTTTTAATCCCGGCAACATTTGTCTTGGCCATACAGCGCCGAATGGCAATGCCGCGTAACGCGTAAATGTAGGAATATACGCGACTCGCGCGCGTCCAGTGTCAAACGGCGATATATTGCGGGCGGCTTTACGGCCGCGTAACTTATACGCCGCTGTAAAAGTAGCTTTCGGTGGATAGCAGACTAATGGCCTACGGTAGAGTTTAAATTTGGGAATGCAAAACAACGATAGGGTGTTTTGCTATGTTTGTATGTTCTATTTGTATTTTTTTTTTCAACTAGAGAGTGAATTACATTTAGGAGAATGAGCCGTGTGATTCCCCATTGCATTATTATGAAATTTAAATAAATTATTTTTTTACCGTTAAGGACCTGAGCGTACTTTTCAAGCTACTTCCAGGAGCGTTTTAACTACATAATTACTTAAGATTTCTCTGTAAACATTGACTCAACTCTGTACAGAAAAGCCTTAAAGTGTTTTCAACTTTCGATCCCAAGACTAATGCTTATTGACGCGGACTATTAACCGCCCCATATTATTGTTGGGCATGCATAAAGAGGATGGCAATCTCGCGTAACACGTAAACGTGAAGAAAATGTGTCCGGTGTCAAACGGTGATAAATTACGGGTGGGTTTATTGCGGTGTACCTTGGACCTTTTTCGGTATGTTTAGGGGCGATAACGAACTAATGGCAGTGTGGAAAGCAAAAATGGGTGTCATACTTCGCGCTTTTAATTTGAATTTAGCACGATTAGTCGGATGGTCGGTTGGAAATACGATAAGACAATTTTTTAATTACATTATATTTTGTAAGAATAGTAATGTGTCTTTGTTTACTTGTAATTTACGAGTGTATTCAATATTTCTATGCAATCTGTTTAATTTTCGAATACACTAGTTCCAAAGAACTTTGCTAAAAATCTATCTACACCTTTATGCGCAAGTAGCGCATATATACAATTTAACATAACGCTGACTGAATCTCAAATACAAAACAAATCATAAAAGCACGGAAAGATCCTAATGATATTATTTTACTCACCACGAACAATAAACAGACAAACAAAAAGTACCATTGCCCATTTACAAAGGTGCCTCGAGTTTTTACAATGTAAACAATGGGAGAATATCACGAAATATCACGATGGGTCGCCGCGTGGGCAATAGAGTCATTACGACATTGTTATCATTATGGTTTCGGGCCCTTGGAGTGGGCGTACACCGAACCCTTCCTCAAGTAAGCCATAATGGAATATCGTACTGCTAAGCTCATTTGAGACGGTTTAATGTCAATTAGAAGTAAAACTTGTCAGTAGCGCAAGTAAAAGGAAAGCTTGTGTCAATAGTAACTGATATATTGTTAAGCCAAGTCGTTACAAATCTGGTCAATATATACAATATGGCTGCAAGCTAAAAGCACGAGGTGGCTGCAAGTGTGGCACGGCAGAAATGCATCTTGGAGCCTGAGATTTAATATATTCAAAATTTGTATATGTTACACCAAGTTTTTTTAGTACATTGTCTTGATCATATGACTAAATGACCTACGTAATAATATTATTATTGTCACGACATGTCATACGGTACGACCTTTGTTTTTTAAATATCGTAATTTCTAAGTCAAAAGAAGCGAAGCGTTTACGAATTTGCCTACAATTTTTTACCTTTCTGATATATTGAAACGAGTCGAGTATATGTTTTTAGCAGCTACTATTCAGATATTTTATAATACATCTGAGACTTTGACCTTTGCCTCCTCGGCCGGGCCACCGACCCTGGTAAACATTTTCTATTGTGGATTCTCTATTGTGTTTGTTTTCGATGCAGACGAATATCGAGCCACGTCAAATATCGCAAATGAATGGCTGCTGCGAAACGTATTTCGGATTTTCGACTACCCTCTGATCGGTGCTTGACCTCTTTCTTGTATACATACAGTTTATATACTTGCTTACATTAACTGAGAAACTATGAATACAGACAGTGTTAGCAAAGTTTTGCTAAAATGGGAAAATTTAAAACAACCAAATTTAACGCTTTACTTCATGCATCTTAACATTTTAAAATCTAAGTATTATTATTTAAACGTTACTTTTTATTTGAGTTATGTAGAAACAAATGGTTTAAGGCCAACTAGCTATTGACAATTATGTTTGTTTCTCCATTCCCAATAAAGAAATAGATAATTTATTATGTATTTCAAATACTTTGACAAAATACACTTTCACAAATGATTTTTTTACAAGGCTGTACGAACGACATAAGGGCTTACGTGTAAGTTTCGGTTGACAACAAGCACAATATGCTTTTTTAAAGTCTAATTGCACAGCTACCATAAATGTATCAGTGTAATATATTACTATAGCATGTTCGCTACCCGTCCGTTTTTCCAGTGTCGGAATCAATTGGCTGAATCCCCCAGGGGCCATACCTCATATTCTCTCCGAGCCTACCGCATATGAGTTACCGAATGTAGGTCATACGACCGACCATCGGTACTCGAGTATTCTGAGCTGTAAAACCTGCTCCAATTTGACTAATTAACCGCTGAATTGTCTCGGGATATGTGGGTTAAACAGATGTCGGAATGTAGGCGGTTGTTAATGTGTCTTCTTATTTAGTTTAAATGGATTAACAACAACACATTATAAAGTAGAAAATAATGAAATAATATGGAATGAAAATGGACATATAAAATTACGGCACTTATTAAAACAAAAGAACATGGTAAATAACACGGGTATATTGAGTTTTCTAATACATATAATATTTCGACTCCTGGTATCGTGTATGCTTTACCTACTTTCGCAAACGCGGACTATTTGGTTATTATTGTTATTATTGGTATTATTCCATAGAGTCTCCATCATAAACACCGAAAAAGTTAAGAATATTGAATATCAGTTGATGTCTTATTATTAGCAACTTCCATACAATAAAATGCGAAAAATAAACTGTAAGTCACAAACAAGACGTATTTTGTTGTGAATTTAGTAAAATAACACATACAAAAACAAATACATACATACAGACGAACGTGATTTATTTCAAATTTAAAAATTTACATTGGAGCTTTAAATAGCACTAAAACAACAAATAAAAATATAAAAAAACATACCGACGAATTGAGAACCTCTTCCATTTCGTCGGATAAAAATAGAATGTTTTATTTGAACTTATGACTATTTAGTTGGATATTTTCAAACAGTTAGTTACCTTTGCCGTTGGTATTATTTATATTCTGTACCCGTGTAGGAAGTGCATTATGAGATGCATAACCTTCCTGTTCCGAGTGCAGTTGCCAGCACAGTGAATTATACTGTTTACCATTTATATTTAACGCGTTGAGCAAGAGTGGCCTTTCGTTTCGCTATCTTTGACTGATCTGCGAAACGAATGATGTATGAGTACTGGGAATTCGAATCATTAAACGCAAGTATACCGGTTAATGTTAATTGTATGTATCTAGATTGTAAAAGAGTATAATATAAGGTCCTTGAAGTATTTATCGGCCATGGCTGAACCAATTATCGATCTAATTAACAGTATGATATAATTATGAATAATGTTGCTTTCTTGAAAGCTAAACCGGACATAAAAAATGTGTTATTTTTCACACTTTACATAAGTTACAGATAAAAATACACATTAAAGGAGAATGTAAGCGCGTTAGGCTCCAGAACTTAAACTAGGGCGACCCTGTATTGCAGGACTCCAGTAGCTCTACCATGAGTTAGCTATCAAAATTTACGTTACGTTAAAAACCTATCGAATTGTTTTTTTCATAGCGCTACTGTAGCGCTACCATGAGTTTAAAAGTTACGGACTCGATATCGCCTACGTAAATATGTCTATGAAAGACTTGTACAGCGCCCCTGGTGGCGCTAAGAACTAAAATCGGTCGTATGAAAAAAAAAACAACTTGATAGGTTTTTAACGTACGTAAGTTTTCGATTGCCAACTCATGGTGCCGCTACTGGTCTCACCTGTAGATCGAGAATTAGTGGCTAAAATAAAAAAAAAACACAAACAGTCAGAAATTTAGAAAAAAAAATTACAATAGACGTAAAAATAAAATAAAATCACTGGTTTCATGTATTGTTTTTGTTCACCGGTCCAAGGTTGTCTTTAAGTGTTAATGTCAAGCTCAATAATGAAAAGATATTTTAATGCGTCTGTCAGTACGCAAATGAATATTGATTACGGATTTTAAATAATGGCGTTGCGTCAAACGTTAATATGCTTCGTGGCGGTTCAATTACACATGAATGTCAATAGTTTAACGGACTAAAACATACGTATGTATGATTAATTAAATATTTGTTGTGTCCCTACATATAATTTACCTTTGCTTCAATTTTGATTTTCGATATATTACCTTTTACCTAGACAAGACAAATGATTTAAAACAAATTGTACTATTAGAAATTCTAAGGTTGTTTAGTCGACCAACCCGCACTTGTCCAGCCTTACCGCCCTAATTTAGGGTAGGCCCGTGCCCCAGCAGTGGGGACGTATATGGGCTGATGATGATGATTATTATTAGTAAAAAAAAGATTCATAATCATAATGACTTAGAACCATTGATATTTTTACTTTTAAAACGATTTTTCTGTTTCACAACAAAGCGATTTTAACCAAAAAATATTTTCAGGGTAAACGTGAACCTTCTTACCTTGACCTTTATTTTAGCATACAATTTGTATATTAATATTCATAATGTCATTATGTTTTCAAGAATATCAACTTGATGTTTTGCAATTTTTTCAAGAACTAAAATAAAACGAGCGACGCTTATAATTTTCACGAAAGTGTATTTTTAAACAGACTAATGTATTTGTTCTAAGGAACACTTTGTTATCATATGAGGTCTAATTGCGAAGTCGAATTAGCTGTAACGTATGCGAAATGTTTTATGAAATGTAACGTCAGAAGTAGCTGGAAAACAAATGTCGAAAATTACTTGGAAAAGTGTTTTATTGTGTGCCCACCCCGGCTAAAGCTTATGATATAATGGATACTGAGGCCTACGACAGAGAGGTGGGGCAACAGCGGTTTTGGAGCTTTAACAGTTTCCGGCGAAAGTTTCTTCTAGTAAAAACCGTGCAAGATTTTTGTTGTCAGATGAATTGTTATTGTAACGTACTATTAGCTATTTATTTTTAAACACTACATCTACGGGTAAGAGGAGTCGCGCTGTGGACACGCTGATCATCGGCGCCGATAGATTTTTGTAACGGGCGTCGGTGCCGACCGGTCAGCGTTACTTAAAAACTCTATATATATCTCTATGCATACTGGACCTTCAGTGCTGACGGTCAGCATGCGGTTAGCGCGACTCTAAAATCAGCCTTAGGGTCAAACGCTGCGTTACGCGACTACAGGCGCTGACTCATATAAATATTACCTGTCGCGGGGAATTTTGTATGAACCATTGGTGTACCGATGGCCCTTAGTGACATCATAATCATTTCTGTACAGCTTTGAACTAAAACTTTTGAATAGCGAATAACCATCGATATGAAACATTCACACAGACGGGAATATGAGTTCCCGCATCTCCTCTCACATGGTCTCTGTCCTCAAATCTAGATGCCATGAAAAATCGTGTTATCATCATCATAGTGTAAAACACACAATTCTTGAAGTAAAGTCTCATTAAAATCACAGAATGAAACCTACCGATGATTTGGTATTTTTCGTCCAGCAGCGACCATTTTTAACGTACCCCACTATTTCCTCTTTCTCTCTTAATTCGCGGGCCCGACGCGCGGGCAAATAAAACAGCAACCAGTCCTCCACTGAAACGCTTCATAACCTCACTTTTTATTCCGGCCTTTATTAACCCCCTCCCCCCCCCCCCCCCCCACGAACCAGATCAGACGTCAAGACGTACTTCAGAAGCAGCCTTCGGACGTACCCATTACGGTTACGACACAGTCCATTTTAATCAAAGCACGTTTTAAAAAAAAAATGTGTTAATGATATCTCAACAAACGTATTGGCTATAGGATCAGAAAGATACAGAGTCAGTGCGGATAGTTACAATTTCATCGCTTCCTTGATATTTACCCATCCGCATGAAAAGGAAAATTTAATAATACAAAAATGGGTAGGTGGATGAGTCTTAGGTCTAGACCTAAGAGACTATTTTAGTCTCATTAGTGATACAGATCAAAATGGTTAGATGGATGAGTCTAAGGTCTAGACAAAAATAGTATCATTAGTAAAATTTAAGATTCTTCATTTTCAAATAAAATTAAGCATTGTAAATGTACTTTGAATATAACATTCAATTGGAATCCAATTAAACTCCTAATGGTAATGGCTACAGTAAACCTTTGTGGCCTTGAACAACCGCTCTTTACGGTGGCCGTAGTAAAACTGAAATACCTTTACTACATAATAACCGTACCTTGATATTTGCACACTACTATTACAAAACAAATTTCGACTGGACAGATATGATCAAAATACTAGTAAGATTTACGATAAGTTTTATTTAGTTAGATTACAAGTGAGTTTGAAATTGAGAAGTCACGTTTATGGGCGTTATATTCGCAAACAATCGTACTCTGTATTGCTCCCTCCTTAAAAAGACAAGCCTTCAAAGTGTGCTATATAATTAAGAAAGTACCCATCATATGAGTAGAGACGGCACGTTTCGAAAAACAGCAGCGTAGGATCAATGCAGACGCTGGTGGCTCGGACCAAGAGCTTCAGTTCCTCTTTTCTGCCCCGTGTCATTAGGGTATAGAATGCCCTTCCAGCTCATGTTTTCCCTCCCTCTTAAAAGCGGGCTCTTCAAGCGGGGCGTGAAACGGCATTTAAACAGGCTCAATAAGGTAAAAGGCGTGACGACTGGGTCAAAATCTTATTATTCTATTTAGTCCGTAAGTTAGTTTATACAAAAATATGGGACACGTATTTTTTTGTTTTTCAATTGATTGAAAAATGACAAAATTATAGCTTATCAAACTTCTGGAGTGGGGGCTTGTGACGTCACAGTTACGCAAAAATTGTACCTAAACGGTACGTCATACGAAACTTCTAAGCACTATATCTTCATAATTTCTTGTTTGTGAAACAAAATAGAAAATACGAGTACAATATTTTTAAATAATCTAAATAACGGACTAATTATATTTTTTTAGTCGTCTCGCCTATTGTGTCTGTCGACCTCATAATGTGGATCTCACTACCGCTTACCATCAGGTGGAGTGAGGTCATCCTGTTAGCCATTTATAAAAAAATAGTAGGTACGATGATGGGGCTAATACTTTAAAAACCACAATTACTTGTCGATTAGCGCCTATTAAACTGGTGCGTCCAGTTAATTCTGCTAACGACCGGTAGCCACGTCCCCACTCCATTACGTCCGCAGCGTTTGACATGTGGCGTTGACTAATCATCATGGTGGACCTGGCGTTGCGTGATGTCTCCTAGCTCACAGGAGCGGATTCGGCGACGCCTTCAACGATCGCATCTAGAGATGGGCATTTCTACCCATTTTTACCCAAACACCATTTTTTACCCATCTCAATTACCGGGTAAAAATTACATTTCCCTTAATAATATGTTCGTATTGATTGGTTAATATTCCAACTATTTAAGTTTGTTTGTCCCTATTTTGAATAAGTAGGCAATGTTATTCTATAGGAAATGCTTAAAATGCAATTAAAATGTAATAAAAATTTAATAATTTAACGATAAGGGAAATTTAATTCTTACTCGGTATAAATCAAATTGAGAAGGGTAGGGAAGTAGAAATTTTAATGGGTATTAATAGTTAAAAATTGGTGTTTGGGTATAAATGGGTAGAAATGCCCATCTCTAATCGCATCTCATCGTGCGGGACGTAATGACATACCTATCGCTTCACTACTTAGACGTGACAGTGCTTTGAGCGACAAAATAATCGATGTCGGTAACTCTTCAATTTGCAGACGTTCCAACTGAAATTTATCTTCAAATTATATCGTGACAGCTAAAACGCTTGATAACAATTAACACTATATTAGTAGATGTTAGTATTGTGCTGACATATAAATACAGTATAAGTTTAGTATCTAATTTGTATAATGTCTACAACGTAAATAAGGACTCAATAGAAAAATACGATTAATATCATTAAACGAGCCAACAAACCAAACAAAATGTGTCGTTGTTTATAGCCAATGGGACCGCCACAAATATCTTTTTGCTCCATTCTTCATGTCACTTTCACCCACAGCTCTCATAAACTAACTCCAATCTAGACTCAGCTTAGTTACTTGAGCGTTCAATTGTCACTTAATTATGACCTTAAAGGTTACACAAAGGCTATAAATAGAAAACATTATAAAAATTCTTTTGTACACAAAAGAAACACTCCTATCTCTATCGCTCAAGGCGTTTTATTTTAAGTATATCTTATTACTTCATTTACCACTATCACTGCTCTGCAAGAGAACTTCAGAACATCAAGATAATTTCTTTGAACTCTATTCGAGTTGTATAAGATAAAAAAAAATTCAGGTCCGTATTAACACAGACAAATTCTAGAATCATCTCTGTACATTTCGTTTGTCAAACATTATCTCGAGATCTCTATCGCCTTAATTGTTATAAATAACAGACGTCCCGAGTCCACCCCTGCACTTCAGAGTGCAGTTGCAAATTGACTTGTCACTCGACAGGGACGGTAATGGCCGCTAGATGTTTTCGAACGCAACGGCCACTATTACCGCATGGGAACCGAACCCACCGGTTCTCGCGTTCGCCGATTGTGACCAGATGCTATCTAGTTGTAGATAATAGATCTCCATTAGTGTATTGACAGGGGCATAGCGACGAAGCATGGCTTAGGCGTGTCCTGGAAGTTTTACACGAACCTTGGCTTCTTTTTTCTCCTAACTGACATACGATGATGGCTTGGAGTAGCCTCGTCATCATCACCGGACTTGCGGGGGAGCGGATGGCTCTCACTTCTATGGGATACTTTGTTAAAACTGTGGTTCCTAGTCGGATATTTTATGATTGTGTGATGCTGTCATAATGGGCTAAACTATCACAAATTCACTAAAATCAGATGAAAATTGCCTGAAGTGTCTTGAGCTCCCTCAAATATTTACGATATATTTCGTTTGTCTTTCACTCAATACTTATTTCCATCATCATCATCATTCTCCTGCCCTTATCCCACGCTAAGTGGGGTCGGCGCAACATGTGTATTTCTTCCACTCGGGCCTATCATTCGTCATCTCTGTGTCTACTCCTTTCACTCCCATATCATCTCTCACGCAATCCATCCATGTCTTCTTCGGCCTGCCTCTACCGTTACGTCCATTGATATTCATACTCATCACTCTTCTAATCACATGGCTTTCTTCCCTCCTCATAACATGCCCGTACCAAGCTAACCTTGCACTTCTCATCTTTTCTAAAATAGGTGCAACTTTCAGACTTCCCCTTATATATTCATTCCTACTACTCAATACTTATCTCCATTGTAATTAAACATAGAGTAAGCTCAAAATAAACTTTCATTTGGAGGTTTGACATGTTCAAATCACCAACGGGATAGCAATAAAACGACAAACAAGCATCCGCGCCCCGTGCACAATAAAATACAATTTAATATCGGTTTTAAAGAGCTCGCACGCAATATAATTTTCCAGTCTCAAATAATAAACAGTGGAACAAACGAACCATAATAACTGTGGTTCGGACACTTGATCGCTTCGCTATATCATGTTATAATAGTAGTATAACTTTTAATTTCAGGTTAATGAAAACATGCGATGCATTACGAATGTATATCAGATTGTTGACTATTTTTAAAACAGGTCAACTTTTTACAATATTTAATTTGCTAGTATATCGAAACTGTAAAGTTAAATTACAACATGTGCAAAAGATTACTATGTACATTATACCCTATTAATCAATCAAAAGGAAGCTTTGAAAAAGCTGACTCAATGATAAGCATTACAAAGATCAACTCAATTTCAGTCAGGACGGTATCCAAATGTAGCTCTTTCAGGCTTAAAACATATTGAAACACCAACAATTTTAGAAGAAACAGCTACAGCAGTGAAAGTTTCAGCTATATTCAAAAAAGACTTCAACTAAACGGGATCTCTCACAGCTTACCTTTGATAGGTTGTACGCGGCGTATCTATCAAGCAACTCGATACAAATAAGGGCGTTCGCGTGACGGAGTGGCAAACAAACAAACCATCAGTTTACTTGATAAGGCTACCTCGCCCTGACGTACATTTTTACCTATTAGATCGCAGTACTCTATGATACGGGGTCTTTCCTTACTAATATTATAAATGCGAAAGTAACTTTGCACGTGTGTTACGCAATCACGCAGAGTAAGTACTGAACAGATTTAAATGAAATTTGGTACAGATATATAATCCAAAGCTTTAAAGAAGTAATGTTTTACTCGTTAAACGTTTCTACACGGACGGAGTCGCGCGCGGAAAGCTAGTGTTTTATAAGTCTTTAAACATTATTTTCGGACTATTTACAATGGTTAAACATGTTTGAGTTTGAGTCGTTTTTTATCATTGAATACATCGACACGTGATTATATTTGGCAGTCTTATATCTCACAGCAAGATAACAGCTATCGCTTATCACTGTTATCAGCAATTCGCGCACTTTTTGCGTTGTTATCAGTTTGATTAAAAAGTTGTTATCGTTTTGTAAACGTCCGCGATTTACGGTACATTACTTCATACTTTTTATCGGGGACTGCCGAACATTGTCTTTGAATAGTAGATATGAAGCACGTTTTGAAATAAAAATTTTCAAGTTCTGACTTGATTATAATGAGTTGATAATGGGAGACACACCTTCAAATACATTTAAGTAGGAAAAAAAATCCAAAGGCCATACCTTTGGTTTTTTTACTAACTGACATACGATGAAGGCTTGGAGTAGCCTCGTCATCATCACCGGATGAGCGGGGGAGCGGATGGCTCTCACCCCTTAATGCGGGAAAGCGGATGGCTCACGATGAATGCTTTTAACAATTAAATAAGGTTTTAAGGCAAAGATGGCTTGCCTTAAACATCTGTTGCAAAACAAGTTACGGCTTTGTCCTATCGCAGCCTCATCGTGACTGCCGCCGTACACGCAATCTACATTGAACCGTTTTAAAGATCATTCCGAAGATACAATACGATAGCTGGTTATTATTGTAATGAGCGCCTTTTCGTGCCAATTTGCATTGAATGATACCGTGAGATTTCCGCTAAATAATGAACTACAAAAATTTTAAGTTTAATGTCTCATTATGAGATGTTTCAAAAATTAACAAATATTTAAATTAGTTACCGTACAAAAAGGCTAAATAAATTTAATTTTGACGACGAAAGATATAATCATCGAGCAATAATATTACTTAAATAGGTATCAGATTTCATAAACAAAACAATTAATACAGTATCAAAGCGATCTCAAACCGGATGTGACAGATACAATTATTATCTATAATGTCGTTAACGGAGAATTCCCTTGAACGCGCTTGTCAGCAACACACATAACATGGCATTATTTTAATTTATATTTGCCAATATTTGCAATATCTATAACGTTTAGAATACCGGATGTTATATGATAAAGCCTTATATAGGACCATTTAGTTATGCGTCGGCCAGCTCACAGGTTTGTAGTAAAACCATGAAGATTAAATCTTCATGGTTTTACTACAAACCTGTGAAAAAACCTCGGTAAAAAAGTAGCTGGATAAAATAATAATAGTAGCTAAGGAAGACCTTAACAGATAAAACACGATGTTACCCCAACTCTCTGGGTCAAGTCTTCATGCAGTGAGTTTGCCACCAATAAGCAGTCATTAAGGTGACGGTAGCTCCTAAACCAAGCCTTTAAGAATGATATAAAAAATATCAAACCCGATCCGAGTTCGTATAAGCGTATTATTGTCACCAACGCCAATTTTTTTATTTTTGGGGGAGGAAAAACATGAGCGGGCAGGGCATTCCATGCCTTAATGAAACGTGGTAGAAAAGAGGAACTAAACCTCTTGGAGTTTAAAATTGCCTGTTTACACTAGCGATATAAAAAAGCGTCGATGGCCGAGTGGTTAAGGTCGTTGCTTGCCATGCGAGAGGTCGCCAGTTCAAACCCCGCCAGGTACCAATGTGTTTTTCAAATTTGAAATTCATATGTACCATCATTCGACGCTTTAACGGTGAAGGAAAACATTGTGAGGAAACCTGCACACCTAAGAAGAAATTCTAAGGTTGTGTAGTCGACCAACCCGCACTTGGCAAGCGTGGTCGACTAAGGCCGTATCGCCCTAGTTTAGGGTAGGCCCGTGCCCCAGCAGTGGGGACGTATATGGGCTGATGATGATGATGACACTAGCGATATTTTGGGTGATTTCACGGCGAGGCGATAACGCTGCGGGCTCGCGGCGAGCTAATGTGACGCTGTAATTATTGTCCCCAATATCACCAAAGACGAACGGCATCGGCTTTTTGCCTGACTACGATGATGGCTCGGAGTAGCCTCGTCATCATCACCGGACTTGCGGGGGAGCGGATGGCTCTCACTCCCGCTGACACCCAATACGCCACCCAGCGGCGTCACGCGACCGCCCGCGATCTCTGCATCATTTATAACCGGTTGTTTACTCTTTTTCATGGCTACGCGGCGAACTGGGTCACTCCTTATTGTGGTACGTATTGAAAACAATTAGCGATGCTGAGTAAGTAGTTTTTCTAGTTGACAATGCGCTTCTGTGTAAATTATTATATTCTTTCTCGATTTAAAGAGGGTATGTCCCATTAAGATCTAGGCACGTCACGCCAAGTTCAAGAAACAGAACTGGCTAGCCACACCGTATGTAATATTAAACGAACCATTTGGAGCCATTTTTGAACCCCTCATCTATTAAACATGAAAAACTAACAAATAACCTGTAATTTCTATATCTCTCTATCTAATCAGAAATGTGGTATACAATTTAGATAATACGCATAATTCGCCGATACAGGGATGCAATATCTAATATGAATATAATAATGTAGACTCAACTAATCAAAAATTATTATTAACATAGCAAATCAGTAACAAGTCATTACGACACTAAAAGCAAACAGCACAACAGGACCGAGTCATTACATTACTACTCAAGACACTAAAATCGGGTAAAACATCGATGCTTTCATTCGATTAGCGTAGCCTTCCCACCAATCATCGATTGGCTTTGCACCGATCCTCAGTGGGCGACTTCGCGTGATAATGCCTCATTTGGATCCTATTAAAACGAATATTGAATCCGGATTATCCTTAATCGATACATACTCGCGATACTATAAGCGATCGAATGCCGTTACCTTGCACAAAAAGGTTTTAAAACAGCGCTTCTACAACTTCAAGAATAAAACTTTATCAAGGCCGAACTCTATTAAACAACCACTTTGCTAGAGATCTTGTTTATTAAAAAAGAAAGTGTTAACTGCGCCCTATATTTCAATAATCATAACTAAGAAATATGTTATGTATCAAATACTGTTTTTATTATTCTGCCAAGTCGTAAATTATAACTACGCTATGCCACTAAATATAAAGGCACGTTATTAAACTACAATAACACAATAAAAGTTACGAATAAATACCATGCATTAAGAAAATGTAACTCTTATATGAGGTTCGGCCGGCTCTTAGGCGTAATAAAAACACAATTACATACTTCTTGGCTTTTTATTGCACATTAGCCGACTTTACATACCGAGGACAATCAAGGTGAATTCAATTTATGTCAAGTTATTGCGTCGGAGATTGAGCCGATAAGCCAATGCGTATAATATTGACGATAAAAAATAGAAATACCTATAATAATAAATCTAATCCGACATAAAACTATGATTTGCGTTGTTTTGTGTTAGTGCCATTTTGTGATGTGATTCTACCTTTTAGTGTGACGGAGTGAACAAAACTTTGAATATTTTATACTATTAGGTAAGTATGGAAGTTCATCAAGTGTACTAAACATACTTTTAAAATAAGTAACCGACACAAATATATATATTAATAAAAGAAGCAATTTAATGATAATCCACATTCGAAATACAACACAATAAATACTCATCATCATCATCATCCCCACTGCTGGGGCACGGACCTACCCAGGGCCGCGCCGACACTCGGCAGCGCCTGTGTGCGGAACCTATGAAGCGCCTTTTTTTAACGAATCATCATGAAAAACGAATTAAAAATTTTAATTGTTAATTTAGACTGAAATCAATAATATATTTTTTTGACGAGCCAGGGATATTATCGTCTTCCTTCATGAAAATAATTTAGGTTGCAGTGGCGGCGCGGCGCCCCTATTGTCTTGGCGCCTGTGTGCGCCGCACACTTCGCACATAGGGGCGGCTCGGCCCTGGACCTACCCTAAACTAGGTCGATCAGGCCTTAGTCAACCACGCTGGCCAAGTGCAGGTTGGTCGACTACACAACCTTAGAATTTCTTCGAAGTTGTGCAGGATTCCTCTCGATGTTTTCCTTTAGCGTTAAAACAAATACTATACATATATAATTACATCAATACTAATCTCAATTAATTTTACAATCACAATTCCTAATTCACTTACGATACAGGCAAAAACTAATTAAAATTCTCAAACGTCCAGTCACATAAAGGGCTAATGTTGAAATCCACAACGAATACGCACTGCCATTTGATCTCAATAAGTCACACAATTAACCTGTTTTAATTGCCAGTATCCTGAGGGAATCGGCGGGCAGTCGTAAAACCGCGGGAAGGTTTTATTGTGCCTTTACTATTGAGAAGGTAGCTCGTGGAATACATTAGAATGTTGATATTTTGCTGAAGTTAAATGTTATCTATTATTTGCGCGAACACTACACATCTATACAAGTAAATAGGGTATGATGAATCTATATCTGGTACCAATAACAAAAACACAACTAAAACACTTTTGTCTGTCTGTTCGTTCCCGCTTCTCTCCGAATCGGCGGGACCAATTTATTTAATCCATATGGTGTCAGATTGGGGAATGGATAATTTTCATACAATAATCTATCCTGCAATAGGCAAAAAGTTTAGGCTCAAGAACTAAAATAATTTATCACAATCGAAAATTATTAATATAACTGTCCAAGTCAACATTTCAACACTTTAAACTATCTCGGTAATGTATGTTACATTAGAAAACTGAATTTGTCTTGGATATTTATCATGTAGTTTTGTTTATAGAGCTGCCAATATTTTGACACTTCCCGGACGAATTCAGTTTTCAAATACAATAGCACCCGAAAACCTGATCATCAAACATGGCCGTCGCCTAAACTAGGTCAAGCCGAGTGTTGCCCCGGCGCCCGAGTTGATACGTGACTATTAGGCCCGCCATACACGGACCGCTCGAGCAGTTAGCCAGTGATCAACATACACGGACCGCTCGATCAGTAAGCCAGTGATCAACATACACGGACCGCTCTTGCAGTCACAGTCAACAGCTTATGCCTGGCGACTGCTTGAGATTACATCGTGCTGCTAACTGCTCGGAGCGGTCACGACTGCTCGAGCGGTTCCGTGTATGTGTGTATGAAGAATCTGTAGTTTACTATGCAGTCGCAGCTTATAGCAGTCCGTCCTGCTTGCTTGAAGCTGTCCGTGTATGTGGGCCCTTAGGTCTCACGTCACCGCCGTGACATCACGTCTACAAAGCCTGCAACCCTCTTTGACCGGGGGAATGCATTCGGCGAATCATAAATGACCGGTGTCCCGAGTATTTCGACAGTTGTCCGATTGCAGGGCATAATATAGCGCTAGGTATGTTCATAAACTTCCATTGTTCTATTAAATTGAAAGTTTACAAAAATACGACGGATAAGACTTTTCTAAATTTTCCGGTAACGGATTACTGTATAAGTTGAGTAACAGGAGTGTATTTTAGATTAGGACACATAAGTAAAGTCTTAAAATAAATTTGTATTATACAAACACAAACAAACACAAAGAGTAACAGGAGTGTATTTTAGATTAGGACACATAAGTAAAGTCTTAAAATAAATTTGTATTATACAAACACAAAATATACAACATAGTTCAACTATTGATGTAACATAATAATATTATGAAACAGTTCGTCCGCGTAAAGTCGTTTATCGTGTAAAACATTATCCCCGCATAGCGAAATCGGTTAAAAAGTATCCATATCCTTTCTCAGGTTCGAAATCTGTGTACCAAATTCTATATAAATCTGTTCAGTAGTTTTAACGTTAAATCTCTTAATGTTCCTTTCGCATTTATAAAATAAGAAAACAGAATCACAGTGGCAATCCGGTTAATCAAATCTCAAACCACAGCCACCGAGCTGTCCCGACACGTCGTCAAGTACACGACTAATGACGTCACCGCTGTGACGTCACGCTGACACAGTTGCTACAGTGGACTGCGCTGAAATGGGTTAGACGCATCCAATGATCTATTACCGAGAGCTAGGTGGTGGCAAAATACTGTGTGATTTATCGAATCATTCAAATATCTTTACTTTACTGTTTAGGCAGAGTTAAACTACTTTCATCCGGAAAAAATACGAAATAGACGAAAGTAATAAATAAATACGTTACAGAATCAGATCCATGTATACGATACGATGTTATGATTTTAAAATAATCTTTAAGTTGATACCTTCCTACAGCGTTGCCACCTTTAGAAGAAAAAAAACTACAATTTTATTTACATACTTCCGTGTATAATACAAAATTGATACTTGTTGCCGATAGTGGTCCATCTGGTTGCCGTGTTACCGTCCCCTTACTTGCCTTTTCAAAGAACTATCGCATACTGTCAAAAATAGGGACAAAATCGATAGGCCGTCGGGACGCGGGACAATGTCTTCGAAATCAGAACGATCTCGGAAAAATCGGGACGCGTGGTAACTCTGCATTCCAGACACACAAGAGATCTCGTGATCAAACGTCCACTGACGTCCCATTAAATATATACGATACGTTTATACGAGTATATATACGTATATGAATAGCATAAACCGGGCACCGACATTCGTCCATTGCTTCACGTCACTCGTCGTCACAGCGACGTCACATGGCATCATTTATTACCGAGGGCGGAAGAGCTAACAATAGTGATTGCTTTTGCAGGTTATTACTCTGTGGCTACATAGAGGTGGCGGGTTGTGTCTCGACAGAGCTTAGCGACGAAGACAGGAGACCGCGACCGTCACCGGATCTAAGGGGGGGACTTGCTCAAGAAAGAGAGACCAATGAAACCTTTTTTCTACAACTTTGTAGGGTTTTAGGGTACTTTAACAGAACCCCCTCCCGGGGCGACACTTTCAATGTTTTGCCTCGGTTCATAAAAATCGTAGAATCGGGCTGGTCCCCGACTGTCTAATGACTCTCATTGTTCGCGAACTGTCGCGTTCACGCCTTTAACTGGCTTGATGGTGCAATTTTCTAGTTTTCCATCTTTTACGCAAGAGCCATGAGCTCAATTCCCACTCGGGACAAAATTATGAACGGTGTCTGTTCCGTTTCTGGGTGTGTTATTTATACAGTACATTAGTGTATTCTACTGATGTTTTCACACAAGTTCAAAAGCTACTTAGCTGCGAAGAACATTTGTGAAACTATCCCGCTCTACAATAAATTTAGTTTATGCAGAGAGATCAGTACAAATCTTCACCGCATTTCGATAATGTACTCCGGGCGTTACGGAAGTGAATAACGTCAAATGACGTGCGCGCGGGCACGAAGTACAGATGATCGAGGCTTGGCCTTAATGATTGTTGAGACGACAATTAACCGTGTCGGTCGAGACAGAGCCAATTCGATCTAGAGTTTGTTTTTATACGTAAGTATGTATTTATTTACTAACTATTTTAAACTATTGCGTTTCATTACATTAAAAATAATACATTATTGGTCTGCGTGCGATTAAAAGAGCAACGTAACTACATAGCTATTGATTACATAGTTACAGCAAAAGTAAGCAACTACATAGCAACCACAATGCTTCAAGATAAAAACACAAGTGTACAATAACATTAAATTTAAACTGCGGATAGTTTTACTATCTCAACTCTGACATCATACTTTCGCATTCAAAACAATAACATTTGAACGAGATAAGTAAATCATAGATGTTGGAAATTCAAACAGAGTGCCGGTCGGGTGCACAGCTAGTCTTGCGTGTTACGTTTCGAAGTGATCTTCGCATTTAACCAAGAATACTCGGTATGCTTATGCTTTTTATTATAGACTATAGATTTTTACCGGGTAAAATATTACTTCTTTATGGCGCAATCGGTTAAAAAGTAGCCTATGTCCTTTCTTAGGCTCTCAACTATATCTGTACCAAATTTCATTTAAATCGGTTCAGTATTCTATGCGTGAAAGCGTAACAGAAAGACAGAGTTACTTTCGCATTTATAATATTAGTAAAGAGTAAAGATACCTATGTAAGAGTAATAGCATTTAGCACGCCATCAAAAGCATTTCAAAGCGTCCAAGCGATGCAAAAAATGTATTGGCATTTTAGGGGTGAGAGCCATCCGCTCCCCCGCAAGTCCGGTGATAATGACGAGGCTACTCCGAGCCATCATCGTATGTCAGTTAGGAGAAAAATGTATTGGCGTTTTGAGAAGTTGCGTATCAGATTTATCTCAAACTATCAATGTCATCGGATTTTTAAGTAGACAGGCATACATTACTTTATTGAAATGTTAACATGGGATTGGATAAGGCATTTTATTGAAGATGCACACGTTTATCTTTTCCGACTTTCTTCTTCGTTTCGATTTTCCTTTAACAGTGGTACAACACAACTCATAAATCCATAGTCAAGACTCTACACGACAGTCTGGCTCACATCATATTAATATATGTAATTAGTATTAATTACTTTCGATAGAAATACAGGATACGAGGACATCAGACGCTTTTGAAAAGGGCAAACATAGCAATCAAATGCCTCATTAGACGTGAACTGGTGCGCTAACTTATCGGCTAATTTAGTGCGACGTAGTTTATTTATGGTTCTAATAATGGGTATTGTATTAGTATTGTCTAGTATTTGCGCGAACACTACACAATTGAAATAAAACTAATTTTACGGATTAAAGTCGCGTGTTTTGTTATACTAAACATAATTATTATTTAGAGACTCGACGTTTCGAGCTCTTTACAGCGCTCGTGGTCACGGAAAAGCGGCGGGTATTATATTATTATTGAAAAGTAACAGGTATAGACCTTACTGATAGAAAGAAAAAACTTAGGAAAAATATATAAACCACTTAATTAAGAAGAAATGCTGTTTGCATTATATCTACACCGACACTACAAAACTGAAGAGATGATGATATGATTTCTGATATATCTAACTGTTTAACAAGCACTAACGGAATCTAAACACGAACTTTGCAAGGATTAATTTAAAACTTACCATATACATGTGCGATTTAAATTTCATAACTACGATTAATTACACCTCAAACGATTACTGTTGACTAACTTACCACTAATAGATCGGAACTTTAGTATTTTTCACCTAAGATGATCCCTGTGACACTTCATTGTGTTCTGAATCACGCATTATACGTTTGAAAAACGAAAATAATTTTATTGAACACTTTTTTCATTTTATAGCGGCGTCATTAGGAAAAATTTTAAAATAAATATTTTTATACTTAATAAATTTAAAAAAAAGACTATAGCTAAGTCAGATCTCAGCTCGAACATAGTGTCCTGAGTTTTGAGAACTAATTATTTTTAAAATTCTTTCTTTCTCTACGTGTAGATAGAAAAATAAAAAACAAACAACACGTCATTTAACTTGTACAGTTACTGTACTTAAAACGATAACTCGCCGATTACACATCGCCACGAGTTCGCGGGGGGCGAGTTTATAAGCGTTTTAATCCAATATCCACACGGGCTTATCGGATCTCGTTTCACGGACCGCCCCAACCGTCGTTGTTTGTCGTATAGACGGCGATGCCAATCAACGCGCCAATTCGCACACTAGTGATGTGAGCTTTTAATTAAGTTACGCTGTTAAAACCGAAATTATTAGAAACTTGCTGTGCCAGCGACTTCGTCCGCGTTTACCCCGTTTTTTACACATTTTCAATTGTATATTTGCTCCTATTCGTCGCAGCGTGATGTTATATAGCCTAAAGCCTTCCTCGATAAATGGTCTATACAAGTCAAAAAGATTTTTTCAAATCGAACCAGTAGTTCCTGAGATTAGCGCGTTCAAACAAACAAACAAACAAACTCTTCAGCTTTATAATATTTGTATAGATTAAAATATGTCTTTATGGGTCTACACGCGATATTAGGAGTAGCAAATTACAAATTAATATCGCGTGTAGACCCATAAAGACATATTTTAGTGTAATGGAACGCGAAAGTCTAAAATCATACATTTGTATAGATTATTTTACACATTTTCCATTGTATCTTTGCTCCTATTGGTCGCAGCGTGATGTTATATAGCCTAAAGCCTTCCTCGATAAATGGTCTATACAACGCAAAAAGATTTTTTCAAATCGAACCAGTAGTTCCTGAGATTAGCGCGTTCAAACAAACAAACAAACAAACAATCAAACAAACAAACAAACAAACAAACTCTTCAGCTTTATAATATTAGTATAGATTAGAAATCTGAAAATGTCCGGGACATTTACCATGTTGTTTAGTTTAATGGGCTCCCGATATTTTGACACTGATCACGATATTGTGAACTATGGTAGTGGTGTCGCCCGTAATAAAAGACTTCGAAAGAGGATAGACTGATATAACTACTCTTAGACTTAGAGTAGAGTCTCACAGTCCTACAGTTCTTGTACTTTCCTTTTTGTAATTTATTTCAGTACAATTATTCTTTATTCTGATTAAACGTCATTATACGTACTTTATTAACTGCTACTATTTCTCTTAAATGCAACAATATCAAAGTAAAACAAATCAGAAAGTAAGGAAGTATCTAAAGCAAAACTAGTTTACGAAACATACGAATACACTAAAAGATACAGCTACCGGCCAATGTTGTCCCTTTTGAACGAGGGTCAGTCCTTCTGTCAATTTATGCAACTTATGTCGTTGAGTTCTTCCCCTAGCTCTTTTTTTATTTACAAACAGTACTTACTCTACCAGTATGTTTGTTTAACCACAATAAAGACCGCTAATTGTTCTTACAAAGTAAGTACTTTTACTTTACTTTCATTTTCAATAAATTAACATAATTTTTAATTTAAAGAAGATTTACCTATATGTTTTATTTAAACTATACTAGTTTGATGCATAGTAACATCAACCTTTACTCACTCCCTTTACATATTCATCGAATTCAACAATTTCTTTGGCATTTCACTTCCCATTCAAGAGTCGCACCCACCCAAATTTCCTTCACACTCTAATAAAAGACAATCCCGATCATCGATCCGATCGTCCGAGAATCGACATCACAAGCCGACACGCCGCGGGCGCGCGATCATATCGGCACCAACTCGTTCCCTTTTAGGGACGTTTTGATTGCCACTACGCCGCGCAAATAGGTAAATTAACCCTTTATGATCGGACCTAAGTGGATTATAGTGTTTGGTGCCGATGGTAATTACACTAATGATTGCACATGCCAAGTACCTACACATATCGTAACCTAACTTCAGATTTTATCAGAACAGCAAAATAAACAAATAC
The DNA here is from genome assembly GCA_039566165.1 of Maruca vitrata. NCBI lineage: Eukaryota > Metazoa > Arthropoda > Insecta > Lepidoptera > Crambidae > Maruca > Maruca vitrata. The sequence continues at coordinate 10,496,655 of CM076930.1, forward strand.
AAAGACACATTTGTGCCGTATAAACACTCGTAGTTGTATCTCTACGCTCATAAAAAGCCCTCCAAAGACCGCTATTCAATCAAAACTTCCGTACCCATTTCATACTCATAACAAACGCAACGAAAACCCACTTCCGAGACAAACCCATTTCACATGCACGGACGTGGGACAAGTATACAAATTGACCCAAATGAGCTATTATGCAAATCATTCGAGGGCTCGGGTGGAAAAAATATCGGATATGTACATTGGGCGCACCTGAAAACCGAGATATTCGGAGAGCGCCCGCCGCGGCCAAGTATCAAATAACTCTCCGCTTTTGTTATGCTAATGCGTGCCGAAATTATCTGTTCCGCGTATAATCTTGAGAGGCATTAAACTGCGCAACGCCCGGGTATTCTCCCGCTGACGCGTCAAAACTCGGATACAAAGATGAGATTACCCGTGGCAAAGTTACAACCTGTAAATCGATATCCGGGGTTATCTAATGTGAAATAAGACATCAATAGTGATCGTATCGACGTCGTCATAGAGTTGATATTGGCTTAATCCCTAAACTACGTACCGCACGCACATCCCTCCGGTAAAAGGAAATCTGTACTGAATTAAATCGAATTTCCACCCGAACGAGTTGTGAATCTTTGAACCCTTTACAAGAGTACGTCCACGGAATCGCGATGATCAAACGGACCTGTCCCATATCACGTCTACTACTTGAGAACACACTGTCGTTACTCTTTGAATATAGTTAAGTAAATCAAGGAAATCCCGAGGTTATTATAGGAACTTCCACAAAGGTTCTTTTGTGCGGGCTACCACAGTTTATTTATATTTATTAGCTCGTATCTCGGGTAACAATGCGCGCTTGAATGTCGTGGATCTACAATCTAATTGCGCAATGGCTACTGGCCGTTCCAGTAATGGTACTGACAAGTTGAACTTCTAACTTACCAATTTCATCAACAAAGGGTATTTCAGAGCAAGTATCGAAACGAAACAAAGGAACTGGAGCCCACTGGCTGGTTATTCTGACCAAAAAGCGCGGAGCTTTCGGAATAGGGGCAGCGCGGCAGCGCACTGACAAAGAATAATCGTTGCGCTTTTTTTTTCTGTTGATCGAAAGCGTACGTCAGGTCGTTGTGAATATAGCGTTAAAAGATTTTCGGTTCTCAAAAATCAAACAAAGAAGTGAGCGACAAACGTTTCGGTCATTACTCGACTAACGCGAGAGAAGGACGTGTAAAAATGTGGAACATCAGGTCCCCTTGGAAAAACTTTATTGCTTCACTAACACGGAATCGGGGTTACAACGAGCGCTCCGACTTGATACAAAGGGAAGGTAAATTTCGGGTGTACGTACGTACGTACGTATGTGTTACATTTTTATTAATGACGCTGTTTGCGAATGTTAATGTTCTAGTGTTCTACGATGTACTCTATTGTTCGAAGTGGTAGAATGTATACTCTTGCTGAATATAAAGATTTATAATGTCTATATAAATAAACTTATTTTGATTCTGTTTTTGAGGATAATAGTTTATTAAGTAAGTGATTCACAGTAGTCGTTACACATACTCCATTCAACCTAATTTTACTATTATGGGCTAAAAGTGATTCATGATACATGGCCTATACAGGACAACCGTTATATTTACAGTTCACATGTTTAAATGTCACATGTAAACGATTTTGTCTAATCTTGGATGCTTATCAGAAAGCTCTAAACTTTTACACCTTTTGTACTTTGACAAAGTTAAATAAAAATTATTTTTAATATTAACAAATCTACTTAAGCCTACTAACAAACGCCTTATCGCCCTAGTTTAGGGTAGGCCCGTGCACCTGCAGTAGAGGCGTATACGGGCTGTAAATGATGATGACTAAAAATTCCTACCCACAATGCGGTGCGGTGTTCAAAAGGTTAAAGTACTCACATGGCGCCGGGCTGGGCGGCTCCGCGTATATGCCTATCGACTTGCTGGGGTCATCGATGAGCGACTGGGCGAGGTGGTAGTCCCCCAGTTTGTGCTGGATCTGCTGGCTCACGCGATCTCGGTTGCCGGTCACCTGGTGAAGAGAAGACAAAGTTAGATAACCTTTGGTGAACAAGAAACGACGTTATAGAACCTAAGCTAGCATGAGTTTAATAGTGACAGACACGGTATCGCCTATGTACAAAATGTCTAGGAAAAAATGTACATCGCCCCTAGCGGTAACGCAAGGAACTAAAATCGGTAGTATGAAAAAAACAATTCGATAGGTTTTTAACGTACGTAAGTTTCGATAGGTAACTCATGGTAGCGCTACTGATAACTGTCTATGGTGACTCGTGTGGTCGAATACGAATACATTTGATTTTGCCATTGACTAGAAAAGAAGAAGATCGTCTTTAAAGAGGCCTTCAAGATAAGAGCGACAGGCTCAATATGTTCTATTGTATGACTCAACCTTACATCCGCTTACCATCCTGGATCCAGAAGTCCTGGACATCGGGTTAATAAAAGATATAGATTCTTTCAAATTATCGGAATAAATAAACACAATAGAAAGTCAATTACCACACACAATGTCTGCTATGGCCGTCCTTCCTGAAACCTACGTATTATATAATCTTGCCATAAGATGCTCGTTTTTCAATGTCATCATATTACACGTAAAATTCAAAGTTCGAAACACTTCAGTGCTTCCTCTCTTACAACAAACAAATGTACAGGAAATGTTTCAAGAAGAACACCACCGAAGCGAAGGTTCAAATACTGGCGGTTAAAAATAAATATTTTATTAACATCCGTTTTATTTTAAAAGTCGCGATCAGGAAAACAATAAACAATTACCAAGTTAAACACCGATCCGATAAATGCTGAATGTATTTTTAACTGACCACAAAATAATTGGCGTGATCACGAGAACACAAACCATAAACTGAAAAATACACCTATTATTTCGTTAGATTTTATTAAGATAAGCGTGTAAGTAACATTGGTAAGTAAATTTTTCTCTCGAACGCGATTAAAATGCAAACATTCCATAGCGGATCTTCATCGTCGGTCGCTACTCATAATTTACGACAATACACATTTACGGCTGCTTTCACGTAATTTTACTGTCGACTCGATTAAAGTAGTATTAATGACGAGAAAGCAGACATGTGTGGGGGGGGGGGGGGGGGCCCCAGGCCTCCTAGCGTGCAACCCCGCCCGCGAGCCTTCCAACTAATAACGTCCTGTCATAAGACGCGTATAAAACAGACTTACGTCTACTTTATACGTTAACATTACGATTCAATTTAATTTTATTGAGATTCGTATCTCGTGTAATTAAAATAAATTTGCGGGCCGCTGTAAAACGTGGTTGTTTATGGTAGCTCTCGATGGCCAATAATAACGTTCTTATCATAATTTATCTGTTATGTTGGTAGGATTCGCGAAATAAGTGGGCGAAACAAAACAAATCAGATGATCATTTTTTCAGTGCCGAGTCGTAAGGTCATCGTCTGCTTGTAGTATACCCTATTTCCAGGAATGATAAATAAGGTAGGACGACAGCTTAAAGATTGGTTCCAATTTCGTCCCAAATATCTTGCTTGTAATCCGCCCACACATCCCCATCTCCGGAGTCATATTCTAAATATATCATCACTCACCTCATTTTATAGTACGGACAGAATACAATCCGGATTTATATGTCAAGTCAACGTAAGATAGTCAATATGTTAAATTTTATCTCGCTAAATGACTTACATTTACAATGTTATGTAATCAGCGATTTAACTCATAATGTTCGATACTTCGATATAATTAGCAAATTGTCTTAAAGCAAATGGCATCGGAATTTACTTTAATCTCTGATTGGCAGACCGATAGTTTTTAGTTCCTAATTTTTCGATAGTAATAGATTGTTAATCTCTGACAGATTTAAGTAACAACAGAATTATTTGCAATTCAAAACTGCCTTGCATAAGGAAAACGTTTATAAAAGTGCTACACAGGCCCGAGGCCAAACATATTCGCCAATTGCCATGCACTACGGGCACCGTGTCCTAAATAATCCGTCTCAATGTCGCGCGTCCTATATGATTCATACTAGAGATGCGCCAAGGTACACTTTTGCCGAGTAACAAGGACCAAGTTTTACTAGGCTCATTTTTTTTTCAACCGAGTACTCGCCAAGTAACTGTTCAATCAAATTCCCGATTTGCGCGCGGAAACATCGCGATGATACACCCCTCACCCTTTTTTTAAAATGTTTTTATTAACACTGTTGTTTTAATTATATTTGCCTTAATATATTGCTTTTCTTAAACAAAGAATACTCTTAACCAAATAAGAAAGTATAACCGAGTTATTCGGCCGAGTCTATGACTAAGGACTTATAAAGGCGTCCGACCGATTTCAGCCATGGCGGCCGATCTCAATTGAGATCAGCCAAGTGCGCAGGACATATTATAGTGCACAAGTGTGCGCGCAAACACAAGTGCACTCTCTATTCCCTTACTCTCATAATTCGGTGAGACGGCAATCCGACATGACCGATGAGAGATCGGGCGCAGGACCACCGGCTTAACGTGCTTTCCGAGGCACGGGCGATCAACCGCCAACTTCCTAACTCCGGGCTGAGTAATTTCATTACAGAAAAACTCACACAAATTTTGCCCGACCCCGGATTCGAACCGGGGACCTCTCGGTCCTAACGCAGCACTTGCTACCAATAGACCAACGAGACTAAGGACTTATTGCCCCAGTGTAGGGTAGGCCCGTGCCCCAGCAGTGGGGACGTATATGGGCTAGTGATGATGATTCGGCTGAGTACGAATTTCAAAAAATCCGCCGAGTACTACGCCGAGTAAGTACTTACCGAGTATCAACCGAGTACTCGGCCCATCTCTAAATCGTCATACCAACATCATCAGAGTCATATGTGACTCTTATTGGAAATATGCAAATATCTATTTTTGGCGCAATCTCGCTCCGTACTCGATTGAGGTGGGCTCTTATTATTCTCCTTGCGAGACTGTCCCACTAGTAAAGCTATTCTTGTAAGATGCAATTTGTAACTTAGATGCAATATTTTGTTTGTCAATCACGACAAAGTGGGATCTATTTATTGTTACGCACATATTTTATAGTGACTTGAATCATAATAATTATTATGATAGGAATTATGTTGTAGTGCTTGATAAAGATTTAAAATATTTAAATATTAATTTCATCTTTTATCACGTCATTATGCTGTTTACTTCTGTACAAATATTACTTAAACAGCTTAATGCAGTCGTATGCCAACAAAGTTAAAGTTAGTCATGGGCGAAACTGGAAGGTGATCCATCCAACATTTATATTTTAATACCCAAGTTAAATTGACCACAGCGGACTTATTTGATGAGGAAAATTTAAATGTTGCTATACTCGTATATTCTTTCACCCTCTCGCCCATAGCCCGTTTAGTTTGTCCAATATAAGAACTACCGCTACAAAAGCTAGCTAAGCTTTTGTATACTTTACGTCCAGGTCATCCGTCTCAGTTACATGTCGTTTCCCCGGGTCTATCCCGGTTCCCGTGGTCACCCTGGCCGGTCGAGACGATCGCACCGTCATCGGAACGATGGATGAGAATGGATTACCTGCATTCAAGATTTTATGTAAACGAGCAGCTCTACTACTCTGTTAATAGGTTATTTGAAGGATTCTCTCAGGAGAGTAATATATCGAGTTAGAGTATAAACTTTTAAACTTTTCTGTTACATGTTCATTAATCAATACTTTCTTAGTTTGTTCTGTGGCGGTAAATTAAAGACTCAATGCGATTAAAATTAGATCTTTAGGATATCGTGCGTGCGCAAATTAGAAATGTAATTAAAGATTAATTAATTGTCTATTTTTAACAAGATGGTAATATACAGAGGGCCTACCATGAGTTGGCTATCGTAAACTTACGTACGTTAAAAACCTATCGAGTTGTTTTTTTCATATGGCCGATTGTAGTTCTTCGCGTAACCACCAGCCGGCGCTGTACAAGTTTTTCATAGACATATTTACGTAGGCGATATCGAGCGCGTAAGTTTTAAACTCATGGTAGCCCCACAGAACACGTACGTATACGACAGTTAATTTATACGCAAAAACCAACATTATACTTCCTTGTATCAGGAGATAAAGAACAGAATTTCACAAATGCATATTTCAAAAAATCCTACGGAACTTAAAACGATAAACGACGATGGTTTCGTGAGAACGTCGCATAGAGTTGTAATCTCAGAGCAATAAGCAATTTGCCGCTTAGCGGCATCATTCGCCACGGACGGAGGCCCTTACGACGAAACGATTCAAATATCTTCCGGAGTTTCTGACGTAACTCGTAAATCAAACTCCCACTGTTGGGCAAATAGAACTATGATGTGACAAATCACTTTTGATCGACGACAAAGTTTAATAGAAAAAATATTCGCTTCCAGTTTTAAATTGCTTCGGGTCCATTCCTAGATACATAGTTAGTAACTATAACTTATACAAGACTGAATTTCTTCTAGCGCCTATTCTAGAGTAAAAAAGGTGTTCCAGCATATTAATGAACTGTAATTTTAGTCTTAGGGGTAAAAGCAATCCACTCCCCCGCAAGTCCGGCTATGATGACAAGGCTACTCCAAGCCATTATTTTAAGTCAGTTAGGAAAAAAAAATATAATTTTAAGTACCAAATAAATATTTATCATTATTTCATCGGAAGCCAACATCACCCAATGGATTGTATTAAGCAAATACTAATAATAGCAGCAAACACCCAACACACAGCTTACCATAACGAATCATCTCAAAGGGAGGATGTCTCGAGCAGATTGTAACTAACAACACGTACCCATTTATGAGATCTACTCGCTACAGTCGGTTCGCCTCACGTTTGCTAGCTTTCCGAGAATCGCATACCTGCCTCGCGGTACTGAAATGTCTGTTCATTTAAGGGGCGGTATAGACTAGAGCGTTTAGTTGTAGAACAACCAACCATACTATGTACTCGGTCTACTCACTGGTGTATAACCTTGTGATGGAACAAACGGCGATTATGCTCAGCGTTTTGTTACAACCAAATGGGAGAAGCCAACGAGCATGTAACATTATGTCGAACGCGGGTTATGGACAAGTGACAGTAAGTCCAATGTTGTAGAAAGAGCGATCAATTAAAAAAATACGAGTAACAACGTAGTGTTCATGAAAATTACGTCGAAAAGAACGTTAAGCATTAGCTGTAACGTTAAGTTACTTGAAAATGATTTGGAAACTTAGCATTTACATAATAATAATGGTACATTATACAAAATGTACCATTAGTAAAAACGTTAAAGACAAAAATGCTCAACTAAATGCTCTAGTTTATACTCGCCCTTATTGTTCGTACAAAACGCTTTACTATTTAGAGTCTAGCGTTTCACAGTTATACCGTTTGATTTTTATTATTCTCCGTGCTTATCGCCCCGTGAACACCTCGGGGGTGAAAGGGGGGGAGACGTTCACCCCGTGTCATCAAGTACGAGTCTATAACTACGTCATCTAAAAATTTTGTCTTAGACCAGAAATGCTATAGGCTGAGCGCCCACGTCCGTTAATCTGTGAATGATTATTTGTCGGAGAAAAATTGCACGTACTGATTTTTTTTCCTAACTGACTTGGAGTAGCCTCGTCATCATCACCGGACTTGCGAGCGGATGGCTCTCACCCCTAAACACGTACTGATTGCATTAGTGCACCCCACTGCTGCTGTTATAGAACAACGCACACGGCCTACAAAAAGTCGGTAGAATGTATATCATACAAAAAACACAAATAAGCCTTACACAAATATTCTTCCAAAGACAAATTGTAGGTTTCTTCAGACTTATATTACGTCAGACGTTTCGTAATGTGAGGTTATATTGTATTGGAAATCCCATTAAACACAATTCAAACTTTGTTATTGAAAATCGATGTTCTTCAATTTCTTGGTACATAAATTAATAACATGGTGAATTCCAAGAACTTCTCTACAGACGTTCATATAATATTAAATTGAAGTTATTTACTGTTAAACCGTTCATCACGATAGGTCTTTAACCTATTTCATTTAACAGACCTACATAAGCCTAAAATTAATAAGGATTAGATTGTTAGCCATTTGGCTAACAATTTCGCTATCTCTAACATTAAATTGAATTCTTCAATGTCGATATAACCAAAATTAACAGCTTTATAAAGGCCTGAACATTCCTACCCATTACTTATAACCGATTACAGTGAAGCCAGAAAAAAAGGGGTGATCATTAAGTTGAGTGAGTAAACATTCAGGGTCAAATTCGGACTTTGCAACTTTTTTTTAAACCAGTTTTCACCTAAAATGCAAGCATTGGGAAAGAAATATTCGTTTTAGTAAAGAAATTAGAAAAAAATTGTATAAGTGAGGTTTTACTGAAATATGCAAGATCTTTGAAGATTATACAAGTGTCTTCACTTGTTATTTTGAAGGTCTCAAAAGAAAGAAAAACTTTTATTGACCACGAAGAAGATTAAAAAACTGTTCCTTTCCCAATGCAAGCCCATATTAATAGCATCACTCAAAAACCATTCAATCCGATCCAGTATTCCTGCGAGTAGGTCCAAGATTTATGTGTAGGGCGGCCGCCCTTGGCAGGGCGGGCGGGTGTCCTCTCGCCGCCCCGGGCGATGACACGGGCACGAGTCAGGGCGGGCGGGCGCTCTACGATGGGCGGCATTCGTAACGTCTGTTCGAGACCACGTGATGTATTCGATTGTTGTGTTAAATTTTAGGTGGGCTCATTTAGAATGTGGTGGACTCGCGTAATGGGGTCAAAATAAGTAGTAAGCTTATTAATGGTTGGAAATTGTATTGAGAACTCACTTGTCTATTCAGAGTGTCTCAATGAAAGCCAGCGTTTAGGTTATTATGATAGCCATCTGCTCCCGAGCAAGTCAGGTGATGATGGCAAGGCTAGTCCAAGCCATCATCGTAAGTCAGTTAGGTAAAAAAAAATGAAACCTATTTTAAGGCCCGCTCTAGTTTCCGTTTTAGGTTTCAAATAGACATTGTGCCTACCATACATGCATATATGTGAGCACCAGTAAGACGTATACAGTAAATATTCTCAGTAACATCAGAAAATCTTTTAAATCACACATATTTCTGTCAATTTACCTTTCTCAGATAAATTCTTGTATCGAAAGTTTCAAGACACATCCGAAAAAAAATCCCGACAGTGCAATATCCACTGACACGTGACAAACACATTACACCCGCGACAATAATCGGGGCTACGTCCGCCAGCGAAATGAGGTCACCGTCTTAACGCGGATCGTTTACAGCGCTTAGCGCTCTCCGTGCGGGAGGCAAGATGCGGTACTAGAGGTTAGAAGATACTGCTAATCCTTAAGGTTAAGGTAAAAAACACCATGCACTGATGAGCGTGTATGAAGAAAGGAAAGCAAGAAAATTCTTCAACATCAGCCCATATACGTCCTCGCTGGGGCACGGGCCTAACCTAAACTACGGCGATAAGGCCTTAGTCAACCACCCTGGCCAAGTGCGGGTAGGTTGACTACACAACCTAAAAAAATCTTCGTTGGTGTGCAGGTGTTGGTGTTTCCTCATGTTTTCCTTCACCGTTAAAGCGTCGAATAATCGTACATATCAATATCAAATTTGAAACACACACACTGGTACTTGGCGGTGTTTGAACTGGCGACCTCTCGCATGGCAAGCTACGACATAAACCACTCGGCGGTCGACGCTTTTTTCTTAATTTATCAAAAAGCCTACGGGTTAGTTTCAACACACACATAGAAAGAAAAGTAGAGAAAAACGTTCTTATCACGTATTCATTGAATTGAAATAAGACAAGTTTGTTTTATATTATTTACATGGTTGTGAGATAGCTGGTAATTTGTCTGAGTAGGTTTTTTTTTGTGAAAATATACTGAAATCTTTATGGAATTTTTGTTTTATTGTTATTTGTATTAGAACTGGTGTTCATACCAAAGATTATATGAATCTTCATGAGTTATCATCACATTATAACAATCATCAAAAGAAAAATGAGAAGTCATTGCTTCCTATGGAACTACTAGATACGTATATGGGGAAGAGATTAAGCTTTGCCTTCGAATGGCACAAATTAATGAACATCTTAACGAGTCCATTAAATATCAATCACCATACGCTATATGTGGTTAGGTCTCTCTAGAAGTGCGTATAGATATGGCCCGATTAAACTATTTAAATCACTGCATAAGTTCAGACTTTATAGGCAGACGACGTTTTAGTTGTAATTACGCAATAAACTCCAGACATAAGGGCGTTGACTCACACCGTAGAGGTTTTGACCGCCTAATAGTTCGAGAATCGTTTCAGAACGACAGCGGGCGAGGGCAGACGTTTGCAACTTTTGACGATCGACAGTTTAGGACTAGGTTAGGTAACTAACTGAAGAAAAACTTAATTTCCACTGAAATGTTCAGACTAGACAAAATATCGGGTTTAATATACGTAGATTGCTTGAAAAGTAATTGGTATCAACATTGGCATTGCGTATCTGTAAATTGCGCTCGAGTACGCCTATTATTATTATAGACTGGCTATATAAATTAAATCATTGATTGAAGACAAGACCTGACTAGTTGGCACTTGACAAATGGCTCAATCGAATTTATGTTAGTGCATTATACAATACATTAGTGAATAGTCTCTACTCATTTTAAAAACACAGTAATTAATTGCATTGAAATGTTACACTAGTGATCGCACGTGGAGTTCGTTATTGTTATATTAGGATAATACAATAAATCTTTGTTTTTTTCTTCGTTAATATAAAACCCATGCATACCTCCTGCTTATGTATTATTCTGATATGTAGTCTATACTATTGAGAAGTTTCATCAAAATCCGTTCAGTTGCGTAAAAGTGTAACCAACATTTTTCCACATACACATACAAACTTTCGCAATTATAATACTAATAGGATATTCTAAACACATATAAATTACATCATCATTAAAACAACATCGTCCGAAATCGATGAAAATTTTCCGAGATGTGACGTTAATACCCAATTATTCTTACAAAACAAATTGAAACAACTAAGATGTGAAGATTGATCGCGACCAGCGGGGGAGCACTAGACATAATAAATTCATGTAGCTCAAAAACGTGACCTAAATCTCCGGCGTGACCTACCTCCAGCCTCTGCCGAGGACTCGAGCTAGGGTCGAACGACAACTTAATATTTAACACAATAGACCATTAATCTGACCGGGCGTGAAACAGTTGAATACATTTTATTCGGCTGCGTATAATAAGTACATACTTAATGTACTTATTTTTTTACCCTTAACCAAGCACAACATGCTATACTGATAACATTTTTCATTGGTTTTGGATCTTAATATTGGTGGTAAAGGTTCAAAATAATGAGGTATTTTTACCAAAACCTGATAAAACCCTTCTGCATTGCAACCTTTTTTGTTTTTTCTTATAGATAGAACTCTCATTATATTATGATATGTATGTCATAATATATATTAGACATTTGAAATGTTTACACTTTGATTAAAGATCATCGTGGAGATAAAAATATTTGAGTATGTAAAATAACTGAATCAATCGCCAAAGAACAATAAACCTAGATACTATTATCTATTTAAATCTACTATTGTTGTCTAATTCAATCGAATTTAAAATATGTGGCAATTAGCATTAGACAAAGAATTTCTAGAATCAGTTACACGCACTAAATAAAGTTTTATTGACGACGCGCAGACAAAACGTAGATTCGAACAATGAATAGAAGTTGTAGTAATCCACATTTCCACATCGTTTTCATTTTAATTCAGCAATCAAATAAAACAAACGACAAGAAAATAATTGGGACACTATCCCAACATAATAGTTTTTATTTATAATACATGCGACGAATATACCCAGATGATTTTCCGTAACTCAATGTCAGACTATCTAATTTCGGGACCATCTGCCGCGGTAATTTTGCAGTAAGATTATGTCATTATTATATTACAGTACTTAACAATGGCTGAGTTTCAATGACGATGCGTCTATATGATTCTGTAAAACTGTACAGACAATGGGTCACTAATGTCTTCTAATGGCGCTGGACAGATGCACTGTTAACGACCTTATGAAGAGTTGTAAGTATGTTTGTTGGTCTAACACAATTTGGAGATAATCTCTGGGTAATTCTATAGTGTTGACACCTTTATCTTCTGGTTAACTAAACAAGCTGTGATGTTTTACCTCGGCATCTTAATCGGACCCCCAATTTTAACATAGTTACTCATAGCATATAGTTAATATATATTATATCATAGTAGGTATATAATTTTAAACTGTCATGGTTACACACATTAGAAAGCTGAAAGTGTCCGGGATATTTACCATATATCATAGTCTCTATGGCAGTATACTAAATTATTATAAAATTATTTGATCTGATTTGATTTGATTTATACTTACAGCTTATAAATGTGCTAGTCGCCTAAAAAAATTACACAGCAAGTAGAAGTGTTCTAGCGATAATCCATCGAAAGTGTGAAAACTAATTGCAATAGACATAAAAGCTTCATAAAAGAAGAATAGAGTCGCAAAGAGATCGTTGTTTCAACAGTACCGCGGCGGCGCCAGGTGATTAACTAGGCATATTTTCATTAGATATTTGAGTGGCGAGTACAGTGTCTGAGTGGGGGCGGGTGGGGGGCAGTAATAGTCCCGTCTAGACGGGGCTCGGTAGTACGTTGTGTTTGTATCGCGCTGCCATTGTGAGGCAGCCGCGAGCTTGCATTTAGCTTATCGCCGTGTTAATGAGTAATGAGCGAACTAATTAACGATGAGACGATTTGTTTAATCACCGTTTAGTTTGGAGGGAGATTGACAAGATTATGTTAGAATATTCGAAATACAGATAAAACATTTCTTTTCAGACATTTATATATTTCTTTAACTCAGACTCTACAAGAAGGTTGTTTAAGCTTAACCACTACTATCTATCTGCGTCTATTTCAATGTGTTCCTTTTTGACTCATTCTTAGCAATATAGAAGAAGATTAACCTAATGAAATGAATTACACAGTTTTACAAAACACAACCTAACGAACACAAAACTCTATAGGTTCCAATAAAATATGCAGTACATATATAAATAAAATAACAAGTGTGTATAGACATTTGATATTTTGCAAACACACAAACCGAATTATTCGTATCAATGCGCAAATGAGTAATGAGGAGAAGTAATTAACGATTGCTCTCTGGTGCGGTGGCGGCCATTCGTTTAATTACCGTAATGATGGATTAACAGGTTTTAGGAAAATGCTGTTATGAAAATAGATGCGGTGACACAAAAACTTGATTTTGGATAAATAAATAAATATCTGGGACATTTCCACACGCGGTCATCTAACCCCAAACTAAGCAGAGCTTGTACTATGGGCGTCACAGACTGATATACATACATATATTAAGTATATACATACTTAAATATATAATCACAGCCAGACACGGAACAAACACCGATGTTCATCACACAAATATTTGTCCCGAGTGGGAGTTGAACCCACGACTCTAGGAACCGCCAGCCAGGGTCACTAACCACTGTTCCACCGAGCCAGGATAAGTATGCAATGAAAACAGAAAGTATTGTCAACTGATATCTATTTCTATCTCATCAAAAACAAAATATGTGTCACGTAATACCCAGCTAAACTAAGAGAGTAATGTTTCAAAAGCAATATCAGAGGCCAAAAGGTACTAATACAAAAAGTGATCACAAATCATGTATATCAGAACTCATTAAGAACATATGTAATCTTTGAATCTAATAAAACATACCCATCTGTCGGGCAACCTTTATTAAACGTAGAAACATAAGACAGATTAATAGCAACATAAACATAAAGTTCGCTACAACAAAGAATACAAGCAACATATAAAGACGCTACGGAAATGGATATTACTCTGTGAAAGGAACCTCCATTCGGCGTCCCTTATTAACAGGCAAGGCACGAGCGGGACAACAGGCTTTATATGAACGTTCAAATGAAGATAAACTAGATACGATGTAAGCACGTGCAACACCTGAGAATTTGTAGGACCTTGACAAGGTGAGACTCAAACTGGTATATTTACATTGTTGGATAATCAGCATTGAGGATGCAATTATCGAAAACGAACATCGATACATCTTAATCGTCTTATGCTCGCCTGGGACATAAAAAGTGTGCATCATTTGTTTTTTATTCCGCACATTGTAGTTATCAATTATTGATATACTGGTTTTGTATACAGACCAGCTTAATTAATTCATCTAACGCGAATTTTATTGCCCACTTTATGTATTCATACATGTTATCTTTGCAACGTAATTAAAATCTAACTTGGTATGGAGATGAGTGGCTAATCATCGTTCTATATTGTCAGTATGTAGATATGTAGGTATCTACATAATCGTAAAAACAGACATTTTATAGTGTTGCAAAATTAAAATTTTTAAACGCTAATATGCTTGCACTAGCTGTTTCAATATTTTGAAAAACGGAAAACCCGGCTACCTTTGGCTAAGGTAATATGCGGGATAAATTCGACGGCTTCAATAGCTGTTAGTTGGTGTAATGGTTCGCACGCCTGGGCGCGATTCCCGGAAGGATGTTCAAATCAGTTAAAAGGAGCAATTGAACCTTTCTCGTTTTCAAAATATTATGTAGTATGTTGAAGCAAGTAAAGTGTTGCTCAAGCCGAAGGCGTGTTTAGAGCTAACTATCCTTATCTCAAGTACAACTGTAGCCAATAATACAAATAAAAGTGAAATTAGGAGCGGCGACACAATGCAACGTTACTACACTGAAGACCACCTCATTCCGTCGTTATCTAACTAAACACTCGGTATTTCAGTATGCATTAGTGGTGGGCGTTTAATGAACGAACAGTTTTTTTTTTTGCATAAACGGATAGACAAGTTTCTGGTTCTAATAAACTAGTTTACGCGTGAACGTGATGAAGAATACAATATTCGTTTAACTAGTCGCGCGTAACTCACTCAAGTTCACATACAACGGACAGATTTTCGTTCGTATACGTTTACTATTCGTTTAGGAGAAGAAGAACACATAAAAAACATATAATTATAATTTAAATTAGTTATAATAAATTTTAACTCAAATTGCTACCCCTAAAGGGGCACCATGACGTACTTAACTCTAATTTTACCACCTGTAACCCATCATGATAAGCAATAAATGATTTGAATTTGAATTTGAACTATTTAAGTGTAAATTTGACTCTTTTTTCAAGTAGCTTATTATCGACGGTAAACGGTCTCGTTGCGCCGACTGTAAAATCGTCGACGACCCACCACTAGTAAGTACGCATACTGTATATGTTAGACGTTGAGACCACGTTGTATGTGGAAACACATGTAGCCTCACAAAGTCCCCTATCGGCTTCATTTTGTTCGCGCGGGGGGGAGGGGCAGTTTAATTGCACTTGTTTATGCACATATGTGTCGTTGTTCGTCGCAAAGTGGGTCGGGCGAGTGCAGGCAGCCAACTGAGATAAGCCGTCCGCTTTTAAAATGTTATTATAACTCAACATTGTTTTTCGTTCTGTTTCAACGACTCTCGATTTAGATGAGTGAATTGAATTGCTTGAAGTTATTCAAATTGAAGCGATGTTTACATATTACGTTTAACAGATAACGGTTACGATGTTTTCGTGTGATATAAAATTACATAACATTAAAGATAAGTAATCTAAAGACGTATACTAGGAAGATCGTTACGTTACCTACTCTAGGTGAGTAAACAGCAATATTCTCTGTAATCGTTCTCGGTACACCGCTGATTTGCGTCTCACACAATTTGGCAGCGTAATTTCTAAACGATCCGACGAAACGTGTAAGCGTAATTACCGTCACCGTAAACAAGTGTCGGCCTCGAACCCTCTTGACATTGGCGTCGTCCGAAAGCGTCGGATCTTCCGCGAACCGCGAATGTTCATTCGGCGTGACGAGTCGACGGGAGTGCCGTTTCATTATCGGGGATCTTTTGCTCGTGTAAATAGGTCAGTTTGCCTACTGCTTGCCTAAATAAACAATTATTCTAATCTATTCTATTCTACTGATATTTCGTAGTTCGATATATCTGTCTGAAAGCTAAGAGAACCATGGAAGGTCCGAAATACGTCGATGTGTGTACAATTTGCCCTATTTGGTCGTTTTTAACGCTTTAATATTCATTATTAAAAAAAAATTCACGTAAAACATACTAATTGCCGAATACTGACACGTTAAATAGACATTTGAGAGCAAATTTTTCGTAACAACAGGTTCCTGACTCGAAGCTCTCTGTCAAATACTCAATTGTCTTTTCAGAATTGTCCCGTAAATCTACATAACTTTACAATCAACGTATTTTTCAAAATACGCGCGTTGGCAACTGGCAAGGTGCGCGGGTGGGGGAAGCCACATGTGACTCTTCAGAGTCGCATACTTCACTTTTACTGTTGCGAATCACGCGAACACTTCACAACTCGACCGGTACGCGGGGTTCTCGGAAAGTGATCTCCGTTGCGTCTCTAGGAACGTCGCTACGCGCGCGACATCTAGCTATTTTTATCGGAAAACTTCCGCGATCCCCCCACTTTAAGTGGATTGAGGAATTTTATGTTGAAAAGTTCAGTGCTTGCGGTGATTTAAGTTACCATTGGAAACGTTTCGCGCGACTGTATGCGTAACGGCTTATATCAAACATAACATAAATATAGGGGACTAAAATACGTCGTACCTTTGAAAAGTAAACTGGCAAAATATTACAAAGAGATTAAATGAAAAAGTAGCTATAGATTACTTATCGTTTTACAATTAGTAAAATGAAAATAACCATAATGTAAATAACGTAGTACTAATAAAGTTTCTTTTGTCAATTCTACATGTTTCTAACTAATTCGTCTGTCAAACTTCAATCTTCACCTTACGCACAAGTTGATTACTGAAGTTTCCGTACCCACCCACACTACCGTTCACCGAGTTCCCACAACTAATCGTCAGTTTGTTATCTGTCCCGAACACCGATACGCCAGTGGATGAATCTATTACCCGTTCGCGTCACACGGGCGCCCAGTGCGGCCACGTGACCGCCAGTAATCGCTCCATAACAAAGGAATGCGCATATAAATGTGAAATGATATCGCACTATTCTAGAATGCATGTCGTCGACATGGAAATGTATGGAGTCGTCCAGTTATTCTGTCACCCGGCTGTCCGCCGCCCATCAATCTAGGAGCGTTGTGAATAAATGAGTACCGTTATATCCATAACTTTGATACGTAAATAGATTTACTTTTAGCACGTAACCGTTTCTTGTTTATCACAACTGTGATTGATACCTAAAGTTTTGTTACTGAAGGACTAATGTTTAGTGCTTCAGACCGAACATTAAGAACGAATTGCAAAACCTCTTTTGTTCGCCTTGAATATTCGCACTCCAAAATCGGGTACAATGTAACAGCCTTTTGACGCTCCATTTTCGCACAACGCTAAAAAGACGAATATGAAATCTGTCATGTTTCGACATAAGCAATATCAGAACGCGACCGCGCGCGAATGAACGATACAAACTATTCGCGACGAAGATGAAAAAGACAAATGATATAGGAGGCCGACGAGTATTGTATAGGATCGGATGCCATACTTTCCCCTATACGACGTTGAAAGCGACACGAACAATTCCGTGTCCGCGGTTAGTTTCACCTTCATCCGAGGAGATCTTGGTGACTTTGAAAGTTTCGATCCCTGACTTGATTCTGTTTGAGTCCTAACATAAAGTTATGTTGTAGGTCCGACGGAAGACCTACATGCCACCGCTCAAGATAAGATCGATAGTGATGTTGTTGGAGAAAGTAAAACGCTGCCTGTTCAACAAGTTTATGATTCCATTGATAAATGATGTTAGGCGAAGGCTACTACGTATTTACAATCCGATTAAATGATCGATTACAATAATATCAGTCATTTATCTTATTCGTTTATTTTAATTGACGAAATAGTGTATTTAAAAAACTAAACTCTACAGCTTGTGCTCAAGTACTATTGGAGGAAACTGATCTGAAGTTTAATTACAGTGACAAGTAGTAGTATCAATGAGACCTGACAAACTGCAAAAGATTTAACCCAAAACTACGTTCTAAGAGATTCGTGTATTTCAACTTAATACTGATTACTCGTATGTGTCTGTACATTCCACATTTCGTTAAGAACTCAAGTTTATCGTATCATCCATACATAATGGCTCGAGTTGAGAGACCGATATCCACCCAGAACACTAGTAACATCATAAATTGTTTAGCTCCCCGGTCCCCTAGGATCTTCGAGCATGTACTAGCGCGATTTCCCGGATTAACTATAATGCCAGACGGTACATTACGTCGCGCCAGCCAGAGTCGACTAATTTACTCCATTGTAAATAGCTCTAATGTCAGACGCACACTGAGTTCGTTTCTTTGCCGGATTCTTTAGACTGTTTATTTGCAGTGTTCAAGTTGGCCGCCCGTAATGCCTCGCACTGGAAAATCTAGTTTTAATTACTCAAACATTAAGAGTTATATACCTCTGGCTTTTTTTACGTAAGTGCACATTTGCCGCTAGCTTAGCAGTGTACAAAAAGTTGCAGACAAGTCAGGCACTTTTACATACACGTTTTAGTAATTTACATTTGTTTCACTAACCTCTCAAGTTTATAGGATTCCTCTATTGGTCCAT
This sequence comes from Maruca vitrata, assembly GCA_039566165.1. Taxonomy (NCBI): domain Eukaryota; kingdom Metazoa; phylum Arthropoda; class Insecta; order Lepidoptera; family Crambidae; genus Maruca; species Maruca vitrata. The sequence goes on from CM076930.1 coordinate 10,515,450, forward strand.
AGGTATACAATCGATCCAATTAAATTACGTGCTTAGTCATGGATTGTAGGTAAGCTTTCCGAGTCCATAAAAGCACTCAAAGAAAGACAAACAATTAAGTTCGACGCTATATTGTAAAAACTTTCATAAGTTTCATAGGAAAGTCGCATTTTTCTTAAAGTAACACAACATTTCGTACTCCCCTCTAGTAGTTTTTGCTTGTTCAAACATTTAGCAAGTCACCTTCATCAAAGCTCGAGTCACGACCGCCTTACAATTAAGAGGCAAGGCAGAGTATTTCCAGGGTAACTTAATATAAAGTGTTGCACAATTAGGGGTGTCTTATGTTCACCGATAGAAACACTTGGTTCGACCAGACCCAGACCACAAGATGACTTTTTACGAAGAATAGCATTCTGTCCTCAATCACGGCGGCTCGATATCCACAAGCCTGGTGTAGAAGTTCAGTATTCTTGCGAGGGGAGAGGCTGTTTATGCTTTTCCCAACCTCCAATGAGACCGGCCGCAATGGCCAAGTAAGGTCCTTATACCTTATACTTTATGTACCCCTAGTACAGGGTAGGCGAACCAATGGCACGCGTGCCACAGATAGCAAGCGACATAATGTTTTGGGCACGTCGCAGATTCTAAAACATATGTAAAATATGTGTTAAGTAGGTATTTTGTGACGATCGAACGTTGCCGTTATTTTTATTTTCCAAATAATCGGAAAGTCAAAATTATTTGATGGCACGTCAATGACACGATTCTAACATTTTCAGAAGAAAATGGCACGTTGATACATAAAGGTTCGCCAACCCTGCCCTAGTATCTTCAAGGCAACCAAGCGCTTCGGGAAGAACATCTACGGCTCGCTTCCGGACTGCCTGCCCCACTGAGGGGCGTTTGGATGGGTAGGGCTGTAGAGGTGGAAGGTACTCACCCTGAAAGGCGCCGGGAAGAGCGACGACGCGTCGGGCTCGGGCGCATGCGCGTGCGACATCTGGTGCGCGCGCATCTGCCGCTCGCGCTCGCGCTCGCGGTCGCGCTCGCGGCCCGCCCAGGCGCCGGGCGCGCCCGCGCCGCCCCGCCGCCGCCGCCGCCGCCCCCGCCCCGGTCGCGGTCCCACTTGTCGTACCTGGAACAAATGATGGGCATATTTACAAACAGATCAAGGAACTCCGAGAAGGATGTCGAAGACCGCGCGAAGTGGAGAGTTAAAAGCGGGAAGGCTGACCCCGGGCAAGGATGCAATGCGGAAAGCGCTGAGATGACGATGATGATGATGATGCTTTACTAACAGATCAAGGAACTAGCCACACAACTATCATCATGTCCATCATCATCATCATAATCAGCCCATCACCGTCCGTCCATAACTATAAAATGTGAAAAATTTAAAGACACATTTACTAGAGGCTCGTGGAATTAGCAATAAGTATACACAATGTATATAACGAATTATTTTACCCCCAGTTAATCAGCAAGATGTTAATGCAACATCTTTAAAAGCTATTTTACTAGTAGTGTGCCCTATTGAAATGAAGACTGATTACTTTATAGATCCTATAATATTATATTCGGTATTTTATGATGAGTAGCACCAGAAAAATAAGAATTTCTTATTTGATGACAATCATTAAAAATCTGATCTAAAATCCAATGGGCTCGGTCAGCGGCTCTACATGTGAATTATAGAATATTACGAAACTATTAAGCAGTAAACAAAAAAGAGATTATCAGATAAAGAATGTTAAAAAGTCGAGTTCCCAACAATTTCCATATTTTCCGTTTACTGCAGAAAATTCCGTACAACAGTAGCTACTTTAAAACTCACTAAAACAACAGCCAATTTCCCGACCACATTAGACACTCAAAGTTTTCAGTTTCCCACCACATTCCGCTCTTTATGGAAAGCTCTGTTACAGCTTCAGTGTGTATTTAAGATAAATTGAATTCAATAACACCTGCTCATTGTAAAAAAAAAAATTGGCTTTTATAGATATGAAGGAAGCTGTCTTAATTATCACAGGAACATAATAAGCAGTTCCAAATCATATTTATATCTACCAATATCACTATGTAATATCTATGTTGAATTATATAAGCAATTTATATGGAAGTACAAGAGTTATATTGTTATTAGTATTTGAAAGTAAACTCTATAAATAGATAATAGTGCGAACATACAAATTAGCATGTATATTAACACCTTGGTATTAGATAGCAAGGTAGTGTATCCATTCAATCTATGAATACCATGTTAAATACATAATTCTCCATTAGAAAATGGAATATATCCGGGATATTTACCATGTTGGTTTATTGAAATGAGCTCTCGATATTAAGACACTATTGCAAGCGCCATGATCAAGGGTAAACTCCATACAAATGTGTGTAACCATGACACCTTAAAGTTATAATTCTCCATTTCATTAAATATTAGCAGCACGATTAACGGCAATGTTAGTATAAGGTAACAGACATTGAAGTGACACTATATTGTATGCAAAAATGAACCCACATGTGACCCTGAGTCCATCAATGTATATGTATACATATGTATATGCTCATAGACAATGAAAAACATATACTTATATTACATATACATTTTGGTCGCTTTTATCACACTCATACATGCATGACACTCTAAACTGCTACCGCTACAAGTTGAAGTATTTTTACTAGAAGATTTGAATCTGTTACCGTAATTGGATACAATAAACAGCATCAAGAAGATAATTTACATAATCCAACAATGTAACACGACATAAACTACAGATTAAAGTGTGCAACACTAGTATCACTCGTGGGTAACTTGCGATGATTTATTTCATCTTTATAGGCATCGCATGAAGTATAAAACTCGGAACCGGTTTTGATAATATTAAATTGCTGGCTCCACGTTCTTTGATTCCTAAACGTAACACCAGCCCTAGAACTTTAAAAAAGTTAACTGTCAACTGGCTGTCACTTGATGGCGCGAACGCGCGGTAATACTTTTGTTGTACGAAGTTGTGCCTACGAGCTTGATGTAATGTTATTATTAGGTAATTTTAATTACTTTGACTACATCTTCTCGGGTACTATGGAGGTGTTCCTTAATGAAGATTTGAGCTTTTAAAATTATAACAAGCCTGTGCCTTCAAGCCACTTGTCTTTATTTTCTTTAAATTCAAAACCTAAGCAATCCACTATGGTTCTAAACGGCCATTGCTTCTTGGGCTATGACCGATAACTAAGGGATTATTAAAGGAAAAAAACATTAAAAATTCCATCTATACATGAACTAGATTACTAACTGTATTCATATGCGTATAACAATATTTTCTATTTCCAATAGTTGTTATTACGAACGAGCAGTAAAGTTGCGTGTGCATTATAATCGCACGTCTTGGCGCGTCCTTGGCTAATGCATCGCATACTAGGTACGGACTGAAACAAGTTTTCACCTCGATTTATTGTGACACCAAATGAGGAATGATCCGTCACGGGCCGTAACTCGCAATAACAGGCCGAGTTTGTCTTGGTACGGAACGTAAAATAACTTGTGTCATATCCACTTCATACTGGTTCTCGCTTATCAATAGAGTCGACCATGAATACTTAATACATAGTACGGATATCATTGGCTACGGCTCGTATGGTGAAAAGATCTCGATGTTATGGTTATGTAACAGCATACATGTAGCATTTAATTCATTTTAATATTAATAATATAGATTTGCAGGTGAAAACTTAGAAGAGAAGAAGTTTTTTGTAAGTAAATGGGAAATAAACTTGTTTTAATGCTATTTAATAGTTCTCAAGTTACCTAATATGTACAAACATACTAAGTTCCTTTACTATGCAAATATAAAATGTGATGATTGGAACATTCTATGAGTTTAAAATGTTAGTATGCCACTGGGTAGATCGAATTGCATAATCTATTATTGTAATACTTCTGTTAGAACTATTGCTACTTGAAACCTTGCGCAATTACTGATTCATTAACCTGCGATATGTAAGTTGGAACACAATACAAGGAATGTTTACAAGACTCACATATGCATGAGAGTAAGTGCAAACGGCAGGTAATAATACAGACTTACATAATAAAAACATGAGGATTGCATATCGAAAAATCGCTAATTAAAGGAATAATGCCAGCTGCATAATAAAATAATAATTTATGGAATTAATTTAAATGAAAATCTTATTAATTCGGTAATATGGCTACGTTCGTCGCGACAGCATATGGTTCATACATTTGGTTGGTAGAACATGTTCTATCTAATGTTACGAGTTCTCATGATTTTCGCCATGTTGGTAATATGTATGTCTCCTAATAAACCTTAACTAAAACCTTAAATAATAAAGCAAAATCATGTTTTATGCCTCGAAACACTTAAGGGAGCTGCACTATAATTCTGAAAATTTCTTATCTACCTAGTAAGCTATTATCGTAATATGGAAACTAAAAATAGACCAGATAAATCTCGGGCTGTAATATGAAACGTACGTTTATCGATAAGGTGTTTTTCTGAAATAGTGAATAGGTATTAGTGACGTCATTAAAAGTAATTAACGTTGATAATTAATAAAACCAGTCGACCTAATTCACATAGAAGAAAGAAAACAATCCAAACGCGGATTGTAAGAGAGCGCGAACATACGCCGCTAAACATAACCGTCCACAAGCAGTATTCTTCACACGAACGCATAATTACGAAATACTTTAACTAATTCACTTTCACTCGAGCGAGCCAGCTGTTTATTCGCGTAATTACAACGCTTCAGCACATTTGCCCTGTGGCCAAGTGTCAGTGATAGAGTGATAAATACTCGAAAGTGTTGTTATCTTATCATCTGTCCTTGCACGCTTTTCTAATCGTTTGTGTAATTACATGTTTATGGTCTTTCGCTGAACAGCCAGCTATCGCTGCGCTTTAGTTTGACTTTGAGATAAGGATGAGAATAAATCAGTTCCCTGAATAATCCTTATGACGGTGTCTACTACAACTACCTTAGCAGTAAAAAGTCTATAATACCTTTGTATTGTTTGAAATAACTAAAGTATGTAATTATCACTAATCATATCTCTCTAAAGGTGTTCACATTGACCCAATTTGGTTTGTTTCAACTGTAGAGTCGCAAGTATAGACATGATTTAAGCGTCTAAAATTGGGAAGCATGTTTAGATAAAGGTAAGCGAAGCAAGTCCAGTGATGATGACAAGGCTACTCCAAGCCAATATAATCAGTTACGGAAAAAAGCTTCTAGTCATTACCAAAATCGTTAAACAAACATCACACACACCGTTCAAGTAACGTATCGATGTTATATCGATTTGTTCATCAAGGATATGGAACGTGTTACCTTATTGAATGGATTGATAATCATTTCGACGTGTGCTAATTATGTTTCAAACCTTCACACTTGCATAACGCGTGTGCGCAGACCTTTTTTTTTTGCTTTTCCTGACATACGAACATGGCTTGGAGAAGCCTCGTCATCATCACCAGACTTGCGGGGGAGCGGATGGCCCTCACCCCTTAAGACCACCTGCTTCGGGTTATTGATAGCCCAACAGTAAACTTGTTTTCAAAGCTATATAAATGTATAGTATAGGTAGTATATATGAGCAATGTTAGAGGTCTTAATACAATAGAAAGTGCGTAGCGTTAACCGTGACATACTTTAACGAAAGGCTTTTAAGATGAAAGTGAAATTACACTTAAATGCTTACCTACAAAGACCAAATTCCTTGTGATAATCTTTTGACTTAAATATTTTCTTCTTGGTAACAATCAGTAGGTTACTGGCTGAACAGTAAGTTCTATATGCGTACTACATTTTATATAGAATAAACAGTCATGGTATATTTTTTTTAATTGTTTTAGCTCTTATTGTTATTACATACCTATTTAATTTACTGATCTAAATCTTACCAATAAATGTGACAACAAATAAAAAAAGAACAAAAACCCCAACTAAAGCGCCAGTTATTGTGAAACATGCAGACCACCCGCGACCCACATACCAGTTGGTACACAACCAACATTGGTCCAACCACTGGCCCGACCACCATAAGTGGCGGCCAACCGTTTACCCACCGCACTAGATAAGAACGGCAAATAGGCGTCCGCCACGTTTGGCCGTTTTAAAATCGCCGACGTACCGACAACCGCGATGGTATCGTTTAATAAACAAAACATAATTTTCATACATTTTTGTGTCCGTATTACTCTTTTTTTTGTCGCGGAAAAATATGGTATTCTCGATAGGGGATGGTTTCGTTAGTAAACCGTAAGAATTCACCTGAAAAATGGCTAATGCCAACAGCTTTTTTTTCCTAACTGACATACGATGATGGTTTGAAGTAGACTTGTCATCATCACCGGACTTGCGGGGACCGCATGGCTCTTACCCCTAAGAATGCCAACAGTATTTCTTGAACTGAGATAGAAGGCGTTCACGGATATATCTATTGATTATCAACAGTGGATCTTAAGTTGGTGATATTTATTTTATAAAGCCTTACTTCAACCGTTCTCAATTCAATTCTATAACATCGCCAAACATATGAAATGCCGGAAGTATAAGTAAAAGGAACCAAGTCTAATAACAAGTCTTTGACGTGATGAAGTATATTAAATCCGTACAACAAATATGGGGTTTATTAAGAGCATTTGTTTTTTGTCGACAGTACTCAAGCTACTCTCGACGTAGTATTGTAATGTGTAAAGTAAACCTCACCAAATGAGTTAAGATAATAAGACTGAACGGCGTTAGCTTTTAACAAACAATCAGAGACCGCTATGGCTATTACCTATGATGCAATTGTAAGGCCCGAGTGCCATTCAACATCGTTAGAAATAAACCATTACGAAATACATTGTTTTCATACCTTCGAGGATTATACATATAACTAGCTGTGCCCGCGACTTGGTCCGCGTGCACAGCCGCCCGCGGCGCGATAATCCTTATCACTCAGGGGTATGAAAAATAGATGTTGGCCGATTCTCAGACCTACTCAATATGATCACAAAATTTCATGAGAATCGGTCAAGCCGTTTCGGAGGAGTATGGCAACGAGAAATGTGACACGAGAATTTTACATATTAGATACAAATTGTATGTAACGTTAATTTATTATATGTAATTGTTAAGAAAAAACTACTAAAATTTTGGGTTCATTTGGTTACAGTTTTGTAAACTGTACTTTGACTGGAGGGAATCTCGTCTAGACAAAGCGAAAGGATAGTAGATTCAAAGTAAAACAATAAACGTAATTCTCATAATAACATGTAAGCATCGTAATAACAATCGTTCCCTTAACGAAATGAAATACAAAGTTTATTGTATGACTCACAAATGAATTAAAAGCAAAAACATTGTATATTTGTTGACATAAATATTCCGTGCACTGAATAGTTGGTTCCACATATCAAAATATAAAAAGGTATATAAATTGGAAGGTGTTTTATTATTGTTATCTATCATGCAGTGTGGCCGCGACCGAACTGTGATATATCGATTGCGAACCCCTGCAACAATACTTCATCTGGCATTTAAATAAATATAACCGAATCCTCGCCAACCCCGGGGATTTATTTATTTATTTTATTCTTTGATTTATACTTTATTGTTCAAATGTACAGTGTATGGACGTACCTACTTTACTGGTTCACTAGAACAATATAAATATCAGTCGTGCGTCGGTAAAAAAAAAATATTCAGTGTTAACGGAGGTATTTAATACCAATTATTTTATTATAACGAAGTATTTGTACCTTAGTCTAAAAAAAAGGAAAAAGCGTTAAATACATCATGGTTAGTAAATTAGATAACTACAATGAGACTATTGCAATACCAAAGTTTATGCAATCTGATCTAAAATGGTCATTTGATTTAAAATAAATATCTGGGATATTTCCACACACGGTCATCTGACCCCAAACTAAGCAGAGCTTGTACTATGGGCGTCAGAGACTGATATACATACATATATATTTATAAATACATACTTAAATACATAATCATACCCAGACACGGAACAAACACCGATGTTCATCACACAAATATTTGTCCCCAGTGGGAATCGAACCCACGACTCTTGGAGCCGCCAGCCAGGGTCACTAACCACTGTTCTACCGAGCCAGTCAAAGTTGAAGTTTCAACTAGCAAAATAGCATCACAGGCCAAAAATATCCACATTACCCAACAGGCAACAGCTAATACCATCTCACACAACCGTCTTGGAATGAAAGCAAGGACTCGAAACATCTAAACACATACATACTGAGAAAACAAAACAAACACACGAGTTTCCCTCCCAAATAGAAACAAAGGCGACTGTCGAATTGGCGTTTAGTGTTGGAAGCAGTGGAAAACAAATTAGTCCGTTTAGAAGGCCGGACTACTGATGGGAAGTGGGGCAGGATCGGCCTAGATTAAGGATCTAATCATCGGAGGCCACGCCATCCAAAGAGGAAACTCAGCCAGCCTCTTGGGCATGATGGCTAAGGATATATATCTGGGACATATTTTTATATTTAGACGATGGTGAACATCATCATCATCATCAGCAGCCCACTTCCGTCCACTGTTAGACATATGCCTCATCAAATGCTCGCCACTTATTTCTATCCTAGGCTACTAGCATCCAGCTCCTACCAGCCTTATTTAGTTAGTTTAGGTTAATTTAACTCAAGTTATTTTCATAATTAGAATATGTATAATAAATGTGATATAACTTTGTACATAAATAAATAAGAAAAAGGTGTAATTATCGGAGGCCAAGACACATTTTGGGTCACAGCACCCAATCTAGTAAGTTAAAAGGTCGTTAATATTGACTTGCGCCGGCGCACAAGAAACGGCGTAATACACACCATTTAGGAAAATGATTTTCCAATCAATGATTTGGTAGGTCAGGTACTTACAGCGACATCCAATTTCATCTACGTACTACATTTTTGACATGAGTCTAAGAACAGTGGGGCTACCATGAGTTTAAAACTTACGCGCTCGATATCGCCTACGTAAATAAGTCTATGAAAAACTTGTACAGCGCCGCCTGGTGGTTACGCGAAGAACTACAATCGGCCATATGAATAAAACAACTCGATAGGTTTTTAACGTACGTAAGTTTACGATAGCCAACTCATGGTAGGCCCTCTGGATGGGTTCTGTAATCTATGGCTCTACCTGTTCTGTAATGTTAGACATTTTAGTCATTTCTAATATCCATTTCTCACAAATACTGGATTGGATTATCGACGGCAACGTTTTTCTCTAAGTAACGCAGATAAATGTCCTTGATCCAATAATAGGTGCTGTGGGTAATGTTATTTTTCCATTCACACATTATTATGCAGTGTGAATGTATAATAAAACCAAATTGATTCAGGAGTGCACGTGCATGCTAACGACATGGCACGTGTATCAAATGGGAACATGATGAAATCTATAAAGAGATTCCGGTCGACATGATGTAACAATATCCACTTCGAACGAGAATTATTAGAAAACAACTCATACTTTGTCTTAGCCATAGGCACATAAATAACTTGTAAATCGACTCGACTGGACTCGACTCGATCGAATTGTTAAAAGACTACTTCGTGAAGACGGGGATTCCCCTACACATTTAACTGGGAAGCCCCGGCACTTTATTAAAAATGTATTTCGAAATAATATACATTTTATTTATTTGTTTTGCGTGGACACAACCTGCATATCACTATCAGTATAAAACAAAGTCGTATTCCGCTGTCTGTCTGTATAATTGGTTAGATCTTCAAAACTACGCAAGGGATTTTGAGGAGAGGATTTCAAAGATCCGAGAAGAAAGTTATTATGTATGATTTTAGACTTTTGCGTTCCATTACACTAAATATTTGTCTTTATGGGTCTACACGCTCGCGACCACGGTTGGTGTAACCCAGTCGAAACGTCTGGCAGTAAGTAGCTATGTATTTGCTACTCCTAATAACGCGTGTAGACCCATAAAGACTAATATTTAGTGGAAGGTTATTATGTCTAATATACCCGAAGTGAAACAAAGGTTTTAAATAAAACAAATTTTGAGGATATAAGAAATCTCTAACGTTTTATAAACACTATCCCTATTTGTTAGAAAAGTAAGGTAATGGATATCATTCAACGCTAACCAATAAATGATTCTGGAAGCATCTCGCGCGATGTTTACGCGACACATCTGAGGGCCTACCATGAGTTGGCTATCGTAAACTTACGTACGTTAAAAACCTATCGAGTTGTTTTTTTCATATGGCCGATTGTAGTTCTTCGCGTAACCACCAGGCGGCGCTGTACAAGATTTTCATAGACATATTTACGTAGGCGATATCGAGTGCGTAAGTTAAACTCATGGTAGCCCCACTGACTCGCGTTTGACAGAAACCAATCGTAAACATGTCAGAAACGTCCGCCGTTGATAACGCAAATGCTAATTGAATGGAATTTATGATTCGACAAGCGTGATATGATCGATGATGGGTGATAAAGGATCGTTAGGTGAAGGTGACTAAGATAGGAATCTTGCCGAAATTACGCGTTTGCAGATTTTTTTGGTTTTATAAAAAAGGTTCTCACTCCACCAGATGGTTAGCAGTGATGAGGTCTACATATGTGGTCGACAGGCACAATAGACTCTATTGAGCCTGTCGACCTCACCCTGAAGGCCTGCTAAGATTCACCGTTTCACGCCCCGCCTGAAGAGCCCGAGATTATATGAGGGAGATAAATAAGAGCTGTAAGGGCATTCCATGCCTTAATTGCACGGGATATTAATTAATTATTAATACTAAATCGATTCTGAGATCATCAGTTGCAACTTATGCCCTCTATTGTCTGATTTCATTGTTGTCTGCACTGCACATAATGTGCATACATTAGTGACAATGTAATAAATACACTTGCCATTTAACATTTAAGTGTTACATCACCTCTAATTTCATAAGCACTGTGTTAATGGTAAACATAAACGCTAGGAATACTATTAATTTATTGTATTTGAATGCTAATCCTGTCGTTTTGAAGTTTTGTTAATTCCATTTTGATTTATGTTTATTTTTTAACAGACATACGATGATGGCTTGGAGCAGCCTCGTCATCATTACCGGACTTGCGGGGGAGCGGATGGCTCTCACCTCTAAGGATTGTACGTGTGTGAGTAAATGTTATATTCATACATCGCACAAAACCTAAAAAAATGCTAGGCAATTTTATTGATAACAGTATTGTACACTGATACACTCCGCTTCCAGACCCATAGATGTCTTGTGAGAAAGCGTAGCTTACATCAAGCAAACTAAATTAGATGTTTGATAATTGCAGACAAGAGGCGCGGCGTCGGAACGAGGGGCACATAACTTAGTTTGGACTTGACAAGTGCTAGTGCTTAATTAAGTTCCAGACACATGCCCCGTTGAGCCGACTACAGGCAACACGGGCGACAATGTAGGGCCTAAGGCACTGAAGAATGGGAATAAAATACCATATTTTGATTTATAATTTTATTTTTCCCATATTAACAATCATCGGTAATATGATAGTTGAACCCTGAATTTGATGAACACGGATATAAACAGGGGATATAAAACTTGGTAGAAAATGACATAATTATGTCGATTGATCGATGTGCAACTCTGGTACTGTATGTATGTATGTGTGTCTGTGTCACAAAAGATTTGCCTAAGAGCTTATCTAATTACGATGCAGGGCGACTCTAGTCTACTAGATCATCAATAAATCATTTTCTCATGACTATTTGGGGTGAGAGCCATCTTCCGCTCCCTCGCAAGTCCGGTGATGATGACGCGGCTACACCAAGCCATCATCGTATGTTAGAAAAAAAATCTCATGACTAAACCATACATATACAATACATAATTTAATATATTATGTATGCTGATATTATTTACAATTCAACAACAATTTAAAAGCGAACACACAATAAAATCAATAAATATTAACTTCAAATTAACGGAAAAGTACACAATAACGAAGCCCGTTAACAGCATTACTGCTAAATGAAAAGCTATGACACTATTAGGGCCGACAAATTAATACCAATACGGTTCAAAATGCAGGCGTACACACAGACACACATATACACGATAGAGTCGGTACGTGACCGAACTCACGTCCCACAAATGTTTGTAATTATCGTGCAGTAAAACCTACAATCACGATGTACCATTTCTAACGAACTTGTGGTTAGGTCTTCTGACTAATGCTGAAAAATAAATTACGAATAAAAAGCAATTGGGTGAAAGTAACAATTTTTAGGACCGCCTTCGGGCCGCATAGCGAGAAAATATATTTTGGTTGCAAACTAAAGTGTTTATTGTCAACGAGTTAAAAGGCCTAGTCATACAAGTGAAGTGTAAAAGGATACAAATAAAGATGGAATTTTATATGCTTTTTTTGAGAATGTAATTATTTACAAGTAAAATCATAATGAAATGTACCCACAAAAAGTTTTTACAACAATATCAATCAAAAATAGTTTCATAACACGATTTAAAGTTTTTAGACGTTCAAGCAATCAAGACATCATTTAATATTCCAGACAGCTTCATTGTAATGCCATTGATATTCCTTGGACATACGAAATAGAATTCTTTAGATTGTCCAATCAGTACTATACAGCTATTTGTCTACAAATGCGTACGAACTAGGCTTGTTTTCATAAAATATTAAAGCGGTAGGGGCCTGACCCGCAACAGCCTATGTCATAAGGTTGGCCGGTCATTGACACTTGGCTTATTTTTAGAGGACGAAGCGCAGATAAGCGACACCCGATAAAAGGGAACATTCTACGCGTGTTGAAGCAAAAAAGCACCTATTCATTTGATGTAATCGGCCGCTTGAAACATGCATTTACGGAAACGATACTGGCTGCTATGAATCGGATCTCAGCTGATTTTCTTTTTCAATAACCGTCTTCGAAATTTGAACCAGATTAACGTCATTTTAACAACTCGTATGTAGCTTACATGTAGTTAAAATCTTGACTTTACTTAAACTATACTGTAAGCTTACTGTATATTCTTACATATTTCGAGTAAATATTATTGGTCTATAATATATTAGGGATATAATTATGATTACCACATATTGGTGTCAAAATTAAACACAATAAAGTACGGCATTAAATACATAACACTATTATTCTTAATACATCAAATTATTAATCCTGACACGTGACGATATAACAGCTTAAACCAAACACGATAAAAATATTAAACAATTACGTAGTATATGGTAAAACCGAACACAAAACGAATAACTATTTATCTCCCTCCCCAAATCAAACACGTAGGAGTGAGGCAAATTACCGGTCATCGACATCGGAATACTTCGATTTCCATCAATGCGCCTAATCAAAGATATTTAAATGTATTTTCGGTCCATTGGTATCCTTTTTAGGTTACGCAATTATATCATTGAAATCCGATGAAGGCAACAACATTATATGCTTGGAAACAAAGAATTATTTTGAAAAGTAAATTAAACAACGATATATAAATCTTTTGTCTTGTTTTTGTAGCCAAGTGTAGTATGTTTGTTGATATGTATGATTTGTATGTGTGAGTTTATGAATACATGCATTTGTCTGTTTTTTGATGTAGTAAATGTATCAGATATTGCCCCTTGTGTGCCCACGGTAGCTTAATAAATTATATTTGAGGTGTTTGTAAAAATAGAAAATAAATAAAAAAATTGTGATCGAGAGCATAACAGAATGTAATCTGTTGAATAGTCGTAATTGGCCTACAAAATTTGTTCTTCCTATTTCAATCATGATTGTATTGTGCTGTGTACTATTCCTTAATAAATAAATAAATAAATAAATAAAAGTAATAATAACAAAGCTTCTAGGTTAAATAACTAAGTTAATTCGGGAATAGATTGTGTTATAATTTCGTTAATTTGGCGGCACTTTGGTTGGTACACGATCCGTATGTCACTGGTCACAGAGGTCGCTGAATTATCAACATAACTGATAATTCACACACGCGTATTTAAAACTCTTTTAACATCTGATACATACCTGCCATTAACGTTTTTTGGCTGATTTAATTGTTCGGTCTGTCACTACATTTCGTAACCGTGCAAATTGGGAAATACTGTCAGTACCCAATATCGTTCAATAGTTTTGATTCAATATATTAAGAGCGATATAGTATGTAAGTTGATCACTCCTAAAATTGTAAACTCACTTCTTCAGTTTTACCATATTAGTTCATACTTTTGTCTCGTCAAAGCTACTATATCCATTAATACGTAATACAAAGCCGTACTGATCTCATCATAAATCAACTTAAAATAGTTCCACGATTATGCAATACGAGCCAAGCCCGAACAAAAGTTGGGGTGTGGATATCCGTCAAACGTAAATCCACAGATAAATTAGTTAGCTCTGCCCCTCTGGCGGCCGCATGATTTATGAAATGTTTGACCTAGGTCCGGAGTTGCCCTGGGAACTGCCTAACTTTTATGATGAGGAGAATCGGTAGGTATTATATTAATCAGTTTATCTCTAACATTATAAATGAACCGTGTTAATATAAATTTATATTCTAGTTTTGAGACTAAATATAGACTAACGTTCATGAACATAAATTAACATCAAATATCCCACACTATCCATTACGTTGCGTAATCAAAATAATAGAACGGATGAAAGGATTGTATTTGCCTAAGACTTTTTTTGTTTCCCTAACTGACATACAACGACGACATTGAGTAGCCTCGTCATCATCACCGGGAGAGCGGATGGCTCTCACCCCTAAATTGCCTAAGCCTAAAACCAAACTTCATCATATATAAGGATCATATAAGGATCGCCCTTATATGATTCTATATGAAACATTTTACTGTCATACGATGAAGGCTTGGTGAAGCCATGGCATCAACTCCAGACTTGCTGGGGGGCAAAAGGCTCTCGTTCCTATAATTTGACAACTTCTGCCTTAATATCCAACTATGATATATAAAGTATCCATTTAAGAGGCAATTTATAGCGTAGCGTAATGGCTACATCAACAGACGTCTCCCACTGGCGTCAGATACAATGTACACTGAGCCCTTTGTGGCTGCAATATTTAATTAGCTAAGCTACGGACCCATTTGTCAACTAACCGGGGAGGTACTCTAACGACCCGTGAACTATGGGCTGAAACTTGACAATGGCCGAGCAGCCATTTTCTATATGATAAGCAAAAATAGATTAGTAATACACAAACAATACGCTAGCCTTTATATTAGACACAACATAATATTACTAAAACATAAACAATAATTTACCAAATTTGTTGTAACCATATCAGAAACTGGAAATACTACTAAAATAGTAGTAGAAGTAGTAATAAAATAAACCTAGCCGGTTCTATTATAAGTCTTACACAAATTAAATATAAACTTTTTAATATTACTAATAACAGGCGCCTCAATGCCAAATTTAAATGCGAATAATAAGTAGAAGTAGATACGTGATTAGAGATTATTCTCATAGAATTTTAGATTGTTATAAAGATTTGATTTCTTATCTTATTGTATATTATAATTATCTATATCTATGATAAAACAGATCCAACTTAAACCTTCACCGTTATCACCAGTGCACGTCAATTTCTAAGTTGAAAGTTACTATCATATGCATGCCGTTCAAATCCAACTTACTCTTGTGGTTCAAACTAACTTAGGTTAGTAACATAGGTATGCACAATGCACATACAATATTCATGACAGTCTCCACAACATTAGGAATTAAACTTAACAGATTTACTTAATGCTAACTGCGTTAATATGAAACCGTTTTGTAGGGTAATTACAAAGTAGTTGACAGTAACTAAGGTTCATACATACAATGTGGAAGCGTGTCTGTCTGTCTTTCCAACTCACTTAAACCGCTGCACCGATTTAGATTAAATTTGGTGTATAAGATTTATTCCTTTCGTGAGAGGGACTCACAGGTCTATTGTGCCTGTCGGTCGACCTTATATTTGGATCTCACTACCGCTTACCATCAGGTTTAGTGAGGTCATCTTGGTAGCCTATTTTAAAAAAAACCACCAATATAAAGCAAACAGCACCGTCTGATTAACAAAAACCTGTTAATCCATTACTTAATACGCCCGGCTTCGCTTAACACGTGAACACTCGAATGCATCGCATTCGCTTAATCTCGTTTGTCGCGACTCGAGTCAGCCATTCCAGACTCGACTTACACTGTAACTTACTAACTTAAACTTACATGACGATCATTCTTAAAACGTTGTAGTTCCACTTAAAGCTTTTTGTTGATAGTAACTTCAATAATACTGATAATTAGTTAAATATTTAATACATAACAAATGAGCTTTGTTTTTAAAATCATTTCAAAGTTACATCAAAAGATAAGCACCACTTGGTGACGGTTGTATGACAGACTATACTGAATACAATGGACCTATTGACGCCTAAATCTGCTTAAACGAAATAATGTATTTATGCGCTGATTTGTAGTTTATGTACATAGGTTACGTTTCAAATTCAAATCTTCCAGACTAATTTTCCATTTAAGCATCGCTTAAACTGTGATTAAGTTTTCAGTATTTAGAGTAAGTTTATCGAATACTTCTTTTAACTGCTTACTACCTTACCTAATATGATGAAATTTTTTAGCTCTCCTTTTTTTCTTCCTTTTTTTTCTTTAGCTTACCCAGCGTACTGTACATCCCAAAGCGAAAACGCTACCAAACGGCTTAGCGACACACCAAACACGAAACGCAAATCCATTCTTTTCATCTCCCAAACAACGAACACGGTTACTGTTAATTACCCTCACTAATCTGTACATAGTAATATTCGTTTCACGGCCGTAATCCTCTTTACGAGCTCGGAGCCGGCGCATTCGCGTTTTGTCCGAGATGTTTAAAGTCCGGAGGCGAAGTAAAGTGCGTTTTAGATTACTTTATTTTTAACCGCAACAATGGTGTCGTAAAGCAGAAGCTTTAATATCTGGGTAGGGTTGCCAGATGTATAATAAAAAGTTGTGTCTGTAAACAAACAAAAGTGTGTGTGTTTTTTTGTGTTTCATTTACAGATTTAGACAACTCATTTTAAAAATAGCCTACTCTTTGTATTCGCAATCAAAATATTTTGTATAACACAAGTATGTTCTTTATATTCTATTGTATCTTTAATCCACTTCCCAAGTACATTGTAGCTTATTGAAATGCGATTTGTTTAATCAAACTTATGATACAATTTTTTTAAAAGCGGGTCAGTCGACTTTCAGAGTACAAAAAAATATATACTTCGCCTACATTGATTTCATATTTTGCCATCAATACTAAAAGAAAAATAATGTATGAAACTTTCGTACAACCCTATCATCATAGAAAGCTTTTCTGGAAACAACGCATTTTATGTGTTGAGCAGTGTAATGTTGCCTGAACCGTCTTTATTGGCTGAAGAGCCAACAAGCGGTCGTTTGACACGTTCGATCTCCCGTCTGGTTCCTTTTCTAGTAGTAGCTTACGTTTAGACAACTTGTTTAAGAAGATAGCTGTTGTATTCGTAAGTATTATTTAAACAATTGTGTTACAGTGAATCTCAACATATTTTCAACCAAAGCACTGGATCGGTTAGAATTAGATAGGCATCTAAGTCTAAGTCTTAATTCGTCGTTTAGACAAAAACCATTGACGAAATCAGATATGCAGATGCTAGTTAAAAACTCCAAAACAGCTTTAATCCAGATTTAGATTAGAAGATGATCGCAAAAAACTGTCCCCGAACAAGGAAGACAGCGCTACGTCATTCAAATCTCAATCTTTGACAGTTCCCTCCCGTCTTATTACGATGTTTTATGAGTTTCCATCACGGGCTCGCTGCTAAACAAGCATTATAAGCTGGCTGACAGCATCATTACGTGTTATTACAGTACGGTACATACCACTGCGTGTAATCGTGACGGGCCTGGTAGCCACGGTGCCGCGGTGCGTAGATGATAATTTGCAGCGATCAAGCCCGCAAGATTGACTGCTATGAGTATTACAATTATGACATCAACGCTGACTTCTTCACCGGTGAACATTAAAACCGAACATAATTGAGTAATGCGAATGCTACGGTTAAGCCGCGAGTCAAGTATGCGTCTGTCATTGGAATATTTATCACTATGTTTAAAATAAAGTCCCTATCTCTATCCCTATATGTCTCTGTTGTTAAAATTAACTTGACGATTGCCTACTTCTGGAGTCTTTAATTACTCGTATGGGAAAATTCTTCTTACGGTTTCCGGATGGGTAGAGAGAGAGATACATCTTGATCTTTATGGAAGTGCATATAATATACCACTCAGAAAATAACTATGTATAATATTCAATAATAAATCACCTACAATCACACGGCAAGTACCTCGCTACTTCACATTTGCCAAACTGAAAATTAGTTAATTACCTCAAACTGCATACAAACTGAGCGCCGTGCGCTGGTCATTATGTTATGAGAATGCGATGGTAACATCAATCATTGTGCTAACTCTCAGCAGATATTATGAATGAAACACTGATAATCCGTTGTATTCGTATTCGTTACCACTAAAACCAGTGCTTTTGAGTGATTTTAATCACTATAGTTTGATTAAATACCGAGATAACTGATATCAAATCACTGTCTAATTAATTTTGTAAAAAAAAAAGCAACCGTGGAACATACGATTGCAATTTTTTATCTTTTTTACGTAGAGTCGGTTTTAAATTGCATAATAAATGATCTAAGCTACCAACAGTGGCATTTAAGGTGATTCATATCAATCTACCTAATTACTTTATATTCATTCACACGTCAAAAATACTTAGGTCATTAACTTTTGAGAATGCAACGTTAAAAACTTTGTACGCACTTTTGGGTTCTCATTATCATATTTATGCAAATATTATAATGTTGAAAATCTAAGGTAAAATATAAGACAGCAATTAAATAATTCACATATGATGGAGCCCTTTAATCATACAGCTTTTAACAAATCACAAACTCTACGTGTGTCAAACTCACAATTTGTTATACTTCAAATGACCATAATCTATGAAATTTCGAATACTTCCGGCACCCTTTCAAACGAATGGTTTCACATTTCGAAAGGCATAACAAACGCTAAATAATTAACAAGTCACCACTTATCCGAAGCTAACCGAACTTAGTTGTATGTCGTTAATATACTACTATACACTATACCTGTTTAATATGTAGATTTTGCAGATACAAAGTAGGGAATAGTAGTTATTATAATTAAGGACAGATGTGTTAAACCAGCAATGTATTAAAATTTGCGTAATGAATACCGTAGTAACAGTGTAGTGAACAAATAATGAAGGATTGCTAGTGCTATTCATAGGAGTCGTAGTGTAGTTGAAATATGGTGCACATAATGGAGAGTGTTAGTTTATATTACGTTTGATAGCCGCATTAATTGTAACTTTTCGCTAACTAAATTTGTAATGTTAACAACTTGTTATTCGTAAAAATAGAGGAGATTTTAAAAGCACATTGACCCGACAAACTGAATATTTATTACAAGTAAATGTTTAACAATTTAATAAGTTCCTTTATTTTATGAATTAAATCGGTTGTTTTATCTAAAAAACGCGACAGACAGGCACAATGAGAGTTTGATATGAGAAATTTACTTGATGGCAATACGTAGCCGTGAGGTCCAACTGCAGGCAGCATAATTGGTTATTATTGTCGAGACATGGACAGACATGTCAATATTCACCAGTCATATCTACGTGTTTCCAATTAGTGGATTTCTCATACGCGAAAACCCTAATTACCTTCGTTATAGACTAGACTGTATCTTTCATCAAGATCGGAAGTAGATATTTCCTTAAAGTTGGTCTATACCTAAAAGTAATATCCAGAAAACGCATCCTCAACATATGTGCAACGTTGCACTACTGGATAAGCTGCACGGCAAACGTTTGCAGAGGGTTACGAGACCCGACCGGCGTCGTCGGTCGCGACAAAGGCAGCGCAATCGGAATGCAGCCTTACATTTGTGTTTCTTACTGCACCGGCCCTGTTGTTTCGTGCAATGAACCGGCCCTGTTTTAATGACGGCAGAATAGCTGAACGAGACACGTTTTCTTCTAAACGCAAGATTTCTTTTCGTGTGCATTCTAACGAATAACTTGATAAAATATTGATCAAATTACTATTTGATAGTAATTATCAGTCAATCTGCAATACATAGAGGTCTATTATAATCATCATATTTAAAGACAAAAAATTAACTTTCATTCTTCTTTTCGACTAGATGGCAAAATGTAAGTATTCGGCTGCACGAATCGCGTTATCCGAAGAACTTCCACAGACGACCTAAAATTAAGCTAGAATTTTTTAACTATAGAGTTCTCCATCTACATATTGCATTAAACAAATAAGATAGGAATGCACCATAATCACTTATACCCGAGCTACTACGATGACGGAGAACACATACTACATCACGATCAATCTAACCAGAAGCATTGCAAAATCACTTGAGGCTATCCGCAAACCTTGGTATACCGTTCGAATACCCCCAATCAGTTATTAGTCGTCTCAAGGTATAATTATCGTGCATCGCTCACGATGCAGCGGATGGCTTGCAGTTGCAACTACCGAGAAGTGCAAGTAGCAACCACTTGAAGGTTAATTGTTGTCATTTAATAATCCACGAAGCCGCTCAGCTGTGATTCCGCTAAGGCCCGCCATACACGGACCGCTCGAGCAGTTAGCCAGTCATCAACATACACGGACCGCTCTTGCAGTCATAGTCAACAGCTCATGCCTGGCGGCTACTTGAGATTTCATCGTGCTGCTACCTGCTCGGAGTAGTCACGACTGCTCGAGCGGTTCCGTCTATGTGTGTACGTAGAATCTGTAGTTTACTATGCAGCCGCTGCTTCAAGCAGTCCGTACTGACTGCTTGAAACTGTCCGTGTATGTCGGCCCTAAGATAGCCGCGGGCAAACGCTTTATGGGTCACTAAACGACTCTGACGATGAGCGGTTTACGAGTCAATGATAGTGTAAGATCCAATATTAATTCTACTACTATTTCAGCATATTATTTTCTTTCGAAAAGTCATTCCGAAACTCCACCTAATACAATAATCTAACACTGGTTGCTATATCTGTTAATACGGAATATTTTTAGAAATAATAATAAGAAATTGCTCACTTTTACATATTCAAAGGGAAGCCTTCAACAAAAAACTTTAGAATGGTTTATAACAGTAGGTAATGAAGTTCCTACTACATAATTTTCTGTACAAGCAATTTTTATTACAAATAATACACTCTACATTACCTTGTGGAAATATTAATATTTCAATATCAGGCCATAATGTAATATATTTGTTGCGGTATGTTCTGTTTTACAGTTAAATAAATAAATCTCAAGTGACTTGACCCGACTAACTGACTTACGTCGATGTTTTAAAGTTACTTAAAGTAACTTTCAGCAAATGATCAGTTAGACGGGTTTCAGCAAATGATGTTCAGATCAACGTTAATTCTAGATGCAGGTCTTCTAACTATTCCCATCCAAAGGATGCCTCGGGCCACTCTGCAAATCCGACTTTATGGGTCACTAAACGACTCTCCGCTCGCAGCTTTTATAACAGCACCGGGGAACGGACAGAAACTGTACTATCCGAATAAAACGCTCCCGAGAAACTTAAAAGATTTCTAAAACAATTGTCGAAACTATACGAAGACTTCATGCAAACAAAAGGCGAAATCTTTTCCGAATTCCCTTGGTTCCAAAAGGTTACCGATTTAAATATTAAAATAAAAAGGTACATATTACCCAACATCACATACATACATTGATCTGATCCCGTGGTAAGTAGCTAAAGCAATTGTGTTACAGATATCAGAATCAATAGTGGATACACTAAAATATATTTAAGAACACACCCAGATACGGAACAAACACCGATATTCATCACACAAATATTTTTCCCCGGTGGGAATCGAACCCACGACTTTTGGAACCGTAGTTAGTAAACCTAGGTCACTAACCACTGTTCCACCGAGCCCGTCAAATTTCGATTATCCTAAAAACACTCGGAACATTTATGAAAATTACTAAATTTGATTTATTTACTTTTGCTTATAAGTAATGGGCAAGTTAAAAGCTGGCCAGTAGACTTGATTGGATAACATTAATTAGCTTGAGACCAATTTTATCAAGTCACAATTAACTACCAGCAGTCACGAGATTGATGCGTCATGTTGTAAAACTAATGGACGTCAAAGTAAATAACATTATCATAATGTAACTAGAAACGATTAAAATATACCTACTAAGAGATTAATTTATGCCGAGATTGTTATTACCACAAATAGATTGCATTATAACCGGTGTTAAGGAACCACAACACGATCTAATCAGGGTTATGTTTTAACAGATTTCCAGCTATAGTAACATGTTTACTCTACAACTTATCTTATAATGAACAAAGTAGATATTGCTATAACCAAGTACTTTTCATTTAAACATTAAATTTTAGTCAAAAATCATTATTCGTCGATGATGAACACATCCGCAATTGGCCAGCGTGGTCGACTAAGGCCTTATTTCCCTTGTTTAGGGTAGGTCCGTTCCCCAGAAGTGGGGACGTATATGGGCTGATGATGAATGAACACATTTCTTAAGAAGAAAAAACTGTTGAACCATTTATTTCTAAGCGAGCAAGAAAACTACGAGTTACGTACGAGTACAAATGAAACTGATTCAGTCTACTTCCTGCTAACATTCAATAATACTCGAGCAAATTATTATAATATCATAATCACAGTTCACAGTTCGTTTCCCCGCCTTTGCAAACCTCATTTCACACTACACTGCGCATCGCTAGTAGTTGTAACTAAGAAGGTTAATTCAAGTCGCTTCCAATTCAGCTTATAGCAAGTATTATTAGATTATGGCGCTCCAGTCTACCCTTGCTTCTCTTTGTCATAAACCGTTGCATTCGAGGCCGTACAAACAAACTGTACGTCAACATAGTAATGCATTTTATTATCTACTACTAAGTATCATATACTATGAAAATATTAAAATTTTTAAAAAATATAACATTTACAGACTGGATAAGACTATGTATTAGCTAAAAGCTGCTTGCTAAGAAGACATCTTGTTGACAATTAGCGAGTCCACAGTTTATTGCTATCTATACTGGACAACAATGTTGATGTTAATGTTATTATATCATCAACATCAACACTATGTGTACGGGACATTGTATTGTTTATGTGGCATAGTTGTTATTCGAGATGTAAAATGTTAGACAGATCTAGCCACAGATCGGCAAATATAGGGAGAATTTGAGAGGGTTTTTGCCCAGCAATAAAGTTCGCTGATCTGGTATTTAGATAGATATTTATAATGCAAATAATACATTTCTAATGTTGTATTATAATAACTAAGAGATACAAGATGAATGTATTTATAATTAGGCACTACAACCGTAACTACGCGCTTGTTAGAATTATAGGCTTGTATAATATTTTATAATTTATATAAAATATTTGATTATGATTTAATTTTTACAATCATAATGTTTTAAAAACATGTGGCTTCTTGAATTGAAAAACTAATGTCATCCGTGTCACAAGTGTCACCTAACTGTCAAACTTTTGCCTTATAAAGCCAGCACGGCTTAGGCGATGGTCACTACGATCGTAGCATCGACAGAGGCGGATCGCTCTTCACTAAGTTAAGTATTATCCTGATTAATTGTGTTTAATAACTGGTAAGTATTGTTACTATGAAAGTGTAACCGTATATAGTATTATTGTTATAATAATAATAATGTATTATTACAATAATAAATCATAACTATTAGTTAAGTAATTGTCCTGATTCATTGTGTTAGGTAACTGCTAAGTATTGTTGCTATGAAAGTGTAATTCTATATCGTATTATTGTAATAATTATAATAATGTATTATTACAATAATAAATTGTAACAATTATCATTGTTTAATGTACCTTAAATACTTTTAAATATTTAAAGACAATATTGGATTAATTGGTATGTTGTAATGGTCTATTAAATAGAAATACATACCTTTTTATTTTATGTACTTGCCTTTGGCTTTGCAATATATCCTGTTGGCAAAAGCTGTATGAATCATCATACAGCTTTGGTAATTATAACCATATAATTAGGTATACCTTGCTTAGAGTCATGATTGATTTTATTTCTTGATCCCCGCTAATAATCATGTCAATCACATATTTATATTATCCTATGCTCGATTTAATCATATAAAAAGATATTTATATGTTATTATCAAAATAGAAATAATCAAAATCTAACATCAGAAGTGGGATTGGTTAGTCCACAAAAACTAATACTTTATTTTTCTGTTCTGGCTCAACTGGCGCTAACTATACGTGATGCTGCTGTCGCCACCAATAGGCGGCTTGGTGAAGATATGACGCTGCTGCCGAGCTTTGCTTTGTACGGACGACTGGTACAAAAGGAGATTCCTGATACGCCAAGAAGTGAAGGACAGGCGGATCAATGAAGATGTGACGCTGCTGCCGAGCTTTGCTTCAGTACGGACGACTGGTACAAAAGCAGATTCCTGGTACGCCAAGAAGTAAAGGACAGTTCGATAGTTATAACTATTACTAATTAGCTTTGCACTATGTGTTTCAAATGGTCAGATTGGCCGAACGTATTTACAACAATTTTTAGGCTACTGACTAGTAAATTGTTCCTGTGGTATTTATGTTTTACTACCGATCACAGTCTACAGAAATTCTTTTTTTACTTAAGATGGATACAATTATAAATTCGTCATACAGTTAATCTAGGTTGATACAGGTTTAATCAGAGTATCTCCATGACATGAATTACCAGTTTTTAAAGGTATATTATTGTAATATTAATATAAAATTGGGTATGTAGAATTTTTTTATGCAAGTAATAATAATACTATTTCAAACCGTAATAAATACAAGAGTTAAAATTGAATGTGCATTGAAAACTATTTTGGCCATAGATACACCAAGAATATTATTTAACCAATATTTAAATAAATAGATCAATTTTGTAATTCTGAATAATGAATTATTTCAGAATCTAACCAATTACGTATATCCACTACCATTGTTACATTTGTTTTGGCCATTACAAAGTTATACTGAGAACTGAAAATAATCTTAATGCGTCTGAGCTTGTCAACCGCTAATTACCTTTAGACAGGAAGAGTATAGAAAATTAATACAGTTGCGATCCAAAATGAGACGTAAGACCATAACTATTATATTAGTTTTCTTTTTAAAGATGTAAGTGAGTTGTAGAAAAGTCAAGTTCGGTAAATTCTGAGGTAATAACAAAGTCGTTTTGAGTATATTTCATTTTGAAACGTGGATCGCAAAGGGAAAACGGATTTTCATTCTAAAATTATTTTTTTTAACAAAAGGTGAGGAATGACGATTTTGTTATAAATTAATTTGTGCGAGAATGCTACATCCAAATTTTTGCAGCAATTGCTAACAGATACAAGACGGAAATGTTCTTGGCTTAGACCCGTTTATTCACAAAAGACCAATAAGTATAAATTAATGTTTACAGTTCAGAAAGTATACTAGAACAAAATATAAAAATAGGTATGTTTAGACTCTGAAAATTATATAATATTATTATAATTATTTCATATTAAATACTTAATAATCTCTGACACTTAATATCTATCTATAAAAAGCAGACAAAACACTGCCTAGTGTAGCGACCGTTTGGATATTTATCTAGGAAGTCTTTAAGAAATAAACGAATTACTTAGTTGTGTATGTAATATTTATATATACATATATTTCTATAATTTGGTAAATATAAACTTTGGAAAAGCATAAGTTAAAAGATTAACTTTTATTCAAAGTAAAAAAAAAAATACTGATTACTTGGCATATTGGTAGATGATATAGATATTCTTTGAGAGGTACTGTCATTGGACAGCAAACCACGATAAACTGCAAACTGTAATTAGAATTGCAATAAATTTGATAAGACCGTAAACTGTGATTGGGTTGTAAACTGTGAAAGATTAGACTAAAGACGTGAAATAATAAGACTTTAAACTGATTAATCTGCAAACTGTTTTTGTCTATAAAGTGTGGTTAATGTATAATTTAATTCATATCGACAGTTTGGCTTTAGAAGTATTGGAAGTTAACGGAACGACGTTAAGTTACTTAGCTTAATAACGAAATTAAGATATATGCCTAGTAAAATAGGAACATAACTTTCAAAACGGGTTATATAAAATAAAGCATTGCTTATAGGTATATTATATTTATTTAGTCTATTTTGAGCTAGGCTTAATAAAGGATTAATACAATTCCTAGAGATTTTAATAAAAAGTAATACTTAACAAAACTATTATATATATTACAATTGATTTTAAAGACAACACATAGAAAAATAATAAAAATCTACGAACCATATGAACTAAGAATAAGACGATTCGCTTTAAAATGGTTCAAATCTTACTTGATAGCAATATGGCACTGTAAAAGTTACCAATCTTGATGCCGGTCAAATCAAACGTTATAATATATTGCTTCTCACAGGTTGGATTTCTCACAAAGAGTTTTGGGTTTTATTTTTGTTTTTAATTTTACATACTCGATCTGTCAAAGTCGCTAGGTACCATTCTACAGGATTGATTTCACTTATGATAATTAATTTATTTTGTCATATAATAATACTCATTTACTAATTAATGACATAGATTCTCTATTAATACTGGATTAATTTTATTAATAGACTTACACCTTAGAAAAATAAAAACAAAAACTGAAATTAACGATTACCAATAAATAGCTAGAAGATATTGTCAATACAAAAAGGACAAAATCGGAACCCGTTTTCGCAACTATTATGTAGGACACACACATTTCATGAAAAAGGGGTCTATGCTTACTCGCTTACTATCGGGGTGCTCCACTTTAAACTGAAAGAAATGTTTGTTTCATAATAAAATGTACTCGGATTATTCGTAAAATAAAACTAATAGAGGATTCAAACCTAAATTTAATAAAATCAAACATTTCTGGAAAATAATATTTTATGACTATGAATATTTTAGGAATATGACGTGAAAACCGAAATATGTATAAATTGGTGTCTGATAAGTAATTGTAAAAAAAGGGGTTTTAAAAAATAATAATAACTACAAAGAAAAAAAAATGTTCTAGTGCCAGTCCAACTCTTGATTCAGTTTTGAAACTAAGTACTAAGTCATTTTAAAAGCTGTGGATTTTGATGTAAGAGAAAAACAAAATATAAAAAGATTATTGCATTATTTTTGGTTATTACTCTTGTCAGTCTGTTATTGAAAATATAAGTAAAAATATCTCAAAGTGCAATATCACATGGGAGAATTAAATATTTAACTTTCAAATTAAAAATTAAGATTTGTTCATTTTAATGTGAGATTATTTGCAGAATTGTCAATGCTGAAATTAAATATATACAATCATAATTATATGTAATTTGAAAAATAAATAAATTAGTGGAAAAGTTCATTGAGTAATGATAATATACGTTATTGGTAAAGATTGATAAAACTTAGTCTTTGAGTTAAGTCAATCTTTGACCTTAATGAACAAACATCTGGATTAGGCATGATTTGTTTTTGTTCCAAATTATAAATACCTAATGAGGAAAGTGATAGAATCAAAATATATTTTTTTTATTTATTGTGTACCTAATGTGAGAGGTGAAAAATAAAAAAAAAGGTAAATTTAAGTTGATTATTGAATATTCAGAAAGTCTACTTAATGGCAGAAGCAGGACTCTGAATAAAATGAGCCATCAAAAAAAAAAAAATAATTGGTATACATTGGTATAAGATAGTGTCATGCTACATTAATTTAGTGTTAAGAATAAAATTATCAACTGTTGATTATTGTCTTTGTTCTGATATATTAAGGTTAGAAATGTCTACTTAACTGTGAGAAGTGAGACAGATTAAGGCTAGAAATGTCTTCTTAACTGTGAGAAGTGAGACAGATTAAGGTTAGAAATGTCTACTTAACTGTGAGAAGTGAGACAGATTAAGGTTAGAAATGTCTACTTAACTGTGAGAAGTGAGACAGATTAAGGTTAGAAATGTCTACTTAACTGTGAGAAGTGAGACAGATTAAGGCTAGAAATGTCTACTTAACTGTGAGAAGTGAGACAGATTAAGGTTAGAAATGTCTACTTAACTGTGAGAAGTGAGACAGATTAAGGTTAGAAATGTCTACTTAACTGTGAGAAGTGAGACAGATTAAGGCTAGAAATGTCTACTTAACTGTGAGAAGTGAGACAGATTAAGGCTAGAAATGTCTACTTAACTGTGAGAAGTGAGACAGATTAAGGTTAGTAAATGTCTACTTAACTGTGAGAAGTGAGACATATTAAGGTGTTAGTAAATGTCTACTTAACTGTGAGAAGTGAGACATACTAAGGTGTTATAATGAATGTCTACTTAGTGAGACTGTGATGTCGAATATAGTCTGTATAACAATGTGAATAGCTATATTAATATAATACAATTCAATAATATAATAAATGATTGATAGGTACTTCAGGGAACGAAGTACATATCAGAATGGCCGTGTTAGAATTATAGGCTTGTATAATATTTTATAATTTATATAAAATATTTGATTATGATTTAATTTTTACAATCATAATGTTTTAAAAACATGTGGCTTCTTGAATTGAAAAACAAATGTCATCCGTGTCACAAGTGTCACCTAACTGTCAAACTTTTGCCTTATAAAGCCAGCACGGCTTAGGCGATGGTCACTACGATCGTAGCATCGACAGAGGCGGATCGCTCTTCACTAAGTTAAGTATTATCCTGATTAATTGTGTTTAATAACTGGTAAGTATTGTTACTATGAAAGTGTAACCGTATATAGTATTATTGTTATAATAATAATAATGTATTATTACAATAATAAATCATAACTATTAGTTAAGTAATTGTCCTGATTCATTGTGTTAGGTAACTGCTAAGTATTGTTGCTATGAAAGTGTAATTCTATATCGTATTATTGTAATAATTATAATAATGTATTATTACAATAATAAATTGTAACAATTATCATTGTTTAATGTACCTTAAATACTTTTAAATATTTAAAGACAATATTGGATTAATTGGTATGTTGTAATGGTCTATTAAATAGAAATACATACCTTTTTATTTTATGTACTTGCCTTTGGCTTTGCAATATATCCTGTTGGCAAAAGCTGTATGAATCATCATACAGCTTTGGTAATTATAACCATATAATTAGGTATACCTTGCTTAGAGTCATGATTGATTTTATTTCTTGATCCCCGCTAATAATCATGTCAATCACATATTTATATTATCCTATGCTCGATTTAATCATATAAAAAGATATTTATATGTTATTATCAAAATAGAAATAATCAAAATCTAACACGCTCATGATATACCACACGGTCTTACCCAATGAATATTATCTTGTTTAGCATTTCTCCTATAAAACAAAACGAACGAACGACCTCGCGTCCCCGTAAGTTTCATTCGAGCTTCGAGTCCGTAAGTTACACCGTTCAAGGCGCTCTCCGACATAAAACTTAGTCGCAATAGTTCGGTGCATGCCAGCTTTATGCCCTAGGCACAGGCGACCGAATCAATTCGGCACAATATTCAAATATACCTTTTATACGAGTTAAGTTCATATTTGCAACGGATGCGATTCTTAGACTTTCCGAATCGCGACTTTATGATGGGGTTTTTGAAATGAATAAATTGAATGAATTGTAGACAAAAATAGATTTTAATGACGTGGAGAGAGACGTACTTAGGCATTATGTGACTTATTAGTTTCCTTTTGGAAACATTATAAGATATCTGTAATAAGGCAAGATGTATGTAGAGATATTTAAAACACCTTTTAACAGCATAAAAACGCTTCATTATTCTATATGAAGCCAATTTGTAGACATTGGAGAACTAATAAAATGACAATAAAATATATTCTGTTTCGTACAATTTCGCTTGCTCGATTTAAACGACTCATAAATTAACTAGTTAATGTACAACGTTAAAAATAAATTAGCATCCACATTCAGTTTCCGATTATTAATTAAATTAATATCAGTTGCACGGTCAAATTGAAAACAAGGTGTTTGTTTCGTATTCACAGCGGGAATCATTTTGTATAAAATCAAAGGGAGAAAATTGTTTTTGACGGAGAGCCCTGAACGCACGACAGGATTAGCATTCATTAGAGTACGCCATATTGAACATCGGCTCTTGTATGAAATTGCAACGAGGACTAGTATTTTTTTAATTAAAATATTTGCTATCCCATCATGTTGCGCCGACCCCACTTAGCGTGGGACAAGGGCAGGAGAATGATGATGATTTGCTATCCCATCATATCGCATAAGTAATTCTGATTTTTAAAATACCATTTATGCAATTCTGGCTATACAGGTGTCATATCGTATTCAAAAATGCCTCTACTATATTCTACCCACTTCTTAATAGACAAACCATCATGCTTATAGTTTGGCGTTACGGTAATCATCTATGATGGACGCTTGCCAAATGTCCAAGTACTTGGCTTACGTATCTATCCCATTTCTAAGGTAAACGTATCTACTAATATGTGTATGTGTATTATTATTTTATAAAACGCTTTATCTACTATTAAATATAACTGGTTTGCTACGCAATTTTCTTCAACTACTTTATGTTTAGTTTCTCATAAGAATCTAATTGATCTAATTGGAAAAGTGAGTGAAGGAAATATTGTTGTGAATCTTAAGACAATTGGTTCGTTACGCGGGCAAAATCTTGTTTATCGAATTATCAAGGGATGCTTATAATAAATATTGAATCTTGAATCATCATTTGCAATAAACTTGTCAATTTAAAATAATCACATACCTCGAATCAAATAAGAGCCTTAAAACGTTAAAGTTATTATAGGACGCCTTCTAATCGCCTAAAACTATTGCTTATCTAGAAAAGCTCTAAGGTATCCTTTACAAACTTATCAGTATCAACTATGTAAATACTTGTGTACATCATCATCACATACATTTCATTTATCTGACCCCGTAGAAAGAAGCTTAAGCCCTTGTTTTACGGATATCAGAATCAACAGTAAATAAATAAATATTACACAATATCACATACATTGATCTGATCCCGCGGTAAGTAGCTTAAGCAAATATATTTAATATAACACCCAGACACGGAACAAATACCGAAGTTCGTGACACAAATATTTGTCCCGGGTTGGAATCGAACCCACGACCCTTGGAACCGTTGGTAGTGAGCCTGGGTCACTAAAACCACTGTTCCACTAAATCATATAATGCTTCAACTTACCCGACAGCGCCGTTCAGCGGGGGGACCACACCGGGCCTCTCATAGCACATATGCATGCCAGCAGACCCTTTTAACTTCTTATCGACACCGAACGGAATTATTCCAACTTTACTTAGACACTTCACAATACGAAATTATCACTCCGCTTCACACTAAACTATGTAGAATACGTATACACTTTAATCTACACCACGCACGAACATGTTTGAATATCATCCATCGGTCCGTTCGCGGCTCGATCTGTGTTGAACGATTTTTACATTAGTTTCGCTCGGCATATTGATGTATGCGGCACACGTAGGGTTACCAGTGTTAAGGCTTACTAACTCCTATGGCTAATAGTATATTATATGATTATTAAAATAATAAAATTAGTCAACTTGTCAAATGTCTAGGTCAAGTTTTTTTTTGGGTAGAATACTACATATTTCATCATCATCAACACCCCACTTTCATCCAGTGCTGGATATAGACCTACATATTTATACTATAAGAAATAATATTTAATCGATGTGAAGACTTTACAGAAAATAAAATCCAATATAAAATAACTTCTGGTGAGTTTTTAAAAAATTTAACACAGACACAAAGACACAAAGGTTCTTATTTTCATGTATTTAAATCAATCCATAAACTGTATGTTTCTGAACGATTTCGGAATATTTCTCTCACAACAAAGCCAAATTTCTCATATTAATTAAAAATATTGTCTCTGGCAACCCTAAGTGTATCATGATCGCATAGCGTCCGTGCGTTGACACTCGTGTCATACTTGATTGCTACAACTGCAAACGATTTGGAAATACATCGGTCCACAGATGCGGTGCAATAATTGATGCAACGTAAAACCGGAAAAATATCCGTAAACGTATTTGAAATATCGACATTTGGTCTGGTAGGATGATTAAAGATTTTAACTTACACTCTTGGCAGATTATAGTTAACAATGGTGTTCAAAAGGTTAAGAAATCCGTGGTATTATTGTTACTGTTTATGCCTATCTGTATGTATAAGACATTCAAAGCAGTAAATCATGATTATATCATCATTAACTCTTACAAATGTACGTCAATAAAATTACCGAGCCAATACATCCATAATTCGCTATTACACATCTAATTCTATTCACGTGTTCTGACAAATGATCGCGCCACAGACAACTTTTAATTGAGACGTTTTTATTACATGTCAGACATAGAAGAACGTCAATCGATTAACAAAAATATTTCGTAACAGGTTTATTTGCTGGGGAGAATGGAGACGCGAACTTCAATAATGACCTTCGATTGCAATTATTGTATGCACAAGGAAAACTTGCGCAGACGAAACGAATCACAAGCGACGCGCTTCAAATGCGATTCAGGAGGTGCTGACGTCACAGTCTGTCGCAGATGGCTGTGACGTCACGAGCTTTGATTGAACAATTTTTAGTTCCAAACTCAAACTTCATCTACGCCTTCACTTTGGTAACTATCTCGTGATAAATGGCAATACGGTCAAGGTCGCTTCGTACGAAATACCATTCACATGCATAGTAGGTTTAGTTTGAGAGAGATTTCTGAGTCATACAAGAGCTTTTACCAAGAAATACAATTTGAGTTTACTCATTAAGTAATCGTCGAATACATGACGTCACAGCTTTCATATGAAATGTTTAGTTTCACAGAATACACCTTTTGCGATTTACTTCCAAAGAAATAACGCGCAGAGAGAAACTTACAAAATTAATTTCCTTCAGTGCTTATAGAGAAACTTTAAAATATTTACATCTATAAATAAGTATTGATTGAGTGCCAATTAAACTTCTTATTACAGGAACGGATGCATAAAATAAAATCATAATATGCTCAAGACTCAAGAGGTATTACATCAGTAAGATCCAAGCAATTTTCACTATAAATAGCTTGATTGCAATAATCAAGCCAGTAAATAAAACCGTTTTCCTTTCCTCAGCAGTGCAGTAAATCAAGAATAAGTGACCAACATGTGATGACACAGTTGTTTACTTGCAAACGTATGAATTCCACAATCATGTCAATGTCATGGAACGTGACATAACGAGACTGTACAACGATTGTACGAGCATTTCAATAAACATAAGCCTTTTCAATTGATATCAACTTGAACTAATAGAATTATAGACTAGACCACCCATAGCGCAATATCTACAACGAACATCTACAAATGCAAAACTAGGTGCAGGAAACTCGCAACGGAATAATCTAGAATGTGATATTATTAACAATTAATGTAAATAAAGCAGTATTACCAGTCCAACATAAACATGATAATACAGTTAACGTATTCATCCGATTCATACTTTCGTTTCGTAAAAACATTAACACTTTTTCAGGAAGGAATAAATAAGAGAGATATCGTCCAACGATGACGGATGAATCCAAACGAGATTTTAGTCGTAACAAGGTGCGATCTTGAATTAAGAAGCAGTGATTACTTGCGAATTTTCCGGGCGGTCTGATGATTAATTGCGCGCCTGTCCCTTATACTTTTTGCCTTATTTAGCCGGCGGGTGTAGCATCGAGTAAATAGGCTGTGGCGTCTCTTTTCGTGGGGTCATGAGGAGCCATTACTCGGGTGTTTTCCCGTGTGATTGATCGGTGTTTCGCGCCTATCCCGGCCCGATCGGTTAGTGTGTATGCACCCTTTTGATACCGCCGTCAACTAAGAGCAAACAGTACCCAAGATATATTAGCGCTCTTATTTATCTTCCGATGTATTAGGGTCTTCACGACAAACATACATCCGTCCTCATATCAGTTAAGTTCGGAAACTTAGTAACTTTGCATTAAAATTAATACAACAACGTTGTTACCCAAATAAATATTTAGAATATTATAAACACAAAATACTCGGTGACTTTCGCGTAATGCCATTGACATCGATCCCCCAAGCCCGACCTTCTGACGTGAAAGATTTAATAAAACAGGATAACGAAAAGAAGGGGGGGAATAAACAATTACGGGCCGAGTTTATTGTTCCGAACTCTTTCCCGTTTCGCGAAGCATTACTTTATGATTATGGTTTAGGAAACAATTTCGCGCTATACAAAAATAGCCCCGCTGTTTATAACAAAGACCCGTGAGCGGCCAACGACAGGCAATGGGAGCGATCGACGGTAGCATGCGGGCATAACAATAACACTTTATGGATATCTGTCAAGGTTACCGCGGTAACAATTTGAGGAAATATTCTGTGCAAGCCAAAAAAGACACTGCCCCAAATACGGGATACATTAACCCAGTTTAAATCCGAGGTCGTTCTATGACCACTTTGACGAAGGGATTTCGTTGAAAGCAAAACATTTAATCTTGCAAATTTTAATTGAAGGGCTGCTCCGAGAACAAACAAGGGATAACATTTTAATTGATATTGTTTTTATTAACAAAATTTGACAACACTCTAGTTTAAATAAAGATGCGTTTTGATACACTCGGAAAACAATTAATCTCGTGTAATATAATGTTTTAGTTGGCAGATAGAAGTCGGTTATGCTGGACGATTAAAATATGGTTGATTTATCCGAGCCCAGAAATAAACACCATTAAAGTGTGTATTAAATTGGATTCTGCGTTTTATTATCGCCTTAAATCTTGAGCATAAAGCTGTTGAGAAGGTGCCGAGTTGCGATAGACTAGTATTTAAGAGCGGACACAAATTCAACGAAAATATGGTCGGCTTATGCGAGTCTATAGGAGATAGCCCATGAGCTGGTAGGTACCCTTGTCAAGACTCCGTGGGAAGATCTATGTAACCCTCAAGATTTGTGGGGGAACAATTGACCACTGACTCGCACTATTCTCACCGTTATTATTATTCAAAGTTCGGTAAAGAATGAGAAATGAATTCCATTCAGTCAACGGTTAAAGAGTAGGGTTGACAGACGTTGGAGATCTTTTTGTCAAAAATGCAATGAATAATGCATTTTCTAATGCAACAGCAGCGCTCTCGAATAACAACGGCTTCCGATATCAAATTAAGAGAGCGAGAGATACTATTTATCAAATAGTGTAGGCAGTATTTAGTAGGATAATAGCATCATTTGAGTTAATTACTCTGATACTCGGCTGATCTTTCGTAATTAACATAATTTGGCCCTCTAGTATTTAGGGTAATTTACAAGTTTCGAATTGGTCGGAATAAACAATAAGCACAGTGCTTTAATTGCTCTCAGAACAGGCGTTATCAGCGGTGGCCTTGTGCTTATTATAGATAAATGTAAGTCACGTTTTGTCCAGTTATTTTATAGTATTGTTAGGAAACACAATACATTGTGTCTCTAAGCAAGTTATTTCAATATTTATATCGAAATACAATGCTTAGAAATTAAGTGGGGAGTGGAATCGATATCTAATCTTAATATTCGAGTGCACGTATAGGTGGTATGAATTTCATAGTTTGTTCTATCAAAATAAGTATGTAAGGCTTAACAAATATCATTTAATAATTTATTGCATAAGATGTTTCAATACTCGACTCATAATACTCCGTTCTTTATTAGAAAACCCGATGAACTACAAAGATCTATTCACCTTGCCACTGATATTGCAAGTAACAATATCCTTTCCGTCGTCGTAACTTACTCTACATTTAACCGTAAAGTAAATATTGACCTCGAGCCGTGAATTCTGCTCTTTCGCAAGACAACAAAGTACCGAATTACAGATTCACAATTGGTAACAGTAAATCATAAATTCCCAGTTCCAGCAATCAAGTGCGTCACGCATGAGTCAACATCATGGACATTATATCCGCCGGAGCGATTCTTACAAACAAAACAAAAAAAAACTGTAGAGGTAGCCGCGTCCGTCCCGATCCTACGATCCAACACTGCAATCCAAGTGATCACTGACAGTCCTCGCCACAGATTTCACTGTGACGTAGTGGCGGGGCGAGTTGACAACGCGCGCGCACGCCTCCGAATGCAGGGCGCATCACGTCTGGTTGCGTGCGAAACGGCGCCAAAGCGAGTTGGTCGCGTGCACCCTTGGTAGGGACTGTGGTGGCACGGAGCGCTACAGACACGTGCGCACCGCGGGCGGATTCGCGCCTGACTGCCGACCGCCGCTCGCGGGGCGGGTGCGACCGTCGCCCGCTCGCAGGTTATCGTGACTCGACTACACAGATAATGATGTCAAAAGTGGATCGGACTAATGCTCTCTATTATGTTGTAAACGTTCCGAAAATCCTGAGATGCCGAATGGTGCGTCCTTGCGCTTTGTCACTGATCAATTGTACGCTTTCTTTGATAGAATGATATTACTAATTTGTATATTGAATAAACTGTTATGGTAATGATCGCTTCAATTATGTCGATTTCCTTTCAATTTAGCTCAGCTCAGATAACTCGCGTAGAGCATTGTCATTTTAAATTAATTATTGAGGGATTTATTTCATTAAACGATGAAATCGTTCGGAGCGCTGATAAATCGTAGACGAAGGATCAAAGAAGTCCCTCGAGTCGGATCCGCCATTGTCCCTTATTCCATTAAAGTGATATTTTATTAACATCACCGTCGGAATTCCTCACAAGATCAAGATGTCTGAAAATTGTGCCGACAAACAAAAGAAAATATTAGCCGAAGAATATCACTCATCGGAGTGAGCGCGCGCTCAAAACACTGTCCGTAATTTTATTGTCCCACGCCATATCGCTCATCAAACAAAAATGATACGTAGCTCCGAATCCTTAGCTGATATATCGCTTAGCCGCCGCTGAACACACACACTCCCATTCAAAATGAATAATGTTGATATTTTGTCGAGTTTCCGAATGTGTACCGTATCGTGATTGTATTGGAGTTGTTAACGTATTGCCCGCGTTAATGCGGATGACACGTTTCGTATTACTGAATATTGCTAGACGGTCGCCGTTTATTGTAAATGTAATCGTATGCCATCGATTATAAGGTCGAAAGCGTTGTTTCTGGAAGATTGGCGAACGCATATTTCCATTTAGCAATGCTCGTCGTGTGGGTTTATATTTTGGTTGTGTTAAGAAGCGGGATTCGTTTGATGGATGTTTGAGTTGGTTAAGGCTTTTGCGGTAAAATCCGTGGACGAGTCTTGACATGGGGAGTTGGGAGTGTTTTTTTTAATGTATTTGGTGGACCCTTTGTCTGTTGTGTCGTCATTTCCCCACCTGAGACGATCATTAATATGGGGAGCCATTTGTGAATTTGTGGTATAATTTATCAAAAAATAAATATTTTACAGATTTCAACAACACAAGTCCTAAACTCTTGTGTGTGTATTCTGATCAATGTAAGCGATGTTGTCAGCTATTATTAGCTTTCTTAGACTTAAGCTGAAAGTACTAAAATTAATTTAGTTCAAACAAACCGACAATTAAAACATCATTAAATAAGAGCAGTGTACCGTCGCAATGTCTAATTAACACTGCCTCATGTTGAAGCGTTTATTGCCTTACACTTGATACTTAAAATACACGCTGACGTCAATTGCTTTGCGTCCAGGAGTATTAAATAGGTGTATGTGGTTATTTGAGAGTCGAAGTTTCGGAGCGTTGACCATTAAGCGAATCGGTTAAAGTAAATAGCATATGTCAGTCGATTGCGGATCGGATTGCAGCCGAAAGGTTCCGGACGAACTTAATGCAACATAGCTATGCAAAGAAGAATTTTCCAAATGCTTAAAAATGCTCTAATTCCTTGTGCGTTGCAACATACCAGTGAATTTTTTTTTTCTGCAAAATACATATGTGTACCTATAAGGAACCAAACGGCTTGTTTTTGGATGCCTTGTTTTAAAAGTTTTTACAGGTTTAATTGTCAGGTACCACAGACAAAAGAAAAAATATCAGGACAGACAGACAGCTTCCCAAATATACATATACACACCAGTTTATATAGGTGCACCAACAGTATATAATACACAACTTAACAGGAGATACATCATATTATAGTAACTTATCTAGTATATAAGCCAATAATAGGTTCAATCCACAGGGGTTCCGTGATTCCTTTCGCAGTTTGGAACCCTGCAAAGTTGATAAGTGAATTGGTGGCGACCCAAATACGGGGTGACAAGTGGTACGGGAGCTTCCCGGGGGTTCCCCGGGGACAACACGCTCGTCTCCGAAGCCGCACACTCTCTGCTCGTGTGTCCGGCCCTAATTGCTTGTTTTACTATATGTATACTAGCTTTCCGCCCGCACATGTCAAGTTGTTTTTTTTTTTCTAACTGACCTTACGATGATGGCTTGGAGTAGCCTCGTTATCATTATCATCACCGAACTTGCCGGAGCGAATGGCTCTCACACCTAAAAGTGCGAAGGCGTTTATGAGGGATATCGTTTTTGAATCGGAAGCATCGATGGCCGAGTGGTTAAGGTCGGATCTTGCCATGCGAGAGGTCCCCAGTTCAAACCCCGCCACGTACCACTGTGTTTTTCAAATTTGAAAATTATATGTACGATTATTCCACGCTTTAACGGTTAAGGAAAACATCGTTGTCAACCAACCCGCAATTGGCCAGCGGGGTTGACTAAGGCCTTATCGCCCTAGTTTAGGGTAGGCCCGTGCCCTAACAGTGGGGACGTATCTGGGCTGATGATGACTGTATACTAGCCTTCCGCCCGCACATGTGCAGTTGTTTTTTTTTTCCTAACCGACATACGACGATTGCTTGGAGTAGCCTCGACATCATCACCGGACTTGTGGGGGAGTGAATGGCTCACAAATTGGGTACACCTTAGGAGAATAGTGATGTAACTTGCTCTTAATATATATCACACAACTTTTATTACAATTAATTTGATTAAACCAATAATTTACGCGTGTATACTGAAATACACACGGAACAAATACTAACACAATCACACACACACACATATTTGTGTCTGTACATCAGGGATTCTGGGAATGGTTAGTTACAAAACCAAATCAAAAATGTAATTGACATGAAAATGCTGACTCGTTTCAGCTGCAAAACTGGCAAAATGAATACGCCGGTCACTAACAGAAGTAATCTGCGAATGCAAACAAAAATGGCCGACTCGTACGAGTAAAAGCAAAGATAGAAAAAAATGTTTCAGTTGTAGCGACATGCTCCGATTGACATGCACGGAAAATACAAAAAAGCTGTTACAATATGTTCGCAAAAGCTTGCCGTACTGATACACTGCATCTAGGGTCATAAAAAAGTATGGACACTTGTATTTTTTTGCTTGAGTCGCTATAGACATTATTCTGACATACTGCGATTTTAAGTTAAGATATTTTATTAATTGCTGTATTGTAATCCTCAATTCAAATTGAGATCCATTTCGCAAAACCTTTACGTAAGTTTGCAAAGCTTACTTCCAAGAGATCCGTCTAATGATTTTCATGGACAGTTCGAATCCGAAACGGAACGTCGAATTTGCTCCTTCAAGATTAAGGCGCAGTTACACCGAGGCGCCCGTAATTAATTATATTCAGGATTGTTGGAGTAATTCCGCTTCGAGGGCAGGGCAGAGACCAAAATCCCCGGTTAAATATGCAGGCGGGCGGTCCGCAGTGGGAATTGGTGCGCTAAAGAACTGTAGGAAGTGGCCCCTTAATGTAATTACTTCGGATACATGTTTACTTGTACGGAAGTAACGGACCATTGGGAAACGTTTCACGTAATTTTTCAACGAAACATTTCAGCCTGATGAGAGTTTAAACTGTTTCGGATGCCGATCGAGAGCCCGTATGGACCATGTTAATTGAATGTGTTATTTTCCCTTGTGTTTTTATTAGGTCACAGGATTCCAATAGTGAGTGACTCTACTATTTTTATCAAGTAAAATATTTAAGCTTGCGGAACTGAAACTTACCTAATCACAATTACATACTCATATATACATTTACATTTATAGAATTCTATGACTAAATCAATTCGTTAATATTTGCTCGCGCGTAAAATAAGCTTCAAAATGGGAGTCATTTAAAATGAATCATTTTCTATGCGGCATAATCAAAGTGGCGTTAAATTGCAACGTCATTAACGATTTGACGATGAGTCCGATCGAAATACGCAGTATCGCCCACACCGCTGGAAGCTAGGCAGTTTTCAATAGAATCGCTTCAAATTGGAAGCATATTATAAGACTGTTACTAATTTCAAGGTTCAAACCTTTGAGGGGTTGAATTATAGAGATTAAAAAAAAATTACTTAGCAAAAGGCACCAACAAATCAATTTACAATCCTGATTACCAAAATCACCAACTAACCCACAAGAATTGCCTTAAAACAACGTGGACCCAAGAGTAATCGGAGCGGCGTAAAATTCGCAATATCATTAAAGATTGTGCGAAGAATTGAAGCGTCGTTGGCTTTACCGCCTACGACTACGACAGTACCGCGGCGACATTTTGAGGCGGACACGTTTGTGAACGAATCTCACGTTTGCGAAATAACGTCAAACGTTTTCTTGAACGTGCTTCCGTAAGCTGAATATGGTGAATATGCAGCGTAATGAAAAAATTAACAATGAATGAAAACTTTCGCAGTAAGCCGAATATATAAAGTCAGTAAGTACTGGGCCGAACTCATGACATGCCATTGAATTGAAATTAATAAAAGTGAATTAATAAGCAAACTCATTGATAAATGACAATTTGCCTTTTCATTTTAGTGTACGGTAGGTGCAAAAATTATAAAATATTTGATTTTGAAGATTTCTTATTCTCAATGCATTGATAATTGAGAATAAGAAATCTTTTAAAAAAGAGCTGCTTACATGATCAAATCAAACGGTTTGCAGAATAGTACAGCTGCCAAACAAGCCGGTTGCAATCGGGAGCGAAGCGTGAAATTTGCAATATCATTAATGAACGGGCGATGAGTCGAGACATAGCTGACTTTGTCGACGCGAACAGAGTCTTGGTTACCGCTACAGTTAAAAAGTATTTAAAC
This sequence comes from Maruca vitrata, assembly GCA_039566165.1. Classification (NCBI taxonomy): domain Eukaryota; kingdom Metazoa; phylum Arthropoda; class Insecta; order Lepidoptera; family Crambidae; genus Maruca; species Maruca vitrata. Next base: position 10,556,791 of record CM076930.1, read on the forward strand.
AGTAAAGTATAAGAGGTTTGTAGAGTAAGAGAATTACGCCATTTTATTCATACAGTTAAGGTACACACAAAATTTTGGGATGCGACCTTAGAATAATTAGAAAAAAAAAAGACTAGAAACTTTCCTTTTTGGAGCTAGAAGTACCATGAAAAAGTTTTTTTTTTTCAAGGAAACCTATACCCTACGTTACGTTTTAGCACAGTCAATCACCTGTCCTGCCACCTGCTGCCCACATAAAAAAGAGAATTATTTACGAAGAATATGCGCATTATTTGTTACATTATAATGTCGGTATAACCAAGATGATATTGTTGACTTAAGACAGTAAATGCAAGAGGGTCTGACAACCGGACGGAGTAATAACTTAAAGGAAAGCAATTTAGAGGTTAATTAAAAATGGTTCATTTGTATCTTAGAAGCCGGGATTCATCTTTATATTAATTCAACTAGAATACTCAAGTGAATTCCCAATTGTGCTCTCCTAAATCTGTAGAAATTTTGTCGATAGCCTAAAACTGCTCGAAACTAGTCACTCAATAAATAACTTCCAACCGGAATTGGACATCGAAATGGCACAAATTTGATTTACAATTGAAGGCTGGTTCGGTTGAAATGAGTGTCTACCCATATTTTCCGGACTTCTTACTTACTGAATGGTTAATACATAATTCATATTATTATCTTATGTTGATTTTTTGTTTCGATGCTTTATGTTGTTTTGGCTAAATAATAAAAACTTATGTCATATAAATCAAAAGTAAACATTTTCAAATTAGTACCCAGTTCTACTTAAGGTTTGGCTCGAAAAAATACATAGCATTTACTAAAACTGTCCCAAATATCACTATTACCGAATATCACTTTCAATTTTGTTAGCGGAATTTATACTTAATTTATTTCCATTAGGGTAGTAGTAGTTCATTATCAAATTATTAATATTAATACCCCTCAAATAGATGCGCATCCCGTCATCTTTGCGCGTCAATCTGTCACGGATACCAAGACAAAGGGCTGTAATATTTGTCGAAGGAGAAAAGTCTGGGATCCTACCCCTGGTAACCAGACGGAAAAATACAAAGTCCTCGATTGTTTGCGCGGCCCGAACGCCGAGTGCCGAGTATGAAATAATTATGGCGGCGAGAGTGCCCCCCCTCCGCCGGCGCCCTCCCAACTCCTCATCCGCCCCTACTCCGTTACGCGGTGAAGTGACGACGAAATATCGCCGCAAATGTGCCACAAATGGACTTGTTGCTTTATCATGATTTCTGACACCGAATAATACAAAGGTTCACCCCCCCGCTAAAGCTTGTCGACGCATTTCTTAGGCTTAGTGTTCAAGTAATCTGCGTGGAGCGAAAATAAATGCCAAAGTTCACGACAGACAACATTATTTACGTTAAGTAAGTGGGATATATCGTTAAATATTGTGAACGGAGCATTATAAGTGGTTGTATAGAACTTCCCCCTTTCAATCGAGTCCAGCACACCGATTCCTATTGTGCATGTCCATTCAATTGGCCGTCAACAAAGCCTTAGCTACAAAACCTTAATGATCAGGTTACGTATAACCCCGTAAGAGGTTCTGTATTCGCAGTACTCGGTAGCGAGTCAATCCTTACACTATTTATCGATAAACACTGCTGGTTAATCCCTCGACTACAGTTGGTGGCTTAAATGATGTGCAGTGAACGCATTTCCCTGACCCAAATACAGGTATACAGTTAAATAAAAATTATCGAATCTGCTTTTTTAGCCGGAAACAAAAATTTAAAGCCTTGTTTTCTCATATTTATGTAAAAATGGGCCTTGAAATATAAGAGTGCCAAAACCTTTAACCTTTACAACAGGAAGCTAGCTAGTTTATTTCACAGTGTTCATGTTAAATGTTTTAACAACTGAATAAATTATTATAGTCATTGATGCAGATAAAAAAAAATCTACAAGAAGCTATAACTACAAGGCTGAAGAAGATAGTAATTTACAAAACACATTGCTTTATTTTAAACTAAGTGTAGACATATCATTACTTATGTAACTAACAAAGTGTCAATCCTAAATAAAATTTGAAAGCCCTAAGTTCTAATATCGCGTGTAGACCCATAAAGACTAATTTTAGTGTAATGGAACGCGAAAGTCTAAAATCTTACAAAATTTTAAAGGTTAAAATTCCCATATAAAATTTTCCAATGCTCGAGGGTAAGAATTTCATGCGTCTACGCATTCAAAATGTTCTATCGAATCAAAACGGTCTCGACAATCGAGTTACTCATCGATACTTGCCCGGCCGTCCCTCCCTACCGGGAACAATCACACAAATGCATCGCACAAACCGTAATGCGTCTCCGGCGAGGGTGACCAGGGCACACGGGACTCGGGACGGTCCCGCATTCGTCCTGAACGTGCATCGAATAACAACGACACCGCAATTAAGGTATACAAACCTAATTTTGTTCCTTTGGCGTTTACTAGTTGGAGTAAAGCAAGACTTTACAGAAGCATGTTCCAATTCTTTCAATTTCTCGAACTGCAACTACTGATCCCTTATATTAGTAACCTAAAACCTAACTATCTGTCAATATATCACCACTCACCATTGTCTAAACGTCCATGCATATTTTATTAATTTGTTACAGTGTAAGCAAAAATAGGGTGAGAGACTCGCAAGTCAAGTGATAATGACGAGGCTACACCATGCCATCATCGTATGTCAGTAAGTAAAAAAAAAATCTACTAGCTACTTGTAACCAGTTTTCAATGTCCTAAATTCGTTACAGACGTGATACAATTTGAGCATATTATGTAACAAAGAAGAACGAAGAACGTCAGAAGTGATGTGCATTTGCATTGGCCTTAGTCCAGCAGTGGATAGAAATGGGCTGATGATGATGATGTAACAAAGAAAAGGTAACGCCGCAATAAACATCGAAGAATCCTCCTTCTATCAAAAGAACGCATCGATACATCTCCCTCGGTCCCCTATAGCCAACAATCACACAAATGCACGGCGCAAGCTGTAATACGTCTAGGCGAGGGTGACAACGACTAGTCCCCGGCACGGGAATGTCCCGGGATCGATTCCTCGGCGTCCGACGGCCACGGCGGATAATTGAAATACCTGACGGGAAGGATTGGAACCGCCGCGTCGGCATGTAAACGTTGCGGCCGAACATTGCAATTTTAGGAGTCTTCCAATTCGACGGGTACGGGTACGTATTAAGTGGATAATGGGGGGGCTATTCGATTCTCTTTTATTTTTGGCGACTTCCTTAGCAGTTCGCTTTTGAAATGCACACTTATAACAAAATTGATAGGTATTCCTAAATAATATCTCGCTTCAGTACGTTCTACACATGTTATTTAATTGTCAAAGCTATTTTCATGCGTATATTTTTTACAGATTGTGTAGGATTTAACTGAAAAACTTTATGAATCATGAATGCTAAAAAACACGCATACAACTTTTTTTGTACGGTTCATTCATGCATGTTCTAAAAGTGACTGATGCGCATCAAAGTAGTATGAAACGTTAAGTAGTGATTACGTGCACACATGATATCTACATAGTTCAAAAGTATAAAACGAATCAATATGACACAGAATATAACTTTTAAATGCAATAATTCTCAAGGCCCAAACCCACATCTATCTCGCCGTGTGCAACGCGCATTAATGTGCATTTTAAATGCGTGCGTGCAATTTAACTTCGAAATACCCCGCGGCTTACAACAGGGAACTTAAAAATGCCAATTAGAAAATTCCCTTTAGAGCAACCACTCATGAGTCCAGAAGGACTTGCAAAGATCGCCGTGAAGGCCGAAGCTAAAATAGCGCTCAGTCGACTCCAACATCGGACGCGGTGATATTTCATACGAGGGACGGTTTTCACACATTTTTTGTTTTTATTCCTTCCTCTATTCACTCCGGTCTGGAGCCAACTCGAATTCAGAGCGAAATGTACATAATATTGCGATGTAATCCGATACAGCGGCTATTATGAAGTGAGTTATGTTTGTGCAAAAGATATCGCATGATATGGGGCGTGTTTCATTCGGATTTATTTAATTGGCCATTAAGGGCAGACACTGGCGTTGAAAACTGGCGGAAAATTTTTATTAACGTTTTCATTTGAGTCGTTTACATCGTGATTTCAGCACCGACGTCTTCATGCTTTGTTCCCGGTTCACTTTATGGCTTTTTGCGATTGGCGTTAATTGAGTCGACTTGTTTGTGGCTCTCGTTGCCAGGACTTTGGGTGTTGTGTTGGTCGTTCATTAAACACTACACTTGTGGGTATAAGTTATGACCTTGTACTAGCGATTATTTGTTTTATTACTTGGCATGCCTTCCATTGAAACGGAAGCCTAATAATGTGTTTCTAATTCCGAATGCATCTAAAAAGTATGTACATGGAGTGTTTTCATAAAACGTACGTAACTAAACATGACAAAATGATGATAACTTATTAACCATTTGAAATAAAACTAATTTTACGGATTAAACTCGCGTGTATTGATATTCTACACATTATTTTAGACACGACGGGCAGTCTTGCCCGTGACCACGAGCGCTGTAAAGAGCTCGAAACGTCAGCCTCTAAATAATGTTTAGAATATCAATACACGCGAGTTTAATCCGTAAAATTAGTTTTATTTCAAATGTGTAGTGCTCGCGCAAATAAAAATAGACAACTTATTAACCGATTTTCGCAAAGAGATGATGATGATGATGATCTGTTTCATAAGTAAATCAACACAACGGTTGGTACTAAACAATTCCCCGCAAGAGCCATCCTCTAATAATCTCCACTCACTATACAAATACATGTTGTGTAGGCAGCGCTGCCCTACCGGACGCTAGCTATGATTGCGATGCAATCCGGGGTAATAAGCCATTAGAGGCAAAATTTCCCAACATCAATTACGAGTTTGCTTAGTGCTTCGGTTCGCACTGAGAGCTGGGATTAATCAGTGCACAAATACTGCCGTTAAGTCCCAGGTTCCGACGGTGCCCGGGCACCTGTTGATCCATTAAGCACCTACGTGATACATCTTAAGCTGAGACTTACAGAGATACAGTTCAATGTAACAACTTGTTTCTTTCGAATGTAGTCAATCGCATAAAATACTCTATTCTTGGACGAGGATAGTAAAACAGACAGGACTAGTATTATCTAAGGGTATATTTTCTTTTCAAACCACTAGTGCAAGTACATATTCATAGAAAGTCAACGGTATAAAATGGAAAGTGTCATTATACTTTACTACGTAAAGAATTTAGTTACGTAATTGATACAAAGTACAAAGCCATTTTGTATCTTTCAGACCTGTACCACATAGACTAAAAATAGTTTTATTCGTGTACACCTCCAGACATGTAGAAATAGTCACAATGAAAAACCTTATTCAATAGATGAAAAAGCAAGTTTAAAGCGTAAAATATTATATTAGAATATACACAAACATACTCATGACTTTTTAAATAAGTAGATATGAACAGTGTAACATTACTGATTATTTAAATATTACTTAATAAACACAGTGACAGTTCACATTCATAATGATAGGCTAAGCTAGCTGCAAATGACTTTTAACATTCACGCTGTATGAGATCGAAAAGTTCACAAAAAACGGCATTTCTGTTGAAATAAATAAAAAATGATTGCGGAAATTCAATAACAGCTTCGTAACCACAATATTAAAATTGTTTATTATGTTTGTTTGTAGGCGAGCGGGTCGTTTGGGGCAGGTCAACAATTGCAATAAAATATGTCCGGTTAAACACGGCACGTTGTGCATATTTGATGCAACTGCACAGTGTGTGAGTGAGTGTTTTGACTGCAGTAGCGATGATATCGCTCATGCCTGACCTAACAAACATATTCAATGGGTGGTGTAATCATTAGTGGAAGGGACACCTAAGAAAGAACTGGAGCATTATAAAAGACGCTTTTCAAATTCTAGACCGATTCAACTCTTCCTCTCTGAAACTTTACTCTTTATGATGTGTTGATGATGACATTACGGCGTTATTTGTTTTGGTTATGGACCCAGCCTCAACATCTTCTTTCCTTTTTTTCTTAAACTGGAAATGCGGAGATTCTGCCAGTGTTAAGCGATAATTTTTTTTTTATTTAACTATAAAAAATAATGCTTTGTTTCTAGTCGATAGTTTCTTCGATATTCGACAAATAAACATCTAACACAGCCTCTGTTTAGCCGCACTAGACTATAATTAATTTGACTGATTGGTAATTTGTGTTAACGTGTGTCTGTTTGTAGCGAGCAAGTGTTTGAAGTGTTTCCTATGCGTCAAGGGCTAACTCCGTCAATGCATTAGGGCCCTAATATACGAGTAAGTACCTCCTGGCATTTATTGCTGCTAGGGCGTACTAGTACCTTGTTCTGCCAATGTTATAGCCGTTTCTCACATACGAGTCTCGAACCATGTTGGTATTTGCATCCTGTACTATTCCGTGATGTTTCTTCCTGTCTGTATTACATGTATTGTTTAACATTTATTCAAATTCTTTTTCTGTATTTGGCTATCCTGTCAATAAGTGCCCGTGGTTAAAATGTTTGCTTATTTCGAAAAGAGAAGAATCAATTCATGTATTTTTTTAAACTAGATTGTGCAAAACTGGCCTAAGTCTCCTAAATGGCAGTTCGTACCTATCAGGGTCTGTAAAGTACGATACGTACGTATACGTATACGTACGTACGATATGATCTATACAATATTTTTATAATTATATTTAAAAAAAGTAATAAAACAATTTCTTCAGTATAAGAAAACATACACAGGTCCTACAATATGGCGACCTCTGCCATGAAAATGATTGTAAGTAAAAAACCCTAAAAATATTTCCTATGTAAGTATTTAAGTCCATATAACATCAATGCAGATTACCACAACCCGCTCGCAAGTTACCTACAAGCAATGTCAAGTTTAAACCCGCTCTCGCGTCGCCATACTCGTCACGTACAATCTAGGTCTCGCCAAAACAAGATTGAATAGGCACTTACTGGGCAACTCTCGACTTCGGTCGCATCCCGTCGGATCTGGGGCATCGAACCCAGAAAACAGCTTGCACTTAAAACATTGCATTCCTACGACGACTCTGCCAAATGCAGATTGCATCCTATTTAATTTTAAACCGTCATGCTTACACACATTAGAAAACTGGAACTGATACTACCGATAGCAGTGGTGGCGTGCGTAATAAAATACTTAGAAGGACCGATATGTCTGCCCTTAGACCTACCGTCATTCTCACTGTCCTACAGAGGGCCTACCATGAGTTGGCTATCGAAAACTTACTTACGTTAAAAACCTATCGAGTTGTTTTTTTCATACGGCCGATTTTAGTTCTTCGCGTAACCACCAGCCGCGCTGTACAAGTTTTTCATAGACATATTTACGTAGGCGATATCGAGTGCGTAAGTTTTAAACTCATGGTATCCCCACAGTTCACCCGTGATCATGGCGCTTGCAACAGTGTCGAAATATCGGGAACTCATTAAAACAAAAAAACATGGTAAATATCCCGGACAGTTTCAGTTTTCTAATGCATCCTATTTATTTGAGATGAAGATGAAAAGTTTTCTTGACGTCATCAGCCCGTCTCTGTCCACTGCTGGACATAGGCCTCCCCAAATGCACGCTACTAGACGTTTGTAATTATGTAATGACTTAATTATTTTACCATGGGTAAACTGTACTGTAAATTAAATTAAATGGTAAATTTTATTCAAGCTGGACAAATTAACGAGGACAGCACACTAATCTTCTTGTTAAATCCTTAAAAGTCTTCTCTTACCATCAAAAAGAAAACTAAACTACATCATTAAACTACTTAATTCAATAAAAACTTGATTGATTATAAAAAAATGCAAAATAGGTACTACAAAAACTTAATGTAAAGTATTTAAGTCTCAAATGTACATTTACAGTCCAAAGTATCAATTGGATTGTTGTAAAAAAGTCTATCAATAAGCAAACATATTTTCTACATACTTTACTATGGCGCTCTCAATGAGACTTTGAAATACCATATTTATTTGACTAAAATTAAACATCAGAGATATAGATCAAGGTTTTAGTGGTCTAGCATCTCTCCATACTAATAACATTGACTCATAAATAAAAATAAACGCACATTAACGGCTTTCAAATGAATCTCTTGTTTGTGATACAAATATTACGTGACAATGTTTTATGTTTTCTTAACGAACAATTGATTGCAGAATAACCTTATTTGGTTACCGATTTTGCGCTCTCGTGGCAGAGGTTAAGGTTTAAAATGGTGTAACATAATACATGTCATATTATGTGTTGTGTACATTACAACGATCACCTTGACTCCTTGACACGTGGGCAATGTTATCAACGGCTGCAATAATCAAAACTTTTTATTACCACCTGTTTGCATGAACAACAAAGTATGGGAACAATTCCAATCAATTCCATGTTTATTGGATGTATATTTTCGTTGTTTGCTGTTTACTGTGGATTTGCAATGATGATGTTAAGAGTCAGCTTATTTAAGTGATTATGGTATGACACGTGAGATTAATTGATTGACTATTGTATAGCGGCCACAGTACCCTTCCAATAAAAAAAAATGTTACGGCAAATACCCGAAGTGCGGCTAGTGTTATCCGAAAACAATCGGCTCCACCTAGGTTTACCCAAGAGTAAAGGACTGCGCCTAGTTCTAACCAGCTAAAACTAGGTGCAGCCGCGCTTCGGGTTTTAGCCGTAACATATACATACTCATTTGAACTTTAAGCCTTCACAAATATCACGCGTGTTGCATAAAGAAAAATAAATCATTCTTGTGAGAAATCGGTAAAACGAAATCGAATGCAACTGAATGTTATTTTTTATTCACTAGATATGAAATACGACCTATTCTTGCTCGAATAATTACTGCGCTAACCGTTGTAGTTACTGTTTCGTTCAAGCAAATGTGTTAGTGTGGGGGGTCTTCCCCTTAATTAGATAAGCCCGTAGCTATGATTAGTGCAAATAGTTTTAATTGTACAATTTAAAATCTACAAGCGTATCGTGATCGTATCGTTATCTTAATTATTACGTTGCAACGCCCTTGTCGTTGTTGTAGACTATTAAATTTTAGCTTTTAATTTGAAAATAATAATTAACTAAACCATCAGCGTCCCCAATTACTCGCCAGTCCCGTTTATTCTATGTGCAAACCGTCATATGAATACGGACAAGTAACTAATAATAACATTATTTTGATTCATTTTATTAACCGACTTCAAAAGGAGGAGGTTATCATACGTCTGAATGTTGCTTTTTTATACAATATTAGCGATCTATTGAAATTTAAAATGATTAGTGTAACCCAGTCGAATAGTCGGGCAATAAGTAGCTTTGTAGATGCTAGTTTTTTAATCGCGTGTAGATCCATTACATACAGTTTTTTTTTATGTAATGGAACGCCAAAGTCTAAAATCGTCTGTTGAAATGGGTTATTCCGTATTCATCCTATGTGAACTCATCCGATTTCCTTTCTCATCCTAAAATAGTATTCCTAGCTCATCCTATTAGATTTTGTCTTGACACAACACTATTGCAGTCTTTTCTCATCACTAGGTGAATATTCCAATAAAAAGTATGGATAGCAAAATCAAAAGTCAAAACATTTTCAGAAAGTGAACTATTAATAGGTTTTGGATATAAACACTATTATTATAAATAAAAAGAAATCTGTATGTTAAAACAAGAAAATAACATAATATTCAATAAAATATACTTAAAACCGATAGCCAAACTTGCACGTGCTATTAAAGAAAATAATAGTAACGGTTTCATTTACATCTAATAATGAGTCACCAAGTTGTATTTTTAACTATTACCTGTGCATACAAGTGAAAGAGATAGAATCTTTTGTTAGAAAGAGATAGAAAGAAAGAAAGAAAGAAAGAAAAGTATTTATTCAGTTACACTTAAAAAACACACATACATTACAAAAAATAAAAACAAATTAAGTAACTGAAAAGGGATCTGCTCAGCATGTGTCGAGGAGTCGACGCTGGTCTTCCGCAGATTCCTTATCGGGGAGAGCACGCTAGATAGATACATTTTGTATCCCCATGTTGCGAATTGGCTTTTATCAGTTCACCACTAACTGATATCCTGGTTCCTCCTTAATCTGTGATTTTTAATTGAAGATTATTTTTTTACATTTTATAAAAATCATACAGTTTACATATGGAAGACGATGTTTTCTAAATCAAAGTTGATTGAGTCTTGTTTGTCAAAATTAAAAATATTGCTGTGTTAATCATATAAAAAATATGTTATATATTATTCTTAATTTTAAAAAATAAACATACCTAACTGTTTTATACAACATTTATAAATAAATATATTATTTTATCAGATTTTTTGCAGTTTTATTAGACAAAACGACTAAATTAAATTTTAAACTTTTATTCCGACCGTACAAAATATTCTTATTTTTAAAATGTTTTGTTATAGGATGAGCTAGGAATCATTTTGGGATGAATAAGGAACTAAAAATTGAAATATTTGCTTTGGGATGATTAAGGAACGAAATTAGGATGAGTAAGGAAAAAGTTTCACGTCGGATGAGATCACATAGGATGAATACGGAATAACCCGTTGAAATTAGTCAAACAAGTAAACCAATAAAAAAAAAAAAAACGGCAGACTGACTTGTATAGACTTCTTATACACCTATCGAACATTTAGGATAGTTATTCGAATAAATCGTGTGAATATCACTTTTATGAACTAAAACTAAATTAAATTACACTATAAACAGCTCAGGTTGGGCCGAACAAAAATTCCTTCTCACGGGCGCAACGGTACCGGCGCACGCGCAAACCGGTGGGGTCAACAGACATAACGTTGTCCCACTCACACTGTATAGTCGGTGGGTGACATAGAGCGGGACGGAAGATAATGCAAATGAATGGCGGCAAAAAACGACCGTTTGACTTACTGTGGCGACTGTTGTGATTGATTAGATGCACCATTTCGGGATTCCGTATTTGTTGGGTTTTGGGAGGAACCGATTTTTAATAAATGCTACGATTTTCGTCAAATAAATCAAGAATAAGGAAGAAACTTGTTAAAATCAAGTTCATAATAAATTCCAGCGATACAAATACTTCTTGCAGGGTCAAGATAAGGTCAGGTTAATACTACGTATGATTATACATTGGATGATGTAAACACAAACAGATTACTATCGTTGAGTTCATTGAGGTAGGCCTAAGCCCAACAGTGGGCGTCTCAATTGACAGGTATGATGCAGTAAAGGCCAATTGGAGCTTCAGAAATAGTTTTTTTTAATCAGGACACATACATAGATGCGTTTGTGTTTCTTTTGCGATTCCTTTACCATATTATACTATTTAGTGTTTACAGACATAAGTTATCAGGCTGGCTTAGTGGAGCAGTGACAGTGACCCAGGTTCACTATCTACGGTTCCAAGAGTCATGGGTTTGATTCCCAGTGGGAATTTCCCACCCGGAACAAAAAGTTGTGTGACGAACATTGGTGTTTGTTCCGTGTATATTGTATTATATTTATGTATTTATGTCTAATCAATCATTACCCATTGGTAAGGTACCAAATTAACTACGGTAGCACAGATGGAACCTTGGAGACACCTAATCGAGTCGTGGCGGGCGGTAGATTTTTTTTTCTTTATTCTACTAAACACCATTCCATGGAAAGGGGCCGGAGCGGTTCAAGACCACCATTGTTTCAAGACACACACACGGACGCCCGACATACCTTGGATTGCGACTGATTAAAGGTCTCGCAATGCCGAATACCGTGTCCGTATGAGTTACATATAAAGTGTATTTTGCTATAGAATCAAAATTATAGGGTCATTGGGATGAGTTAGTTATAGACGAGCTTTAAACTACTTTATTGCTTGGGCAACAAACCAAATCAAGACCAAGCTGAAATCTTGTAACTAATTATATTCATTAATTAGATACAAAATACATTAAATAGTTTGTACATGATGTTTACATTGCTTTGCAAAATTCTGTACTTGTAAGTGTATTTAACATTATGACTAGTTAGTCATCAACCAGAAATGCTAAAGTAGCAAGATACATTGTACATTTATATGACTAATAAAAATCATAATATGTCCGCGTATCTGTTTACAAAATATATTTCAGCGCCGCCCTATCAATCATTTATGCAAAAGCTAACCATTGGACTGAAATTCTAGTTTCATAAACGTGTTAATTATGATCCCACAATAATTGCAGGTATACATTTTCAAATGGGAATAGGTCAATATTAAATTCTAACTAGTTGGGCTGTTAATGATAGCTTTAGCCGTTAGTTACTATTACTAGTGAATTAGCGCTTTGACAAGTGTTTTCATTCATTTTAGCAGATGGACTTCAATATCGCCGTAGTGTAAAGCAATTTATTATGATATTAATCAGGACAAGATAAGACATTCCACAATAAAAATAACAAATGTGCAACAATAAAGCGTACACAAAACTACTCTTAGGGGTGAGAGCCATCCCCTACCCCGCAAGTCCGGTGATGATGACAAGGCTACTCCAACCCATAATTGTAAGTCAGTTAGGAAAATGAAAATCTACTATACTCTCCAATCGAGCCGATATATAAATACAAGGGCAACATATACACCGTGAAATTTTAGTGGTTGTTTTCCCGTGGCAGAACGATTTGCCTTTAGTAATACTATCGAATCATGCAAATTATTCCTCGAAAAAAAATTTCGATTTTTCTGAATAATAATTTTCCAACTCGAAAACGAATGAAGCTATCGTTGTTTTTGAAGATGTGACGTATTCAGGTACTGCTTGCCGCATGAAATCGATGCTTAAAGCTAAAGAAGCTCTACATCCTAAGTCATAAAGCGGTTCGAACGTGCTTTCGAGTTACGGTTAAACCTTTCGTAAAACCGGCATTTATTGATTTTACCAAAAAAGAACTGCACACATCTTTTGTACTACTAAGATAGAATCATTTTACTGCGGGAAAACAACCACTAAAATTTCACGGTGTATAATAATATGTTGTTTTATAATACCGGGTGCGAGTTTACGCATTTTCACCGCGATCACCCGATACGGCCGCCATGTGACACAGATTAGCGGTTGCTCGCGACATCCTCCGGCTCGCTGCACTCTATTATGATTGTAAATTTCACCCTATTTCACCATCCGAGGATAATATGGACACTTTCAATGTGAACTCGTGTAGATAAAACTTGCAAACTAAATTTATTGTGCGTCTCCGGCGGTTATTATAGCATATTAAATATATTTAAGTTTATTTGTGTATCCACTGTTGATCCTGATTTCCGTAACACAAGTGCTTAAGCTACTTACCACGGGATCAGATCAATGTATGGGATGTTGTGTAATATTTATATTTATTTATTTGCTTCAGTGGCGATGAAATAACAACAGTCATGATTTTGGATGGATTGGATTAACGGACCTTTAATCGCACCGAAGTAAAATCGAAAGAAGTACTCGAAAGAGACTAGAAAGACGAAGAAAATATCCCTTCCTTTCCACTTTATTATTCAAAGACAAAGTACGCCAAAACCGGAAATGAATTCCAAGATTGGTTTATTTACAAACGGTATTAGAATGTAACAACATCCACAACATATCCACGAATGTACACAATCGTTTGTAAGAAAGTACAGTCGATGACAAAACGTCTTGTTTAAATTGCCTGAACAGTTCATGGCCGGCCGCGCGACGCACAAACGTACACTTGTCCCTGTCTTATGCAAGCCTTTGTGAGTCACCGCGCGTCTCTTTCTAACTGTGATTTATGGTCTCTTTGGGTTTACATAAACTTGGCTACTTACTACATGTGCTAGTCCGTTTATCATGATTATGACGCCATAAAATAATTATTTTATCTCGTTTGCATAACTCAACCGATAAGCAGTGTGTGTGAAGCGTTAATTTTGCTTTTAAACAAACACACGTTCATAAAGTTTATGTTATTCAACATTGGGCGTCCTGAGCATTCGTCTCGCCTGACAAATAGTGTATTGTTAAGTTATATTGGAAATTGTAACAACATTGAAATATTATCGCGAGAGTGCTCACTCGTCAAGGTTTCCATAAACCATGATTGCAGGCACATAATAATAACTCAAACGTAAACTAAATACCACATAATTATAAATTAGCAATTTCAGTATCAAAACGTTAAACCTAATTGACTAATTGTGAATGCATTTAGAAATTAGAATGAAAGTTAAGTTAAGATTCCATTACACTGAATAGAAATCATTAAACTGTAACCATATTAGTTCGGAAGTTAATGAGCACTTACTGAGATTCCCACTTGCTATCTCGGTTCATGCACGTGATTAAATATTTAATTACTTACATACTAACACAAGGTTTCTTGTCTGAGTGGATAGCAGTTGTGTACATGTCCTGTATTATTCTAAGCGATGCTTAGTATTTCATTTTAACCTTGAACTAGCATCGTTTAGTCGTCGGATCAAAATCTCTAGTAAATTTCCATTTCACTAAAAGCCGGCGTATCTTTGTTGATTTAATACAACATTTCCATCATACACTTTAGGAAAATCATCTTACATTTTGTTGTCATTTTATCAAGCTCAATCAATTGAAACCTAAACAATCCATGAGAAAACTCGCTTAAATAACTATGACGTATTATTGTTTATAACTCAATTCTGACGGGACTTGTACTAATATCTAATTTTACAAGGTATATTATAGGCTAATTTAATAAACCATTGCTGTCAAAACTATTTCTACGCGGACAAAGTCGTGGACGGCCGCTAGTTAACAAATAAACAGAGCCGGATCAATCTTTAAGAGGCTCCCGTGGGTCTATTGGGTCGGGGAGAAACCTTGTCCTGGATATTAACTATATTTATTTTAATATATAACTGTAAACTGTCATGGTTACACACATTAAAAAACGGAATATGTCCTAGATATTTACCATGGCGCTTGCAACAGTGCCGAAATATCGGGAACTCGTCTAAATCCTACTAATACAGTGAAACCTGGTTAAGTGAAACATCCAGGGACCAGCAATATTGTTTCACTTATAGAGGTATTCCACTTACCCGGTGTCTCAGATATCCAGGTATAAATAAATATCTGTCTCAATAACAGAGGTTCCCATTAACAGAGGTCAGAAAACAGGTTATTTCAGATATAGAGGTGCCATTATTAGAAAATGTGTTAAAATTCTAATAAGCTTTAATCAAAAAATTATTATAAAGTTACACTTAATGAACAAAAATAGTCAAGCAGAAGCATGCGTACATGTAAACAAATTTATTACAAAAATGGGAAGTTATAGTGTTAATCATAAAAGTGATTTTAGTTTGTCTTTTGGAAGCATCAATCATCAGAAGTTTTTCAATTTTATAAATTTTATTAAATACTAGCTTTCCGCCCGCGACTTCGTCCGCGTAGAGACGTTTAACGGGTAAAACATTACTTCCTTATAGCGCAGTCGGTTAAAAAGTAGCATATAACCTTTCCTAGGCTCTGGACTATATCTGTACCAAATTTCATTTAAATCGGTCCAGTACTCTATGCGTGAAAGCGTAACAGACAGACAGACAGAGTTACTTTCGGATTTATAATATTAGTAAGGATGCTTTGGTCTCCAATTGGTGTCATTTCAAAATAAGTATGCGATGTTACTAGAGATTTTACTGCATCACGTTTAGAATTTCTTACTGAATTTACTTTGGCTTTAATCTCGTCGTCATCTTCTTAATTTTTTATTGAATGCGGAATTTGTGGGTAGAATAAGAATAAGAAAGCTAAATCTCAATAACAGAGGTTTTTAGACATAAAAAACACTCGCTGTCTTAGTAACAGAGGTAAATAAGAAAGATAAATCGAAAGAACGAATCCCAGATATAGAGGTTTGCTTCGTCTCACTAACAGAGGTAATGCAGTGCCAAAGTGTTGGGACCTCAGAGTGAGTACTAGATATGGAGGTTTCTCACTTATCCAGGTCCCACTTAATCAGGTTTCACTGTATTATAAACTAGAGGACGCCCACGACTTCGTCTGCGTAAAATCTGATGTTGATGTTAGATGTATTTTGATTGTAGAACCTGACCGAGTATTCCCGCTGTCCCCGCGAGCCTATTCCCCCTCCATACCAAGTTTTATAAAAATCTATAAACACGTAAAAGTTCTCCAATACTAATTTTCACTAGCAGTCTGTACCGGCCGTTGGGTCGTATATGTGGAGGCAGAACCTATTGATGATTTAAATTGTATGTGTTTTGTTTATGTAACTTTGTATGTGAACAAAAAGGTTTTCTTTTTTTCCGGAAAAATAAACAGATTTTTAAAAACTGTAATAAATAATTCTAGAGGTTTTGTTACGTTTCTAGTATCTGTAAGAAGCCGCCAAAAACCCGGAAGTATTTCCCAAGTCCGTGCAGTAAATAAATAAGGAGCAAGGGATCAATCTTAAACAGTCCCGGGAGGTATCCCTTGGGTTTATTAGGACAAGGTGAACCCTTGCCCTAGTTATTAAGCACTGTGTGTTAAGCACCATCGACTGTGAAAATGGATCAAAGTCAACGTATTTAAGCTACAAGTGCTTAAGGTGTTTACCACGGGATCAAATCAATGTATGTTATCAATGTATGTGATGTTGTGTAATATTTATTTATTTATTGAAATCTAAGGGTATATAATAAACTCTAAATGTGCATTTTTTTTTAAAACCTTACAAAGAAGCCAACGTATTAAGATCTTTAAAGTAACTTTGAGTTTAACTATTTAGTATTTATTTTTTAGCTTCTGCAACTAGCCACTAAATAGCTGGAATCATTTCAATATCATCATAATCTCAATGAATCTCATATTTCATGTAGAGACGGGAAATATCCTAGGACTAAATACCCTTGCCCTAGTTATTAACTATTATGTGTAAGCACTCTGACTATGAAATGTATTTACTGCTAAGTAAAGAGGTATTTTTTTGAAAAAGAAAAGAAAACACTACATATTGGGTTCTTAATAGCAACAAGCTTAACTACATAGTTGTCCCTTTCAGGCATTGTAACGTGTTTCTGTATTATACTCCAGATCTTTTTCTAGATGGCTTCTAGGAGGATTTATCCGCCGGCAGCATGTGCACTCCAAGATATAATAAATTAACATACATCAATCCCTACGGCTCTTGTTTATGCAACTTTGTATGTGATCAATAAACGTTTAGAAATATTCACATTAGTTCGCTTGCGACCATGATTGGTGTAACCCAATCGAAACATCGCGTCGGGCAGTAAGTATCTATGTAACTGCTACTCCTAATATCGCCTTTAGACCCATAAAGACTAATATTTAGTGTAATGGAACGCGAAAGTCTACTTATGAAAATATTAAGTTCTAAATACTGTAAGTCAGGGGATACCAGTCACAACTATCTGTCCGGTGGTTGGTGAACAGTATACGGGTAAGCGACCCCGGCTCCTCGAGCTACTATCGACTCAGTCCAAATCATCCGAGGCGATAGTATCCTTCCTACCCTTTTCCTTCCCCCGTCATATTTCCTTGCAACTCGTGGGAACGCAATGACCTTGTTTAAACAATGCACAAGACAGAATGCCGGCGACGTGGTCCACAACCCGTCACGTCACGTTTCCCACAGAGGTGAAAAGTGGATCGCTGGAAGTGATCTCTGCCTACCCCTCTGGGAAAAAGGCGTGATTTTATGTATGTATGTATGTATGTAAATACTGTATTCTAGAGTTTTTGTTGCGTTTCTAGTATTTGTAAGAAGCCGCCAAAAAGCCGGAAGCATGTCCAGTCTAAGGCCCTGTGCTATAAATAAACAAACATCGTCGGATCAATCCCTACGGGTCGCGTTGTGTTGCGATGCCCGTGAGGCTATTAGGTCGAGGTGAACCCTCGTCCCGGTTATTAACTATCGTGTGTAGAGCACCCTCTACGGTGATGCCTTCTGTGATAGTGGATCTTTACACGACTTTATACACAACTTGGGCGAAGCTAAAAAGCTTGGTAATAATTCCAAATGTCTATGTTTGTGTATAAGTAATTCATACGCAATATAAATATGTAAATCTCACCGAATTATGAGAGTAAGGGAATAGAGAGTGCACTTGTGTTTGCGCGCACACTTGTGCACTATTATATGTCCTGCGCACTTGGCTGATCTCAATTGAGATCGGCCGCCATGGCTGAAATCGGTCGGACGCCTTAAATATGTAAATAAAAAAAAATACCGCATTTAAAGCTCACATACAAATTAAGCCAAGATAATTATAAAATGGTCTCCTTTTATTATTTTACGAACACGAGAACTTTTTTCTAGAAAATTACCAATTTCATTCGTTGTTTGAATGTGTGTGTCATCTGCCCCTAATGTTTGATACGAAGAAAGAAAGGTCTTGGGGCAGCACATTACAAACATGTAAAAATATATTCGTATGATATTTAACCCTGTCTACTATTATCTCTGAGTAAAAAAAAACATAGGAACATAGGTATTAGGTACACAACGTAACAGTAACTGCGTATATGCTCCAAGTGTACAATTTGCATCGTAATTAGCCGCTGCCATTCGCCATAGACTACTACAATGTCATCAATTACCTCAGTAGAAAGTTTTTCCGTTTTCCAAACTGATTGGCGGCGGTTTAGTAAAGGCTATTGTATGTATGAATACGATACCGTGTGCATGTTTTAAAGATTGGATTTCGCTCATGAACTTACTAATTGTTGTGTCTGTCGATTTTCACCGACTTTACCACGAGCTGTAATTGAAAATGCTTATATGTATGTGCATAGAATTTTTTTCCTCATTGCGATTATGGCTTTTTTTTTCTTTCCTAACTATGGCTTGAAATAGCCTTATGATCAACACCGAACGGGAGAGCTAAGGGCCGCACCCTTAAACATCATTGTTACATTCATGAATGCAATAAACACCTTTGACTTTGACATCAAATTTGACAGATACTAATTGGAGGTAGATATATTCTATTCTTATTTATCATCCTACTATTCTGATAGTAAAAGTTCATTGACACAATATGAGAGCCCTTGTTCCTAATACCATTGATGCGAACATATTTTTTCTCATTAATACTCAGGAAAGCTACAACAATGACATGGAATATCATAACAGTGAATACACAATGATAGTACGCGCGCTTTTATACGGTAGTTAGGCACATCGCAAAGAGAAACATAATAGCTGAAAGTTATAGATTTGTGCCGCAAAACACATTGCTGAAAAAAGTAAAAGTATTGTATTATTTCATATTCAACTAATTCTATGGACATGAACAATAATGAACATCTACTCAAGCAATTGTGTTAGTAAACCGATTTTCGACGTATTTTTTTTTTTGATACAATAAAATGGATCATGGCATCCCCCTCTCGGTTACGTATCAAAATAACTAAAGTTGTTTCGACTACTGCCGATTCAACTATGCTCGACTCACCTAATGTTTGAAATACCTAATGATCGTTTCACATAATTTCATAATAACTAATGCACGCAATCCCTAATGGACAATTCGCCTACGCTCGACTCACCTAACCTTTTTTCGTCTACGCTTTATTCATCTACGCTTTATTCCCCTAACGCTTTACTCACCTAAGAGCGAATTCACCTACGGCCTATACTTTGGTATTTGGTATCTGCCACGTTGATCTATTGGTACCAAGCACTGCGTAAGGACCGAGAGGTCCCCGGTTCGAGTCCGGGGTCAGGCAAAATTTGTGTTGAGTTTTCCTGCAATGAAATTACTCAGCCCGAAGTTCAGAAGTTGGCGGTTTAACGCCCGTGCCTCGGAAAGCACGTTAAGCCGATGGTCCTGCGTCCGATCTCTCATCGGTCATGTCGGATTGCCGTCTCTCCGAATTATGAGAGTAAGGGAATAGAGAGTGCACTTGTGTTTGCGCGCACACTTGTGCACTATAATATGGCCTGCGCACTTGGCTGATCTATATTGAAGCTGCGATGGTGAGCGAAACCATTCTGCGACGATAAGCTTGCGTGGAACCGCCGGAGCCCCGCAACGCCAGAGCCGTGATAGAGCCCAAACCGCGCGGCGCGCAGTAATGATAAATAGTAGGCGAGTTGTTGATTAGGTATTTCAAACATATTCGAAACATGTATTATGTTAAAAAAGCATTAGATTAAAAAAGCATTAGATTAATTGGTCCTTAGTGCAAACAATTTTAGTTGAAACAAAATTATATGAGTTAAGCATTAGGCGAGTCGTGCATTAGGCATAATGATTTTAGGTGAGTCGAGCATAGTTGAATCGGCAGTAGTTGAAACAACTTTAGTTATTTTGATACGTAACCCCCCTCTCAATGTATTTTTGCAGAGCTGGATTCTTTGATTATTTGCAATTAATAAATTCGTTAATACTTACGTATACATTAGCTAAAGGAAATAAAATCATTAATTTCTTAAAATGAATCCTTCGTACGTAAACAACGAGCGATCTTCCTTCAAATAGTATGTTTACTTTCGACAAGTTTCATTGAGATTTATCTTTAATTAAACACTCACCTCGCGATAGACCTTGTGGCAAATGCATGTTGCCACAGTACAGTTAATGGCGGCGAGGAAATTTAGCACTAAAGATTAACCTTGAAAGTGAAACATTATGAGCGTTTGCTCATTTATTTGTACTTATCTTTGTACAGCTGTATGTATATATTGTATATACGTATACATACTCAAGGTGTAAAGCGAAGTTTAAGTTCCTTTTATTGGAGTAGCCTTGTCATCCTCACCGGACTTGCGGGGAAGCGGATGGCTCTCACCCCTCATCGAGATGTGAGTAAAAAACCTTTTTATATTTGTACCAATATGGGTATAACTCGATTTTATAATTACATAAGTATTATGTGACAATATTTTACTATGGTGTACCTCTATTTTTTTTAAATTACTAAATATTTTAAACATTTACTATGAAAAAGGTTAGCATAGATAAAGCATAGTTTGATTTAGTATCCCTTAATACATCAAAATATACATTATAAATATTAGTTTTCTTACCGGCTCGACTCCAGCATCATTTTGTGTGGCCTGCAATCAAAAATAAATCAAAATTATTAAGCTGTACATAAGCAAGATAATAAATACAACAATAAATATAGTTTATTATCACACACTTCGTTTATTATAAAATACCATATTAAGATATTGTACTGAAGTTATACATTTTTTTATAAAATGATTTTACATAATTAGTAGATTAATTATAATGTCTTTCATCCATTGTAGTGTAACAATGACTAATAAGCATTTAATAAGTAGACATAATTAAACATATATTAAAAACGGTAGAGACGTAAAGTAAGCGAATATTTAAACATGTTTGATATTATACCGTCTGTATTCTAGACAGTAAACGTACTATGATGTCTAAAGCAATAAAACACTCATTTTCAGAGCGAAATGTTTGTGAAATAAGATCTATGTGGATTTTATTTTATAATATTTAGCTTTCGTCTATGTTCCAGTAAAACATCAATGTAAACTCTATACTAAAATGTAACGGTTCATACGGACTGTGATGTCTGAAGTTGCTAATAACATAAATTCGCTTATAAATACATCGTACATATCAATAAGTACGTAAATAGTACAGTGCAATAGCGTCACATGAAAATAATACCGTGGTCCCTTCGAACTCAGGTGGGAGACATTTTGTCGACCGGTTGCTGTTACCACCATACAGTTGTGTTAAACCCGCCAAGTGACTCTGACCTCTCTTGGTCAGGTCGCGTTCCGGGATCAGCACTGTACGAACCGGAGCCAGGGGGGACCATTGTTGCGGCAAGCGCCGGACCAGTGGAGTCTTAGCGGCGGTATTGTGCGGGCGGAGCGGGTCAGCCCGCCGGCCTGGGAGACCCGTAGAAACGGGGGCCCTTCCGTTCGGCGGACTGGCCAACTCCGACCCACACAGCTCAATACCAATGCGAGACTCCACGCCTTGTCTCGTTGTTGCCGCAGCAGTGGTCTCCTTTTTCACGGCTTTCAGGGTGAGTGCGACAGGCTCAATATGGTCTATTGTGCCTGTCGACCTCATATTTGGATCTCACTACCGCTTACCATCAGGTGGAGTGAGGTCATCTTGTTAGCCTCTTTATAAAAAAAAAGAAAAAAAAGAACAGTTTCAGTCATTACGTCTTAGGTATTATTCTGCATCGTCGGTCCTCGTATAGTAAGAGTAGTAAGTGATACACCCACCATTATAATCCATTCTATTAACATTTCAACATTAACGTGGACGTACTTTTTCGCATATATAAATAAACTAGCTTTCCGCCCGCGACTTCGTCCGAGAGTATAGCGCAGTCAGCTAAAAAGTAGCTTATAACGTTTCCTAGGCTCTGGACTATATCTGTACCAAATTTCATTTAAATCGGTCCAGTACTCTATGCGTGAAAGCGTAACAGTCAGACAGTCAGACAGAGTTACTTTCGGATTTATAATATTAATAAGGATATAATTAGATATTACACAACATCACAATTGATCTGATCCCGTGGTAAGTAGCTTATGCACTCGTATTACAGATGTCAGAAGCAACAATAGATACACAAATTAACTTTTATATAAAAGGCTAACAAGATGACCTCACTCCACCTGATGGTAAGCGGAAGTGAGATCCAAATATGAGGTCGACAGGCACAATAGATCGTATTGAGCCTGTCGCACTCACCCTGAAGGCCTGCTTAAATGCCGTTTCACGCCCCGCCTGAAGAGCCCGGGATCATAGGAGGGAGGGAAAACATGAGCTGGAAGGGCATTCCATGCCTTAATGGCACGGGGCAGAAATGAGGAGCTAAACCTCTTAGCCCGAGCCACCAGCACCTGCATTGTATGTGGATGGCAGCGCTGTCCAGCTAACTTAAATATATTTTATAACACACCCAGACGCGGAACAAACACCGATGTTCGTCACACAAATATTTACCCCGGGTGGAAATCAACCCTGGGTCACTAACCAATGTTCCACCGAGCTAGTCATATATGTATTATGATTATTTTAAATGGAACTTTAGCGTCCTTGTCCAAAATGATAGGTGAATCCTCACTTTTCCCTAGAGGCATTTTATAAATAACACAATAATAAATCTTCGTAAGTATTTCCACGTGTTGAAACAGGTTACCAATCACAGCCAACGTCAATAGGAAAGGTGTAGGAAATAAACAACGTTCACCAAACAAATAAAATCTTATTCGGCTGTTTGTTGACAGATTGATAATAAATAGCTCAGGATATCTTTTCAGTTAAACCTCAAATTGAACTATTATAAAACGTTATTTATATTGGGAAAATTCGTGAAATTATTTTTTCTTTGTTTATTCTGTACTAGCTGTGCCAGCGACTTGGTTCGCGTTCCCCCGTTTTTTACACATTTTCCATTGTATCTTTGCTCCTATTGGTCGCAGCGTGATGTTATATAGCCTAAAGCCTTCCTCGATAAATGGTCTATACAACGCAAAAAGCGCGTTCAAACAAACAAACTCTTCAGCTTTATAATATTAGTATAGATGATTTGATTACAATTTAACATTAACGGTACTTAGCTATATGTACAAAATATCCACGGTATTAACTTCGTAAACTTAGCATTCGATGCTCAAGACGAACCCGATAAAACCTAATCTAATATTCACAGAGACGAATTCGAAACTTGTACAATATTGCAAGGATTATAGCAAGGTATCCTTGAGTAAATGGGCAGGACAACGAACGCAGACCAATCAGGATAATCTCTCTAAGGGTCTTTTATACTAGGACACTCTAAAGACAATTGTCTTTGTCAGTAGAGTTACTCATTAGATATAATAAAATGACTTGTAAAGGTAGAAAATATATGTTGTAAGCTAAAATAAAAGTACTTAGGGCCATATGCAATTATTGCAATTTATTACAATAAGATGTTGTAAAGAGAAGTAGTGGTTATACAGAAGACTAGTAAAATCAGGTTATATTGCTGTTATTAAGAACAGTAATATCAAGGCCAACTGAATGATTAAAATACAGATTACACGATTCATTCATTTCAACTTTATAGTCTGTTAGCTGCTCAACTAGGAATCAAATGAAAATGTCCCCGGAAATGACGATACATTTTAAAAGTAGTATATTTAATCACCATAATATGTTTTTACGTAATTAATTATTTTTCCAACATAACTAATGTTGCCAGCGACTTCGTCCGCTTTTCGTCCGTTTCTTACACATTTTCCATTGTTTCTTTGCTCCTATTGGTCGCAGCGTGATGTTTTATAGCCTAAAACCTTCCTCTATACAATATATGTTCAGCACAAAATATTTTTTGTTGTCACTAAATATAAACGTTATCTTTCTTTATTTTTTACTATTTACTACAGTAAATGATTACGTAACTAAAAGTGAAATCAAAGATACAGTTATTATGCACACGAAATACATGAAACATATCGTGTAAATATTAAGAGGAGACTCTGTGTAATAGTCAGCCAAGGTTATAGACGTTTACGGTATTGGTATAAAAAAAAGGACCTATACCTAGTACATCGCTACTGTGACAACTTCGGGACAATTCATACCTCTAATTTTATACCTACTTTACGATTTATAGACCTTTAACGATAACTATTGTTTCTTCATAGATAAAGGTGAACACTTAAGTGTTTATCTATAAAGTTGTTTAAGGTGCCAATAGCAGACCGAGTGTCAATCAAAATTTATGATTAAACGAACTTACCTGTACGTGAAGTTCTATCATAATTATGCGAAGGCTTCGTCCGAAGGGATTAGCAAATAACACTTGTAGTACCGCCCAGTGGTTCGCCTTTGTCACACTATATTTGAGGAAGAAAAAAAAAATATCTTTGACGTTTGGTCTGTCACTTGACCGCTTCATTAAGTTTAGAGTACGAGTATAGCTGAAAATATTTCATAAAAAGGGGGAAAGCTTTCGCAGGGAGGGAGGGTTGCTAATCCCTTCGGACGAAGCCTTCGCATAATTATGATAGAACTTCACGTACAGGTAAGTTCGTTTAATCATAAATTATACTTCGGCTTCGTCCTCGGGATTAGCAAATAACACTTGTAGACTTTGAGAGAAAAATAATGAAATATTGTGTTTATATCTAATTATATAAATCAGCATAATCTATTGGAACAATTCAAGCATCTGGTTTGATTCATTGGGTTCCATTAAAAATTGTTCTTGTAAAGAAGTGTCTTCATCAGCATTTAAATAACTTGTGGTTCTATTATAGAACCGATAGAATGTATTCTAGGAGCCGCTCCATCCAGCGGTTCGTCTAATTTGTTCTAGACTGAGCCTAAGCGATGAGCCGCGGATGTGGCAGCGTGGCTCGAGCTGTGCGCGGTGAATACGTCTACATAGATACTACTATCGAGCAACATCTTGTTAATCCGCCGACTTAAGGTCTGGGGCCCTACTGCTTTACATAGCTTTCTAAAAGCAATGAAGAGGGAGTTTGCCGCACATATTTCGGGCCTGTCCTCGAAAAATGGCAATATTAAAATAGGTTGTAGGGAACCTTTACGTGTTGTTTTAAGAAAATCAGGAATCTTTATATTTATCTTGGTGGAGAAAATCTCAATATTATTTGTATTAATTTTTTGACAGTGTCTGCACTCTGTGTGCAGAAAACCTTTGAGAAAACCTTTTGATTCTGTCATCTTCTTCTAAATTACTTCTCATCAAAAGAACTATTGCAGATCTACGGGAATAAAGAGCCCATATTGAGCTCCTTCTTCATAAAGATGATTTAGAAAATTTAATGATTTGTGGAATCGGGGCGTTAAATGTATCGAATAATACGTTATTTACCACACAAAAATAAAGCCTGTGCCCCAAATAAACATCATATTGTTTATAGGATTTTGCGGATATTGATGACAACATAACATCATTGCTGACGGGGGTACACACCTCCTTGACGCCGTCCGCATAAGAGCCCTGCCACCAGGGTAAGCTTGGTCTATATGTCGCAATCTCTAGAATTAGAGGATAAAATTGGATGCCTACAAGCTTTAAAAATGATCTCGTCAGATAACAAGAGAATATTAAAAAATGGGTACCAGGGCTGTGTAGGCCACAGCATGACGACTATGCCCCTGGCTTTGTCGGAAGTTACCTTTCTCAATGTTTTCAAGATAATCGTGAATGGGGGAAAAGCATTAAAGGACATATCCGTCCATGAAAATGCATTGATTGTCATGGGTCTCTGTGCCTAGAGACATAATTTAAACATTTATTATGATACTTCTAGAGAATAAGTCAGCTTGGAGTTCCCCAAACTTCAAGATTATTTCCTGGTATACCCAATCCACCAATTCCCATTTTATTCGCGACATTCACACCATTGCCATAATTATCTTGTAATACTTATGGGGTGAAGGAACTGGATACATCCAATTCGGTTTACGTAAGAGATATCTGTGGTGTTGTCAATGCGTATTAAAATTTAGCGGTTTAAAATTTTCGACAAACACTTTTAACCCGGAAAAAAAAAAAACCTGAATCCTTAGATAGTTGATATGCTACATCTTTTCTTGAGCACTCCACAACCCGACAGCCTTCTTTCTCCCACAGGTAGCCCCCCACCCCGTATTTGAGGCATCCGAGAAAATTTCCAAGTCATGTATATCCTCTCTAATGCTACAAAATGATTTTTCACCATATTAAATCAGGTTGCAAAACCGCAATTAAGTTCATAATATATTTATCGTAGTTGTTATTTAAATTTTAATTTTAAATATTAAATCCGTTCAAAAAGTTTTGTATATAGCCAGCTGCTGTATTCAACAGCAGGACAAACATAAACTAATAATCAATCATTTGTGCAAATTCACGTATCTTACATCAAAAAAATTTAAATTTCCGATTTAATGCGGTCAATTTTATGTATAGGTATTGTGACATGGAAATTTTTTAAGTCCAGAATAAAACCTAAAAAGGTACATGACTTGTTTGGTGCTAAAATTCTTCTCTTTGTTTATTATAAAACCAAGAGAAGTGATTAGCTTTAAAGTTTGTTTGTATTAAAACAATCATTGTTCGTATGATTGTCTCATTAGCCGAAAATCATCTAAGTAATTAGTTGATTAGTTCGGCAGAGCGTAAATAACGTTCTATAGGTTTACCTCGTGAAAATATAGGGCGTTGTACTCAACCAAATGCTAATTCATTATATACTACTCCATACTCATATATATTGGTCAAATTGAAATCTGAAATCAGGATGAATTTTCATTAAATAGTAAGCGTCTTTTAAGTCGATCTTTGTCATGTAACAATTTCTTGTAATTAATTTTACAGCTGTATTTTACAGCTGTAAGATTGAAGGCCTACGCTTCAATCTTGAAATAATCTGCTTTTATAAATTTTATTAAAATTTTAATTTCAAAATGAAACGGTATTTACCATTTGGCTCGGGCACTAAAAATATGCCAGACAAAAAACTGTCCTCCTGTTGGCTGACCCCTGGATATGGCTCCAGTAGATAATAAGTTATTTATTATAATTGCCTTTGTAAAATTTAGATGTTTTTGTAACAGGATAAGAAAACGGGATTTTATAACCTTGAATACAAGAATGGACAAATTGACTGTTGGTGATTAGGGTCCATTGGTCATAAAATAATGGCAATCTGCCTGTATATTTTACCCCATCTAGCGCCGGCCGCGTGGGCTGATGCTGTAAGGGCCGCGATGAGTTTGATGGCCTGGTCCTGTTCGGATGGGGTCCATCAAATGTTTCACCAATTCTGGTTCTGCATCAGCTTTAGTAATGAGAAAATTTATTGCACGACTTAGACATGATATGGCAGTAGCAGCCTGATTCTACCTAATTTCGATACTTTTATCGCGTTAAGTATTTACTTCGGAGGTAGCCGCCTTTCTTTCTGCGCTTAAAACAGGTGCATTGATAAGCCTGCGGTTACAAGGCAGTAAAGATTTCTCATTGAACTCCTTACGGAGTTCTTTTGGAAATCCCATTTGTAGAAGTATGCTCCAATCTGACTGCCAGGTCTTTATGAATTTTCACCCGATAGGTATTGGAAACATTTGGGTCGTCTCCTAATATTTCTAAGATGGTGAGGTCCAGTATTGCATTGTTGGACTCTAAATCCTCCATAGTAGGTTACGCGGTGGCGGAGAAGGCCAAGCAATTCTATAACGTTATTACGTTCTTGCTCTGCATATGATGTGTGTATGTTAGTTAACAAACAGACCAAAGTACTGTTCGCAAAACGAACTTGCTGGGTAGTACAGCTCCAAAGAGAAGTACGCAAACCCGTATTTTACAAACACATCACAGAGTAATGATTAAATACAGTATACATAAATAGCAAAGAAGCAGCCCATAGTACTGTTCGCAATGCTAACTTGTTGGGTAGTACAGCTCCAAAGAGAAGTACGCAAACCCGTATTTTGCAAACACATCACACTGTAAATACAGTGTACATAAATAGCAAAGAAGCAGCCCATAGTACTGTTCGCAATGCTAACTTGCTGGGTAGTACAGCTCCAAAGAGAAGTACGCAAACCCGTATTTTACAAACACATCTCACTGTAATGATTTAGTGCAGTGTACACAATTTGCTAAGAAACAGCCCAAAGTACTATTCGCAATGCTAACTTGTTGGGTAGTACAGCTCCAAAGAGAAGTACGTAAACCCGCCTGTAGACTTAGAAAGAGAGTTGACCGATATAGTAGCCCTTAGACCTGCCGTCATACTCGCAGTCCTACCGTTGACCCGTGATCATGGCGCTTGCAACAGTGCCGAAATATCATTAAAATAAAACAACGTGGTAAATAAGTCTCGGACAGTTTCAGTTTTCTAAAGCCCAAAGAATATTTCGCAATTCTAACTCGTAGGGTAGTACAGCTCCAAAAAGAAGTACGCAAACCCACATATTAGATTATAAATAACATAACTTAGTTAAACGGAGATAACCTTAAAAACACATTTCCCTGACAAAATGTGGTCAAACATTTCATAAGTGTGTTGTCACTTTGTAAGCAACGAACTTTCGGATTAATAATGCTTTATTTACTGTAATGATTAAATACAGTGTATCTAATTTGCTAAGAAACCGCCCAAAATACTGTTCGCAAAAAACTAGCACGTTAGGTAGTACAGCTGCAAAGAGCAGCATGCAAACCCACATAACAGGTAAGTGTATTAACACGACTTACTTACCCAGAAATATCCTTAAAAACACATTTCCTTCACAAAAAATCGTCGTCAAAACTTTTTATAAGTGTGTAGTCACTTTTGTAAACAACGACTTCTCAGATAAATAAGTATTGTTTGAAAATCTAACTCATTAGATAGTACAGCTCCAAGGAGAAGTACGCACACCCACATAACAGGTAAGTATATATAACACCATTTACTTACTCGCATTTATCCATAAAAACACAAAAAAGTCGTCAAATTTTTCATAAGTTTGTAGTCAATTTTGCAAACAACGACCTCTCGGATTAATAATGCATTGCATGCATTGTATATTGTAATGTTTAAATACAGAGCACATAATTAGCTAAGAGACCGACCAAAGTTCTGTTCGCAAAACTAACTCGTTGGGTAGCACCCAAACCTGACATGACAGGTAAAAAAAACCCATATATAACACGACATTATCACATTTACTTATGACAACAATATGAATATGTGCTTAATATTCTTGATTACATTACGATTTGCTTACTAATAAGAGAAAGTCTTCCAATAATACTCTTTGTAAAATTGCTTTAGTGGGTAGGTCACATCTTCACAGTGTGGCACGAAAACCCAGCATATAATTGAAAATAAGGTTAAAATATAACGATAAAATTAACGTTTAAAGATAATACGACTGACCTTGAGACTCCGTGCCGGACCGGTTATCCTATGATTTAGATCTACTCCTAATATGAGATTCTCGCAGCACTTTCTTTTCTAATTTTCTAAACATTTTAAACAGTTTTTCGTATTTATCCTCACTTTTCCGTTAAGGCATTGTAAAAAATCACTTTTAATGAAGACACTACGTGTGATCGCTGGCGACACTAGAAAGCGAATGAAGCGGTCAAGTGACAGACCAAACGTCAAAGATATTTTTTTTTTCTTCCTCAAATATAGTGTGACAAAGGCGAACCACTGGGCGGTACTACAAGTGTTATTTGCTAATCCCGAGGACGAAGCCGAAGTATAATTAATGATTATTTAATAAAAAACAACACTTGGTACATTTATTTACAAACCTGTTCAAAATACAAGCCAGATCACTTCGTAGTAATTAAACAACACCGCTTTACAACTATTACAACGCATTTACACCTATTCCTGATTGTGAATGGACATTAACATTTTTATACGCCAACTAAAGTTTGATGGTGATTCGATAATCTATTCCATGATAACAGCCGTGAATATAGTATTAAATAATTTGTACACCTTCGAAATAGTGAAACGGTAAAAGACCAGGTCATACTTTATGATGATAATTTTCATAATGTTTTTTCTGTCAATCACATAGACTAATCTGATCCCGTGGTGTAAACAAATAAACTAAACTGTAGGAACAAACATCAATGTTTATTAGACCAATAAGGCATGCCTGGGAAGTATGTAAGGCTGGTGCAAGGGATGTATGAAGGAGCGCGCACGAACGTCCGATCCGAAGCCGGCGTGACAGACGAGTTCAATGTGGCAGTTGGTTTGCACCAGGGATCGGCTTTAAGCCCATTCCTGTTCCTCCTGGTGATGGATGTTTTAACATCAGACATACAGGAGGAGGCACCCTGGTGCATGCTGTTTGCCGACGACATTGTTCTTGTCGGAGAAGATGCAGCTGAGGTGCAAAGCAGACTGGGAAAATGGCAAGAAAAATTGGAGAGAGTTGGATTGAAAATAAGTCGCACCAAAACAGAGCATCTGTTCTGCGGCTTTGGTGACTCCTCCAGTTTTTCTCCAATTGCCTTAGATGGTGTAACCCTACCGGTCTGCTCCGACTTTAAGTACTTAGGCTCACTTTTCCAAAACGACGGCAATATTGATCGAGACGTTAAGAATCGAATGAATGCTGGATGGATGAAGTGGCGACAGGTCTCGGGAACAACTTGTGACCCACAAATGCCCCTTAAACTTAAGGGGAAAATTTACAAAACGGTCATCAGACCTGTCGCGATGTATGGATCAGAGTGCTGGGCAATGAAAAAGACTGAAGAGAGGAAGATGCATGCAAATGAGATGCGTATGTTGAGATGGATGTGTGGAGTTACAAGGTTGGACAGGATTAGGAATGAATATATAAGGGGAAGTCTGAAAGTTGCACCAATTTTAG
The DNA here is from genome assembly GCA_039566165.1 of Maruca vitrata. Classification (NCBI taxonomy): domain Eukaryota; kingdom Metazoa; phylum Arthropoda; class Insecta; order Lepidoptera; family Crambidae; genus Maruca; species Maruca vitrata. The sequence continues at coordinate 10,588,209 of CM076930.1, forward strand.
AAAAGGTGAGAAGTGCAAGGTTAGCTTGGTACGGGCATGTTATGAGGAGGGAAGAAAGCCATGTGACTAGAAGAGCGATGAGTATGAATGTCAATGGACGTAATAGTAGAGGAAGGCCGAAGAAGACATGGATGGATTGCGTGAGAGATGATATGGGAGTGAAAGGAGTACACGCAGAGATGACGAATGACAGGCCCGAGTGGAAGAAATATACATGTTGCGCCGACCCCACTTAGTGTGGGACAAGGGCAGGAGAATGATGATTAAATTTTGTTACTAGTCGGAATCGAACTCACTAATCTTGGCTCAAGAGACAGAGCCCTCCATCCAATGAGCCATCGAGCCAGTCAAATTTCCAAGACATCCAACATGCATAACATGGTAAATTTTAGAAAACCTTTGTCCAAACTGCTTTCTATGACATTTGAGGAGATGATTACAACAGACCGGGGTTAACCAGCCGAAACGAAATGTCGTACGAGGAAAGCAGTTTCATTATATGACGCCACATCTTTTCATTAATGGCCTTGGAGGGAAATCTTTGAGGGCACGCAGACTGGAATGGGATTAAATGGGTCGACTCGACTGGCGATTATTTACTCTATTATTAGCCTTTAGTGTCTTGGGGCAAACGGTCCTTACTACATCCAATACATCTTCAACTTACGGTTGGATGTTTACAGCGATAGTTATATGTCACCTAGAGTTAGTTTAGAAGCATGACCCAGTTGCTGTTTGTGTTAACTTCTCAATCAATATATTTTTCGTCAACAAAAATTTAATAAACTCTTATATAGAGCGATGCATACACTTCTAATTACACTACTAATATTATAAAGTTGAAGAGTTTGTTTGTTTGAACGCGCTAATCTCAGGAAATACTGGCTTAAATTTAAATAAAATATGTGTTATATAGACCATTTATCGAGGAAAGCTTTAGGCTATATAGCATAGCATCACGCTGCGCTGCGACCAATAGGAGCAATGAAACAATAGAAAATGTGTTAAAAACGGGGGAAACGCTGACGAAGTCGCCGGCACAGCTAGTTATCTTATAAAATCGTAAAAACATAAATATCAGAGTATTATAGTAAAGCCGATCTATAAATACAAGATCAATGTCACACACATAAGGGTTATCAGCAACGGTTGTCATCGACAAGTATCGATATTGTTACTGTCAGGAAAACAGCGCACAGATAACGGATTCAAAATCATGAAACGTGAGTACAGTCGATATACCTACTCATATTAGAATATAAAAGATTAGCTTGGAATATGTAATTGTTTATTTGGTACAGATATCCTAAAATGTGGTGACAATTGTCTAAAACTAATTTTAAAAATGAAAATAGTACAAAATAATGTCCCCTATATTGACTTTTTACCCTAATAATAGGTGGCGTTGACCAGAAAAACATACATACATACTATATTTGCCCGTGAAGCTTACTATCAATATATGATCCGAGTATATCTTGATATAAGATCTAAGAAAAGTTAAGTAATTACAGCATACACAATATTTGCAACATGTACTTCAAGGTTATTATTTCGCATTAAATCTCAATACGCATGTTTACCGAACGATTTAAGTTAATTATTAAAATAAATACCACAGTTCTGTCAATGCGTATCTATTTCACGCCGCGAACATCTACGATAACTTATAAAATAACCAGCTCAACTTACATAAAACATTGATAACCGGATAGCTAATCATGTTATTAATCGGCTGCCTCTAATTGCCTTAGTTAATCCAAACGTACACATAGGCGGTGTTGAATGCAAAGATCTACTAACGTTACTTACACTAGTGAACGAACGCTCATGGCTCGTGACCAATAACTAAATCCTCATATAGGCTACTTTTCTAATCGCATAGTTTGAGTTTGAGGCCGGTCTGGGAAATGTTGTAGCTTTCCGCTTTCGATTGAACTGTTGTTTTAAATGATATGCCTATGGTATCTTTACATTACATGTAAACATGATGGACGGTTAACATTTAGGAAAATCAAATTGTCCGAGCTTTAACACTATAAATATAAAATTAAGATCATAGACAGTAGTTCAAAATATATGTATTTATGTAATTATACATATTTGACTATGTTGCACGGGTTTTCCTGATACATTTATCTAACTCCATTATTTACTTTTTCTGTGAGTTCTTGGAAGATCGAACAGTGATAACACCGCACTAATCGCGTTTTATATGTTTGTTATTCCGACTCATTAATTTCAGTTTATGCTGGTGCAATAAAAAATCGCTCCGTCTAATTGGAGACATACATATTGATAAAGTTTGTCGTGAAGACATTAATGCAGTAATAGTGTTTTTCTTTGAACTAAACAGTATATACGGGTTGTTGCAAAAACTAACTAGTAGAAGTGGAAAAATGTGAACCGTGCGCAAGATGATACGGTCAGTGGCCATGACGAGAAGTCATGTATACTAGAAGTAGCTATCGCGTGACTCTTTATATATAAATCATCACAGCAACGTATGCCATCAATCAATACTGAATGCCTCGGTGTCGTTGTAACAAAAGATATATTTCTACTTTCTGTAATCCAGCTGCTAATTAGAAAACACTAATCATTAGCGTCAGACCACGCGTTCGTTGCGTGAAGTTGTTTATAGGGTATATAACATAACTAACTATTCGGTGTAGTTGGGTAAAAAGTAGCTTTACTTTTTTGCCGCGCCGCGTATCTGTATATTAGTACCGATCGAAAACAGTTCAACCAACTTTATCTATTCTTAAGTAACTACTTCCTTTATGAGACTTATTAATACGAATCTGATAAAATGATCAGTTCAAAGCAATGAGGGCACTTTAGCAATTAATATGATACCTGTGTAATATTAATTGATGACATTAGTTCCCCGCAAGAGCGGCAGCTGTTTCGTTTTATAATGGCCAACCGCTACAGATTACCCGCTAAGATCTAAATGACAGCTGTGTATGTCCTATTTCCTGCGGGTAATTTCTTATTGGAATACGTAATACGTATGTAAGCGCATAAGCTAGTTGTTACGGAGGTACTAAAGTATAAATTATTGATAGTTCTTTTGAAATGTGGCACTGAATAAAAAGGTTTTTTCTTTTTTTTTTCATATAAATGTTTCCCAATCAAAAGAGTTGCACTATTGCAAGCAAATAAAATGTCATTCTTAAAAAAAATGCAAATACTTATTGAATTTTATAATAGTCTGAACACGATAATACTACAATCAAATTTCAAAAACAGTTTCTAGGAGTATTTTAATAATATACCTAAGTGCCACTTGACCATTTCCCGTGTTCAAATGTTCAATCTCCGTGCAATTTACACGTACAACCATTCCCTACGAATAGTAGGCCAAAGACATTTCTAGTTGTAGGCACACACACGTCTCCACCTTCCGCGTGCATATATTATGCAACACACTCATTATTTTGTCGTTTCTTTGATATGTAGACTGTCACCGCATGACCGTAATTTCTATCCATAACCATTGTTGGGTGTTATTAGACTATTAGTTGATATGTCGGAAACGGGTTGACTTTATAAAGCCACGGATTCACTATGGGACAAACGTCTTAATGACAAATATTGCCTCAGCCATTTTAGGACCTTCTTCATTGACGGGCTCGATATCGCATTGGATAGTTTCCCTGTCTTATATGACAAGAGAGAGTCAGTTTGATTCCCAATCGGGACAAATTTTTGTGTTAAACATCGGTGTTTGTTCCGTGTCTTGGTCTGTTCATAATAAATTCTAAATATTTAAGTTAATTTTGTACACCACTGTGGTTTCTTACAGCCGTAACACAAGCTACTTACCACGGGGCCAGATCACCAGATCAATATTATGTGATTTTCTTGTTTATTTTTTTCTTTATTATCTAACAACGATATATGTCATTCCAAAACGTCTTTCTTCGATGGACAAGAGTCACATTTGCCTCGTGGCTTCAGGGCACAATTAAAGTTCCCAAGTCCATTCAATGAGATATAACTCTATCCTGGGAAGTGGAGGTGGCATTGACCGCATCCTGTCTAGCAATCGCGGTTATGCCCGCTCTAATAACTTTCAAACGATTCTGTTCTAAGCCTCACTGTTGCACGTGGAATTGAAACACAAATGCTTTGTCCTTGAAAATAGGGTAAGTAATTAAATACTTAACTTATATATTATTTCTAATTGTTTAAGCTCGTACCAATTGCTCAATATACTTTAATAAGTTTAGACTAAGATTGTTTAAGTTCCTAACGAAGTTAACTAAGTATTTGCTATAGTTAAGAATTCTTACTATTGCTTTTTTTTTCAATGATTATCTACAAAAAATTAGAGGTACAGCTCGTTCAAGTATTAAGATCGTGTAAAAACTTAGATAGATAGTGATAACTTCAGTAGTATAGTTCTTTCACAGAAGGCATATGTCTAATTTAACCCGAACTATTAAGTACTCAATTAGATATTACCAATATCTACATCTGGCCCACTATTCCACCGTCAAACTGACTTCTAAACAAAGGAAACCATCAATAAAATTGTCACACAACGCCGATTTACCAACAAACAATAACACGAACATCCGTACCGCAGGTTGCATAGCGTCGCATATGCAGAGCTGCCGTGGATGCCGGCAGCATTCTGCATATTAGCATGCATGCCGGCCGAGACGTCCACATACATCGCTGATAAACGTGTTGCGTTTAACCTCTCTTTAGTGTTACATTTGCATCGGCGCGTTGCAACGCGAGGTTTTGTTATAGGAAAACTGGAAAACTATACACCAGACACGCACTGGCCCGGCAGTCTCTGGATTAGAGATCATAATATAGTAGAGACGATTTAAGAATTTCCATTACATAATTTTAAACTGTCATGGTTACACACATTAGAAAACTGTAACTGCCCGGGATATTTACCATGTTGTTTTGTTTTAATGAGCTCCCGATATTTCGGCACTGTTGCAAGCGCCATGATCACGGGTGAACTACCCAGTTCAGTTGTCAGTCAATGGTAAATATCCCGGACAGTTACAGTTTTCTAATTTCCATTACATTTCATAATATTTTGTAGGTGTCTTTACACAATAAAAACAGTAGCAAATACATAGCTGCTGCATCAACTTGGTCACAAGAAACAACAATAATAATATGAGATAAGCATAAAAGAAAGTACCTAAGTATGTATTTGCAGTTGTTTTTATTGTGTGAAGACTTATACTAAATATTCTTAAATAGTAGAGAAGACCTTCAGTTCAGCGAAGATATACGACTAAGAAAAGATGAATGTATCGATTTCTGGTAGAAAATTCAGATTTAACTACAGTTCAGATGCTTGAAGGTACTACGCGACAGTCATCGTTTACAAATTAAGGTTATTATGGTTTGGGTTAAGTAACAATTGGGTTTTTTGTTGGTATCTTCTGGGTACATCCGGCATTGCGAATCGGTGATACTGCTATATTGTTGAAGATGTATGCAAAGACCTTAGGGATTAGGTTTCACACAATAAAAACTAATTTAGGACCTTGTTTTCCTATTTCAACACCGTAAAGTAAAAGGATAGTTTATAATGCAACTGATTAAAGATTATCAAACTTTTTGATGAAATCTTTTAGTTCCTTCATAATGAACATCATCATCATCATCATCATCAGCCCATACTTGTCCACTGCTGGACATAGGCCTCTCCAAATGCACGCCACTTCTTTCTATCCTCGGCCACTCGCATCCAGCTCCTACCAGCCGTCCTGCGCAGATCGTCACACCACCTGGCCTGCGGGCGTCCTACACTACGTTTGCCGAGACGCGGAATCATAATGAACATACTAACAGCATAAAAAGGTAAGACATCTATTGCAAACCACGTCAAGTAGCCACGAACACGTATCTACGAAAATCTCGCGTCTAGCTACATACAACAATGGCACCATCAAAACAAATCAATACAAGGATAAAAACGTCAAATTGAAATGCTTTGAGCGTTCAACAACAACAAACATCTGTCCGGACATACGACAGCCCTCTTCACACGCACACTAGGAAGCGGTCGCACGGCACCGCCGTCCGGACTACGGATACCTAAGCTAGGGTTGCCATACGTCCGGGTTTGTCCTAGTTTAAATGGCGTCAGGGAAGTGTCTCCGGGCGGAACTTTATAATACATATTATGTGTGATACGGGCTTAAAAAAAGGAAGTATTGTAAAACACCCCCTATTTGTAGTCCAGGCTAATAAAAATTTATCTCGTACACAATCGCCGACATGACATTTACAACTGTTATTGGTGGTACCCAAAGGGTAAAAACTGGAGTCTATTACTAAGACTTTACTGTCCATCCGATCGTTCCTATATCACCAGGATGTATCTCAAGAACCGCAATAGCTAGACAGTTGACATGTTTACTAATTGTGTACTTCCATAACAACAAATACTTAAAAATAAAATAAAACCATAATACCAATAACCAAAAACGTAATTTTTTTATAATATTGATACTAAAGCCTATCGTGCGCGTGTCCACTAGCACTTGGGCGGTTTTCTATTACACTGACTGCTTAACGCGTCCCTCCGATGTCACGTGTCTTATCCCGGTTTATCAAACTTGACGGATGGCAACCCTACCTACGCCACATCCGGTGATAACATTATAGCGAGACGTCTGATCCATTTTAATATTGCCACTTACGCCATTACGGCCTGGAACGTATCTAATTGACAATACTTATTTCGCTAGCGACCCTGCGGTCTCGTATTGCATCGCCCATCGTATGCCGTAGTCATAAAAATGAGCTGTTTCCTTTTTACAAATGTGTGACGATAATAATCAGGGCTAAGTAAGAGGGAATTGAACTGATTGGCAGTAAGAAGTTTTATAAATGGGTGCAGAATGCAGTCGCTGTTAAAGGTACAGTTTAAGATATGGAACATTGGGGTAATTGATTTGAAAATAGACTAGGAAGTTTCAAAATACAGGTCAATAAAGTCGAAATAATAAAAAGCGTACAAAACTCTTGTCTGTAAATAATTATGGTATCTCTTTCTCGACTTTTGACACGACCATACTCTACTCAGTACTATTAGTTACTTTATAAATAAATTATTATATTCTCTGATTTAGTTTTGATTGGTGATAAATGATGGTGCATCACCATCATAAATCTTCAATACAATTTATAAATCAAGATCGGAAGACCGGCAATCAATGTAATATCATCATTGTGGACTACAGGTGTCTCAAAGGTTAGCACAAACAATTGTAAATCACAAAGTGTACATTTTATAACCAATGCTAATTGAGTCACGACTCATGTATCGTAGTAGTGCGTACGTACAATTTATTCAAATCGCCGTCCAACAATAAATCCATTTCAATAATAGTTATCACGACTATCGTCCTCGGTGAAACACCGGCCAGTAACATCCTGTTATGAGCAGGTAGATTTGCGGCCGAAAACGCGCTTTAGAAAGTACAAACGACTTCGTATCCTAACATCGGAGCCATAAAATGAATGCCTATTTTTCTGAAAAAAAAAACCGTATTTGGGAATCATCGCAAATGTGCTTCTATTAGTGGAAAGCAAAGTCTATATTCGCTTGAATCGGTCCAACGTAACGGAGACGTCGGCACTTACAAAGAATTAATTTACGATATTCCAGAAAAAAATATTAGAAACATCACTGAAATTTTATGTCCACTAATGACCTTATCGTCTTACGTAAAACGTTTCTTCAAGAGTTCAATTGTTCAAAAGGTTATTATTATTATTTTACGATAGCTTTTATAACTATATACATAATATACAGTTTATACAAAAATAATGCAATTTGCTTCAAGGTTGTTGTAAGTCTGTTTGGAGAGGCATGCGAAACATTACGAATTGCAAATGAGCGTTTTATAGCCACTGGCATCGCATACTGATGCACAGAATTCAGTTCTTAACTCAAATAAGCATAAAATAAGATGAAATGTTTAAACGAGATGACGCGATCCGCACAAATAAAAGCAAAATTTTAAATTAACTGCAGGCAAATTCTCTTTCATGTCGTTGAGAACTTGAAATGTTTCGTCTATAATTTTATGCGGTTTGACGCGAAAAATGAATATTAAAGTTTGACAGTGTTTTACAAGTTTAAACCAGAAACGGTTTTTAGGGCGAGATGTTGTTAGTCTGTTTATCTAGATCAAGAGGTATTCTCCGTCGGAGGCTGTTCTTAAGTGTCTGTAGCGTCGTCGGCTCAACGGCCTGTAATTTGGTTTTGATGAATTAGCCAAACGCCGGGCTGCTAATAATCGAGGTAAGGCTCGGGAGTGCAACGTTTGGAGCCCTCCAATTTTTAGCGGATGTATCGAATGCTTTTTGCATTGTGAATTTAGGCAGAAACGGGTTCAGTGTCCGTTTGATAGCACCTGTAACCTTCACGTGTTTATTCCTGTAGCCTGTAGAGTATACAACTGTCTCATGTGGTGCGATAAAAATCGAGGTCAGTGGCGATGGGAATGAAAATGATGTAGTTGCGAATGGCGCAATGTGGAGGATGGCAATGGAGAATACGTCTAGGGTCTCATTAGCGGAGCGGGCGGGGCGTGCGCCAGTGCAGTGTGCACCCGCCTCGCTCAATCAACTTATGTAGTACACAATTAGTATAATGATGGGACTGTTTTGCGCTTTCGTTTAAATGTGGAACGGATAAACTCGCTTGTGCGCTGATTACTAGTTTCGCACTTTCATTATCGCAACCCGTAATCCCATTTGACTTGTCATCAGTGGACGTTTGTATACAATTAGGTATTTGAATTTGAATATTTTCTTTAATATTTACATTGATTAATAATAATTACTTACTCCATGTGGTTAAGGGAGCGAGTCTAGATCATACATACATACATAAAACCTCCCCTTTTTCCCAGAGGGGTAGGCAGAGATCACTTTCTGCCATGTGCTACGGTCCTGGCACACCACTTTCGCTTCATCCACAATTCCACATCCATCAACCTCTACATACATGCTCGTCGATTACGGGTGCTTTTATAGATCATACACTGTATATAAAAGCACTGTAAAATACTCTAATGCAAACTTTTCCTGTCCTGTCAGCTATTATCATTACAAATCCAAGTTATGGTTATACAATTGGTTCACTCAACAAAACACCTATCTGCATCACTTCCGAACGGGAATAACCTAACTGCACGTTATCCTTGACATTCAATACCGCCATAAAAACAATAGTCACACCTTCAAAAGCCCGTAGTACTAAAAATCAACTAGAAGAGCCCAACATGTGCAATCGGCCAATCGGCAAGGTCGCCCAAACCGGTCGCTGTTTGGGTGGCCGGCGCGATAGGAGCTCAGGGCGTATACGTCCGAACGACACAACATCTCGGATAACAGTATAGTTTTATTGCTGGAGCAAATTTTATAATGGTTTGTTAAATTTTGTTAAGGTGTTAATTTTTTTTTAAAGCGTCTTGTTAATTACAATTTTTATATTTTTTCTACACATCTAAGAAATGGCACTGTTTCTGGATTCTTGTTTTTTGGCTACCGCCGTCTAATGTAAAAAATGTAGAATATACAGGTCTTTATGTTTTATTATTTTAATGTTATTATGTGTTTTTTGTTTTTCATTTATTAAATCCATACGATTCCATGTAAGTAATACCAGATATCATGAAAAAAAAATTGATTTACTGAAACTTTGGCTAATAAGTCAAATCAAGTATAGACATAGATCTCTAGATGTCATGGAACCTTTTCTATTTGAAATCAGGATTCATTCATCATTACTCCAACTTAGCCCCTACATACAACATTCAATAAGGAACCAAGACACCTATCCCACTGCCATTCCCTCCGGTCTACCGATACGTCCGATGTCCAGCCCCGTCGCCATAGCGACCGCGCTGTCGGATTCAGTTCGCATGTACCCATCACGCGATACCCGAGGTCGATAGACTCGGCAGGGTGTTCCCGTGTCTGAGGAAGTGTTGCTTTTTGACACTTCACTGTCACTTTTTTCGTTGGAGCCAGAGCCGCGTAAGTAAGTGAACAGGGCGTGTTTTGTTTGACGCTAGTGTGGTCTCGATCTTGAAGTTTGATCTCCCGAACTACTTGGTGGTTTACGTTTTCTTTTTGTGCTAAAAATATAGTATTTTTTAAGAAAAAATTGTCTTTAGAATCACAATTTATGAGTCATGAGAAATCTGCTCAGCCTTACTCTTTGCATACTTTGCGTTTCATTCCATTACTTTACTACGTCTACATATGAAACAACATTTCTCAAAAATCACTCACGATAACTTCACAACAAAGTTAACCGCTTGTTGATACGTAACCTACATCTCCACTCGGTGTTGCTATCAAATAATTGGGCGCTTTCAACGATACCAAAGTTTACAGCGCCATAACAGCGCTGATAAACGCGTTTCCGCACCAAACGCCAATAAAAGGCGAAAGAAACGGGTTCCGAGCCGGCCATCTCAGCGATAACCTAATCAATGTTGTGAGAACGAGGTTTTAATTAAATACTGAGCACAAGTCTCTTGTGTAACGAACTGAAATTACGCAACTCCCGACAATATACCACGTTCGGATGAATATTCGTGCATTTCGTGCATATATATGGTGATTTCGTCACGCGTTTGGACGTGACCGGATTTTTTACGACCAAAAATCTAATAGGTGAAGATGTGGAACGAAATGGAGGGTCCGACATTTGTGTTTGGAATTTTCTGACGTAAAAAGTGTGCCGTTCCGAGAGTACCCGCCGCGAGTTATTGTTCAATAAAGCGGGCAATATATTAGCGCTCCTGTGAAAATGATTTTATTTGAGTGTGTTGTACTATTCGAGTATGACCGGATATACAACAAAATCATAGCAATTATTTATTAATCTGAGAAAACTACGCTTATATAAATAAGTTAACCCAAACGCGTTTATTATGTTTGAAATCATTAAATAATTTGTTTCAAACATTTGAATGAGTTACCCAAATAGACTTCACGCAATCTTTTACAAATTAATGCTCCAATTACATATCTTTAGAACCTTTTTCACTTCCGGGTTGGCACGCCATAATATCAAAATTAAATGTCCATAATGCTGGAACAAAATATAAATGATAATTGTGTAGGCGTGTTATGACATTACGACGGCCATGGTCTATGTCACGGTTAACATAAATCAGCCATGTATTGCACGATATTAAAGTTCACAGTCATATCTATCAACATATTATTCATCGGCGCGATGATTTATCATCATGAGTTATTATAGCAACTAAGTTTGTCGCTTATTTCTGATAGCAACCACATAATTGTTAAACTGGTAATTAATTATGCAACAGGTATTTGTCGCCTGGACTTGGGAAATCCAGGAGTATTTTCCTGAATTCGCTTGTATGGTAACGAGGAAAATTTTTTTGTACAATATTTCCCCCCCTCATATTTAGCAAATACAAAGTTCCCAGTACAAGAAAGGTTACGAACTTGTACTAGTGGCCTTTACAGCTATTGCTTTCGTAACTTCGTTTCGCACGTCAATCGATTTGTCAAATCTTTTTCAAACCATTGTATCATGAAGTATGAAGAATGCAATTAATCATACCTTCATCAGGTCTTTATTTATATAACTTGCATTAAACACCACAAGTTTCCTATAAGAAATTCAGTACAAAATATATAAATAAAGAAAAACAGTCTATAATTAATTTAACAGTTATTCGTTAGAAGTTGCACTTGCTCAAGAATTACCTCGAGGAATCTTTTGTGAGCAAGTCGTTTACAAGGAATTAGCAGAGTTGGTAAACTCATAAGCGAGCGAGCGTCCGCGCACCGCTTAGCTTATTTCGCTTCGCTCGTTTCGCTCCGCTCGTTTCGCTCAGCTAGTTTCGCTCGAGTTACCACATGCACGCGGATGCGAGCTTTGTGAGTGCGAGACTGCGTCTGACTTATACGCTATGCACCTTAGTTCAACTATCAGGTATTACGTACTTAAACAAAGCACAAGTTTAGACTCTTGATTAAATTGTGCTCACATTGCACACGAACTTGAAACAATTATTCAGTTATAAAGTGGGCTCGTTTTCAAATAAACAACATGCTAAGGCCTATATTTAAATACATTGATTTGTAATAATCCTAAATTAGATCCATTACTTTATTATTAGTAAATAAAAAAAAATCTGAGATTTATAATTTGTGTAAAGTCGCCTTTGTCTAAATGTGTTATCAAATTCCACAAACAATCCAATTATGCAATCCGAATGTTCCCAAATATAACCGCTGTGTATTTATTAAACACACCCACGCACCCAGCCAATTTCCATGAATAGTTAAACTGCTGTACCAAATGTCTTTTCCATAGAGAACAATTGGCATTCAAAATAATTTATTGCCAGATTAAATCTAAATCACGTCTGCTATTTTTAGCGAGACAAACGTTAACCAGTAATCGAAATATATCGAGAGATGAGGTTTGATGGCAGGCGTATAAATACAATTTAATTAAGCGCTACATGAGGCCATTTCCCCAAGTAGTTAGTTGTACATTCATAATTTATGGCTATCGGATTGCGGGCTATCGATTGGACGTCTCATTACCATGTCCCTCCAGTGATTCCACTTTTCTGCGGCCGGTCGCCGGCACACAGTACAATTGAAGAGGAGTCTCGAAATTTCCAATCAAAATGTAAATCTCGATCCAACTATTTTACATTTTATTCATTCATTTGTCTACAGAAAGTGGCTTTGAGGCGAGACTTATTGTTTTGCTCGGCCCATTGCAGAGGCTATAATATTTTTTGCGCAACATTACTATCTTTTTTTCTGTTGATAATAATGCAATTACCCATTTCTGTGACAGTGTACAATAATTTAACAAGTAATTGAGCTTAAAAAATATTTCATCACGAGCTTAACTAAATTAAAATTATAAGTTTGACCAGGTGTTCAGTTCAGTAACTAAAATAGGCGTTAAGTTTGCATGCGAGGATTAGTGAATAAATTCCGCATTTAAATTGCATAAATAAGACAAAATCCTAGTCATTTCTTTACTAATAAGTAATCTTCGGCAAAGAATCCTTATTCGGACCTTTGCAATCCTTTCATGCGCAAAGAAAAACGGAAAAAAATAAAGAACAAAATGTACTAATTAAGAAGTACTCGTAAGTGGATACTTCTCAAAAGCAGTGCTCTATTCAAGACTGCCGCGGACGAATGCAAAAATAGTTGTTTCCCAGTAAGCGCAACAGAACAAGTAGTTGAGTAGGTATCCGGCATCACAGCGTAAATCTGTCTGGGGCACGATATTTATTTGTCGGCGCAGACGACGTTGCACACTCAGACAAAACTACTGCTTCCTTCATTACCATATCTACGAGTCGCGACTCTCGCAAAAGTTGTGAACGTACAGAGGGCACCTTGCCTAAACGCCATTAGAGCAGACGGGGCAGTCTATTGGGGACTGCGAAACGAGCAAGCGAGCGGGGTTTGAACTGGCGATCTCTCGCATGGCAAGCAACGATTTTAACCACTCGGCCATCGACGCTTTCACGAGATGTACGAAACGAGCTATGAATGTTTCTTGTTTTTTAAGCATTTTTAATTTGTGGAATGAAATTAAAGATTATTACTCTGTCTCATTCGATTGATTCTCATCACCAAATAAGGCATAAGTACAAAATATAGTAAAGTAATCTACCTAAATTACTGAAGTCTTGGTACTGATTTTGAAAATGAAATTACAAACCAACATTATACAAAGGATGATTGCAATAAAATAAGGTGTAAAGATAAAATTAAGCTAAAAGTATTTAATTCGGTCAATACACATCCGTCTGTACCTCATTATTTAATGGCTCTTATTACAGCAGTCTTTCTCAATCCTACCGTTGTCAAGAGGGATGGCCGATTTATTTTCGCGATACAAACGATTTGTTATACGATATTCACACGTAAGTACCTTCATTTTATATTACGGAGACGGTGAAGTAGAGAAGGAGTATTTCCTTCGATTTTCTGATTAATTAACACGTTACAAATGCGAATTTGCTGTGTAAATCATATGCCGAGCGGAGATAAATCTTTTATGAACATATGCCATCTTCTAGCCTCTTCCCGGCTAAGTATGATTTAGGTTTAATTAATACTTTTGTTTTCGTTGAACCTAGTCTCAATTGCAGTGAATAAACTATTTTTAATACCGCAGGTTTTTGTTTAAAACAAAGAGTTAGTATGTAACGTTTTCCATAGAAGAATTAAGAACTCTTTTTAATTCAAGTCCGGTGATGATGACGAGGCTACTCCAAGTCATCAGTAAGGGAAAAAAAAGCACTGTGGGAACGATGACCTTCCGGTACTTTATATAACACTTCCAAACGCCTGCAATAACTTGGAAATTTTCCAAAATAGAATCCAAAAGCCACAACGAATAAAAGCAAGATCTTTACCATCCAACACTAGTGCCGCACAAGTCAATTCGACATCTAAAACTGTAAACTCCGTGTTTACATTGCTTACGCAACGCGCACACTGAAGCCATCGGTACGCCCACGTCAGTTAATCAGTCGTTAAATTAGTCCCGAAATACTTTCCCGAGAGCGGTGACTAAATAAAATTAATGGGCGCCCCCGCTAACAATTTTCCACGGGCGGTTAGCGGGTCGCGTTGTCAGCGGCGATATTTCACAGATAAGCCAAGTTGTGGGACAAAACTGGGCCTGTACTTCGGAGGTTATGTCGATTATGTTTTGACTGGCACGGTGGAAAGTGGTTAGTGACCCTGGCTGGCGATTCCAAGAGTCGTGGGTTCGATTCCCACTCGGGACAAATATTTGTGTGATGAACATTGGTGTTTTTTGTTCCGTGTCTGGGTGTAAATATGTATTAAAAATTAAGCTAATACAACACTAGAGATACACTTAGTAATCTATTTTACTCTTGAACATTGCGGTCGAATCGCAGGTGGATTTTAGGGAGTTGCAATCCAGTACGAATCGGGGTGTATCTTTTGTCAGGATTTTCATCTCGAAATTTACCTTTGAAAGGCAATCAATCCTTCCCTGATAATATTACGTTGTGTTTTGTGGAGTTTTTCAACAACTAACGGGGTAATGTAAAATGTTTCCCATGTTTCGTTTAAACAATCTTTTGAAATAGAAATGACAATATGATAAATATGTATGTAGTAGGAAAATGTAACATTTGAAGCCCATTGTGTTAATCTGTTAAGAGTTGACGAGAAATTAAGTCCACGAATGAACCTATGGCAGCAATTAGCTGGTTTTGCTTAGTGCTACTAGGGAATGTTCCAACGTTTGTATTCTTGTATAGTGTACATGAACTATAACAGTGAAGTAAATAAAATAAGGCGTTCGACCGATTTCAGCCATGGCGGCCGATCTCTATTGAGAACAGCCAAGTGCGAAGGACATATTATAGTGCTCAAGTGTGCGCGCAAATACAAGTGCACTCTCTATTCCCTTACTCTCATAATTCGGTGAGACGACAATCCGACATGACCGATGAGAGATCGGGCGCAGGACCACCGGCTTAACGTGCTTTCCGAGGCACGGGCGTTCAACCGCCAACTTCCTAACTCCGGGCTGAGTAATTTCATTACAGAAAAACTCACACAAATTTTGCCCGACCCCGGACTCGAACCGGGGACCTCTCGATCCTAACGCAGCACTTGCTACCACTAGACCAACGAGGAATTCAAAAGTTAACAGTGAAGTACACTATACAAGAATATAATCGTATACAATTTTAATATACTAATTGATACAATTTACACTTTCCCTTAGAAACTTATAAATCGCCTACCATAAAAATATACACCTACGTAAAGGAGCTTATTATCAAGTTAAAAATGCAAGTTCTTTCATGAGAGTATGTACTAAACTTATAACATTCTACTGCTAATAAAGACACGGTAACTACTTCAAAGATCAACGATCCAACTTATTCTACACAATAGCCTCTAGTGATCATTAATCGTAACTCTCGATCGTCAGTAGATAGATCTTTATTGAACAGTAGCGCTACCACAAGTTTAAAAGTGAGAAGACTCGATATCGCCTATGTAAAGAATGTCTATGAAAAAATGTACAGCGGCCCCCTAGCGGTAACGCTAAGAACTAAAATGAAAAAAATAAAAACAATTTGATAGGTTTTTAACGAACGTAAGTTTTCGATAGCTAACTCATGGTAGCGGTCTTCTCTTCTTATCGTATGATTGATGAACAACCTGGTGTCAGAGTTTAAACCGCCCGTAGGCCTCTGACATGGCTTCACACACCGTGCTGGTTTCCTCCCGATGTTTCCCTTCACCGTTAAAGCGTCGAATGATGGTACATGTGAATTTCAAATCTGAAAAACACATTGGTACCTGGGGAGGTTTGAACTGGCGACCTCTCGCATGGCAAGCAACGACCTTAACCACTCGGCCATCGGCGCTTTTATGGTAGCGGTACTGATAGACCAAGTCAGCTGTCTCACTGCGATTCGCTCCGCCCAGCCCTACAGTTCCCGGACTTTCCGGTTCCCACGGAACGCGAAGCGACAAACAATGAAAGCTTACATGTACGGAACCCGTCGAGCCGTTTCGACTAGCAATCAAATTTAAAAACGCATTTGTAATTCCAAAGGTAAACAGGAGGTTTTGATTTGCAATCTGACGATTCCCGGAAGGCGATTATTGGAATGAAACTGTCCTCTGTCCAATACGGGCTGAGCGTAAATGATTGGAAAACATTTCACATCTGACAGGAAAATATAACATCCGTAATTGGTAAAACGGGCTAACCGTGAAGTAATACAAATTATATCATCAAAGAAACAAATTTGATTATGTCAAATCCAGATGTTAAATTAATTTTCGGATGTATAATTTCATCTCATTCCTTAAAGCATATATCTTATATATTTTCCTGAATAATAAATAACGACGGCATACATTATCTGACAATTGCTATCAATGGATGATTTTTTTCACCTAACGATTTCAGACCAATATTGTTAGGTAAGTAGTACCATATTATTTTTTATTCTTTCATTTTTACGTACACAAGTAGGGCCCTTAAAGATGAATTCCTAGAAGTGTAGAACTTATAATAATATACTTTATGTTTTGTTTACCTTGTAAATTAAACACCCGACCAAACATTATCGAGAAAGCTTACTTTGTATTGGCACGTTTTCCCACAAAAATATACATTATAGCATTATTGAATAAACCAAACCGTATGATGTTTTATAGATCGATACTCAAATAAACAAACGTTCCAATACTTTATATACCTTCTTTATACCGAGGGTATTGGGTTACCTGACCTTAGTTGAATGGTGAGTTAAAAGAGCCTAGTCACATGGTGGTAACAACTCACAAGTTGGATTCAACTTGCTTCAACTTCAATCGATTGATAAGCAAAAAAGGAAACAAATCCCATCCATTCTCTATTTAAATTCACTTAGTATATCTGGTTACCTTGACCTGATGGTAAGTTAAAAGAGTAGCCAAGTCACACGGAAACCGAGTTTGACAAAAGACTATCGCCTCAACTTGATCGCAAGGTGTCACAGACAGACAGAAACACAAGATCGACTGGCTTCGGTGTACCTATGGTCGTAGGTTCGATTCCAACCCGGGAAGAATAATTATGTGACGAACATCGGTGTTTTTACCGTGTCTATTAAATATATTTTATTACATATCTATGTACATCTTAAGCAACCACTAGATAAGATCAATGTATGTGATGTTGTGTAACATATTTTTTTGAAGACAATTCCTCAACCCAACCGCAAGTTACCAAGGCAACAGTAACAAAGGGTTCTGAATGAAGGTACCAGGACGATATAGGCTACGGGGAGTAACGGGACGCCGCGCGGTCCGCGACCCTGCGCCCGCGCCGGCCACATTAGCGGCGCCATAGTGACCGGATTGACCTGCGAACCTATTGCGGCCCATCGGCCGTTTAGTCCGCGTTGCAGTCAAGAGAAAGATAGGGTTAACTGAAGAATGTTAGGCTCACTATTGATTAAAATTATATGGACTAATAGTTATTGGATATGGACTACTGAAATATGGACTGATGAAATTCGTAAATAACTATTATTTACGAATTTCATCACAAATTACGAGTATATCGACTGCCTATCTGAGAATATGGAATAATACGTTGAAGTTTTTTGTTTGCATGTACGTCATATATTTTTTTCCAATTCGAATAGATGTTTTATTAAAAAAAAATACAAAAATGGCAATGTGGTTTCTTACATTCTATATCTTGTATACTAAGCCAATATCCATTTAATTATCTTAATTATCAAATTTACGACGTAATAATTATTTTACTAGTGCCTTATAGACACTGTTTGATGAACAGAATACATAATGAACTGTATACCTGTTTAGGAACAAGTTGAGAGCTCAAGGACATCTAAACTCAGCACCAATGATACAAGTTAGCGGTAAATCAGTAAACACGCCTCGTATGTCGGCATTTTACACACACGTTACTTGGCAACTTAACACAATTGCTAGTAGTCACGTGTTATAAAACAATAGAGGAAGGAACATAAAAGTTAATCATTAATTTACTACCGGCTTTACTTATCTACGTTTTGAATTCTAAATTCTGTTTCTAAATAATTGATTAATTGACTGATCTTTTTTGTATAGCGCACAACTTTCCAATCATATGTTAAGTAAAGAAGCATTTGTGTTTGCTTCGTGTCCTATTTTACTGTTTAGAATCAGATCTATGCACTTATCTCTTAACAGCATAGCTTCTCTGCAATTTTCACAAAGGACATTTATTTGGTACATTAACATGTTAATGGCGTTGTTGATCTTTTTTGTCTAGCGCACAACTTTCCAATCATATGTTAAGTAAAGAAGCATTTGTGTTTGCTTCGTGTCCAATTTTACTGTTGTTTTAGTGGTCCGTAACACAAGTATAGTTCAGAATCAGATCAATGTATATCATCATCAGCCCATACTTGTCCACTGCTGGACATAGGCCTCTCCAAATGCACGTCACTTCTCTCTATCTTCGGCCACTCGCATCCAGCTCCTACCAGCCGTCCTGCGCAGATCGTAACACCACCTGGCCTGCGGCCGTCCTACACTACGTTTGCCAAGACGCGGTATCCACTCCAGAACTCGATGTATATGATGATCAGATATTTTTTTCTTATTATCTATGCACTTATCTTTTAACAGCATAGCCTCTCTGCAATTTTCACAAAGGACATTTATTTGGTACATTAACATGTTAATGGCGTTGTTTAGGAGATGAATACTGACAGCGGAGGAAATTGAATACTTTGATTCTATTTGAGAACCGTAATCTGCACTTTATGTGAAATATGTAATAAAAGTTAAACGATAAAGAACAAGATATACGTCGTATTTAGGTCTAACGGAGTTAGCCAACCATTCACTTGTACATTAAGTATGATATATTAGCATCTCAATAGTATTATAAATATTAATTTAGCCTGTGCTGTCCCACTGCTGGGCAAGTCCATTTCACTCCAAAGCTGTCCATCAGCGGCCAAAGGCCGGTCAGTACCTGTTATGGGCATCCAGGTCATCTCGCCAACTCTTTTTTGGCCTTCCTCTTTGATTTTTATCCTATCTTTTATCCTGATTTTTGTCCTCATAATAAGGACTTATTATGCCCAGATTACTTCTCAAATAGTAATATAGATAATAAATAACATTTGACACGTAAAACTTGTTTACATCTAACTTCAAACACGTAAACTCATAAACGAGTTTATGACAATACTTTCATCGAATTAAACTAGGCAAACTCATCCTAAAATAAATGTAGCGAATTGTGATAATTTAATATCGTCAAACGCACCATTCCCATCATAAAGTATCAGGCCGTACTAAAAATGTTACATCCTCTCACAATAACAATACCATAAACGTAATATCTACTTAAGTGTATCCGCACACGTTAGACAAACGGTGACCGATATACGAGCGGTAAGGTATTAAACGTTTTCTGGATTCCTATTCTAAAGTCAGGTTTCTAATTGGAGACGGTCACGATTCCCTAGTCGCGGAATCAAAGGAACAGTTACTGTTATATACTTGCTCTCCTGCATATGCATTAAGTGCAGAAAATTTATCGTTTAAAAAAGCAGTGTGCAAGCCACAATTATTATTATAATGTTTTACTGTCCATAATGTTTTATTAATCAGTAACATAGTAATATAATGTCCGTATTTAATATGTAACCGGTTTAGCTATATCAAATGGAGCGTTCCGGGATAATTTAAACCGACTTAGTTTTTTGACAGTTACCCTTGGTGATGACTCCCCTGGAAGCTCTTCTTACCTTAACAACAAGGAGTACCGATATGCTGCTTATATTAAAAAGAAATAAACCGGCCAAGTGCGAGTCGGGCTCGCGCACAAAGGGTTCCGTAGCAGCAAATATAATAAAAATCAACCTATCTCAAAAACTATAAGAGATACTTTGATCAAACCAAAAATCGTTGAAAGAGTTAATTAGCATGCATCACCTCTATTTTTTTTAGAATTTTATACCCCGTAGTTATAAAAATAGAGGGGGGGGACATACTTTTTACGACTTTGAGAGCTGATATCTCAAAAACCGTTCACTTTAAGAAAAATGTTTTTTAGAAAACTTTATATCATTTTAAAAGACCTTTCCATTGATACCCCACACGGGTATGTACATCGAAAAAAAAAAATTCATCCCTCAGTTACATGTATGGGGGGCCCCACCCCCAATTCTTTTTTTTACTATTTAGTGTCATATTTTTGTAGCGGTTCATACAACACATATTCCCATCAAATTTCATCACTGTAGTACTTATAGTTTCCGAGTAAATCGGCTGTGACAGACGGACAGACGGACAGACGGACATGACGAAACTATAAGGGTTCCGTTTTTGCCATTTTGGCTACGGAACCCTAAAAACACCTGACTGTCCAAAGTCCGCCGTGTGCGCCGCCCCGGCATACGTTACATCTATCCTGGTAGTAATCCTGGTTTGTAATTAGCAATTGAGATATTTATTAAGTTCATTGCTATATTTGCTCAATATGTTTTAAAAAACATACTCTTTAAACTAGTTAACACACCATGTGAAATATAAATCCAGACGTCACTAAATCTTTGTACACAGAAGATGTAAAATGCAAGAAAAATGTAAATCAACAAGAAACAACGATATGGTGCTTAAATTAAAAAAAACAAAAACATCTGACTGTCAAAAGTCCGCGCGTGTGCGCCGGCCCCGTCAAACGTTACATCTAAGATGGCGTCACGGAGCGGTAACACACGAGCGCCCAATCGCATAACGGTACCGAGGCGACGGGCACGGCGCGGCGGGCGAGCCGGATGCGCCGCGGTCCGCACGTCATCCGCTCTATAGCGGAGCGGGGGGCTCGCAGGACTGCGCGATGCGCGTTTGTTTTTTTTTATTTTTTTACTATCGTCTTAAACCAGTGCTTTAAATTTGGAACTGAAAAATACTTGTGTCCTGGCTTAATTTGATCACTACCGATATTCATTTGTTTTAAAAGCGAAATAGCTATTTTTTTAACGTCTGAAACTAGTGCTTTAAAGTTGGAACAAGACTGCAAAGTGTCATGCGCTTGTATGCCGGCTTATTTTAATCGCTACCGATATTCATTTGTTTACATGCGGAATAGTTATAGGACAGAAATTATACAGATAGTTTTTGATCTATTCCTGCCGAATACCAAAAAAATATTAACTTCGGTTCTCTGCATACGAATAATGACTATAAAACTTTGGTATTGGTTTTTGGTGGAAGTCCTAATAAAAACATAACATCGAAAAAATATGGCAAACATAGTGTGATTCAGCTGTGTTTGATTGTCGCAATTTGCCAAACTGATGAAGAAAATTATATTTTTTCAGTACCGATAAGCTTCGCGTTACGCATTGTTTGACAACAATATAAAACGAGAGAGAACGCTAAGGCGTTACTAAATCGCGTGTAATCAATCAGTGTTCCGTACACTTAAGTTAACACCGTTCTCCTGAAAAGATAGCGTCAATTTCTCGTAAGTGAACTGAATACGGCTAGATAATGAATAAACGTGACCCTTCTTCTATTTAACTTGGCGTCCTATGCCAAAAAAATTACATTTGATCATTTTGATATGTTATGATGAAGCGAAAGTGGTATGCCAGGACCTTAACACATGGCAGGAAATGGTCTCTGCCTACCCCTCTGGGAAAAAGGCGTGACTTTATGTATGTATGTATGGTATGTTATAAAGTCGACAACATCCCTTATAATAATCGTTGTCTTGTGACGATAGCCAACTGTAATCAGATTTAAAGGTCAAATTGGTGCCGATAGTATCAGCGTAAGATACAAAGCAGACAACCGATTCTATGAATGAAACGTGCCACTTGTCTGTGGAGCTATAATATGTCATTTGAAACTATCACATTATAACGGTAATGTAACGCATAACGACATGGCTACATTGTAATAACCGCATTGTTATTATAATGAGTTATTATTATGGAAGATGTGATTTTAGTAAAGTAGTTACTTATTGTCCGAGGTCAAAACTGATCTTGGGCCAATGCGCAACCATCTTAGTGAAACATAATTTGAGAATTTATGGTAGAACAAAACGCATACAGAACTGATAATTTTAGCTTGTAACCTATAAGTGTCATTGTTTACAAAAGGTGCGCTTATACAGAAATAGGAAACAAAGGCGACGTCATAGGTGGCCTGAAGAAGCTTTTCTTCGAAGAAAGCTTAGATTGACGTCACACATTATCAGCTTAAAGAATCGTATGGCACGTTTGGTCAGAAGTTTGTGGGCGTGGTCGAGTAGTGATCTAATAGCTCGGATGTTATAAGCGAGTTATTTATTGAAGGTAATTTGCGGCAGCCGTTCCCTTGGGCAGTAATGCTCGGGTCTCATCACGTATGTTAACAGTGCGAATAGAGTGGCAAGTTCAGAAATAGCTTTACATTCGTCATACGGTTGGACATGTTACGATATCAGTTGATATGGCATTTAAATAAAAAGCTGGTTACGTAAGATTTTCGACTTTCGCGTTCCATTTCACTAATATTAGAGCGACCATGATTGGTGTAACCAAGTCGAAACGTCGGGCAGTAAGTAGCTATGTATTTGCTACTCCTAATATCGCGTGTAGACCCATAAAGACTAATATTTAGAAAAGGCTGGTTAAACAAAATTAGTGAATTGTAGAATGTTCTATTTAAACACATACAAAAGGCCAACAACAGCACGACAGCCGTCCATTCTACCAACTTCCCCTCACCAATTCCACACAACCAACCGCGCTGAGAGCTCCGAATATTCGGAAGTAAACACGTGTGCCGTCTCCGAAGACTAATTGGACACGCGGCGAGGAGCAGTGGTGGTGACCTTTCATGAATTATTCATAGGCGTCGCGACTTCTGCCACGGCTCTTTGAGATACGCCGGTTGACATAGTCAATCGATCACGGGAACCCGGGATCGCTGGCGCTCTTGACAAACAGGGCAGCACCAATCCGGGCGGTTGCCGTTTGTCAACGACCGAATGATACATGAATGTGCCATGTTCTTTAGTAATCCTGGTTTGTGATTAGTAATTAAGATGTTTATTAAGTTCATTTCTATATGTGCTCAATATAAAGCAAAGTAGCTTCCCGCGTCTGTCTGTCCCTATGTTTTATATCATAAAACTGCACAACGGATTTTGATGCGGTTTTTTTATAGATCGAGGGATTTAAGAGAAGGTTAATTATATAAGTACCCGAAGCGAAGCTAGGGCGGGCCACTAGTGTATTATAAAACATACTTACTCCTAATAAACCTACGATGTAAAATATACAAAATCCAGGCGTCACTTAATAAAATGAAAAACTTTATTGAACAAATAGTAAGGTTTACAAACTGGGCATCGACTACCTCTAAGTGCGACATAGCACAAGAGCATGTTTACATATTTGACAAGACATTGACATCTGTTTTACCAAAAGTGCCTAAAACAAGCTGACCGTCATCACTCGAACCACCAACCTTTCCGTCTACCACGTCCTTTCCGTTTCTTGACTTCTAATAGTGTCCCTGCGGTCAGACGTCATCAATCGGTGCAGGCGCTCGCCACCCAATGATTAATATTTCCTACGATTATGAACCAATGATTTTTTTTATTGATGCAGCATGTCTTCTATTTTTTTTCTAGTAGACATGGGTGTCTTGACTTGGAAATCACCATGGTAACTTGACACACATTATACCGACGTAGTAAATGCCTTCTAACGTTCCGTTTGACGTGTCCTAAATGATGGTCAAGCAAAGGCTTCCACTGATAAAACAAAGTAAGCAAAAATCATCTTAAACGAGGCGAAACTGGCAAGCAAGCGCACGACAGTCAGATAACAAATAAAAAAGAAAACAACCAGCATTGCATTACCCAAAGACCTCGTAGGTCGCACTAATGACCGAAACTACGTCTCGTGGATCGTGAACAATTTGTCAAACAACACGAGTCAGATTTAATTTGTCAACGAAGGTCACCGAACCCAATCACGGGCTAACGAGTCGGTCTTCTCTTTTGTTTAGCAAGATTATTAACCCCGACTCACGGCCCCTATCGGGTTACGAATATTAAGGAGTTCCCGAAAACGGAAAACATTATCCGATCTATCCCCGGTGAAACGTCTAAGTGTACTTTCTGCTTCGGTCAAAGTTTTCTGAATTTCCTATTGAATAGTCTCAAATTACTAAACACTTTTATTTATAAACTTGAAGATTGTATGACAAAGAGAAATTACGTCCAATATTCAAGCGCACCATACCTTGAAAAGTATTAATAATATTTAATTATAAAATATAAACTGATGTGTTTACTGTTTATTCAACAACCAGGTAACAACCTATCAATATGTTGATAAATATGAAAACCAAATTTTAATTCCTAAATGTTATGGTCACCATAATAAAATGTTTAACTGAGGATGCATGTTTTATAACCATGTTTGAAGGCACTAAAATTATCTTTAATAGAATGAGAACACATCTATTGTGATGTATAAAGGAGATAAGAACAGGGTCGGCAATGAAAAAATAAGATTATTTATCTGTAGTTAGAAATATATCAAAGGATCGTTAAAGTAGCTCTACATCTTATGATTTCGCGATACATACATACACAATTGGTTAATACCAAGTGAACACTCCCTAATCTTTTCAAAGTCATCCCTCAATATCTAAACTATACAATATACCTACATATAGGTCAGATATTATAACTGGTACGAACATTACGAATACTATAACTACTATTACCCTCTTAAATTAGAATAATTTACTACTACGACTTCAAACATTTATCGTAATTGATTTATTTCATACGAGTATACTAAACGTAGCGTAACCGTTGAGCACACAAAACAAATTGTGAGAACGATTTTTCGGATTGGGTCGAATAAACAGAACTTCAGAGATTTAGTTGGTTAAATTTCGCCTCCGAAGTAAGCAGTCGTTGTTTCTTGTCAGTTAATTCCAGTTCTAAAGTTTCCCCTCGAACTCTCTCCGCTACACATATTCTAGGAGCTAGTTCATCTACATTTGAGGGTTAATCTAAACTTATCTAGTGTTTGCTTTACAACGCATACAAATAAGTATCATTCAATTATTGCATTAAATATTAACAATCATTATCTATTAGTATTTTTCTTCTATTTTTACATATTAGGTATACCTTCTCCTTGAATCACTCTACCTATTAAAATTCGTTGCGTTCTTAGCATCTCTATACAGGGTGTAACAGGAGGGGTGGATCATCGTAAGTCAATCGATGGGGGACTTCAATACCTATCGATATAACCCCCATGTATGTTCAGCGATTTTCAATAGTTCCAAAGTTATTGAGATTTTTGTGATTTTTTTGTAAGAAGCCGGAATTCAGTATAAAAGTCTTCACTGTAGCTTAACTACTGGACCTGCTTGCATGATTTTTTTTCTAGAAATTGTTCAATAGTGGGTCTTCATAATTACGATACCGATTTGAGTCATAACCCTATCATACTGGAGGAAAAAAATAATTCTTCACAAAAGTTTTACGAATCCAATTGTGTCGATCAACTTTCAAAGCCTCCAGTGAAAAAAAAGTGCCTGTGTTTTTTTTCTAGAACTTATTTTAAAAACTACCTACATCCATGGATAGTATACCCTGAAAATTTCATACCGCTACTGCCAGAGCATCAGAACGAAAATTGAACGCGAATGGCACAGGTGCCATAAATCAGTGTTTTTATTTTTCATGTAAAACTTTAATTTTAAATTAAAACGATACGTTTCAGCAAATTTATGCTATGTTAGTAACATTAGTAGCAGTAATTTTACAGAATTGAAAATTTAAGGGGTGAAAATCAAACAAAGAAAATTTACATAATTTTTGTTAATAATTTTTTTTACAGTAAGTGTTCACAATGAGCATTATTATTGGCTATGCATATACTTTTTACAAAGGTTTTTCGGATGTTGCAAAATGCTAATACTACATTTTGCCTTATCACAATTTGGGCCCCTGAAAAATTTGACAAAAAAGAAGCATTCCACAACCTCCAAAAAAGATTTTTAGAAGGTCTATGCAGTATGCATAGCCAATAATAATGCCCATTGTGAACACTTACTGTAAAAAAAATAATTAACAAAAATTATGTAAATTTTCTTTGTTTGATTTTCGCCCCTTAAATTTTCAATTCTGTAAAATTACTGCTACTAATGTTACTAACATAGCATAAATTTGCTGAAACGTATCGTTTTAATTTAAAATTAAAGTTTTACATGAAAAATAAAAACACTGATTTATGGCACCTGTGCCATTCGCGTTCAATTTTCGTTCTGATGCTCTGGCAGTAGCGGTATGAAATTTTCAGGGTATACTATCCATGGATGTAGGTAGTTTTTAAAATAAGTTCTAGAAAAAAAACACAGGCACTTTTTTTTCACTGGAGGCTTTGAAAGTTGATAGACACAATTCGATTCGTAAAACTTTTGTGAAGAATTATTTTTTTCCTCCAATATGATAGGGTTATGACTCAAATCGGTATCGTAATTATAAAGACCCACTATTGAACAATTTCTAGAAAAAAAATCATGCAAGCAGGTCCAGTAGTTAAGCTACAGTGAAGACTTTTATACTGAATTCCGGCTTCTTACAAAAAATTCACAAAAATCGCAATAACTTTGAAACTATTGAAAATCGCTGAACATACATGGGGGTTATATCGATGGGTATTGAAGTCCCCCATCGATTG
Source organism: Maruca vitrata (assembly GCA_039566165.1). Taxonomy (NCBI): domain Eukaryota; kingdom Metazoa; phylum Arthropoda; class Insecta; order Lepidoptera; family Crambidae; genus Maruca; species Maruca vitrata. The sequence goes on from CM076930.1 coordinate 10,615,544, forward strand.
ACTTACGATGATCCACCCGTCCTGTTACACCCTGTATGTATGTATATAGAGACAGACAATTGGAAGCGACTTTTCTATGGTTTGTGGTTTCAATTTCCCATCTTCATTCAAACTAAACAAAAAAAACGCTTTTGTGTAAACTTTGGATTAATTTGAACAAAAATAATATCATCTCTCAAACTAAAGAAAAAAACTCTTTTGCATGCACTCGAGTTTTATTAACTTAAAAACAGCTCTCTACATGACTTCTATAAGTCGCATCACTTTCTCACAGGACACACACAGCACTAATATTTATTTTCGTAATGCCAACCCTACAGACGACACACTGACACGCTCATCGGCTAGACAATACGGATCCCGCCCGCGCAATAAATTAACGTCGCATCGGGCAGTTGCGTAATGCGATCATCAAAACAACCACGTCTCATATTATATTTCATTACGGACACACGGAACGGTAACTCAATCTTGGCCTAGTTGGCTGGTTGTATATGATTTTATAGTACTGATGATACTTCCGAGTGAACTTTACTTTTCAAACGAAGCGTGGAGATGCATATTGTACGGCGTCTGCCGATCGAATGGTATTTTTACCCGACTTCCACGGATATGAGAGTAATGTTTTTCGAGCATATAATTTGAATGTTCATTTCTTTCGGACGCCCTGCCTGCCGGATTTTGGTAAACGAGGTGTCATTTGGTCCATAACGATTATACATACATAAAATCACGCTTTTTTTCTCAGAGGGGTAGGCAGATATCACTTCCTGCCATGTGCTACGGTCCTGGCACACCACTTTAACTTCTTCAATGCATGACAAATTCCAATACCTCAGACGAAAAAATTTATTTCATCGAAAAATGTGCCAAAAAGAATTCTAATTTCTAATATCACAAACTTTTAATATACTACCAGACGAGGAAAAGTCAATAGACTCTTCATAAAATCTCAAGCTACACACTATTAATACCTGTTGGATATATTTATTATATCCTTTTGCAATATTTTTATGTTTAAACCATAAACTGACATATCCATACAAGTAAACTTTAATATATAAATTTACTTACCGTTGCTTATTTAACACTTATTCAAGGCGTGAAAGTGATTATCTTAGTATACAATTTGCATTTTATCATCATTTTCACCGTAATTCACACGTCTAATCTACTATAGGAAAATTTAAGACCACTTAGAGTGTATCTTTAGTACGAGTCATTCATATCATAGTGCAATACAGATAAAAAAAAACACCACTGAGTATTATAATAAGTACCACTGAGTATACACTATAAATATATTTTTGATTTATTACACGATCGACAGTTAACTTATTTGATAAAGCTCTGTACGTACGTGTCATTTAAGTAATTCCCATACAGAAACTAGTTATGTTGTATTTTTTCTCAAATAAAGGTATGTTTTAACATTTTTATTACCTCACAAGCGCACCATTCCTCTGGAATACTTGAGACAGATAAATCGATTGAGTGCATACATTACCTTATCAATAAAACGTCAATTTGTGTTCGCTAGTGCAAGCAATATGTCTGTCGATATTATCAATTGAGCACAGTTATATCCGAATCATCCGTAGTTATTATAATGATTAATGCGTATTGATAAATTTTTACATGTTACATGGCATATTGTTGTACTTTATACTTAATTTTATTTATTTAAAAGAAAATGTTTAATTAAAATTCATTTATTCAGACAAATCAGTCCAGCAAATAAAAAAACAGAAATTAAAGATTTATTTTGAAGTTGAAGTTTTATTTTTGGTATATCCCAATTTCAATGTGCCATCAGCGTTATTTGACCGAGACTACGTATCGACTTCCGTTGTTGACAGTACGCTTATCCTCACCTCAAACAAAACTCTACGTCTGCCGCCATCTATCGGCGAACGTTCGAACTAAACATCGACGGAGGAGACGGCACAAAATCCGTATTGTACATTGTACGTGCGCCACAACAAATGAGCAAACATTTGTCTACGGCTGAACGGCTAACGGTAGACTGGACGTCTAGCCCTGGATTAGGCAGATTAATAACAACACTAATTACTAAGTCTGGTACAAGGGCGGCTAACGTTTTTCTAATGCAGTCCGTTAAGAGCAGACCTTGTTGAGTAATGTCGTGTCACTGATAATACATAAAATCACCTACATCACATTTTTCCCCAGAGAGGTAAGCAGAGATCTCTCTGATACTTATAATTATCATAATTTTCATTGATTCAGTAATGCTTATCATCAAAATAATCGAAATGATAAAAGTAGATTTTCAGTGATAAACATATCAGATACGCAATATTTTAGATTCAAAGAAATAATTCGTCTGTGATATGAGTATGTTATTACATACATACATACATAAAAATCACGCCTTTTCCCTATGTTATTATTACGTATGTTTGAAAAGACTTGCATTTCAATCACATATCATCACATAGATTTTAAGCTATGCCCAAACGGGTATATTGTGTTACCAACTGTTACACATTCATGAATGCAAATAAAAACTTTGACTTTGACTTAAATTTATAATAAGCAAAGTAATGTAGTTAAACAATAGATAATCTTGACTTAGGTAAGAAAAAGAAATCAATAAATACTGTGTAAACAATTAGTCTTTTATTTATTGTCTGACTCCAAAAAAAGGAAGAGGTTTCCCAATATAATTTTCAAATTCTAAATTTACCTTCAGCTTTAATAGCATAAAAAATAACAAATAACCAAAAAAGCGGTTTCTCATTTCAAATGTATTGCTTTTTTTATTTTTAAAGCTGTAACATTCATCAATTCTCGTTTAAATAGTCGCGTACAAACACGCGCAAAAAGCGGTGACACCTACGGTATAGTATCGCAAATACGCCTTCAATTCAATAAGAAAGGGCGATTTCTGCATCTGTATGATATCGATATTCACTCGGCAAGATCGTCGACTGCATGTGCCCACTGCACTCTTGTGATATATATAAGGCGTCCGACTGATTTCAGCCATGGCGGCCGATCTCAATTGAGATCAGCCAAGTGCGCAGGACATATTATAGTGCACAAGTGTACGCGCAAACACAGGTGCACTCTCTGTTCCCTTACTCTCATAATTCGGTGAGAAGGCAATCCGACATGACCGATGAGAGATCGGGCGCAGGACCACCGGCTTAACGTGCTTTCCGAGGCACGGGCGTTCAACCGCCAACTTCCTAACTCCGGGCTGAGTAATTTCATTACAGAAAAACTCACACAAATTTTGCCCGACCCCGGACTCGAACCTGGGACCTCTCGGTCCTAACGCAGCACTTGCTACCAATAGACCAACGAGGCAGTTACTCTTGTGATACTCAGAAGCCGACACCGAGGCGCATAGATCCGAGATATAAATCGCTTCTCGCCGAGCCGGCGAGCCTTTCTCGGAAACTTGTGAGAATGTGTACGTACAGTTCTTATTCTTTTTTTTTTTTTTCAAACAATAATCTCGGAATCCGGAATACTTGGCGACGTGAAATATTCTTAAACGCTCTGTAGAATAGTGTTTTACGAGCGTAATAATACTGTTACTACAGATAATACTATTACAAGGAAACTCTTTTGGGAAGTTTTGCTTATCCGAATTCAGTATTTCAATAATGTAGCGAAAACTTTACTTTATTTTTAGTGTGTTGATATTGTGCCTTACTTACCTTCTTTGGAATTACCCTACTATCTTAGGTATTAGAATTTCAAATACATGGAAAATTTACCATAATGTAAGTACCGTAAAATACTTGTTTTTAGGATTCCGTACGTGGAAAAATGAATCAAGCCCTTTTTTCACGGAAACGCGGGAAGTTATCAAAATATGTATGTTAATGAATATTCTGAGTCAATGTAATAGAGACATTTGTTTTTTTTTAATTACCTGTCTTGCACAAGTAAAAGTTTATGCAGAACCCTCGGGGTTTTACTACGATTCTCAATCGGCCGTCTTTTTGATAAAAGGATTAACCTTGTAAACAGACATGCTACACATATGTATGTTTGTAGTATGTATACTTCACTACATAGTATAAAGTAAAGTCGATTCCCGTGTCTGTCTCTCCCTATGTGTGTGCATAAATCTTTAAAACTACATAACGGATTTTGATGCGGTTTTTCAAAAGATTTATTTATTTATTTGTCCTAATACAATAGTGTACCTAAATAAAAACCATGCAATTATAAATTACTTATTACATACATATCTAATTATATTCAAACATATAAAGGGAAACTCGTGATAGAGGAATTTAAGAGGAAGGTTTTTATGTAAAATTTTTCCAAAGCAAAGCGAGGTCGAGTAACTAATGTTTTATACAAACACGTATCTAAACCATTTTAGGATAAACCCAGCTCGATTTATAACCCCAAATACCTTATCCTCTCTCATCCAACGTTTCACAACATTAATATTGAACGGACTCCTTGGAAATGACCGAGTTCTCATGGGAACACGGCGAGACTTGTTTGACCAATTCCGAATACCGAACCTTGCACCTTCCGCCGATATTTACGATCCTGACGTGATAAGTAACAAGTTTTACTTCATTACTTAAGGCAAGTGACAGAGTCAATAATTTCTTCTGAACATTTCTTTCTCAGGTGGGAGACATTTTGTCGACCGGTTGCGGTTACCACCATACAGTTGTGTAAAACCCGCCAAGTGACTCTGACCTCTCTCGGTCAGGTCGCGTTCCGGGATCAGCACTGTACGAACCGGAGCCAGGGGGGACCATTGGTGCGGCAAGCGCCGGACCAGTGGAGTCTTAGCGGCGGTATTGTGCGGGCGGAGCGGGTCAGCCCGCCGACCAGGGAGACCCGTAGACACGGGGGCCCTTCCGTCCGGCGGACTGGTCAACTCCGACCCGCACAGCTCAATACCAATGCGAGACTCCACGCCTTGTCTCGTTGTTGCCGCAGCAGTGGTCTCCTTTTTCACGGCTTTCAGGGTGAGTGCGACAGGCTCAATATGGTCTATTGTGCCTGTCGACCTCATATTTGGATCTCACTACCGCTTACCATCAGGTGGAGTGAGGTCATCTTGTTAGCCTTTTTATAAAAAAAAAAAAAAAAAAAAAACAATATGGGCCGATCAAGATAACTTGCAGGTTCCGTTTAACGCGTTATTTATATAAAATTATATATAAAAAAATTGGGACATTTCCACATACGGCCATACTCGTATTACCCCCAACTAAGCAGAGCTTCTACTATGGGCGTCAGAGATTGATAAATACATACATATCATCATCATCATCATCTCCGCGTTTTCCCGGTTGCATCCTTGCCGAGCCCGGGGTCCGCTTTCCTACTTCTATCTCTCCACTTCGCGCGGTCTTCGGCATCCTTCACGGAGAGTTTGTTGGCACGCATGTCATCCACTACGACGTCAAGCCAGGCCTTCTTGGGCCTTCCCCTTCTGCCGGGACCTGGCGGTAGCGACATAGCTAGACACTTGTTCCCTACGTAGTTTGCCGGTTTCCGTAAAACATGACCGTACCAACGTAGGCGGCACTCTTGCAATTTGTCAGCGATGTCTCGAACATGAAGGCTGCCGCGAATACGGGAGTTCTTTACGCGATCTGCTCGCGTAACTCCCGACATCCAGCGCAGCATCTTCATCTCCGTGACCCGCAGTTCCTGCTTGTGCCGTTCAAGTACTGGCCATGCTTCACTGCCATATAAGAGAACAGGCCTAATGATGGATTTATAGACCTGTCCCTTCAGCTTAACCGGCATTTTAGGGTCGCAAGTGACGCCGCTCACCTCCCGCCATTTATCCCACGCAGCAGCAATGCGTGCCTTGACGTCGGAGTCGATGTCGCCGTTCGCGTGGAGTACAGATCCCAGATACTTGAACCGGTCCGTGCGCTCGACCGTGTTTTCGCCTATGCGGACGGACATGGGATCTGTAGTGTTGCAGGCCAAGTACTCAGTCTTCGCCACGTTGAGTTTCAGACCCCGTTCTCAAGCGATTCCTTCCATGTGTTAACACGTCTCACCAGCCGTCCCCTGTCCGAGTCCACCAGCGCGATATCATCAGCATACATAAGTAGCCATGGTGGCTGCTCATGGTGGTCTCTGATGCTGTCTGACAATACGTCTAATATCAGGCTGAAGAGGAACGGACTCAGGACGGAGCCTTGGTGTACTCCGACGGTTATACGGAAGGGCAAAGTGTCGCCAACAGCGGTCCTAACTACAGAATCCGAATCACAGTACATGTCTCTAATGATATCAACATACGTTTCTGGCACTCCCTTGGACCTCAGGGCCCACCAAATCATCGCACGCGGAACACAGTCGAAGGCCTTCTCCATGTCCAGAAATAGGAAGTGGAGAGGCGTGTTCTTCGTCCTGTATTTCTCCATGATGATTCTTAGGGCAAAAACGGGGTCCATAGTCCCGTGACCGGGGCGGAAACCATATTGACATCCAGAGACAGTGCACTCCTGACGGATTCGAGAGTCTACTATCCGCTCGAATAGTTTCATGGTGTGGGACATGACCTTTATACCGCGATAACTACCGCACTCTTGCACTGATCCCTTGCCCTTGAAGACCGGGGTGATAACACTCAGTCTCCATTGGCAAGGAATCCCGCCGGTGCTGAGTATGCGATGATAAATACATACATATATATTTTATAAATACAAAAATCACACCCTGACACTGATGTTCATCACACAAATATTTGTCCTGAGTGGGAATCGAACCCACGACTCTCGGAACCGCCAGGTAGGGTTCCACCGAGCCAGTCACATGATGACAATGATGTCTATTTCATTATTTTTGATCAATATAATAAGTATAGAACAAGTAAGAGATAACAGCCGAAGAAGAATAATAGTCAATCTAAATAATTTGATTCATTTCCTATCTGTAAAAATATAGTAAAATGTTACGAGAGACAATAAAGACACATGCATTCATACGTCGACTCGAATTAGCATACTATGACGTCAAAGTATCTACGAATGCGTCCGTAGTAATTTAAATGGGTTTAGGCTTGTCGTTTTAGAATTTTTTACTTTGTCATGTCACATTGACTCTACAAAACCAAAGAATTGATGTACAATAAAATAAACTTACAATAAAAAATATTCCATTAGCTAGAGTGAGCACAAAAGAAAATTGGGTTGCTATTTATGGCTTTATATTTGAACAAACTTGTAAAACAGATACAACAGACCTTCCTAATGTCTGAAACAAAACTAATTTTACGGATTAATTTCGCGAGTATTGTTATTCTAAACATATTATTTAGAGACCTGACGTTTCGAGCTTACAGCGCTTATCGTCACGTCGATGCAACTCATACACAACACGTCACGGGCAAGTCTTGCCCGCTGCAATGAGCTCGCAACGTCGGGTCTCTAAATAAAATGTTAAGAATAATAATACACGCGAGTTTAATCTGTTAAATTAGTTTTATTACAAATGTATATGCAAATAATAAATACTATTTGTAATGTTTTTTTAACATAATTTGGTTCAATTCCAATCCAGCCATCACAGCTGGACAGGCTGCAACAAACCTAAGAACGTGGGTACGCGTAGGCGGTTGTGCGGAGGAACACTCTTACAATAACACGCCCCTTAGGAATGAACGGGTGAGGTCCAGGGAAATAAGTTTTTGTTTTTAAATACAATTTCCCGGGAAATATGATAATAATTTCCACTAAGAGGTCGTAATTGAATTAAAACTTTCAGAGCTTTTACTAGAGCATGGAAAGTTCAAGTTGATCATTATTATCTTTGTCTATTTTTTGTGCGGATACACCATTATACCATTTTTATTGTGCAGTTATTATTGCACCGTTCATAAATAAAATTCTTTAAAATTATACACATACATACATTTTTCTTCACGCGTTATATTTTATTATCATAACACCGTCGCGTCGCCTAGTAAGTACAACATAAATATAAGGTTATTTATATCTCTAATCCGCATCACGTAGATATAGAATACCTAACTAGCACCGTGACGTTTCACACTAAGCCGTATCATCTATTATTCAATTCAGCGCGACCGGTAGTTAAAACAAGTGTCTAGTTACTAACCGTCGATTATTTATTCAACTATGAAAATGCACTTGTGCACGAAACTTGGAGTCGGCGTACGTTCAGCGATTCAGCCAGCCTACACGGGCGATATTAAAGTGGGGATGGGGGGTGGCAATCTACACACCAACGCCACCCACCGCCCGGCGACTAATTTCCGACTGAATAGTGTACGGATTCCAGTTTTAATAGTATTTTCATATTTCATTGGGGAAATACAGTGTTGACGGTCCAAGGAGACTTACCGAGATGGTTCGAGATTAAGTTTCGGACGGTCCGTTTAGGCGAGGAGGAAATAAGTTTGTGCTATACTAAGGTAATGCTGTTTCTTCTTTGAGATTTCATGTCTTTACAGCAAAGCAAATATTGGTTTCACTATGATGTACCCTTATGTACTTAACAGTTCATTGGCAATTTGTAAACCATGCTTTTGCTTTTTTATTGCTTTGTTATTATTAATTGGGAAGTTTTTAGGTGTTTTTATATTACTTGTCCTCGTTTAATCAAGTTTCTAATAGGAAACAGCAGTGTATAATGTACATCGCTTTGTCACAGGAAGTAATTACATTAGATAATGAGTATATTCGACCGAAAAAAATATGTCACTACATTTAAGTTTGAAACGATCCCACGTCAGTTTCCGAGTCATAAAAACTGTGCAGTGAAGAGTTACGATCTGTTAACACAGACCGACGCGAATGTCGGTCACAAAAGTATGCGAGGAACACTAAAAACGAAATTAGCTCCATGCTTTTCATTTCTTGAACTGATGTACTGCATTCATGTTTAAGTGCTAAGAGTATTTTGTGAACATCATCATCATCAGCCCATATACGTCCCCACTGCTGGTGCACGAGCCTATCCTAAACCGGGGCGATAGGGCTTTAGTCAACCACCCTGGCCAAGTGCGGGTTGACTACACAACCTATGAATTTCTTCGTAGGTGTGCAGCTTTCCTCACGACGTTTTATTTTACCGTTTAAGCGTCGAATAATCGTACATATGAATTTCAAATTTGAAAAGCACAGTGGTACGTGGCGGGATTTGAACTAGCGACCTTTAGCATGGCAAGCAACGACCGTAACCACTCGGTCATCGACGCACTTTGTGAACACCGTAATTATATTCCAATGAAGACAAGCAAGTATCTTAAACATAGCTTAGGTACGCTCAGACTTACACCAAACTTATTAAACTTGGTCTTTACTTTGAACAGACATTACAGCTATGCGAATAATCAGAAATAAAATGTTGCTAAGCCCTGAATAAAGATTCTTACTTATACCATCAACAATCAACTCAAGTGTTTTACCTACCTCATTCATTATTATATTAGGGATAACACTGGATAAAAATGTTGCAGATTTTGGAAACATATTACATACTACATTCATTACAGTGATAACGATACGTGATCATTCATTAGCAATGTTTCTAATAAATTTATTTATTATTAATTAAAATTTCAAATATAATTATACTTTAGAAAACTGAAAGTGTCCGGGATATTTACCAAGTTGATTTGTTTGTAAATATCCCGGACACTTTCAGTTTTCTAATGTATGTAACCATGACAGTTTAAAATTATAATTATACTTCCCAGAAGGAAAAAGTAAATATTGATAAACTCAGTTAATTAGCAACTTCATAGAAGCCAAGAACAATAAAATGGTACCTAATCAATTCCTATCGCTAAACCACAGACGGATCCGTTTCACGAATTGCGATCGAATCAAACAAAAAAAGACTATTCACGATCCCCTGTCTCCGTAATCTCCGTTGCTTAATCATTAAAATACCTTTGAATTTCTCATACCAATCAGGCGGTGCATTGTCTCAGATAAAACATACCTGAAAAAGAAAAGAAAAGGTATTAATTCTGCTGAACAAAGATTTATCAAGGGCTCGATTCCAATTTACAAACGGTTATAATTTTAAGGCGAAAGCTGACGTTTTATCGCAATTTCATCGTCTTCAGGTCGTACCAAGCGGCGATAAGTTCCTTTCAAACGGCCTTGCCAGTCTGACCTTTTTGTTTTAGCCGGTTGAATTATGCACTGCCAGTGGAACATACCACTATAGTAGCAGGTTTAATTGTTGGAACGCTTTAACGATTTCTTATGTACGATACTTTCGATACGAACGATTATTTCAAAATAGCAAAAACGTATTCGAATATAATAAGAAGATCTATTCTAATAATGTAACTTTGAGATTTCGGAAAAATTTACTTCGTAGTTAAATAAGAAACAGTCCTCTCAAACAATAAAAAAAAAAAAAAACCTTTTATTTCTCAAAATCTCATGTAGTACAATTTTTGAGTCACCCCAGTAAGTAATGTAATACTTGTGTTGGGGTAGACTCGCTCTTTCCTATTTAATCTGCAATCAGTTTTAGACTATAAGCAGATTTGTTCTGTCCCTAAAAAAATCCCTAAAACTTGTTGAAAATAATTCTAACATCGTCTATGGAAAAACGTCTAAATACGTAGTTTTCACAATCAAAGTAACTTAGTGAATGAGTTGTAACAGCATTTAGTTAGGTCTGTGTTCATAAGACACGACGCTACGCCACTTCCGCCATAAACTATGTTCCACGAGACATATAAAAAGTGAATTAGCATTTTTGTGCAGCACAACAGTTGACCAAGCAGTGCACTAATGTCCGAGCAGTAGCGTGCAACACATTAATGTCATTAGTTAAAGCGGAGGTGGCAGCCTGGCCAGGGTAGGGCTGCCTAGTTCAGTTTAACTGAACTAGAATAAAAATTACATATGTAGCTCCTCACAAACATAAGTAGGTTACCTATGTCTGGGAGACACTGACTTTGTAATTGGAATTACGTCCTTATTTACAGACTTGCGGGTGAGCGGAACGTTCACATGTATTTTGTAATTAGTATTAAAGGTAATTACGTAAATACGTTACAAAATATAATAGTAAGAGTATAAAAAAAGTTGACATTGACACTTGATATGAAAAAAAAAAACATTAAATAAATGTTACGATAGCAAACACATAAAACATTATGATGGTGCACCATAAATAAGTAAAATAGTAATTCATCTTACCAAATCAGGAACAACAATCACAAACATTCAATTAAAACACAAGTTAAATAGTCAATTCAATTGCCTGTACTTTGAGACCTATATGTATGTTTTCAAATATCAAATTGCTTCAAAGCAAGAGCAAACCTAGGTTTAACATTCACACTGCGGCGTGGGTATCAAGCTTACATCAATCTAGAGTTGCAAATGCCAACCCTATTCGCTACCTATTTGTGGGCGTCAGGACCGAGCCTCCGTGCTACCTTTGACTTTAAAATGTTAACTAGCCCACTACTTAATTGAAAACGTGGGTAATAACTACACTCACAGGCACAATTAACCGCCCACCTTGTATTTGCTTAAATTTTCGGAAATGTCCAAACATAAACCACATTTTATGAATGATCCGTTATAAACTTAATTTAAGACAAAAAATAAAACGAAGGTTTGATTTAAAAAAGTCGTTTAATAGGGCATTATTACAAAAATCGATATTTTCGAAGTATCGACGAAAAATGTAAATATCGAATTTTGAGAAAAAAGAAGGTCAAAGTAAAACAATATTAAAATTTAATAATGGGCGTTGCTCCTCCTACCCCTTATGACTTCTAGGAGCCGGTATGATAGTCCATCCATGACATCTTGGATATCTGATTGGGGAATAATGTGCCACTCCTCTACCGCAGCCGTTTTGAGTTCTCCAATAGACGTTGGGGCTGGTACTCTCGCTCAAACATGTCTTTTGAAGTTGTCCCATATGTGTTCAATTGGGTTGAGGTCGGGACTGCGTGCTGGCCATGGCAAAACTTGAATTTCGGTCTCATTAAGGTACTCAGTAACCAATTTTGCGGTATAGCAACGTGCATGTCATGCATTAATCTAAAGTTGTCACCAATAAATGGTGCGAACGGTATGACATGTCCTTGGAGAACTTCTTCCACGTATTTTTAAGCATTTACACTGCCTCTGTCAAACAATACAAGGTCGGTACGAGGCTCGTAAGTGATGCCTCCCCAAACCATAATAGAGCCTTCTTTGTAACCCACTGTTTCCGATATAGCGCAAGGAGCAAACCTTTAATTTGGGTGTCTGTAAACAGGCTGGCATCCATCTGGACCTTTTAAGGCTATCTGCTCTTATCTGAGAACAGTATGACCTTCCATTCTTGTACAGTCCACTCAGCATATTCTCGCGCAAAAGCAAGTTTAGCTCTACGGTGTTGTGCGAGCAGTTCTGGGGCGCGAGCTGGACGAAACGCCCTCAGATATCCTTCTGCCAGTCTTCTTCTTATCGTACGTCCACTAACACTGAGGTTTTGTACTTCAAAAAGACGAATTTGGGCTTCAGTAGCGGTGGAAAAGTGATTTCTTAACACGTTGTCGACAGCGAAGCGGTCTTCTCGAGCCGAAGTGCATCGCTGTCGACCTTGAACTGGCCTGAGGGTGTATGAACCTATCTCCCGAAATCGTCTGATGGCATCCCGTATGGCAGTTCGTGGTACACCGAGTGCACGAGGGATGCAACGTTGGCTGTACTCAGCGTCAGTAAAGGCAACTGCCCTGGCTATACCAGTTGCATCGGGTGGCATTTTTTGCAGTCACAAACAACAAACTAACACTACAAACCCAAATTAAACAATAAAAACACACTACAGCAGAAAAAAATAGGAAATGAACACACAGTAACACAACTGCAATAATGTCAAACAACGACTATGTTCCAAAAACCCGTCATTGTCACAAATTAACGAAACCAAATGAGGGTATAGGTGTTTAATTTATTGCAAGACTACCCACTTAACAAAAAACAAAACATTTGATAAGCCATAGTAAACCAAAACTATCAGGGAAGCGAATTTTAAAGGTGGGCGGTTAATTGTGCCTGTGAGTGTATGTTCATAAACCGATATATCTTCCAAGTAACGGGATGACATTAGAGCTGAAGCCGTCATGAAACATTTTCATTCGCACAAAAGACTACATTAACAGAATTAGACCACTACATGTTCAATGTAGAAGATCTTTACTCGATACGATGACTCGATATCGCCTATGTAAATATGTATATGAAAAACTTGTACAGCGCCCCTGGTGATTACGCTAGGAACTATAATCGGTCGTATGAAAAAAACAACTCGATAAGTTTTTAACGTATGTAAGTTTTCGATAGCCAACTCATGGTACCGCTACTTATCCCTATTAATAATCAAATAATTATCTGCTAACGTATTTAAACTATTCAAACAATATTCTGTACTTCACAGATAGTAGATATTTAAAGCGGATTAGTCGAGCAACTTTGAAGTTCTGCATTTGATATCCGCAACTGAAATTGATTTCCGTTTTGCGAATTGAGATTATCCGTCGAGATATTTGTGAAGGTTTTGAGACAATACCTATGTGTAATGCTGTTAAGTAGTTAGATTTCGCGTCTATTTGCTTATTGATTGATTTAACATTCACTGTTTCTATTCAACTATGATAAAAAATATGTGTAGGTAGGTAATGTGAATTAAATAAAATTATGATGACTAAAACGGCTATTGCACATGAGCTAACCAATGTAAATAACAATTCTATTAGCGTTTGTTTGATGTAAGTCGATCCATTTTCCTCAATAGCAGCAGTGGAACATTATATATATTATATGACATGATGATGCAATTTACAATTACTTCTTCAATGCATAGCGTGAAAACAGTAGATATTTTAAGATTTTTTTATTTTTAAGAGATATTTTACAAAAATTATTAAGGGATAAAATTACTGTCATTGTTTACGTTGTAACATAGTTAATTTCGTTATCATAGGCTAAGAATAATCCAATTTTGAAATATTTTGCAAAAGTATTACACAATATTTAAAATGACCTGGGTATTAATGTCAAATATAATACATATTCAGGATTGTTAAACTCAAAAAAACATATTATGTACTATTTTCTTTATGTTTATGTGGTACTTATCATGGAGACTTTATTAGTATTGATATATAATAAAAAAACTAGGCATGCAGTCATCTGCAACTGCAACCGGCAGGTGCATATAACTTAAGGGAAAGTACCTAAAAAAGGTAGTGTGACTACCTCGTCCGTCATAGAGACAAGTCCAGGCAATGAATATGGATCACCGTATGAACTAAGTCTCATGTTTAATCTGTTGTTAATAGTCTTCTCTATTTCTTGAACATGGACACCGTCACACTCTTGATATTGTTATAACAATGTATTTTTTTTATTTATCTATAGAACATGAAGAGCGTAATCTATTTGATTGCCTAAAAGGTATTATTTGGTGCCATTTTAAAACGAACACTATATAAATACTCTTTTAGTTCAAGAAGCGTGGTACAACTTCCTGAGTACTAATTAAGTTTACTCTACTTACTTGAAACTACTGTGAAAGGGTGAACCTGACTTATTGAATTACTCATTTAAAGTTAACTCAATTAAGACTTCAAAAAAATTTATCGCGTCCAAAATGAACTAAAATCAGAGATAATTTGCATTTGGTCGAGCCTAAAAAAATATTGACAAAAGTCAGAATGAATGTAAATCGTGATTTTAATAACAATTATATTTTCAATTAACTGCTATGTTCACCTTTAAAGCCCATCTGAGGGGAGACGGGGGGCAAGCCGCCCGGGGCGAAGGAAGCCCTCGTCAATTTGTTATAACTTACTCACGAACTTAGTTCAAATTGGAAATACGTTAGGATAACGAATTTGATCTTATCTCGATTTTAAATGTGATTTAGTAGAGATCTTTGTGTTTATTACTAAAATCCATTTAATGATTTGGTAAGATAATTTTATACGATGTGCAATGCAATAGATTAAATAATTACAATCATGTCTAAAAATTAAATCTAGGTGTACAAGTTACATACTTTTAAAATTTTACCTACCATACACAATCACATAATAATCTGAAATAAAACAATATGACCGTTGTAAAAAGAAAATATTATGTACTTCCAAGACGAACAAAATGTAAAATAAAAACCGCATAATTTTCATTGTCAATGACAGCCGCTCAAGTAAATAAACAACAAGAATGCCTAAAGTCCAATAAAAGGTCGGCAGCATACAAGGTATTTTATCAATTTGACTAACAAATCGATAAGGTCATTGACAGGTTTAAGTTCAAAAACATTCATGTGTAAATTCCAAATGGAAACACCGTGCTTCCGAAATAAAAACAAAAAAAAATAGGAATCGTTTCGTACATGGTTCATACCGAGGCTACGAGTATTCGTAAAAATCCTAATGCATTCGAAATGTTGTACCAGAATCCGTTTCAGGCAGAGTGACTTGAATAAGAATGAGGTCAAATTGGATCAGGGAAAGATAAATTCTATGCTAGGTGCACAGTTATATCGTACAAAACTCATATTTATTTGCATTTACGCAGTATTATATGAAACAATAACTTTTACTTCCTTATCTACGCTAAAAAATAAATTGAAATACTATTCGTTTCACCAAAGCAAAGAGAAAAAAAAAGAATCTAATTCTTCGCCGTTCAGTTGAAACTTAAGCGCCTAATTAAAAACGCATCACTGGCATTCAACCTACGATACAAGACCAAAATACAGTGCTCTATATGTCTGTCAGTCTGCGAATCCAGAGACATGGCAACAAAAAAATAATCACCGATTCCGAAGTATGGCAGAAATTTGCGCCGACACGCACGCCCAAGTGAGCGGCCCCTTTATTTGACAGCAAATTAATAATCACCAACGGGACCGGAACGGCCTAACTGACATCTGCGCCGGTGGAACTTCACCTCTATAATGTAATGTATAAAGTCGAACGCAAACGTTCGTTGGCAAGTCGGTGTTCTTATTCAATTTTAATCCTTACGCCTTAAAACATTAAAGCGTAAATCGGGTACGGGAACGGAGGTGATAGGATGTAATTTATCCGGGTTAGAGCGCTGCGTTGCCACTCCGGGTGCGGTGTGACCGAGACGACCGCGGCTTGTGTCTTGGGAAAGAGGAAGACGAGAGTGTTTTTGTTGTTGCGTGCAGTAGTCATTAGTCGCCGGCCGCGGCGTTCGGCGTGAGGTGCGATCGCAAAAGTCGTAAGCGTCGTTTGTCCATTAATTTCGAAGAGGACATGGAACTCTCATTGCTCCCCTTCGGCAAATAGCTTTCAGCGTGTTATGAGCTCGCAGAACAATTATATTAACGAACGTTTTGAATAGATTGTAAACAATTGTGAAATTAATTAGCAATTAAGTAAAGCATTGATAAGGATTCCGTAAGCCTTTGCTTCTTGAAAGTTTCCGCTTCATCACGAGATAATTTAATCTTCCATAGTGGAGTGACAATTTCTTAGAACACCGTTATCATCATTTTACCCAACATTAGCGCAAGTGAATCTTACTGCGCAATTCCAAAGGCTACTATTTTACTTATGAGCCATCAAGTCAATTGTAGAGTGACCTCTTCTAGCAGAGTACTCTAATCGCAGTACGTAACACCGGTAACAACAGTAATTGCATTACTTACTTAACCCACTTTTAGTGAGCAGCAATGATATGATAATACCATACAGCACGGTACGGCAGATGTATGACGTCACTACTTCAGACTGGCCAGAATTGATAACCCCAGCTGTTTTGATGCAAGTAATTATTAAGATAACTTCTTTATTTACTTTTTACACGGCAAAACATTGTACACTTATATAATTATATCAGCATTCAAGGCTATTCTGTTAAGGAGACAAAACAAATGACACTAGAATTATACAAATATACTTGAGTTAACTGTATTATATCGTACATATTACACATGGGGTAATAAATACATACATTGGCAAATTTGCGGTTGACGTATTTTTACATGCCGAAAAAGCGTATTAAAAGAGGGATAGAGACGTTTAGAAGATCAAAATGTATCTACTTAAATAATGTCTATATTGATAAGTATTCTAAAAACAAAATTTAGGAAGAGGACAGAAATGTATACTTTAATACATATATATATAAACTAGCGAGATAAATAATTATTATCAGTTGCCCACAACCACGACTAGATAACATCAGTTCAGCACTAATTGATATTTATTGCAAACATAATAGGAAACGTGTTCAATAAAACTAACTTACTGTAAAATAAACTACAAAATTGATAAAAAAAAATTGATGATACCTATTTCCATTTTGAAATTGTCATTAGAGCTTTATATAGTATTAAAATTAAAACAACAAATAAAATACTGTATTAACGTATTTCGATACAAACAAGACATCTCAGTATTCTATTGAATATTCATATTTTTATGGCTAATGGATCCCAAAATTGAACACCTGATATTGACTTTGATTGAAACTTTGCCCAAACTATTTTGGCATGTGCCCCAGAAAACGGAATATATTTCGCTCGTAGGATGAAAACTTGTCTATTTTTGTATAAGGGACATTGAAGAACGTACAATTCCCGGAATGGGTGGAAAACTCATCGAAACCAGTACAATAACCCTTACAACGATTATTATGAATAGAAAAAAGATGCAACATACATAAAATCACGCCTTATTCCCAGAGGGGTAGGCAGAGATCACTTCCTGCCATTTGCTACGATCCTGGCACACCACTGTCGCTTCTTTCACATCCATCAATCTCTTCACGCATGCAATTTACTCTAAAATCTTATTATATACTTTAGAATCATGCACACTCACTACGCGTCTGTGACCATAGAGTTTGGAAGCGATCACGAGCTATCTACTAACTACATACTTAATACTAGTTGTGCCAGAGACTTCGCCCGCGTTTCCCCCCCTTTTTTTACATATTGTTTCTTTGCTCCTATTGGTCGCATCGTGATGTTTTTGTAGCCTCAAGCCGTCTTCGATATATGGTCATTCCAACACAAAAATAATGTTTCAATTCGAACCAGTAGTTCCGACATTATTGCGTTCAAACAAACAAAATCCTCTTCAACTTTATAATACTAGTAAGATTATTCCGAAAAAAAACGTACATAGAGAATTAATTTAGCCTGTCCTCCAACATTTGTTTCATAGAACTAAACTTTGTAAGACGGCATGTTCGTACAACAAAAGGCACGCGTGTCCTTGCGCCGGCGCCGGCCCGCTCGTCCGTGACATCTGCCACAACCGTATCGCTCTACATCGCCTTATCTAAACACATCTAGCCTTATCTTGCCTATACGTTATCTTCGCTAACTAATATCATCATAAGCCCAGCACAAAATAACTTGGCTACTAACGACGGGCATTGTTTATGCACAAAATAAATTACCCCCTTCGCAATGCCCCATCCGCGTCTTTCTGACAGTCGGATTCCGAATATCTATGCTCCATCATCAGCCCATATATGTCCCCACTGTTGGGGCACGAGCCTATTCATAACTAGGGGGATCAGGCCTTAATCAAACAAAACAAAATTAAAGTGAAGCGAGGGCGGGTGTAATATAAATGCTGCTTATCCCATACTGATTGACCACTTATTGAAAACACAATTCGAAACACCTACAACTTGTTATTGTTATCGCATTGTTCAGAATAAACAAACGGTTTATTTTCGCGGAAAACTGCAACATCTTTGGTTTACGCTGAACGTGGATTTCAAATGTGAACTGCAACTGCAAACAATGCTGGTCAAAACAACAAATATTTTTTGAAGTATTTGTTACTCTCCTCGTGATTAGTAATTACTTAATGTATCATTTGTATACTTACCACTAAAACTAATTAATTTTTGCACAGTAAATATAGCCTGAACTAATATAATTTAAAGAAATTGCTTTTTTTTTTTTTTTTTTGTGGGACTCTCGCTGATAGCCTGCTCGAACCTCGGCTCAGGGCGTTGCTAGGTCGGTCCCTAATGCGGACGTAGGTTTGAGGGGAGAAACGACCCGGCACGTGCCGGTATCGAGTAGTTAAAAGAGACGCGGAAGCTGCGGGGCGGACACGCGACGTTCTAGGACCCCGCCGGCGGGGTCGGAATAACGGACGGTTATTTGAAGTGTGTTGTGTCGCGAGCTGTTGGGCCTGCGTAATGGCATCATCGGGCTCCAGAATTATATTCCTGGGACGTCGCCTCTTTCGTGGGCCTACGGTGGGATCGTAGTCAGCGGCCGAGACCACCAGACTGTTCGGATGATGTGGGGCGGAGTTAAAATATTTGAGAGAGCATAGCTTGAAGTACTGCGAGATGGTCGGCAGTTTCAAGTCTATGTGTAAGTTTTCATTACGCATATACCAGGGAGCGCCCGTGGCTTTGCGCATGAACCTATTTTGAATAATTTGTAGCTTTTTAATGTTAGAGGGAGCGGCGTGTCCGAATGCGACACTCGCGTATGACATGATCGGCCTAATACAAGTAGTGTAGATTCTAACCTTAGTCCTAAGGGAGAGTTTACTCTTTTTGTTTAGAACGCAATGTAATCTGCCTAAAGCGAAAGCGGCGCGGTCGCGCACCGTTTTAATATGATGTTGGAACGTTAATCCGCGGTCGAGATGAACTCCTAAGTATCTTACTCGGCGCTCCCAAGGGATCGCCTTTCCGAACATGGTGATGGGTGGATTACGCGGTGGGAAATGTAGTGCACCGCTCGAATAGTACTGCAGCGCTCTTATCGGGGTTGACTTCGATTCTCCATTTGGTGAACCACTCGCCGAGAATGTCAGCGGAGCGTTGGAGGGTACGAGCTATGGGCTTTGCCGTGCGGGACGAACAGTACAAC
Source organism: Maruca vitrata (assembly GCA_039566165.1). Classification (NCBI taxonomy): domain Eukaryota; kingdom Metazoa; phylum Arthropoda; class Insecta; order Lepidoptera; family Crambidae; genus Maruca; species Maruca vitrata. The sequence goes on from CM076930.1 coordinate 10,635,407, forward strand.
GCCGTGTCGTCCGCGAACAGCGCTAGGTGGGGTTGTAGGGGGGAGGGTTTGAATTTGGGGAGATCGCCGGTGTACAACGTGAATAGGATCGGCGAAAGCACCGAGCCCTGCGGCACACCGGCTGTGAGGGGGTGAGGCGCGGAGAGCGCTCCGTCTATTCGGTAGCGGAAATGACGATTCGACAAGTAGTCTCGTAAGATGAGCACGAGCCTGTCGGGCACCTCCATTTGGTAAAGCTTGTATAGTAAGCCATGGTGCCAGACTTTGTCGAACGCTTTCGCCACGTCGAAGAAGAGCGCACCCGTCCTGCGTGGGCGGGGGCGGTTTTGATTTTCAAGAATATGTTCTACTATGCGATGGACTTGTTGAACACATGAGTGTTTGGCTCGAAAGCCGAATTGTTCGTCGGGTAAGAGTGATTTAGATTCGGCAAAGTCTCTGAGACGGCTATGAATAATCCGCTCGTATAGCTTGCCGATAGAACTGAGAAGGCTTATGGGTCTGTAACTAGTCGGCTCGGCCGTCGGTTGCCAGAATCAACAGCTTATATCCTAACATTCCAAACGAGAAGCCATTTTGAAACCAAATTGAACGGCTCACTTAATCCCGCTAGATTCGATACTCAGCTAAAAAAGGAATCATAGATTCAATATGACAAATAAAAATACGCGATTCAATCGTAAAATTAAACGAGCAACCGTCAGTACTGCGCCCATTCAATTACTACGCGCCAATGCTCTAACTATATTCAATTCATAACATTTCCGATGGGGAAATCGGATGAAAAACCGACGCGACTGCAGCCGGCTACCTACAGGGAGAATATCACATTTAAAACGACACTACTTAAAATGAATTTAACTTGATTCTGTAATAGAATATCGGAACGTAGTGGAATCTTTTTAAATCTATATAAGAGTAAGAATATGAAATGGTTCATAGCTCACTGGCCGTATTATGGGCGATTTCTTATGAAATATGTACATTCTTGAACATATTTTATAACTAAAACTGGTTCAAGGAACTCTACAGATTATGTCTACCCCCTAAGGATAGCAGGCGTAAAACTTTAACTTAGCCAATGTAGTTCAAATCTGCAATCCGGATATTAATCCTTATTATAGAACACGAAGGAAAATTACAAAATACATCCAATTTCTTTAGTAATAAACTCAGGAAATCATCGCATGCAGAACAGACTAATTTGTAAGCTCATTGAACGGTTATTTTAAAACTGTTTGATTGTACTATATTACGAGTAATTGAATACGCAAGCACCACAAAAGAATAAGTAAAAGTCAGAGCATCTACTTTAGACAGCGGACCCATTCCCACCCCTCGGACGGTGTATATTTGGTCTTATGCGACACTTCAGTAGTCCATGAGGCCGCCAACAAACTCTCAGTCACGGCTGTATAATGCACCGAGCTTCCGGCAAACGCACCCACGCTCATCGCTTGTACGGAAAATAATAGGAAATTACGATACAATGTCACAGTAGGAGCTAACGTTACTTACTATAATGTACGTCTGAGGTTTTCGAGTCGCAGGTAACGTCACGACTGACCTAATTTATTTTCCTCTTACAAGTAAATAGGTATATCAGACGACATGTTTAGTGAACAGACTAGAAATGTCATCGGCTCATAAACGTCACATTCGTGTTCGCCAGCATATATCAAGACTGTATGCGACGACAAATCCTTTTGACATGAATTAGTACGGTTATAACGACAAGATAAGCAAACAGGTACCAAGAGATGAAAAACAATTAAAAATAAAACAGAGACCGTGTCGGCTCGGGCGAATGCTTTTCAAAATGAACAACAATTGCACTCGGAAATACCGCTCCGAACGTGCAATTGACCGGTTTTTATAATAACAATGGGCCAATTCTATAATTGTGCGAAACGATTGGCTTTGTCCTGTCTCGCACTTTGCTTTTTGTTATTAACGATGTTTCTGTGTCACTTACTGTTCCTTTAAAACTTCATCATCACACCTGTAGTAAACTAGACTCGAGGGTCCAGCAAACATTTTTATTTAGGTAACCCACTTTGTAATCAATATTATTATTCAAAAATAATACATACTGTTCAGCTTTATTTTTTTTCCTGACTGGCTTACGATGATGGCTTGGAGTAGCCTGGTCATCGTCGCCGGGCTTGCGGGAGAGCGGATGGCTCTCACCCCTAAATTAACCAGATCCATAAAGATCTTTCTATAATGGGATCTATTACTAAAAACCATAATCGGTTAGACAACATTACATTGCAGGCGCATAATTAATGTAAAGATATTATTGTCATATTGAATATGCATCCGTCCTTGTGGCGAAATAGCATCCGTTGTGAAAAGGAAGTTATCCCTTTGTCTCGCTAGGTTAAGTGATGTTAATTACTTTGTTAATATGTTAAAGCAAACACTTTCTTACTATCAAGAACAAAGGAAACATCCAAGGTTCAGAATCAAATACACGTATCATCTAGGCTCTAAATAGAGTAAGTAGTATTATACCCCAGTAAGGAACTATCATCATCAAAATGTACCCTTTATGCAAAGGCTAATAAATAGTTACCCTCCCTTTTATTACAGACTAGCTTTCCTGCCGCGACTCCGTCCGCGTAGAGACGTTTGCCGGGTAAAAAATTACTTCTTTATAGCGTAGTCGGGTAAACAGTAGCCTTTGTCCTTTCTCAGGCTCTGGATTATATCTGTACCAAATCTAATTTAAATCGGTTCAGTATTCTATGCGTGAAGGCGTAACAGAGTATTAGTATGGATTTTAAAGATGGAAAACATTTTGCCAAAATAGGTTTTTTATTTATACAATGCTGAGGTCAGCAATATTTAATTTGTATCGATCGAAACAAAACGTGGAAACAAAATTGTTCATTGATATCAACGTAATCGTGATTTTATCGATGAATTAATTAAATACGAAGTCGAATATGAAACCTGCCGAGATGTGAAATTGGCTTTCAACTGCTCTTCAATGAATTTACAGCACTTTATAATGTTGAATTAATCTTTTCAACGATTTTCGTTTGGTCTACTGTCAATTAAAAGTGAATTATTTTTTTTCAGTCGGTACTTAAATAGATTTATTTATCAATAAGGTAAATATGTCGATTAAACATTGGTTCAGCTTTAATTTTATGGTTTTATATGATTATAGTTGAGTTTATTAGTAATATTTAGTAATAAATAGGTTGCCTGGAAAACCACACTACAGACAGAATATATATGAAAGAATAAAAATAGCTTACTTTCTTAAAATGTCATGGCTATTATTCGATAAGGTTTCAATGCAAGAGTGTCTTCATAATTTCAGAGTAGCTTCAGTCTTCAATTATCTAAAAAGAGAATCATTTATTTAGACCCAAAAACCGTCGTTTGTTTTTCAAGAATGCGTTAACATTGTTATCACGCACAACGCAACCCAAATAGCACTTATCAACATTTTAATTAGTGCCTACGAAATCATCGGTCAGCATTCATGTCACCGACCACGATTAAAATTCAAGGTCTCCACAAATAGCGAGTACTCGTTGCGCGCATAAATAACTACGGAAAAAGGCCCTGCAGATAAAAGGTGCTAATTCAGTAGTGGTCGTCGGCGGCCGGTTCGTTCACATGGGCCGGGGCAAGGTCGTCTAGCGTCTCGGACGCACAAGGCGCCAATACGCGCGCCAGATGCCGCCGTCCAGTGATGGCCAGCCGGCGGCAGGCGTGGGGACACCCCCGTCGGCGTTGCACCAACGGCCGTCTCTGAGGGACGGAAGCGACCCTGTGAATCGGGTTGCTCCGTCGCCCCCCTGGGCTGCGGGGGCTTGATTGGAGCCTATGTAGGCTGTCCGCCGGCGGTGTTGTGAGTGAAGGCTATGCCAGGTACCACGACACCGCTAATAGGCGATGAGGTAGGTACTTCCCGGTGTTTTAGTCGGTATACCCCCTTGTCATTGCAGTCCGTCCAGGAGTCGCGGCTGGCATTTACCATCTCTTCGCCGGTCGCTGGGGAGTCCGACACACCACCCGGAGAGAACCCCCTCTCAGGGTAAAGGTGCGCAACGCATTTCACCGGGTAAAAAATAAGGTCGTCTAGCGTCTCGTGCGGGCCGACCACTATTTTTTCTTTACCCGGGTGAAACTCCAGACTCCTACTGACTAAAATACCCGGGGTGTTCCTCCACTTCGCTCTTGAGAGTTGCCCTGGGAACGCAGACCACCACTAGCCTGGGTAAGCCGGTATTAAGACCTTGTTGCGGGTCTGGACGGGTGCATCCATTGTACAGATAAATCTAAGAAGCGGCCTACACTTCCTACATATCGCTTATTAATGCTGTGGATGCACATGCACACAAGGATAAATTATCTCTCTACTTTAATCTCTACTGCTCCCTCCCCGCGCCTCATGTACCCTGCTAGCCCAAAAGTAGAGAAGCATGAAGATTTTAATGGATTTAATTAGGGCACCTTGTTGTTTTGTTCAAGAAAGGTGGGAAATGTTTCATCTAACTTTATTAAAATAAATATTAAACACAGCATTATTTATCCATAGTCAGTCTATTATAGTTAGAAAAGTATTCGGATGCTTTCAAAAACCTAAATGCGTAAGTTGAATAGTTCTTATAACTTCACAGCTGCATTTGCATAGAAATAATCCATCGGCATTCTAAAATTTACTAGTAGAAAAAGCTTTTAAGAGCAGGCGTCATTGAAATGCCATTGAAATGTTGATGAATTTTGATCAATATCTCATTTTGTGTAAATAACACCTAAATATCATATCGGACAGATGGAATTCAAACCGTTTCATTATAACATGTGCCACACGCGATCGCAAAGATAGAATTGAATATAATTTTAGCTACGCAAACACACCTGTACAATTTAAATTTCCTTGGTAAAAAAACTTACTAGTGTGTGAATGTTTTGTCTTTAAAATACAATTTTCCTTACAGTATCACTCCATAGTATAAAGCAAACTCGCTTTGCCTGTATGAATGTATGCTTAAATCTTGTGGATTTTGATCGTATTTTTTAATAGATGGAAGGATATAAGAGGAAGGTTTTTATGCATAACATACCCGAGTCAAAGCGAGGGCTGGTCACTTATTATTGATAAAGAAGAATCAACAGCTCAAGATATTATATTCCTGCAATCGCATTGATTACGCAATTACAAGAAGACACTTGTACCCTTGTGGAAACCTTTCGAATCGATAAAAAAAAACAGCGTCTTCGGATAGGTATTTTTATCACGTCTGCTAAAACTTGAATAGCAACAATGGCACAGTACTTAAGGTTATTTACCCAGCCATGTACATTGCAACATGCATTGTTGGTAACCGATAGGGCACATGTCTCGTCATAATTTGCATGTGCAACTCGCAAGTCATTACCCGCCGACATGCGTTTGGCTGCAATTATGTTCGGAATCTTTGCACCTGGTAAAAGATTCAGAACAACCAAGCTCAACTTATTCGTATATTTAATTTCCCCCCTTTTTTTTCTTTTTACCTAACTGACATACTATGATTGGTTGGAGTAGCCGCGTCATCATCACCGGACTTGCGGGGGAGCGTATGGCTCACACCCCTAAATTAATTTCAGACCGGGATTACAATTCCGGGATTTATTAATCGATTATCAAAAAACCAAGAAAAAAGTTTCAAAACAAACAAACATACAATCACGCCTTTTTCCCAGAGGGGTAGGCAGAGATCACTTACAGCGATCCACTTTTCACCTCTGTTGGAAACGTGACGTGACGGGTTGTGGACCACGTCGCCGCCATTCTGCCTTATAAGTTTCATATTTATTGAAATCCCTTAACCCCTTGTAATAAGAATAGAATAAAATAATAATAAAGAAATCCTCAATTTGACTTATCCGTGTTTACATTCCATCAAGACATTTAATAATATCCCTGTACTAAACAATACATTGCAGATAATAATTACAAATATAAACGCATAAATGTATTTTCACACCAATATAAACCTTGAATATAAGTGTAAAAGGTAGTATGTTGAGTGGTTTCATCAGAGAGCGGTTTCAAAACAGCTGTGTCAACTATCAGTACATAATTTTAAATAGCATTGCGAATTGATAAGATACTACATAATACGACGTGTGTATTGTACAATATAGCGTCCGTATTTTGGCAATTTAATCGAAACGATAAACTACTCCGCACACCTGGAATAAATAATCCAATATAGACTTTATATTTTAGCCCGTTCGGTGGTTTATTGAGCGTCGTGAAAAAGTCTGCCAAAAGAATAAGTAATTACACAAAACTGTATGATAATAAATGACTTTGACGACCCAAGCTGAACTCTTCGGAGGTTTTCAAAAAGCATTTTCACTTTCGCATCATGATTGATGGGTCCGCTTGCTTATTTATGTAGATGGGCCTTTCTTTTTTTTATAGTTTTAAGCTTCTAAGTTAACTAGCATCCTCTCATACATTTATCATGTCACGTGATTAATTGGTAAATTACTAAGTAAAGGAATCAATTTAAATCGAATTCCGGCGAAGAAAGGGAGATCAAAAAAACGCACCCAGTGAACTAGTTTAAAACGTATGTAAAACCATACACTCAAAGTAGTGCCTATTATTTAATTTCGTTTGCATTAAGTTAAAGCGTCCTTGAAGATGTACGATTTAAAGAACAAAAAGACAACTGCGTCTGCGACCAGAATTGCGTCAATACATTTCCATACACATTCCATATTGACATATACTTTCCCTAAAGCAAGTCAACAATTTTACCATCAAAACGGGGAGTAAATAGACCGGCAAACACATGTGCGCCGGCGCAATATATACTATTCTACATACAAAGTATCAAGTACCTATCTACTATCTGAAAATAAAATTCGCGGCCAATAAATACGTCGTGGCCGCTTGAGAATTAGATCAACGGGATTATGAAGTACATGCTCGCATGTATTTTTGTGAATATTTTTAATCTTTGGATCTTTTAATCTGTTGTACGGATACCAGGAAAGATTTTTTGTTTGAATCCGATTCTTGTTAACCGCGATTTATGGAGAATTCGACCGTTGTAACGTATGTATGTTACGTTCAAAATAGAACTAGAACCAAAACCAAATGACAATCTTTTGAAGTATTTAACTAGTCAAATAGGTCGTTAATATTTAACTTTTTAAGTAAAACACATGATTATGTAATGTAAACATCTATTGATTATTGGTAAGTATTAGTTTCTAGGTATTTTGAAAACGATATGTCAGTTAAACATGTAGGAGTAATAGGCCACAATAAAACGTAGATCATTTACAGATTCCAGTCAAATTATGGATAGAACCTACATAATATGATATCCAAATACGAATCACACGACGCAGCTCCAAAGTCACAACAGTTTCATGAAATTGTCACATATTATGAAATTCAGAAACAAAGTGTTTGCAAAATCATGTGTATCACAGGAAATCAGAAGCAATGACATTTATTCACCGATTCGCAATGATTTAATTGATTTATGATTTGTAAAGATTCACACAAATTGTAAGTGTCAATTGGTCGTCAACATTGCATTCTGTTATTTTCATTTTGTAATAAGCCAATAGGAAAAGGCAATTGTATCTATTACTCTAGAACTTCTTACTATATCAATTATTATAAAATTTTGCAATTTATTCAGTAAGCTTGGCAATGATATAATTTTGAAAGATGTTCGTTACAGATGGATTCATATTGTATTGAACCGCGTGTTTTACATATTTTAGGTTAGCGGTGAGAGTCATCCGCTCCCCCGCAAGTCCAGTGATGATGACAAGGCTACTTCAAGCTATCATCGGAGTAATTTAGAAAAAAACATTTTTCAGGTAAATAAAGATTCCAATTCAATACATTCTGCATTCTGAATGCTTAAACAATGTATAAATTAAACCCATACTACTTGATATGCTGCAAAAAGTATGCCCACCGTCGCACGTGACAAATGCAACAACATGCATCTCAATGACACTGTCGAGCTAAGCTCACACAAACAAATTGAAGAGAATATACAGTTTATATTATAGTGTTTAGATTTAGCGCGTATTATAATAAGCAGTTTATGCATTGGCAACGCAAAGGCAGGGGCATGACCTCTCACTTTCTCTCGAGAACTAACCTACAACGAAGATTATTGCGCAGTCTAAGTCAATACTTTAATGTACGTGCCAATCTCTGCCAATTACTTCTTTTCAATAATATAGATAGTGAAGATTTGTAGGTAAATATGAAATACATTTCCAACGTGTGGTTAGGTTAACTTAACAAGACTTTTATTGTGGACAAATCAATAAAAAAGGATATTCTACATTTAAAAGAAAGAAAAACGTTAACCTGTGATTTCTGAATCTATCTTTGTACCAACAAAGATAGATTTTCTTAGTTATTAACAAATTTCCAAAACCAGTGATTGCATGCGAGTCAAATCACACATTATGATGAAGAACAATAGCTATTCAAAAACTGACCTATCCAAAAAAGTGCCTTTCTAAAACTTTTATCCTAACAAGGCCCAGAAATGAATCATCGGCGATAGATGAAGAATATGATTTATAACCGTCCAACTCGTATCATTTATTAGACGTTAAGTATTAGCTTCTTTAAGTAATATCCTCAAAACGATCTGATGGGAATGTCATTTTTATCATAACATGAAATTTGGTTTCGATCAATCAAAGTAGAAAATGATAAATTCATTTGGAACGATTCACTTGCATACATTTCATAAACTTTTCATGTAGCTCAAGTATTATGTACTTCTATTTATCTGATTAAATATTTTCGTTCAAAATCAAAATAATCAGAACTGTTTCTCCAAAATAGTCAGTCTCTAGACTATTTTGGAAGAACGTTCTATATTATTCACCAGCTACGACTCCTAATGTCCGTTTTAATAGACACTCTAATGAACTTTTCAGTCGATAAATTGGGTTCAATCACATTTAATTGGTTGTTATAGTCCAAACGGAAACGTTTATGTAAAAAATATGCAAATATAACTTTTAATAGATGAAACGTACTCAATGTTAATTGTGACATTAACCCTGGGCAATTAGCAAAAATCTACCAAATTTTTTGCTTACAAAAAGAACTACCGTGTGCAACTTTATTCATGCAAAATGGAAAAAATATTGAAACTCAACAAATTAAGAGGCTAAAATGTTTGTTTGCACTTTACTCGTTTTTATTTTATTTTCGTCTCACTTCATCGTATTCTCTGCCACAATCTTGATCCTAACGGTCGTGTGAATAACGAAGAAAACATTTATACGAATAGAGGAATGCACTTTCACTAGTTTGTTACATTCGCCACGGAGCGTCAGTAATACTGTATCGGCGATCCGTAAGATGGGGAGATAATGCCGAGACAAGTAGAACACAACGTTTTCTTACAACACGCCTGCAAAGTAGTGTTATAATTGAAGTGACTCGATTGATTTATCTACGAAAAAGTGCTAATCGATCAATCGTAAACGAGTAGATCAACCGTGTACGTACACGGAAGAGATTCGACGCAATACAGACATAACTCACAATAGGTCCGTTGTATGCAGTCATAGTAAATTATAAAACTTAACATAAAAACAACATTTTCTCGTAATATTCTTTTGCAATATTCTCATCGTTATAGTTGCATAGATAAATTTAAGACGTCTTAGATACATCATGGTAAATACCTATTATAATTTAATAGAAGTATGAAATCATAGATTACTTCATGGTTAACTCAAAGTAAATTAATTTAACAACCTCATTTTAAACTTTATACTATGTTCTAAAGAAGCGGTACATTAAAAAAAACGAATCGATTCAAGTATCAAACGTCCAATCACACCTTTAATCCGGCCCTGAGTGACCCACTTAGAGTCGGCTCGGCATTTGGATCTCCGATGATCGTCATACGCGCAAAAAACTTCATTCACTTTCACCGATAGAATGAGATGCGATAGACAAACTAGAAGTTTATTAGAACACCGTGCTGCGAGTTGAGGTGTCGAGTTGCGCATTGCTATTGGGTCGAGGTCGTTGTGAGAGTGGATCATTTTAATTGAAATTGTACTTGTAAAAGGCATTACATTACTTTCTAAGTCCAAAGCTTGGATCAAAACGTTTAGGATACCTATTATGTCGGAAGATATGGTACAAAAAATACAACAAGACTAGAATAGATGATTTTCTCCCTTTTTGAAGAAGGATGGCATTATAAGAGACCTTGGTGTGGTATAGAAGAATGCAGAGAGGATAGAGACCGATAAATTAAAAACATCATTCAAAGAATACATTCAGCTTTGACTTAGGCATACAAATATATAAAAGAACATGATTATAACTGTTTTTACATACATACATACATAGAATCAGGCCTTTTTCCCAGAAGGGTAGGCAGAGATCACTTCCTGCCATGTGCTACTTTTAGGACATTTTTAACCTTCATTACTACTAACACATGATTCAATCTAACTTACATACTCTAATCAGTTCAAATTACCAACATGCTCATTACTTGGCCCGATGCTCTCCTAATCCCGTGAACCTCCAGCAACTCGCTAGCTTGTTTAGTAACAGAGAAATAATTGAAGTTCTTTCCGCGGGATCCTTTGTTCCCGCTAACTTACTTATTAATTAAGTTCCTAGCGATCGCGACTCACTCCACTACGCTTTAACTAGCGCTCTGAGTGCGGGCCTGGGCTGCGCTTCAATACTTTTTTTTCTTTTCAACTTTGGTTTTATTGGCCATCCGGAAATTACTGTTTCGAATAAGCTCGCTACGGATGTTTGGGTACACCTTACTCGTTTTTTTTTTCTAAAAATTGGTAGCGCATATATCTCTTTTTAAACCCGACAGTAATGTCAACACGATATGATAATACGCTATGTTTGTTGTACTAAAGTTTGTACGCTGGCGTACACATTTATGAGGACTGAAAAATGTGATTGAAAGTATTGAACTCAAGTTTACTTATGAAACTTACTATAATATACTTAGTGCTCTTGTATTCTTTTTTTTTTAATGTAATCGCTGGTAGTCTAAATTGTAATGTTATTATGTTGTATGCTGATTAACTAGCGTCGCTGGCCATACCTTGCATAAGACAAATACACAATTACCATAGTTTCTATTTTCTTGTTTTAATTTCAATTCATTACAATGTTAATCACGCACACAAAAGTGGTCCGTTTGATCCTTGTCATGAAATGTTTATTTCTATGTGATACGAATACAAAAACAGGAATTAGCTTTGTAAAACGGCTTTGGAAAAGTAGATGAAGAACTTGGTCAATTTACTTAACATAACTTAACACGAATCCATCCACCATAATAAAATTTAGTTTTTTTTACTTTAAATAACAATCTATTTAACAGACTAGAACTTAAATTGAAGTTACGTTTCAATATCATAAAAAAATATCTCGGCTATTGAATTCAGCCACACAGGGGTTCTAATCGTTTATCGGAAGAAATAATTAAAGAATGAATGCTCTCTCCCGCCCCCAGTTAAAATCGGTCATTAGAGCAGATGTCAACAAAATGCATTGTTTGCATTGAAAGCCATAAAACAGGCCCACCTCTTTGCCTCTTACCTCCCTTCCAACTATGCGGCATACATGTTAGAAAATGTGTTGTTTTGTACATGATATCAATATAAGGCATAACTAAAATAATTGTAGATAACACGAATAATAATAATAATTCAAAATAGAATACATTGAAAATAAACAGTAATTAGGATCATGATCATTAGAAGTTTGAATGTGGACTTATATCGCACGCTACCGATACGCCCAAAGTAGATGTAAGTATACTTTTTTTGTTAATACTTATCGGTATATATTGGATTATGCCTTAAAATAGACGCAGAAAACGTCACCTTTTCAATCAAATGCCCGAGGGGAGCGACCCCCTAAGCCACGCGAAAGTAAAACATCGTACCTCATTCGAAAACAAAAAAAAAATACAAAATAGAGGAAACAAGAAATCAATGAACCGAATATAGAGTGCAATATGGGCTCAGAGATAAAAATAGGGTCTTAAGACTTCCGTGAGTACAAATGGCGTTACATTATTTGGGGTGAAAAAATTTAAAAATAACACCGTTAAGTAATACGTAACCACCCAAAGTAACAAGACCATGTTGCAAGAAAGCAAAAATAGATTTAGTCAAAGAAAATAGACGAAAGATGTATGCAATTTCATAGCATAGATTAAGAATGGAGTAGACAATGTAAGCACAGAACTTAATAAAATTTATAGAAACATGTGTCTGCTAAGTAAGTTCTTTTTATTATCAACATTAATTAAATATCTGTAGGTACTGTGTTTAAGCACAGTTTCTAAGATTGGGATACCTAACTCTCAAGTAATTTAATATGAAACACGATTTATCGATCAAGGCTCCTAAATTAGAAGAACAATATAAGCTCCCCACTCAAAACAGAAACAGGATAATACATGTCAGATTTTAGCCTAAATAGCTACCATTGAATAGATTACTATGAATGAAATCTAATAACGTTAGCCAATACCCGAATCCAATTCCAAATAAAATATCCAGACAGATTTGTAACTAAATGCTGTTCCTTATCGGAAAGAGGGTTGTGTAACCGAGTCCGGGTCCCCTACAGCTAAGGGGTATATCTTACACCTGATTGGGGGAAACTATTGATTGACAACCCGTTGAAAAATATACTACCCACAAGAAAAATAAGCTTTTAACGATGCCTATTCTAAGCTCACAACGCTAACCTTGGGCAGTAAGGGCAAATTCATTTATAACTCCAGGGCAATTCTAAGCCCGATTGGAAATCGAAAATTGCTTAATTAGAGCATGTTATAGTTTCTTCTGAAACACGATATGTAAGTAATTGCGCCAGCCTAAGCATTGAATGCGTACTTGAATAAGAATAACTGCAACATTAAAAGTATGGGCATTTACTTGGTAAGTACCAGCAACACAAAAAAAATACTGTGCTGGGTGCACAATTTAATTGAAATTGACCAACATGACACTTCACAAAATCCTGACCATCTTGACTCATTTTACTAGTACTAAGTATTAGAATTATTATAAAACTGAAAATTTTCGGGATATTTACCATGTTGATTTGTTTTAATGAGCTCCCGATATTTCGGCACTGTTGCAAGCGCCATGATCACGGGTGAACTACAGGACTGCGAAAATGCCGGTAGGTCTTAGAGCACAGTGGGGGCACATATGGGCTGATGATGAAGTACTTTACTGGCTCGGTGGAACAGTGGTTAGTGACCCTGGCTGGCGGTTCCAAGAGTCGTGGGTTCGATTCCCACTCGGGACAAATATTTGTGTGATGAACATCGATGTTTGTTCCGTGTCTGGGTGTAATTATGTATTTAAGTATGTATTTAAAAATATATATGTATGTATGTATATCAGTCTCTGACGCCCATAGTACAAGCGCTGCTTAGTTTGGGGTCAGATGACCGTGTGTGGAAATGTCCCAGATATTTATTCCCAGATATTTACGCAATTTAAATTGTCGAGAGAATTCGGCACATTCACATAACTAGCTCCGCTATACCAGCCATAGGTGTTCTTAACTGGATGTTAACGTATGTATGTCACGTCCCTACGAAGGGCGAACGGCGAAGTTCAAATTACGAGGCTTCAAATAACGTCTCCGTCTAAACCTTGCCACCATTTCGTCCTTTCCTTTCCCATTCGGTGGAAATTGGAATCTTAGATTGTATCCCACCTAATTAACATTCCAATGAACTTCTGTTTAATGTTAATTTTCTCAGGTGCCAAACGTTACTTTTATTTATAATACGAATAATACGATATTTAACAAATCAATTTCCTTAAGTACTTAAATTTAATTATGAATCAAAGTAAAGATAATGGTCTACTTCTTGAAATAAGACTAAGTTTACGGATTAATTTCGCATGTATTGGTTTCCAAACTATTCTAAACATATTATTTAGGAATCCCATATACAGTATGTTCAGGGTACCAGGCGAGTTTTATCCGTAAACTTAAAATAAATTTCAAACATGTAGTGTTCGCGCAAATAATAGACAATACTATAACCTAGAACTCTTTAAAGTGCTTCAACAGTTCTGTTCTTTCTTGGTTGGAAAGGTTGATATTTAGTACAAACTAAAAGCCGTCGCTAATTTAAAAATCTTGGCCTCGATCTTGGAATAGGAGCGACAACTGATGATGTTATCTATTTAAATACATCTTATTGAAGTTACTACTATAATAAACTAAATCTATACTTATATTATAAAGCTGAAGAGTTTGTTTGTTTGTTTGAACGCGCTAATCTCAGGAACTACTGGTTCGATTTGAAAAAATCTTTTTGTGTTGTATAGACCATATCGAGGAAGGCTTTAGGCTAAATAACATCACGCTGCGACCAATAGGAGCAAAGATACAATGGAAAATGTGTAAAAACGGGGAAAACGCGAACGAAGTCGCTGGCACAGCAAGTCAGATATATTATAGTAAACATCAAGTAGCCATGTTTTGCTCTAAATGAATGAGTGAGTGTTCAAATTGTACTCCATAACATATCAAAACAGGTTATCAATATTGTTCCATATCATTACTAATATTATAAATCCGAAAGTAACTCTGTCTGTCTGTCTGTTACGCATAGAGTACTGAACCGATTTAAATGAAATTTGGTACAGATATAGTCCAGAGCCTGAGAAAGGACATATGCTACTTTTAACCGACTGCGCTATAAAGAAGTAATGTTTTACCCGTTAAACGTCTCTACGCGGACGAAGTCGCGGGCGGAAAGCTAGTTCCATATAAGTAAGTAAGTCTTATGTGCAACATAAAAAAAAGGTAAAATTCCGTCCATGAAAGTTCAGATAACGATCTGAACCGACTGAGGTTCAAGAAATATCTTCCATATCCTATTTCAGTCCCCTTAAGTGTAAAGTAGAGCTAATTTAAGCAAATTAATTAGCTATCAGGCTATTGAACTGATTAGTCGGGTCCCTGAAGCAATTAGTGTTTTAAAGGTATTCAAATCCATGAGATGAAGTGTTGATATGTAAATTAATATAACTTTATATGGCTTTAACCTGAACATTATATCTGGTTCTATTGATTCTGGTTGATAATATGTTATTTTCATAAAAAAATATTTAGGACCATTATAAATACACGTCTAAGAAACAACAATAATATGATTACACGAAATAAACTATGAGTTTTACTAAACCAGGCAAGTTTGATTAGGGGGGAAAACAAAGGAACCCCTATACCATTATCGGAAACAAAAACCTTCGTAAGCAAATATTAATTTAATAGCCGTTACTAAAACAAATCAGATAAGTTGGTACGATAATGGGGAAATATTCTATTATTATTTTGGTTTCTATTAATAAAATAATACGATGGAAATTAATGACTAAGAAGACATAGATACGGAATCCCATAAATAATCGGATTACAGAGTTAAATACTCAGATAGACAAACGAGGAAAAGTCGCGTGTCCTATCCTCGACTTTGTGGCTAATCGCCAATTAAAAATCCACTGATACAAAAGCTGCGCAATCGTATAAGCTTCTCAAAACGTTTGCATGGAGTCCAGTTGAATCATGAAACTATGAAGGGGTGTCAGTTGTAGTTATGTTTAAGTAAGGACTTGGTTGTTGGTGAGCATTTGGGGAGGCATATGTCATTTCAGTCCACTCCTAGACAGGAGTGGACTGAAATGGGCTGATGATGATGATGACTTCGTTTTTGATTGAGGCGTATACGCCTTGACGGTAATACGGTACATGATATTTTTGATATTATTGAAAATTACTTCGTTACTATTAGTCATAATCATAAGATATACAACACCTGGGTACACGTATTCTTCTCTTATAATGAAAATAGGTCCTGAATCTTAGACAGGCCGCCAGTTATTGCAACTCAGAAATAAATAAAAAGTACTAAAAGATGTAAATATACTCTAAGATTTAATTCATAAAGTCGTCGCTAGATTTGTATACTCGAAACATATTTAGTTATTATTGTAGATAATAGTAAGTCTATAGTCTACATTATACTACTATAGTGAATTTAGGACTAAATTCACATCAACTAGCTAAGTAATACAGTACTAGAACTCGGAAACGAAAGTACGACATCAAAATGACAGTTGGATTGTTTGTTTGAACAATACTAGTATGAGCATTCATCCGCGGTATGTTTGAGACAACTCCGGCAAGGATATTTCTAAGTGGCGCGCCTCCTCGAGATAGTTAAACGATTTAGACATTAACAGAGTTGTGTTGTGGGCGAAGTGCCAGCGCTGTTGCGGTGAATTCACTGTGTTCGTTATTTATTGCAATTATTTGCGGATTTCGCGAAAGATGTTCCTGCACTGTCGACCGAATATCGTCAACGTTCTGGCGCTATCACTACATACGAGGCACTTTAGAATGAAGTAGTAAGATGTTTAGCGAGCGAATGTTCGTTCATTCAATATTGCAGATTTGAATAGGATTCAGCCAGCATTTCAATTTCATTATTCTTAAACAGTGATATCCTTCTCGGATAAAGTGAGATTTTTGAGTAATAAAATATATCGAGACGATTAATCTATTGGACTCTTTTTCCTAGAATTTTGATATTAATCCAGTTATAGCTGATTGGGAAGTCATTAAGTAAGATAATATTCTAGGCAAGCGAAGGTCGTCGAAGAAACGGAAGTATTTACATACTAATCTTAATGAACGTACCTACTACAGTTTAACAACCTACTTACTTACTAAGTACTATACTACTACTAAACAATTTTATAGTAACGTATTGCCCTACATTCATTTCTGAATGCTTGTCAACGTCGATCGACAGGTAAACAGTAGTACGCTGCAAACGGTCGAGCTGAGTAGTCCAAAATTTACTTGAAACTTTAAACGGTGTCGGCCAAGGTTAACGAACTGAGTAAGTAAGTAAGTAAGTAAGGTAGGTCGACACGCCTACAAAAACCCGAGGTTCCCACTGAAGGATCTTTTTAAAATGATAATGCGGATGGCCAGTTTACGTTGAACCCTGGAGATATATGGATTACCCCGGAGGAGTCCCTTCCGGGAGGGAACGCGCGGGGCGGGGTAGACCATTCCCGTACGTTACTGTCGCTAGTTAGGGAACTAACAAAAACAAACAAAGCTGGGTGGTCTGGACTTCTGCCGTTATGAGCTTTGCCGCAACCATTTTAAGTAGTAGTTTTACCAATCAGGACCATAAAAGCATGTGCCTAAATATAGGATTGATGAATGTTACAATTATCATACCTAACCTATTAGGTGTGTTTGCGACTGGAGGTATAGCCTGTGTGAATTGGTAAATATTTTTAAATTTTAATGAAATACGTTCGTTCGTAAGTTGATTTAACAGGTTAAGCTAGAAAATTCAAAATATTTTTTTACTAGCTTTCCGCCCGCGACTTCGTCCGCGTAGATATGTTTAACGGGTAAAACATTACTTCTTTATAGCGCAGTCGGTTAAAAAGTAGCCTATATCCTTTCCTAGGCTATATCTGTACCAAATTTCATTTAAATCGGTTCAGTACTCTATGCGTGAAAGCGTAACAGACAGACAGACAGACAGAGTTACTTTCGCATTTATAATATTAGTAAGGATTTACTGTTTATTAACTATTTATTTATATTTATATTACCCTTATTACCTTGAAAATAGTTACCTTAACATTCCACCATATACCTATGTAGGAGCAGTTTCAGTATTAGGTAGGTACTGTTTACATTTGTACATGTTCTAATAACATCTGTTAACATCCATTAATCGTTTGCCTTCACATGTTACATGCCCGTCATATACTCAGTCATTCATGCAGTTTTACATTGCCAAAGCAATTAGTCCGCGATTTATCTGATTTTGGTAGCCAAATCATCTTTCCTATAAATTGCTGTTAAGAGCTTCATCACCAGCCTATATAACCCACTGCTGGGGCACAAGCCTACCCTAAACTAAGGCGATAAGGCAAAAGTCAACCACGCTGGCCAAGTACGTACATTATGTTTTACAAGTATTGGGTAACAAGATTAGTCTTATCATCAAATTCTCAGTATCCATCTAAAATTATTGAACGTGTTCACTTAAAAGGAAGCAAAGACTGATTTTGACAAGTTACATGTAAATAAAGCTTCACTAGAAGTGATGGGAAAGTGAATCAATAGGTCACCTTAAACATTCTGAAACCTTTTTAATAGCAAAAGAACAAAACAATCATCGATTTTAGGGCCAACGCCTCGTTATGCGTTCGCGGGCGCGCGTTCATACAAAATTCAATATACGCGCGACTAGTCAATTTTATACAAACCCAAAATCCGCTTAACTCAGAGCATCCCTTATAGCACGAAATACCCACTAAGTTTCAATCATCAAGCTACGTAATTAAGGTTTAAAAGCATTGAAACAGCAGCACAATAACGTGTTACGATTAACATCCGAATTGGTTAGCAGTTTAGAGCTTAGGACTGAACGGACCAATCATAAAACAACGATAACGACTCTGTTAAATCAGACCGGCGCGTGCGCAACTAGCTACGATTACATTAATTGCCCACCATTATTGTGTATTCGGCGAACCTTATCGATAATTTAGTTATTAAAACAATACGCACAGGACGAGGCCCCAATTCTGCCAATTAACAAATCCCACAATTAATTGGATCGCAATTTAATTTTTAAACATATTTCATAATAAATAACTTGTAAATTCGGCTCAAACACAAAAAGAATCTAGTTATACCTACTCCAAAGAGAAGAAAAAATACTGGGATTAACTATACCCATATTAGAATCTTTCTGGAGTAGAAAAATTCTCAAATATTGTTTATGAATGTAAAAAATATGCCTAATTAGGGATCCCTACACTCTTAAGTGGGTCATACTTATCATGTTACAATATTTTTTTCTTCAAGTATCTAATAGTGGAGCCAGCCAGCAAAAATAGAGCAGATTTATGATTTCTAATGTTAGATCTAATGTTAGAATGTTGCGATCTAATGTTAGAAACAATTAATTAAAGAACCGGGTAATAAGTGTAAATAATGAAATGTTGTAACAAAAATTGGACTAAATAATATATGTACTCAGCCAACAGAAGACAATATTTTGAAATAAATTTTAGTATTATAAAATTTCAAGCTTAACTCAATGAATGATTCTTTCTTCTATGAGGTGTGTCGGACATCATTCAGATTTTGGTACCTCATTATAAACATCTATAATTTTTAATATCAAAACTAGATGTTCTAGTATTTACATCATTTTTCAAAAAAAACCCAACAAATCAGTTATTATAACATCACCAATTGCACTGAATGTCAGATTTTTTGTCATCTGACTAGTTGGTATTCTTTTTCGAACAAAATTTGAGTGGCTGGATGGTGATCAGTGAGGTCAGGTGAATTAAATGAAATAGCCTCGATCTATCAATAAATTTTGCCTCATTTAATTACTTATCCTCACCCTCACTGGCCAGACACAGGCTCAGACTTCTGGGAATGGCTTATCCGAAACCGGAAGAATACAGGCACCTCAGACCCAAGGACGTTATTGCATTTTTGCATTAAATCTTCAGGGCGTAGGTGTAAAGAGGACGGGGTAACACAAAAGATCCCTGAGGGTTGACGTGAACCGGTTAGACAGTCCCCACGATAACATATTCTCGCCCTGAGATCAAAAGCTATGGAGTAAATCATCTTTGTCCAGCAGTGGGACAGAATGTGCTAAACAAAGCAAAGATTTAACATGTTGAAGGTCATTCACATTGGATAAATGAGCCATTGCAGTATGGTAAGTAATTTGTTTATAAACAAAATACATTTCATGAAATAAACATATACCAATGGCATCTTGCTGGGATCTTATGGTACACCTGAATTTTATATTATAACCTATACTAATATTATAAAAAAGTAACATTTGTGTATTTGTATATTTGTTAAATTGAAGATGTACCCTCAGGATTCACTGAAACACTTTTTAAAATTCTTTCACCAATAGAAAGTGTCATTATTGTTTGAGCAATTACATGGTAGTCAGTTTTACTAAAGTGAATCAGAGAATGGTTGAACAAACATGTTTCTTATGTCATCATCATCATCATCAGCCCATATAACGTCCCCACTGCTGGGGCACGGGCCTACCCTAAACTAGGGCGATAAGGCCTTAGTCGACCACGCTGGCCAAGTGCGGGTTGGTCGACTACACAACCTTAGAATTTCTTCTTAGGTGTGCAGGTTTCCTCACGATGTTTTCCTTCACCGTTAAAGCGTTTCTTATGTATGCTGCCTAAACTATGAAAGCATAGCAAGGGTGGGTCACTAGTATGTAATATGCATGCATTAATTAATAATATAATAATAATAATAATATATCTTTATTATAACCACAGACAGACAAGTTTACAATAAAAATACAGAGATGACATTCATACAGGTAAATATGGCATAAAAATATCCTGAAGCAAAAGATAGTTAGTTATACACAATTACACAGATTCGAGTTGGCAGTTAGATTTAATTTATGTATGAACTAGCTGTTTCACGCGGTTTTACCCGCGTCCCGAGGGAACTACTTCCCGTACCGGGATAAAATATAGCCTATGTTACTTCTGAATAATGCAGCTTTCTAATGGTGTAAAAATTATTGCAATCGGTCCAGTAGTTTTTGAGTTTATTCATTACAAACATACAAAAATACAAATATTTCCTCTTTATAATATTAGTGTAGATAAAGTGAAGTTCACAATGTTTGTGTAAACCTGCTTATTTAAATAATTTAACAGCGGCCACTGCACTAGGCTCTAGGCCTGTATCGCAGGAACCAGAGCGATTACATGATCAAATTGGTCGGGTTCAGTACAGGTTAATATTTATTACAATCATAGAGAGTGCTTAAATGAAATATTGTAAATAGGGGTAATTTTAATAATTTTAAATTATAAATAGGTATAGATTTAAGTTTAAGTATCCTTTGTGTATGTATGTATATATATATATGCATACATATATATTGTGTGTGTGTGTGTGTGTGTGTGTGTGTGTGTGTGAGTGTGTGTGTGTGTGTGTGTGTGTGTGTGTGTGTGTGTGTGTGTGTGTGTGTGTGTGTGTGTGCGTGTTTATGTGTGTGAGTGTGTGTTAGTATGATTATCTAGTTGTAGGCTATTAGGATCTTTTCAGTTTCATCGTAGTTGAGACTTTTTATCCACATCTTGATATGTTTATTCAATTCAAAGGCTGATAGATGAACAGATTCTTTTATTTGTGACACTATTTTATTATATAAAAATATGTGAGAGTATGGTGGAAGACGCTTTGCAAAACTTGTACGGATTGATGGGAGAGGTAATTTAAATGTCCTACGCGATGATAGTCTCGGAAATTCGGGAGAATTTAGTACTGCTTTGTGTTTGGCGGAAGCTACCTTAGCTATGTATAACTGGCGCACTCGGAGAAGGTCACATTCCTTATAAAGTTCATCCGTGGGGTAACGGAATGGCTTCCCTAACATAACTTTAAGGACTGCTCGTTGCGCACGCTCTAGTTCGATGAGGGTGCTTTTGATGACCCCTCCCCAGGCCGATATGCAGTACAGAAGTCCTGATTGACACATTGAGTAGTAGACCATGGTTAGTATGTGCTTTTTTGCTGACTTCCTTAAAGATTTCATTATGTAGATAGTTTTCCTGATTTTGCCAGCAAGTGAAGAAATATGAATTTTGAATGACAAGTTCTCGTCTATGGTTACACCCAAATATTTAATAGATTTGACCTGATCCAAAAGTGGACAGTCGCATTGAAAGTGTGATTGTGAAGTATCTTTAGTGCCGCATGCATGCATTTGTAATTTATAATTTATTAGGGGTTTGGATGCTTGAGTCTTATAGAAGGTCATATATTTAGTTTTCTTAGTGTTGAGAGTTAGCAAATTATTGTTTAGCCAGTCAGAGATAGTAGCCAAACCTTTCTTAGCCGATTCAAAAACGGATTCCCAGGACGAATCATGAAATAAAAGCACGGTATCATCTGCATAGCATATAGTATCGGCATTTAGTAGTGGTAGATTTAGAATGTCGTTAATATAAACTAGAAACAGAGTGGGACCAAGAATACTACCCTGCGGCACCCCGTAATCAACAGGAAGGCACTCGCTTACGGAGGATCCAATCCTTACACACTGTTGGCGATTTTGGAGGTAAGAATGAAACCACCCGAGAGCCAATCCTCGTATGCCCATGCATTCTAACTTACTGAGAAGGATTGGGATCGAAACGGTGTCGAATGCCTTCGACAGATCTAGGAATACACCGAGGGAGCATGCGTTTTGGTCTAGTGACGAGGTGACAGACTTGGTGAGAAGCACGACAGCATCTTCTGTCGATCTGTTTCGCCTAAAGCCAAATTGTTTTTCTGATATCAGTTGTTGATTATCTAGGAATTCCACTAACCTTGTATTAACTATTTTTTCGAGAATCTTTGAGAAAATGCATAATAGAGTTATCGGTCTGTAGTTGCTAGGAGTGGATTTACAACCATCTTTGTGGATAGGAGTAATGACACCTAGTTTCCAAACTTCTGGAAATTTACCGGTAGATAAGCTTAAATTAAAAATATGGGTTAATGGCTCAATTATTGTAGGACAAATTAGTTTTATTAACAGGGGATTACATTTACCTATACCTGGCGCACTATCAACTTTCAGATCTTGTATGAAATATGCGACTTCTTCGGGATCAGTCGGGTGCAAAAATAGTGATTTAATAGGGGGATTGTCTATTTTGAAACTGTTAGCTAGAAAAGATTCTGTAGTCTGCAATTTGTTTAAAGTACCGTTTGCCAATGATTTACCTATACCGGCGAAATACTTATTACAGTTGTTCAAGGCTATAGAAGGGTTACAGGAATTTATTAATTAAATTAATATTAATGCAAACAACAGTGTAAGAATCAACTGCTATTAAACATGTCTCCTTTAAGGAAATATTTAAAGTTAATTGGCCCTTGACACACTGATAATTTAGGGTCAAGGTAGGTTACTTGCCAAAAATATCAACAATCAGGTTTCGAGTTCAGCAATGCAGTGTCAGTTGTTGCTTACATAACAGTTTTATTACCATTACAACTATCAAGTTTGATTGTAAACTTAATTGTGTAACAATGCTGGACACATATCTATACACATACATTAATAAAAATGTAAGCAATAGCTGTCTGTACTAGGTACAAATATCATATTTGGTAAATCTTTATCTACGCAATAGTAACACAAAATATTGATTTTTGCAATTTTCATCTGTTTGTTGGTATATTTGTGTATTTAATAATAATAATAATAAATCTTTATTTGGGCAATAGTAATACATGGTTTTCTTATATCTAGCTACTCTGCACTAAGCATAATTGCTTGAATCGCAGCAGCCAATACATCTGTATACTAAAATACATTTAAATTGAGACACCTGTGCATGCTAATCTCAAAAATGGCATATCCTTTATAGATATAGTTATCATTAATATATTGTGGTAAGCTCTTATAAAGTTGAGATTTTGTTTCATGTCAATCAGTTCATAAATAGGTGAAAAAAGTTATGCTCATCTGAATAATCAATTCAACTTGCGAGCTAGCTATTGGACAGCTAGTTTTAAATAATTGTAGGTATGTAGGATACATACAAAAACAAGCTATGATGATACTTATTGAAAATTGAAATCTTGAGTTTGGTCAACATACCATATTGGTGGGTATACCACAACTTGATAGGTTTGATGAATAATAGAACAACTATTAGGTATTATTGTAACTAATACTTTTCATTATCTTACTTCCACCTACTTACTTACCTATAATACCTATTTAACCTTTGAGTAATATTATGCAAGGCTACCCTAAACTTGTGAAGGATAACCACATACAAGTTAAAAAGTGAAGAAAATATGATGAGCTTTTTAAAGCATACCCAAAATAGATGTGACTTATCACTATTAAAACACTTTTCAGTAAGGAATTATGAATTATGAAAATAAATTACTCTTTATACTGGCATTAGCCAGCATTAAGTACTTTTATGCCACTTAGAACAGTAAACAAAATGATTTGCAATAGATCTGTTTTCTTTACTCTTGAATCATACTTTTAAGTAGGGCAACTCAACCAAATGCTCAGTATGTTTGTTATTTAATGTGTAAAGTTATGTACAGTATTGCAGTATGTAAACATAGAAAGCTTAAATAAAATCCATAATACAAATTCCTTACAAATATGTACAGGAAAGTAAGGCAGTTGTCATGTGTGGACACCAAAAACACGGCCACAAAACTTTACCTCGTAGAAATAACCACTCTCGCTCGCTCTCGCAGCCACAGTCCCTGTGCATCCTTTTCACTCCCTTCACTCCATGGATAAGAGAAAGTAACAAAAGAAAAATAACATGACCAAGTCCTGCCTAATCAGACTCCTCCATATCCGCATTTTGAGAAACAAGATCCATTATACAATCTCAATGTTAAAAACAGAGAAGGCAAATATTTTTGATCCTATGACTCAATAAACAACTACTATGGCAGCTCTCATAACCTATACACTAATCAAATGATAAGAATATCTTTTGCAACGGTGCTGTTAATATATAAAAATAGATACTACATGTATAATAATAGTTATAGAGAATATAGCGAAGTAAACACAAACAGGTAAACTAACCCTTTCTTCATGAGCCACCTCTGATGGCCCCCGTTGGTGTAAGAAGGTTCCAATGAAGAAAACACTCATCCATTTTACAAACACTCGTCAATTAGCACTAATATTATTATTTATGTTTACACAATTCGTCACAATCAAACTAAAATTCCACTTTTTGCTGCGCTAAACGCAGACGTCATTGACAAACAACCCAAGTGACGAGATTGCACGGGATCACATAGTAGAAGAAAACACTGGGCATTTTGTGGGTCATAGCGTTCGATTTATCACAATTGTTATCACTTGAGGTATTCACATTACTTAACACATTGTCTACATCAGTTTAATTACAAAAATAAAAACGTACAAAGCAAAAATCACTCGTAGACAGCACTCGCGACGTCGCACACTCACGTAACGTGCGATTTCGGTTTTCACACACACACACAAACGTACAAACACTGGTTTGACAGTTAGGCGCTAGTATCGCTGCGTCGTTCGTTATTTTTTTAGAAAATTCTAAAACGATAGACTAAACTATAATATTTATGAGAATCATTTTGTTCCAATTCAAGCCCTTTATTTTTCAGTAGGTTTTTAGGGTTTTATTATAAGCTCTTATACTTTATATTTGTACAACAATAATAGTACTTATGGCAACACTGCTGCTTTTGAATGTCAAACAATGATCGTCGTTGTGAATACTATGAAGAAGGAATAAAATATAATAAGCCAAAATATGTATATTATATTTTTGTTATTGTTGTTCAGAATCACTGCCAAATCCTGTAAAATGGATAACTATATGCATAATTGCTTGGCACTGTGAAACAATGTTTGTGAAATGTATGTTTAACAGTCTCTAGCACCCATAGTACAAGCTTTGCTTAATTTTGGGTCAGATGGCCGTATGTGATATCCTAAATATTTATTATTTATAAATAACTTTAACTTTGGCTAAATGAATAGATTTGGATCTGGGTGGGTAGGTTGAAATTCCAATCCAGCTTTTAGGGCGTAGGTACACGCCTATTATTTAGCGTTAGCGGACGGCACACTTTTGCTACTGTAAGTGGATACATCCCTGTATCACGATTTTGGGTCTTCCTTCGTTTGGATGTAGAAATCGCAATTTAACAGGCCCCATATGTAATTTTTGAGCTGTGTGGTGTATCGAGAGTCGAAGATACTAAACCTATACTGTATTGGGACCCTTTTCTCTTTATTCATTTTTTTTTCCTAACTAACTTAGTTGATGTTTTGGAGTAGGCTTGTGCCATTATCACCGGGCTTGCAGCGGAGCGCATGGCTATCTCTCGTCTCAGTAGGTATGAAACCACAGCTAACAATGCCGACCTAAAAAATGAATATAAGGTGTAGGGCATGAATAAAAACCAGAACATAAATACATAGTTTTTTTTATTAGAAAATGAAAACAAAATTCCTTACTCTACCTAAATAAGGCACGACGTGTCCAAATGAACCGCTTAGCACGAACCAGTCTCTCACAAGCGCCGCGGACGATACAGTAGCGAAACAATTCATATCATAAAACAGTACAACATTAAAATCAGTCCCTGTACATAAATAATCAGTTTACAAAATATACAATTTGTTGCGAAACGAACGTGTGCTAGGTAACGAGTTTATTGCTTGAAATATTCGCATAATACTACATTTTGGCCGGATCATCGATGCGCGAGATGAATTTTGTTTCAAATATTACACAATGAATACATATATGCTTTATGGCGTACCTATCCATATATAATACATCCAATTTTAAACACGTATAACAAAGCGATTAGACAATATAAGCTGAGACTATAATTTCTTTAGATATGTTATAAAGAAGTTAAATAAGTACAAGGATATATAGACATGTATTTATATGATATTGCAAGGCTAAAATTTACAAACTGTACAAGTTATTATGTTAATAATATACATTTTGTGCGCTTACCGACGCTATGTGATAAAGGTGGTTAGAAACTGTAATTATACTTTTGTATATTCTTTTTTTAATATAAATGGATGCGTGTGCTGTGCGTATACCTTAATATTTTGTTATATTACAATATGAACAATCAAAAGTTTAACATCAAAAGCAAAAGTAGTATTAAATTACAATTTCCTAAAAGATTACAATCTCTAAACAAAATGCAAAAATCTTAATCTGAAATAAATTACTAAGCCCCAAGTGTAACGTCATAACATTATACTAAAATACTACATTTGTTAATAATAATATAGGAATAATATCTTATTTGTATGTCTTTGTACCAAATCATGATCTAGGCAGAAATTTTGAGCTTCATGATCGAGAAGATGCCAGAGAGCTTACGTTCAACATTCATAATAATGGAGGTTGAAATTTGACGACTTTTCAGAGGAACGAAAAGTGAAATTCTCACCTCACTAGGAGGACATGAGCAAAACTTTTACATGAAAAATTTTGTATGTCGAGGCCAAAACATAAATATACTTATCAAACAGAAAATACACACATACATTTTAAACAATGTCAACAAACAATATATTAAACTTTTATTATAATTTTACTTCAATTCGACAATCCGAAACTTGATCGTTATCTACTTTTCTCAAAAGTCCCACAAATTATTGTCAAAGAAGAATTTACTAACGATTTCCCGCAAATATTATGGAATTTCTCCACAATTGGACTTACATGTGTTTATTTTATTGTATAACTTTAACTAACTTGATTAAAAAATTGGTCATATTCAAAAATCTCTAACAAATCTCTAATGGAATTTTGATGAAAATTATGAAATTTTTAATGGTAATTTACAGTCGAAACATTGTGATGGGACGAGTATTAATTTTTATTAAAATTTAGTAAAGAAAAAGCGAACCATGATAATAATAAATAGGATAAAAAAGTATTAAAAGACACAACGTTACTCTGATCAGTCAAATTAGTGAGTTTACGCTAAGTTTAGGGTGGACGCGTTGCCTTCGCATAGAAATCGCACATGTTATTCTCGTCCAAATAATTTAACGTTTTATATCATCATTGCAACTTGAATAGTGATGTCCAAGGTTGATAGAAAACGTTAAATTCGTATTACTGTATAGTACCTATGCACAAAATAACTCGACCTATATTGGCACCATAAACTACGTAGTAGTAGTATTTGATAGGACGAATTATTTGGTAAAGCTGCAGTTATTATGCAGTCTCCCTCACACGTCGCATCCATCCCACATCTGCCCCCTCGTCACGAAACCGGAATCATTCGAAAACTAAGCTTTTACCTTTACCTTAACGACAACAGCCTACATGGCCAAGTGGATAAGGTCCTTGCTTGCACTGCCAGAGGTCGCCAGTTTTCAATTTTGAAATTCTTATGTACGATTATTTGTCGCTTCAACGGTGAAGGAAACACCGTGAGGAAACCTGTACACCTGCGAAGAAATTCTAAGGTTGTGTAGTCGACGAATCCGTCCTTGGCCATACTTGGCCAGGGTGGTTGACTAGAGCCTTATCCGCCATATACGTATATGGGCTGATGATGGAGCATAGATATTCCGCATCCGACTGTCAGAAATACGCGAATAAGGGGGCATTGCGAAGGATTGGCCGCATACTATATCTACTCGTAGTTAGTAGCCAAGTTATTTTGTGCATACTACTGTAGCTCAGTGGTGTTCGTAGCGATTTTCGTAGCATCGTAGCAGGGAGAGGGACCACCCTTCGGGTCGCAGTTGTCAGCGCGGACGCGGCCATAGATTGGCGCAACACAGATGTCAGTAGTGGTCCATGTCTGCCGTCGGGGCTACTGAGTAGACTGAGGGTGGCCTGGAATATGAAAAAAAAAAAAATTTACTTAGTTTGATTATGTTTTAATGTCATGGATCGTGAAGGGTTTACAATCTTCTAAAAATACTCGACATAAATCATCTAAAAGTAAATAGACCTGTATTTATCGTATTTCATAAAAAAAACTATTATTAAAGACAGAATTCCTTTTACTAAATAACAATAAAATCATAAGTAATCCAACCAAATCATCATCATCAATCCATCTCTCAGCTACCTTTAATGTATGTGATGTTGTGTAATATTTATTATTATTATTTATTTAATATTTATTCTACCTTCTTCCCTGTCCTCACCTTACTCAGTGCTCAAAATAGGCTTTAAAACTCTATATATCATCAATCCATCTCTTAACTACGGTGTTCCATACTGATATCATCAATCCGTCTCTCAACTACCTTCTTTCCTATCCTCACTTACCTCAGCGCTCAAAATAGTCTTTAACTCTATATTACTGACAGACGTCCCATTAAAAAAAATTCACTTAAATCATAAGTATACACAAACAATTATTTTAGCAGTTTAAGTTAAAAATAACACTCATTAGTCTTTAAAGACTAGATTGTAATCAGATGGCGTATATTATGCATAAGGACATACGTCGTAAGGAAAAAAAAAATCATAAGTAATCAAACCAAATAATCACCAATCCATCACTCAGCTACCTTATACCATCTTCCCTATCGCCACTTACCTCAGTGCTCTCCGTGGAGCGGGCAATCGTGAAGGCCTTGGCAGGCCCGAGGCGCGCGTCTCTACGCCCGACGCCGGCCGGGGCTCCGACGTGACCACCGGGACTAGTCACAATACACACCGCATACTATACTATAGGTACTATACATGGGGGGCATACTACTAGGTTGGGGGGGGGATATTAATGTTATAGCATGAGGCTGTCCAAATAAGATGGGTCAATAAAAAATCTCTACTTTACTAATATTATAAATGCGAAAGTAACTCGGTCTGTTACGCAATCACGCATAGAGTATAAATTTGGTGCAGATATAGTAGATAGCCTGAGAAAGGACATACATAGGTTACTTTTTAACCGACTGCGCTATAAAGAAGTAATGTTTTACCCGTTAAAGAGTCCCGGAAAGCTAATAGTTAATAAATGATGGGACCAATTATTCATTGCTTTTCTTATTTTAATGCAACAGATTCATCCGCCAATTTCGGCTGCATGATCTTTAGGTATGATGCGGCCTGCGGAATCTTTCAGCCTATGTATGGACAGCCCTGTTATAGTTCATTTAAATGATTAAAATAGCTTCCTAATCATAAACCTTTAGATTACCAACAGTTATAAAGGTTAATGAACTGTAGCTTGAACACAAAAATGTAAGTACTTGTCTAGTATTTACAGCAGCTAACTTAGGGAATTAAAAATACTAAACGATTAGCATATTCCTTTTGGTAAATAATTATGTCAAGAATGCAAACTAGTTAAGGATATGATAACAAGACATTCCTCATTCAATATCAGGTTCACTACCAATACTATGATGGAAGGTGAAAAATAAATAGCATAATATAGTAATTACCTGGGGCAGGTTTTTGTAAAGGCACCGATGTTGGCCTAGAGACTCTTTGCGGTGGGGCGCCCGCTATTGAGTATGGTCGGGCGGCTGGTGGCTGTGGCGAGGAATAATCAACTTTAGTCACATAACGATAAGGTACAGATTTAGGTGTGCATATTATATTTGTAAAATAGTATTGTAGTGCTGATAAAATGTCACTTAGCATGCCAGTAAATATAGGTCCCGATTTGATACAGACTTTTTATAAATTCAATTACTTAGTGATGTATTTTTCAAATATATATAAATTGGGCTTCTTAAATATACCAATACAATACGAGCTTATATATTTTTATAAATCGTATATCAAATCGGGTCTATTTTACATGGCGGGATTAAATGAAGACAAATAAACGAGACAAACATTTACAAGGCCGAGTAGAATAAACATTTTTCGTTGGACCTTAAGTCGACAAGTTAAGGTGTATATTATGGTGGCAATAACCATATTTTCAACATAATTTGAGGCATGCCACAATATCATGGCTATCTTCAAGAGGGTTAAAGTGAATCTTGACTTTAACCCTCTTTGAGGCGTAAATAAAAGAAAATTCTAAGCTTGTGAAGTCGCAATTGGCCAGCATGTGTGACTAAGGCCTGATCGTCCTAGTTTAGGGTAAACCCGAGCCCGATCAATGGGGACGTATTGGTGAACAGATACCACAGACAATGCCAATAGCGATATTTGTCTCGTCTATCTACACAATATGCATGCATGCGTTGACGGACAACACTCACGGGCATGTGGCTGCGCATGGCTAGAGGCGTTGGCACGCTGCTGCCCGTTGTTGAAGCTCGGAGCTGATGCAACACACATGTTAGCTTTATGTTATGGTGGCGAGGGCAAGTTATACCATTTGGGTTTAGTGTTTTACACTGTATGGGTCAGGATGATCCTTACTATCCTTGAATTTTTGTGTAATTCATTTACAACTTGACGTGCAAAAGTATTTCATGAAAATCAATTTGCAGAATAAATTATCTCATTTCGTTTCATATTGCATTTCAATTAATTACTTTCCTTACTAATATTATAAATGCGAAAGTAACTGTCTGTTACGCAATCACGCAAAGAATATTGAACCGATTAAAATGAAATTTGGTACAGATATAGTTCAGAGCTTGAGATAGGCGCGAACGACCAGTCTACTTAATAATCATCATCGTAGTCAGTTAGGAAAAAAAAACATAGACAATCAATAGAATTGCTGCATCTAAGCCGGTCATGTCTTTTAATCTGCTACTGGCTAGGTATAACATGTATACGTAGAGCAGTAAAGTTCTAAGTCTAGTCTTGAAAAAATAAAATTTGGTAAGATTTACAAATTATGACGAATTGACTAGACCTTGATATGATAAATATATAGGAGCTCCGCCGATAGACAAGAGTCCTGAATTGAGCGTGTAAACGAATGGTATAATTTGCGCTTGCGTTATTAGGACACATGTTATTACAAATGGTTATTCACTAGCCAAAATAACCTAATTAGTCACAGAACGATAAACAAATTAAGCTTCTTTAGCAGTAATGAAATGTTCACACCAAACACAAGTTGTTGTCAGTATAAACAAGTAGTCAACATTATAGCATATAATGAATACTTAAATGTATCATAGTAATATCTATTCAATTTTTCGAATGACTTTTCATACGTTTGATGTGAACGAGGCTTAGTAAGTAAACACAAAATTAAAACATGAATGGACAATGTAAGAGACAAGTACAAATGTTAATACATTGTTTGTTATTCACAAAGTCAATTTGAATTAACCAACACCGCATAAATTTACCTTAATTTTCTTGAAAACACGATAGGGTTGGGTAATTCTATGATATTTTCTGATGGTAATTAAAATTGAAAAAAAAAATGCACTTCGTACGTAGGCGGGGACTAGAATCCGCTATCGTAGACACAGCGCTATTTTAGGTATCAAAACGTTGTCTTTATGAGTCTACAGTCGAAACGTCGGGCAGTAGGTAGCTTTACACCGTGAAATTTTAGTGGTTGTTTTCCCGCAGTAAATTGATTCTATCTTAGTAGCACAATAGATTTGTGCAGTTCTTTTTTAATAAAATCAATAAATGCCGGTTCTACGAAAGGTATAACCGGAACTCGAAAGCATGTTCGAACCGCTTTATTACTTAGGGGGTAGAGTTTCCTTAGCTTTAACCATCGATTTCATGCGGCAAGCAGTACCTCATTACGTCACATCTTATAAAAGAACGATATCTGCTCTCGTTTTCGAGTTGGAAAATCATTATTCGGAAAATTTGAAAAAAAAAATTTTTTTTTCAAGCAATTATTTGCATGGTTCGATAGTATTACTAAAGGCAAATCGTTCTGCCACGGGAAAACAACCACTAAAATTTCACGGTGTATATTTGCTACTCCTAATAACGCGTGTAGACCCAAAAAGACTAATATTTAGTGTGATGGAACGCGAACCCCACTGTTATTTTCATAAACACAACGAGTCTATCGGAACTAGTTATTTCGTTCCTAACCCCGTGTCTTGTTTCTAGTTCCTGTAATTGATACTCACATCCCTTGGCGCCACTAGTTGGCTCTGTGGCCGCTCTCGCCGGAGAGTTTCCGTGCCCTGCCGCACGAGCGCGGGCGGCGCCACCGGCTTAGGCCTCTCTTCTTCTTTCTGAAACATTGTTTATGAGACTGTTATAGTACAGGTAACTTGAGAAGGCAGAAGAGCGACAGTACTATTGTAAATGACGGAATGCTTTTTTTTAAACAATAATACTAAATCGAAAGAATGTGACCGAGTGGGAATCGAACCCACGAGTCTTGGAACTGCAGGTAGTGAAGCTAACCACTGTTCCACCGAGCCAGTCAAAAATAGTATACTTACTGGTTAAGAATAAGAATATTTTATTGCTCACATAAACTTTTTACATAATATAGCAAAAAGGAATAAAAATACAAGTGATGAGCAAATGGAAGTGGCTCAGCTTGTGCTGTCATGGGACCGAGATCCTTGCCAGCGCTGATTTTCAGCCACTCCAACGTCAACAAGATTTTAGGTGTGACTGAGGGATATGAGGACTACTAACACAATTTTCTAAAGTTGTGTAGTCGACCAACCCGCAGTTGGCCAGCGTGGTCGACTAAGGCTTTATCGCCCTAGTTTAGGGTAGGCCCGTGCCCCAGCAGTGGGGACGTATATGGGCTGATGATGACGATTAACACAATTAAAAAAGTGATTAAATAAAAAAAAAACGATGTTAAAATCTACTTTAAGAAATAAAAATTAAACAATACAAAGGGTTAAAGCGTTAACCCCTCGCTCACCGGGTCGGGCGGCAGCGTGTAGGAGTCCCGGCGCGGCGGCGCCGGCGCGGTGGGACTCAGCGCCGGGTTGGACGCGTACACCCCGCGCCGGACCATCGCTCGCCCGGCCGACGACCGCCCTACTGGGGTCGGGTTGCTACCACCTGAGGGAAACAGAGGGCCTACCATGAGTTGGCTATCGTAAACTTACGTACGTTAAAAACCTATCGAGTTGTTTTTTTCATATGGCCGATTGTAGTTCTTCGCGTAACCACTAGGCGGCGCTGTACAAGTTTTTCATAGATTTATTTACGTAGGCGATATCGAGCGCGTAAGTTTTAAACTCATGGTAGCCCCACAGAGTGTGAATGTAAATATTAGTCTTCTTAGATTATCTGACCAACTGAAAAATCCTGACACACCAAGTTTCTACACGGTGGCTACCATTGCAACTGACAGGGGCCGTTGCAAACAGTTTTACAGACGTATAAAGGCTGATGATGCTAAGTGAATTTAAATAGTTTCACTCACAGAACGCTTACAACATTCGTAAAGCTTATCGTTAAATTAGAATTTGTTGTAATCGATTGCTGTTAAATAAGTACTTTCATCATACATACATCGTCAAGCCACTGAGTCCGAACAAATTTACACTGTACACTGTTTGTTGCCTGTGATATAATTACACTGCAAAAAATATGGATGGACTTCATACAATAATTTTATTGGTGCGCACGTAACGCCACCTAGCGGACTCAAGGCTACAACAATTACTTACCTTACTTAGATAACCCCATCGTGTTAACTGTAAACCTCACACCAAATCATTCAAAGCTTAAACTAAACCAAGCACAAATCAAACTCGTTAATCCGTCAAACGCCAATCACTTGCCATATAAGCCCCTTCGCACTCAAGTTGCATTCGTATCGTTATCGTTTTTAAAATGCTAATGACTCGCGTATATCTAATCGTCTTCGAACGCAGTATGCTCAGTAGCGCTACCATGTGTTTAAAAGTGAAAGACTCGATATCGCCTATGTAAAAAATTTCAATCAGCGCCTCAAGCGGTAACGTTTAGAACTAAAATCGGTAGTATGAGTTCAGGTGTCGACGGCCGAACTCGGGAGATTGAATTAAACACATGTTAGTAAGAGAGAGCATACATACAAAAATACCGGCATCGTCTGATAACGACCGAAAACTTTCGAACAACAGTAGAGTCAGAACTTGTTAAGATTTCTCGCTAGTCTACCGGGGTCTACTGAAATTAGTTTATGATTTGTGTGTGATACGTATATGTGAATTGGACGTATGTATATAGAAACTAAAGTCACCGTCGAAATATGTTACGGTCGATCTGTATGGTCGATCACGATACGAATACTTAACGCCTCGAGCGATTGGTTATCAGACTTGTATGACGTAGCTTGCTTGCTCTCGTCCAAGAAACCATTATCGATGGTTAAACGCCACCAAGACATATCTCCTTCGGGGGTTAGTCCTCACCAGGTATCCTGCTAAGCTCCCTATGCGAACTGTACTGCCTAAGCTTGGAGGTCGGCAAACCGGTCTTTCTGGGCACCGCGGCCGGGGGAGCCATGCCACTATACGACCCTGGAACATACAAAACGTGAATCTACCGTGCGAAGCGTTAAGAAGCTTAATAAGCCTACGATGGCCTGGTTGGGGTTCCGTGAACTGTAATATTGTTTTTGGTGGGAAGGATCTTGTTTGAATTAATAATTGTGTTCTTTTATTTATTATTTTTCCATTTATACATAAAATGGTTTTAATAAACAAATAAAATCTATCCTACACCAAGAGATATGTAACTACTCCAAAAAGTGCATATATTTTATATATGTACGAATATTTGATTAGGTAGCGATATCTTTTATTATTAAAAAAGATTAAAATTAAGTTCAAGAGCTGGTTTCAGAGAAACAGTCTTTACGGAACCCCAATATCGTCATGAAAAATCAAAACATTTTAGTCTAGTGCTACGTGATAATTTAAAAAGGAATGTAGATATGTCGAAGTATGATTTTGATAATGGCTTTAATGTTTATAATGGCTCAATAATGTTTGCTCTATTACTGTTAAAATGCTAAAATGCCTGATGCCTATTTGACTGTACGTGAAAATGGTGAACGGTTAAAGTGATCCGAAACTAAATGAATGCTGAATATTGATATCAGGAAACATGCGGAATAATACTACACGTCAATTTTAATTGCGTTATCATTGAATTAATTGTATTAGGTTTATTAAGCAGAAAACCACACGCTGTGAGTAAAATTCCGCATATAGAGAAAAAATCGACTAATACAATGATTGAAAAGCGTCTAAGCTCATGATTAGATAAAGTGAAAACAACAGCCCAAAACACTAAAAACTGCCACAACGATAGAGCTTACACTGTTAATACACGACCAAATTGTGTAGACACCTGATCCGTATGCTCTCACCTGTATGAGTGGGTGATATTCTACTGGGTGGAGATCGCATTGCAGACGGCGGCGGCCCCAACTTCTTTTCTGGGCTCATCTTCGCCGCCAAGATATCTCTCTTAGCCGACTTTTTAATAAGAGTAGCACTGTTGATAACCGTTGTATTGTGCATATCGTAGGTCCTCTCCATTCCCGTCGAGTTCGCGCTGGGAGCCTTCGTGAGGGTATACGATTTGTCGTCAACCATGTCGTAGATCGGAGAGATGGTGGTGTGCAAGTCTAGCAGATCGTTCTTGGAACCCTTCCGAATGGCCATTAGCGGTGTGGAAGCGATCTGTGTGCCTGGAATGGTCGTGAGCCCCAATGTGATACACATACCGTTAACCACATAACATATATAAACATATAACAAGACAACGTTATCGTGATCTAGTTTGAAGTAAATTTGATTGAAATAATTACTATAAATCTGTGTATAATTGTATTATATCTAAATATTATTATTTTAAATCGAAATTTATGTAATTTTAATAATAAGATTATTTTGGAAGAGCGAGGCTTTCCCAACACAGGCGTCTTATGACTACCTTCTGGGAAGCCCCAGCAACGAGTTTGTTAAAATTTTATGCAAATAAATTACATTTTATTTATTTATTTAAATAACCAATCCTCATTATAAGAGTACAAAAACAAATAAATCTCGTATATCGATGTCTTGTAATACGTTGAAAAAGCTCCACATGTAGTGCTTACAAAATGCCACATTGATTAAGAACAAAAAGGATTGTTACTTTGCATAACTTGAATCAGATAATAAATTTAGTTATCACTTATTTAGAAACTAACGTTAGTTAATCTTTTTTATGCATTGTCAAGAAAATTACAGAATAAAAAGACATAATTCTCTAGTGAACGGTACACAAAGACACATTAAATAAGACACATAAAACAACATTATATAGTCCTAATATTGTATCTTTAACTATGAAGCAAATGATAGTGACCTGAACCATCACCACCATTTCCCTGGTGAAAATTACGTCACATCCCTTCAACATCTTGAATGAAGTGACTGTGTAATATACCCACAATGTTAAACATTTCCATGTGAGAAAATATGATTAATACACATATGCTACTTACTCTTTATAGCAATAGTATCATCATCACCCTTCCAGCCGGTATTCGGCCACTGCGACTTCGTAATCAAACTATTGAGAGCTCCGTATGTGTGTTCTCTGGTGACTGACATACCCGATTTTTGCGGCGAACGTACGTCCGCATTCGCCACAAGTCAAAGCAATAGCACCAAGTTCGTTTACTAGGGCCATTACTACTAGGGCGGGCACCCTAAAACAGCCACCCTAAAGCGGATATTCGCGTCCGTCTATCCACCCCGTTCAGGGTGGATAGGGTGGATAAACGGAATAAGCCTCGCTCGAGCCCACCATCGCTCCTGCGAGCCCCACTCCTGTATGTGGTACTCACTGGGATGGTGCGGGCGCGCGTCGGGCACGGAGTCGGGCGGGCTGGAGGAGCTGAAGGTGGCGGTGTCTCGCTCGAGCCCACCATCGCTCCTGCGAGCCCCACTCCTGTATGTGGTACTCACTGGGATGGTGCGGGCGCGCGTCGGGCACGGAGTCGGGCGGGCTGGAGGAGCTGAAGGTGGCGGTGTCTCGCTCGAGCCCACCATCGCTCCTGCGAGCCCCACTCCTGTATGTGGTACTCACTGGGATGGTGCGGGCGCGCGTCGGGCACGGAGTCGGGCGGGCTGGAGGAGCTGAAGGTGGCGGTGTCTCGCTCGAGGCCCACCATCGCTCCTGCGAGCCCCACTCCTGTATGTGGTACTCACTGGGATGGTGCGGGCGCGCGTCGGGCACGGAGTCGGGCGGGCTGGAGGAGCTGAAGGTGGCGGTGTCTCGCTCGAGCCCACCATCGCTCCTGCGAGCCCCACTCCTGTATGTGGTACTCACTGGGATGGTGCGGGCGCGCGTCGGGCACGGAGTCGGGCGGGCTGGAGGAGCTGAAGGTGGCGGTGTCTCGCTCGAGCCCACCATCGCTCCTGCGAGCCCCACTCCTGTATGTGGTACTCACTGGGATGGTGCGGGCGCGCGTCGGGCACGGAGTCGGGCGGGCTGGAGGAGCTGAAGGGGGCGGTGTCTCGCTCGAGCCCACCATCGCTCCTGCGAGCCCCACTCCTGTATGTGGTACTCACTGGGATGGTGCGGGCGCGCGTCGGGCACGGAGTCGGGCGGGCTGGAGGAGCTGAAGGTGGCGGTGTCTCGCTCGAGCCCACCATCGCTCCTGCGAGCCCCACTCCTGTATGTGGTACTCACTGGGATGGTGCGGGCGCGCGTCGGGCACGGAGTCGGGCGGGCTGGAGGAGCTGAAGGTGGCGGTGTCTCGCTCGAGCCCACCATCGCTCCTGCGAGCCCCACTCCTGTATGTGGTACTCACTGGGATGGTGCGGGCGCGCGTCGGGCACGGAGTCGGGCGGGCTGGAGGAGCTGAAGGTGGCGGTGTCTCGCTCGAGCCCACCATCGCTCCTGCGAGCCCCACTCCTGTATGTGGTACTCACTGGGATGGTGCGGGCGCGCGTCGGGCACGGAGTCGGGCGGGCTGGAGGAGCTGAAGGTGGCGGTGTCTCGCTCGAGCCCACCATCGCTCCTGCGAGCCCCACTCCTGTATGTGGTACTCACTGGGATGGTGCGGGCGCGCGTCGGGCACGGAGTCGGGCGGGCTGGAGGAGCTGAAGGTGGCGGTGTCTCGCTCGAGCCCACCATCGCTCCTGCGAGCCCCACTCCTGTATGTGGTACTCACTGGGATGGTGCGGGCGCGCGTCGGGCACGGAGTCGGGCGGGCTGGAGGAGCTGAAGGTGGCGGTGTCTCGCTCGAGCCCACCATCGCTCCTGCGAGCCCCACTCCTGTATGTGGTACTCACTGGGATGGTGCGGGCGCGCGTCGGGCACGGAGTCGGGCGGGCTGGAGGAGCTGAAGGTGGCGGTGTCGGTGCTCTCGCTCGAGCCCACCATCGCGCGCTCCTGTGAGCCCCACTCCTGCATCCATTCAATATATATCAACATAATCCTACAGGTGAATAGATGATTCTATAAAGCGTCGACAACGCGATGAGAGACGACTAATAGAAGCTGTTTGCACCCAAAGTGTGTCATGCCATCGAGCACTATTTTATACTGTATTGCACATAAAAGAAACGAAAATTTTCAGTCTTAATAAAAGTGTGATTTTATTAGTATTGCAGGAGTTTTCTAATAATTTGGAAAGTGCACCTAATGCAGAGTGGTGAATTAAAGTTACAGTTGTAGCCAAAGGCTAGGCTAGTTTTCTAATAAATCAAAAGAAATAATATAAGCAGAAAATTTTGCCACCCGTAGTTCAATCATACCACCATGGCATGATTCGGTAATATGAAATTTTCAATAATCAATAAATATAAATAAATGTTCAATTACCTCTTGCTGTAACAACGTCCGCTCACTGGAATCGATCAGGTTCAACGTAGCAGAATTGATATCGATAATCTGACTATCGTCCGCCTTCACATAGACCACTGTCGTGTCCATCGCGCTTGCTTTAGGAGAAACCTTCTTAAAGGTAGCGTTTCTCTTGGGCGTATCTCTTACTACCGGCTCCTCTCTTTCCACTGGCCGCTCCAACCCACCATTCATCGCTCTCCGCCTCGATAACAACTCGGAAGCATTCTCCATACTCTGCCTCGGCACTGTGATCGTCTGATTCGGCAACTGTATAGTCTTTATAGGAGAAGTCTCCACTTGATTCGGCAGTCTATCAGGCTCACTCGGCAACGCCTTTCTAGCTAACGACAGCTTCTGGCGCGCCTGTATAATCTCATTCAACTCCTGCTTATCAATAGTCACGTTCAGACTGTTCTTACCCAGATCAACAGTCCTCTGCATTCCCATATCTTTGAAGAACGTGTCATCCTGCTCGAAAGTTGCGTTCAGATTCTCCTTCTCAGATACGTTATTCTTTCTGAACTTAGAATTTGAGTAGTGCAACGTTATAGTTTCACCCATTTCAGAGCTCGGTTTAGGGACGCCCTTGGGCGATTCTTTGTTATCGCAGTTTTCATTCAGGACTTTGCTCGTGTCTATTTGGCAGGCCTCTTCGCGCGATTTTGTGTAGCTTTCGGAGTTCCTTAGACCTGACTCCCGTTTCGTGAAGCTATTGAAGAGTTGGCACCTTGGTCTGGCTGAGAGGAGTTTCTCTGACTGTTCTAGGTGCGTGAAGGTTGCAGAGCTGAATATGTTCGAGTCTGGTGTGGAGTCTGTTCTTGGTCTGGAAGTGTTGGAGACTACGTAGGAGGAGTTGACTGAGCTCACTAAGCTGGGCGGTAGGGAGTCCATCAGACTGTCGTTGTCGGGGTAGGTGGTCTGTGAGAGGAAGCTTGTGCTCATGTCTTTTTCGTCTAATATACTTAATGTCATACTCGTCATCATGGGGTCGATACTGTCGCGGCCTGATTGTGGTAGACCTGGAAATAATGAGTTTTCTCCATTTTTTATGTTACACATAATTTTGTTTATATTTAACTGTATCTATATAAAGAAGGAATTACGAATTTGAAAAGGAATCACGTTTCCCACAGAGATGAAAAGTGGATCTCTGGAAGTGATCTCTGCCTACCCTTGGATCTGGGAAAAAGGCGTGATTTTATGTATGTATGTACGAATTTGAGAACGAAAGCATAAAATGAAATAGTTTAACTGTCAAAAGAGATTACAATAAAATTTGTCCATCATCTGTGCCTAGTTTCATGAATCCTCTCTCAAATGGATAATGTGTAAGCTGATCATCATCATCATCAGTCTCACCAGAGTCCCTGTGCGAGGTGACCGACTTCCTGCTGTCCATGGACTCGGGGTTGAAGTTCCCGGAGCTCTCCATCAGCAGCGAGGACACCAGGCTGGGCGGAGACATGCGCATGAGCGACTCGCCGCTCTGGTACATCGTCAGGCTGCCTCGTTCGTTCATTATGTTCGTTAAGCCCCTGGAAGGGAAATGAGAAAGTTGGGAATTGGAACATATCTTTTTTTTCCCTAACTGACTTACGATGATGGCTTGGAACAGCCTCGTCCTCATAGATATATTCCTCGGTCGAGATCGACCTGATCTATGAATGGCCGGGAAGATAAACCCAGTGCCTTTGGAAGCACTCTAACACAAGACGGCTGTACGTTTTTGATATGCGAGCGGGCAGTGGATCCCACGATCTCTGGACTAAGGCGTTCCTACACTGGGCGTATAATACCTTTACACCAGCCACACGTATAGAGGAGCCAAACATCTGACGTCTTTGGAAGGCAGTAAAACTTGTAAGGCGATGCGCATGCTAAATGGGGTGTTGGGTTTTAATCAATAGATGGCGCTATCTTGTACATATATCTGTCCGACCTGAACTATTTACAGGATAAAAGAAGTTTTAAACTAGTGTGGTAACTACAGCATTATTCCAATGATATTTGTTTTAATAACTAGCTAATCTTAGTGACCCGTACTCAACCAACGCGATTCTCATCTCATCTCATCTCATCAAATGCAATTTAAACGTATAATCATAACATGTCCGCGGATAAATTAGAAAGTAAATCGGTGGCATTTTGGTCACTACTTCATCAATTCACTTTCCCATGTTAGTGCAATGGGCGCAAGTCATCCGGAGTAATTGTTGTAAACGAAAGTCTCAAACTTGCCTTTTTATTTTGCCTCTCAACATTCAATTAGACGAGTAGCCATTCAGATAGATTTAACTGGGTCCAGGATGGATGTATTTCGCGCTAATCTGTTTGTGATTGTGTTTCTTTTGGCCAATAAAGAATGGTCTTACCTTCCAAACGCTTTGTGGCTATTCAAGAGTGTATGTACTGTTAGTATCCATAAGAATGCTTCAATCTTTCTTGTGGATATTCCAGTCAAGTAGCCAACTCACCTCAAAAGTCACGAATGCCTAATATTACGGGCTCGCAAATTACTTTTTGTCACATTTTGTTTCGTATAGGTTTGTGTCTAATGTCCAGTGATTATGACATGCCTTCTGCCATCGGCGCAGTCAGCATAGAAAAAAAAAGTTAGTACATAATGTATAATAAAAAGTAAGTTTTGGTCCATACTTGTTGAAGGTATTGTGCAGGTTATGCGCTGGCTGCGAGAGGTCGATGTTGATCGGTTTGGACGGCAGGTGCTCTGACGACAGTCGGTCGGACACCTCCGATGCTAATGTGACGTCTAGGTCCTCCAACTGAAATTAATTACAAAAGAAACTTGAGACAACGTTACACTTTTAGGCTGCCTGTCCACCGGTACGGAGAGAGGCAGCGGCGCAGAGAAAAGCAGAAACTTTAACCAATCGGTTGTCACCAAATCTCGGTTCCTTGTATCCTATTGGTCACTATATTTTCTTTGCTTTACTGCCTCGCTCCTCTCCGGTGAGTGAGTCATCGTAGTGCCCACCGTAATAATTAAACAGAGCTAGAGCTTGTTAATGACAAATACCAATTTACACAATTATACTACATAATACGCACCCTCAACATCTGAAAAGCAGCATGAAAAAGAAAATGTTCATTAATTTTTTTTGATAATTGACCCATTAAAGATTTAACGAGATACAATGGGAAACCTGGAGTATTTCCAAATACACTAAACAAAATCTTAGAGCCCAATTGTGAAATATAAAAAATCCATTGTTGTAACGAAAGCATAGAAACAAACGAAATCCATATTTATTTCCCAACATCGAAACAAGACCACAAAACTGTTTTAGTCTAAAACGAAACTAAGATCAATTTAGTACCCAATGGACCGTATAATATTGTCTAAGTTCTGATTGGAAGCATGAAGGCATCGCAAAAAATAAACTGCTCAAATTGATTATGAGCGCGACAGATCAAAGGGATACGGCTATTAGCCCGTGAATACACAGCGAAACGTCTTGTACGCAGATTCTTCACACCATTCGATATACTTGACTACTATCCTAGTAGTTACTGTGTATTGTTCTATAGAAACTGTTTTTCTTGCTTTCCTGCATTGAATAAGTAACTGAATAACCATGCCTATTTTCCCGCTTTCTAAATATGGTTTCCTTGTACGGTTGGTGTTTTATAAAATCAGGTCACGTATGAAATGAAAGACTAACCTTCGAAAAAACATTAGGATTATAAATTTTACCTTGAAGCCATATTTTAGCATAGAAAGTCATTATGATAGACAACACAAACATAGAATGAATTGAAATTATAATTCTAGGGTGCATAGAAAATAACGAAATAATTATTCAAATATAATATTACTATCCAACAGTATTACCGATGAGAAAAATATATCTTTTATTATAACAACTGCATGTACTCAATCCATAACGTAAGCTTTTGTTTGTCTCGAAGAATATTGACATAGGCAGACAGGTGTTATTCGCAGGCACGTGAGAAATTTTAAACCGTTTAAAATAAGGTAAAATAATATTAAAATATTTGATTTATTCACGAAAACTCGAAACGTTTCTCATTAAGTTATTTTCCATCTTAAGGACAAGGTATTTTTGCTAAATACATTGCAATACAGCAAAATAATAACATTAAAAGTATTAGTCATCCATAAAGCAATATGTAAATACTTGTAACTTGTTACGTTACACAGAGAGTTCATAATTGAACAACTAGATCAAATTGTTATTGTATCCTAAACATCGTTTTGTAAACAACTGCGGTAATCTGACCCACTTGCTCACTAAGGCGACTATACATAAAAATCTATAGCTTAATTAAATTTGAAGGTATAAAATATTGATTTGTGTCTACTACCTGTATGTCATCATAAATGTAAACATTGGACAAGGAACTGGTAATGCTATCTAAATGGACCATAATAAGATATACTTACATTTCAATTATGCAACAATATTTTCACGGTCAGCCCGAGCTCAATTCCGCGTTAACTTTTACGTAATCTTTCACACATTGTGTGTACG
Organism: Maruca vitrata; assembly: GCA_039566165.1. Lineage (NCBI taxonomy): Eukaryota > Metazoa > Arthropoda > Insecta > Lepidoptera > Crambidae > Maruca > Maruca vitrata. Next base: position 10,679,314 of record CM076930.1, read on the forward strand.
TAAATATAAATAACATTATTATGAATTTACCGTATTCTATTCGACAAACTTTATTTATACGATTGATATTCATTACTAGCTGTGCCAACGACTTCGTTCGCGTATTCTCCCGTTTTTACACATTTTCCATTGTTTCTTTGCTCCTATTGACGCAGCGTGACGTTATATAGCATAAAGCCTTCCTCGATAAATGGTCTATCCAACGCAATATATAATTTTTCAATTCGAACCAGTAGTTCCTGAGATTAGCGCGTTCAAACAAACTCTTCAGCTTTATAATATTAGTATAGATTTTAAGACGCAGCCTACATAATGTTAAACTATTCAAGGATCGTCCGTCAAGTGTCTGATTTTATTACGTCCTTGAACGGTCTTTATTAAATTCCTTTTATTAGCTCGCAAATATGGACAGTGCTTATGATTACCATAATTGGATGAAATCCTTATATCTTGCCCTTGACAAAGATTAAAAAATAATGGTTTGTTTGCTTTTTTATAAAGTGCAAAAGTAGATAAAACTCAAAATTCTGAGTATATCAATGCATTTTCCGCATCGTATTTTAATTAAGGACTTTTGCCGACAACTATTTTGATATACTTTAATTTTTTTTCGTGCAGTATGAATAAATAATATAGAAGTCTGAAAGTTGCACCAACTTTAGAAAACGTAAGAAGTGCAAGGTTAGCTTAGTACGGGCATGTTATGAGGAGGGAAGAAAGCTATGACTAGAAGAGTGATGAGTATGAATGTCAATAGACGTAATAGTAGAGAAAGGCCAAAGAAGACACGGATGGATAGCGTGTGAGATGATAATAATATGGGAGTGAAAGAAGTAGACACAGAGGGACGAATGACAGGCGCAAGTGGAAGAAGTACACATGTTGTGCCGACCCAACTTAAGGTGGGACAAGGGCAGGAGAATGATGAAAGAGTAATAAAATGAAGTACATAATTTTCGCGCTTGCAATTCGAATTTCACGCTTCCAAGGCCAAAAAGATTAGAGTAAACACCATCTGTTAATACGAACAATACAATGCAACTTCAATGGAGAGACCGCCTACAGGCTGATAGTTAGTAATGGGATGGTTAACAAGAGTCTTATTCACCTAGGCTAAGAGTATCGTCAATCTTAATAGCAGTGACGCTCCAAATTGTATCGCTTGCCAACACATGAATCACCCTTAGGATTGGCAGAGGAATAGATACACCCCACGATGTTTTCATTGCGAATGAAGTCACGAAGTGGAATATAAATCAAGGTGTTTATTATAAACAAACACATTGCAGAAAACTAGTAGGTTGAAGAGTATGCAAAAAATTCTAAAAAGCTGGATTTGCCTAATTTTGATTTATTTTATCACAATTTTTGATGTAAGTATATTGGAGCTCTAAGCAATAAACCAACTAATACCAAAAATAGCTGTATAAGTTCCTTCTAACAATGTTCAAAGCCTTAGAATATAAGGGTTCAAATCTACCAAGCATTCTTACCCGACGATCATTATAACTGTAATGGTTACTGTAGTCAGCAGTACCAGTATCCATACGATAATTTCTACCCGCAATAAATAGGGTCGGGAATAATCTATCATTACTGCAAGGTACGTTACCTATTACTGGTAGGAACGCCGATCCATTAACTTACCTATATATTTGTATCACTACATAGTATAAAGCAAAGTCGCTTCATGTATGCTTCAATCTTTACAAAGACACGACTCTTTTTGATGCGGTTTTTTTAATGGATTTTTTTTTATGTGTAACATACCCGAAGCTATGCGAAGGCGGGTCACTAGTTCAGTATAATAAATATACTAGACTCTACCTATATGGTGTGAGATAAATATGAATTTATCTGCTTATCCACGTTGGTTGGGAAATTTAGAGAAACTTAGAACAGTATTTATGGTGCAAATAGACATTTAAAGCCGTATCAAACACCGCCGGAAAGGTGAACTCGAGAAGGATCAAGGATCAAAGATCAATGATTTGTAGCGGTGGGTAATATCAGAAACCATAAGTTGTTTCGGATTATAATATTTTACGCGTGAACACTACATATTTGTAAAGTTCGGAGTCTCCAGTAACAAGTACCGTAAAGAGCATGAAACGATATACGAGTACACGAGTTTCATCCGAAAAACTAGATTTATTTCGGATTAGGTTTACGCCCGCAATCTTGTACAAGTGAAGTCGTTTATCACACCAAACATAGCGAAATTGTCTTAATAATAGTCTATGCCCTTACTCAGGTTCTAAACTATCCGTGTATTAAATTTTATTAAAATCGCTTCAATAGTTTTGACTTGAGCGAAATAAAGTCGATGTACTTACGCATTTACAATATTAGGGTGGAAGTTTAGGGGTGAGAGCTATCCGCTCCCCCGAGACTATTCCAAGAAATCATCGTATGTCAGTTAGGGAAAAAAAAGTAAAAAGTAATGCTTTCTCGAGTCAACATATCAAATGAACAAGTATCTACCTGCGGATCCTCATCTTGCACCAAACTCCTCCTCTTCAAAGCGTACTCTTTGACGGCTGTACTGTTCTCTGTATTCGTGTCCACGTTGAACGTCTTCAGCCTCAGCATGGGACTGATGGGGCCCAGGGGCATGCTGTACTTGTTGTACGTGAGGTACTTGTTGGAGGACTGGTTGAGGGAGTGGTTGGGGGACGCATTGGTGGACGGAACCTCGACAATGCTCTGGATGCTCGGCCTTTGGACACGCTTCTTCGGTTTAACGTAGGTGCGCGAATCGAACTTGTGCTTGTCCGGCATGGAGAGGATTTCATCTGGGACAAAAGGGTTACATAATTAAATATTTTTGGGACATTTCCACACACGATCACCTGAACCCAAACTAAGCAAAGCTTGTAGAGTAGGGCGTCAGAGACATAGATATTTATAAATACATATTCACATCCAGACACGGAACAATCACACAAATATTTGTCCCGAGTGGGAATCGAACCCTCGACTCTTGGAATCGCCAGCCAGGGTCATTTACCCTGTTCCACCGAGCCAGTCAATAAATATACATTACACAACATCACATACATGGTTTCAATCCAATGCTGAAGTAAGTTTCTTAAGCGCTTGTATTACGAAATTCAGAAACAACAGTGGTATACTCGTATCATCATCAGCCCATGTACGTTCCCACTGCTGGGGCACGGGCCTACCCTAAACCAGGGCGACAAGGCTTCAGTCGACCACGCTGGCCAAGTGCGGATTAGTCGACTACACAAACTTAGAATTTCTTAATAGGCGTGGTATACACAAATAAACTTTACTCTATAAAAAACACAGTTTATGCAAAAATAAATGAAAATCTGCCGTCGAGCAAGCAAATATCAGCATAATTTACCACAAGTAAAAAAAATTAACCCGAAAACGCGTATATGTAATTAAATATACGCAGCTTTATTATACTGATCGTTTAGTTATTATATTCTGTTCTTAACAGAAATATCAAATAAAATTGCACGTGATTGGTGCACAATAAATTCATTGCACATAGACGTCATTAAGGTTAACGACTCGTGTCCGGAGATAATTTTATAATCCTTAGTAAATAGGATTTCATGTATTTAATTACATATTACTTGACAGTATATACCTACCGTTCTATTGAGAACAAGTAAAATTTTTCAAGCTAAATCTGTTACTTTAAGAAATACAATCTGTTACTTTTATAAATAAAACGCATAGGTGTCCATAAATAACAACTAGAATGGCGCAATGACCCAAAACAATTGCCTCCCATTACAACAATCTGCACTTCGGTCTAATTAAGTAAAATAATACAAGAAAACATCGCAATTGGGTCCTAAAAGATTGAAGGTCTTTCAATAGTAAAAATCATCACAATGATGGATGACATGACCATCCATCCATATTCCTGGGCTCTTCAGGCGGGGCATGAAAGTTGTAAGTCAGGGGATATCAGTCACAACTATCTGTCCGGTGGTTGGTGAACGGTATACGGGTAAGCGACCCCGGCTCCTCGAGCTACTATCGACTCAGCCCAAATCATCCGAGGCGATAGTATCCTTCCTCCCCTTTTCCTTCCCCCGTAATAATATATCCTTGCTACTCGTGGGAACGCAATGACCTTGTTAAAACAATGCACAAGGCAGAATGGCGACGACGTGGTCCACAACCCGTCACGTCACGTTTCCCACAGAGGTGAAAAGTGGATCGCTTGATGTGATCTCTGCCTACCCCTCTGGGAAAAAGGCGTGATTGTATGTATGTATGTATGAAAGTTATCTAAGGAGGCCTTCGAGGATAGGTCAACAGGCACAATAGGTCACAAATAAGCCTGTCGACCTCCTATGCGGAATTCACGACCGTTTCCCATCAAGTGGAGTTGGGTCCTTAATAAAGTCCCTTAACTCCTGGGAGTCCTTAATAAAAAAAAACGTGAATCAAAATGACCTACATCAATTAAGAATTTCAATGAAATAAATATCCGACATTCGTCTAGTAACATTTATGCCAATTTCACTGAGATGGTCGCGGTAGATAACCGACCGGTAAAGGTTAACAAACCCATTTTAAAAAATCGCATCTCAAACACTACACCAAAACCGCCCGTGCGAATAATAGCTTTATCAACGTAAAGATAAGATGCATTTCAGTTTGTGGATCGGGCGGCACCGTTGCCGCAATGCAAAATAAAACGTTCGAAATTCAGTTCTCGACACCATTGGAGTAATTGGCGAAGAAATAGGTGGGCCAATCGTGATTGGTATGCGTTCGACGTGTGAAAGGGTTAATAAGGAAGAGCAAGTGACAGCTGTCAAGTACATAAGCTATGTTATGACCAGACGTCCCGTTTTCAAAGGGACTGTCCCGTTTTGGGCCGAGAGCTAATATGGCTCAGTTAAAACTGTTGTCTACAAAAAACAAGACCACAAATCAATCGAATAGCAAAATTGCCCCGTATTCTTGTCTAAAAAAACCAACGCAACAATAAACAAGCCTTTTTCGCAGATGTCCCGTTCGGGCCTATAAGAAAAATGGTCACATTAGTTATGACGTATGATATGCAAGCACGTGAAGTTGTTCAATAAGAAATCGGTGCGCTGATTAGCCGTCGAAGAAAACATTTGACGGTTTGACTCATGAACTCGAAAGGTTGATTCACTTTACAGTTCCGAAAGTGGTTTCTCGTGTACTTGCGATATGTCGCCGTTCACTGTGAAGGAATTTAGTTCAATTGTAATTTAAACTCAACAGTTAATGACTGGAAAAGTTTAACAGACTTCAGTAATTTGGCGAAGATAATGTATCCCCTAAAACAATGTGTTGTCATGCCACTAAGTAATTTTGTTCAATTATCTTTGCTTTAATAGGAACTACAATTCAATCTCTATTTTATATAAGAGAAAGTGGTAGTATTATTACGATTCATTGGCTAATGACTTAACCATGCACAGTACAATAAATCAAACATACTTCCTATACCCATATAAAAGAGAATTCATTCCTCTTGTTACCAAAAAAAAGAATAGTTATTTTTGGAATCAGGAAAATGATCTTCAAAATACCTTTTACATGCAACAGTTAGAAGTGTCACTTAAAAATTCAGATTTACTCATTTAAATTTAACTTAAACTCTCGCTGAAGTTAATCATATCAGGAATACCATTACCTCAGAATGATATAAAGCCCCTGAGACATGAAACCCGGCACGCATCACATAAAAACATGTAGGCATGCGTGAATTAGGACTAGCCTTCGTAACAACTCATTACACAACAATGGCACACTATCACCAGTTACATACAAATAATAATCAACATTAAATATTTGTCTTTATGGGTCTACACGCGTTAATAGGAGTAGCAAATTACATAGCTACTTACTACACTTACGAAGGTCCTCTCCACAGATCGTCACTACCATACAAGAATGGTGCGAGAAGCTATTGAAATAAAGAAGCACAAGAATTTCAATAGGGAAGATGGATTTAAATTATCGTCGGCATGGAATCCAGTGATTAATAAGTGCATACCGCGGAATGTTACGTCTAAAATCAACCCGGATGCAGTGAGTGTTGTGTGTCGGACTAATGTGGGTAGCTGTACTAATGACATTAGTGCTGGTTCGGGGGTGGATCAAGATATTCACAACCGCAATGGCAGACGAAGACGGGCAGCGCCAGTTCGCTCGCGACCACGATTGGTGTAACCCAGTCGAAACGTCGGGCAGTAAGTAGCTATGTAATTTGCTACTCCTATTAACGCGTGTAGACCCATAAAGACAAATATTTAGTGTAATGGAACGCGAAAGTCTAAAATCGTAAATAATCAACATGGCGACTGCGGTTCACATTTACTTTTTTCATCGATCAATCTTTTGTTTCCTCGTCTCGTGTTTATTCGCAATTTCTTCTCTCATCCCACAATCTAGCCACATCAATAGATCATATTACATATAAAGAAACCTCAGCAAGACGCGGAGAAACGCAATATACTTTAGCGAATAAGCGCTGCACCGCAAAAATTCTCGATTATAATTTCAAGATAGCTTTTTCGATGTTGCAAAAAGTGAAACTTAGTATCCATTTATGAAACAAGTTCCGAACGGTACTCATCGACGTGTGGGCGTGACTTTCCTTGATGTATATGGATTGGCTTCATTACAATACGTAAACGTAATGATAGATGCGGTTACGTCACATGAGTGTGATGTTTACTATGTTATCTGAATGTGGAACAAAGTGTCCAGCCCATGAGATAAGGCGTGATGTTATGCTTGTGCATGTTTTAACTGCATTCTTAGTTGACTTCCTTTTACACTTAGGTCGAAAGTGATATTTGATACTTCTTCTTTCTACTGGTACATTTTCTTGTGCTTAATCGATTGGTGGACCATAATAATGGAAGATGTATATGTAATTGCATAGTAGAGCGATTACTATTTGACCTTCCGCTCCCACATTGGGAACTCAGCAATTTCGGCCACGGTTGGTTACATAAGGCATTAAAAAGTTTAATTACGAGTTACCGATACTGAGGCATAGTATATAACATACTCTAGACTAGAGGAAGGCTCGACCTATTGATCGTAGAGGACGTCTCTATTATGGGAAATCGCTAGCAACGTGTATCGTTTCCTGCACAACTTCCGTGCTAAGAATTCTAACGAATACCACATATAGTATGTTTTTCCAACGTCTACGGAACAGGCTCGTTGTGATACTGTGTTATGCGCAATGCAACAGACGTATAATACCGTAAGCGTGGGCTGGAACTGGATATCGATGCAAATGTCCGAAGTTATGCCTTTTGCGAGATATCGCTGAATTGCGAACGAGAAACGTGTGGCTTGTATTACAATCCTGTCTCGTTTTAATATCTGAAAGCTTGCTTAGATATTTATTTTTGGACTGACATTTGCAGTTTCTGTACTATTTTGCTATAAATTGATCGAGGAGTACGAAATAGATCGTAAGGGATTTAGACAACATTTACAAAGTCTTACAATTATTCACACAACACCAATTTAGGGGTGAGAGCCATCCGCTCCCCCGCAAGCCCGGTGATGATGACAAGGCTCCTCCAAGCCATCATCGTTAGTCAGTTAGGAAAAAAAAACAACACCAATACATAAATGGTGCGAAAGCTTTTCTACGTGTACTTGATTATATTTTTTATTCATTATATGAACATAATAATAAAAACTGGATTGTAAGGATGTCAGACCGGTATGGAGACAAGTTTTTAATCTCCGTTAATCTTATCAGACCTGTGCAGATATAACATGCAAGTTTAAGACACACATAATGTCTCTTAGTTATATTGTTAACGTGTGACTAACGAAAACCTTACGGAGATAATAAGCAATGTGAGTATGTTGTGGGTGTCTTCATGTTTAATTCAGAGTACCAACACTGCTGCATGCATTATTCAGTCCAGGCAAGCCAACAGAGGTAACGACCAAATTAATCTAAACTAGATTTGCTGAGAAAAATCGTTCGTTATCTCAATCGGGCTACTATTTATCCACATGATATAAGATGATAATGTTGGAAACAATTAGTAAAATGATCTTTGCAAAGAGTCTCAATTTCAAGGAAACCTTTTAGCGATCCAATAACAAGGAAACAAAATTAACCTAACTGCCAATTATTGTTAATCATTACTGTCATAATACACAATTATTCAATTAGCTGGTTCGATTAATTCAAGACTTTCCAGTCACACTTGAATATAAACCCTAATTGAGAAATAGCAGCGGTATAATGCGGCAACAAATTTAACATTGACTTCAAATCAGTACAGTCACACTATACTAAAAAAATCATCGATGGCCGAGTGGTTAAGGTCGTTGCTTGTCATGCGAGAGCACGCCAGTTCAAACCCTGCCAAGTACCATTGTGGTTTCAAATTTTAAAATTCATATGTACGATTATTCGACGCTTTAACGTTGAAGGAAAACATCGCGAAACCTGCACACCTACGAAGAAATCCTAAGGTTGTATAGTCGACCAACATGCACTTGGCCAGCGTGGTTGACTAAGGCCTTTTCGCCCTAGGACTAGGCCCGTGCCTCAGCAGTGGAGATGTATATGGGCTAATGATGATGATGATGATGACACTATACCACAATCATGCTTAGCGGGACAACACTAATAGGTCCTCGGCAAAAGCCAGGCGTCCTATAGAAAGACAGATGCCTCTGTAATTGAAAAATTGCCTAGATGACATTGAACCGTTCTACGTATGTTTTACGTATGTATAGATCCACAATGGCTCTGTCTGGCCATCGAATAATCGGCGGATGGGATGTAATCAAGCGCGTCGGCAAATACGAATGATTGCATTTTGGCAGACTATATTTTTTAATGTCATATGCAAAAGTACCTACATCATCGGACCAATAGAAGCATTAGGAGCCTGCCTCCACAACACGCAACTATTTAGATGAGGTATTATGACAACCGTTCGTTCTATAACGATTTCGCCAACTGAGCCTGAGCCATTTAACATGCAATAAATACCCTGAGTGTAGTAGTAGTCCTTTGAATATCACAATAAGCACAAAAGACGGAAACCAAAATGTTGTGTGAACTACCATTATTAGTAATTGACGCACGCAAATGAGTATTTACAAAACATCATCTTTAATCTTTTCGCAGAAACGGCTGTATTTGAACAGTGCTTTATCAGTCATTGTACTGGCTACTTCACGCAAAAGTCTCATTTATAGTATGTACTTATTTTTTTTAATAGTCTGAAAATGTAACGGGCTAGTAAATCTCATTTAGTATATCGCCAAAATAGTAACTACGCAGCGTATTAAATGAACAATATTTCCAATTTTCACATTTTTCCGTCACGTCACGTTTCCCACAGAGGTGAAAAGTGGATCTCTGGAAGTGATCGCTACCCCTCTGTGGAAAAGGCGTGATTTTATGTATGAAATGAAATGAAATAATTTTATTTGTATGTATTTACAATATTGTCTAATCAAAGTTTTTGATTTTGATTTGATTAGCCGACGCTTCATCGACAAAGTGATAAAATTTACCTCAGCATAGATAAGCTTTCAAGGATGCATGAAAATTTGCAACTAATGAACATATTAGGTATCTCCTTCCCCTAACCGGCATACTTCGATAATGAACAAAATTCTCATTAACTATTGATGAATACGCAGTTGGCTGGTTAGACTCGATCCAGAATGTTCAATGAAAACTTAGGAACTTCACAAAATCAGCTTTAACTGATTTTTATGTCTTAACCAACCTTCCGCGTTTTCGGTTGTACGTTTCACTGCAGCGCAAAATGATTCGTCATCACATTCACCCGGTTATTATAATTTGAAGCTAGCGTGCTTTGAATAGATCTTAATGAGGTTTTGATTGTAATGTTGTAGAAAACACCAGTTACTTCTGACTGTAGTTTTGCAGAGATGATAAAAATTGGACTCTTTGTTGAGACTTGAGAGCGAAAACGGACGGAAAGGGGTGAGAGCCCTCGGCTTCCCCGCAAGTCCGGTAAATGAAATGAAATCGCGGCGATATCCCCGCGATCGAAATCGCCCAAAAATCCCTAGGTGAACACGCTGTAAGTCAGAAAAAAAATGGACGGAAACCACACGCCCACAGAAAGGTCGCGCGGCCGTCTATTTCCGAAGGAGAAGAACACAGAACAAAACACCGGTGCTCATTTACATAAATACTTGTCCCAGATGCAATCGAACCCACGACTCCATAGACAAGAGTCTATCAGACGCATCTAAATGATATTAATAATTTAATACCAGAATAGTCACTGCTTTCCTCTGAATTGGCCGATCTTAAACAGACGTTTTTTATTGATTCGTCAAGTTATCTTAATTTACTGCGGGATCATACTCTCCACATTGAAGGGTTAAAAGTAAATTGCGCCGTAAAAAGTGAAAAATCTAATAAGATTATTGTGACGACTTTCCAGACGACTGCATAAGTATCTGTAATATTATACTGTGTATGTATGTGGGCGTATGTAATCGGATCTTTGTCCAGGGCTTATGACGCGTGTCGAATATCATTGGATCAGCTACTGATTACTGCCTGCACTCTTTGCTCGGTGACTAACTAAAATCGTCTCCAGCTAACCATATAATTGGTGTTTTGTTTTTATTCAATTTACAATTTTTATTGACTGCAGATTAAATATCTTGGTACCAAATAAGTCAATTAACATTTTTTTTCATTTTCTTGTGAGTGCTTGCAAATCACTTGTTTACAACATTAAACACAAACCATCATACAAATTAAGACTCAAAGAGATTATAATACAAAGACATGTCTTAATTTTCAATAGATTAGATAAATAATCAATAAATGATTAGTTTCTCTGCACTCTGTACTGTGAGCCCTTTAAATTAAATGAATTATTTTATTCAAGAATTTTGTTTTTTTTTTACATGTAGGAGGTCACTAGTTCAAACCCCCGTCTGTGTTTTTAAAATTTAATTTTCATATAAATGATTATTTGACGCTTTTACCTATGAAGTAATGCTAAGGTTGTGTTGTCAACCAACCTGCACTTGGCCAGGGTGGTTGACTAAGGCCCCAGCAGTGAAGATGTATGTGGGCCGATGATGACAATTTATACCAGAGCCGCTCTAAGTTGGCCGATTTGCTACATGTCAGACTGACTGCACTAGTGAGGGACAACGGTAAAATTGCCGAAGTATATAAGTAACAGTTATTTCCACTTTATAACCAAGCAAGGTCTAATTATAACAAATTTTTATTAAAAACATTAATTCACATCCAAAAGATTGAATTTAAGTTCCTTATTTATAAATATATTTATTTTTAAAATACAATACTTATTAAATCCTTCATCCTATTTAAAAAAAATACCTGGTGAGTATTACCCACTACGTCACTATGAAAACGTGTCAAACGGCGTAACCTTGTAAAAGCGTAATACAGAGTGGAAATTTTACGTTTTCTTTTTATAATTCAATTATTTTAGGTAATAAAAGACAAATAATTAGATAATTATGTGCATTTGAAATTTTGAAATAACGTATTATTTTTAAAAGTTGTTCTTTATGATTCGCTTAAATATGTTCCTCTTAACAAGGATAAATGCAAAATATAAAATAAAAAGTGTCAAATCAGTCTTCTAAGAACGGCTCCGGTATAATTATCTAGTTATTTGTCTTTTATTACCTAAAATAATTGAATTATAAAAAGAATACGTAAAATTTCCACTCTGTATTACGCTTTTACAAGGTTACGCCGTTTGACACGTTTTCATAGTGACGTAGTGGGTAATACTCACCAGGTATTTTTAAAAATAGGATGAAGGATTTAATAAGTATTGTATTTTAAAAATAAATATATTTATAAATAAGGAACTTAAATTCAATCTTTTGGATGTGAATTAATGTTTTTAATAAAAATTTGTTATAATTAGACCTTGCTTGGTTATAAAGTGGAAATAACTGTTACTTATATACTTCGGCAATTTTACCGTTGTCCCTCACTAGTGCCTTTGAGTATAAAGCCACTGGAGATGCCATAACGTCAACGCTTCTAACAAATTTTTTCGCCACTTTTAGCGGGGGGTGAGGTAAACACGTACAGCACACCACCAAAAAATTAATAACTCAACAGACACAAATTTTGCTGTAACGATAAACGCACACTACAAAAATGTTCAACACTTCAAACAATACACGCACACAAACAAAGTTTTCACGTAACTACGCAACACACATACGAAAAAAATAGTGATGACACAAAGAATAAAATAAAATCAGTTTGGTGAATGAACTGAACTATCTTGTACTGATTATTGTAATTCAATAACATTTTGTGGGATCTTATTAAACAATTTTGTGCTTAAACCCAAGAACGACTTTCCAGTCTTTTGAAGCCTGAGCCTTGAAACGGCAAACTTATGTTTATTACTGGTGTTAAAAATGGTGAGGATCCGATATTAAATGATTGTATGTTCTTGTAAACATATAAGATACAGTCCAAAATGTACTGAGAGGATACGGTTAAAATATCTATGTCTTTAAAAATATCTCTAAGGGAGTCACAGAATTTCTTTTCATTTTCAGACTAAATTTCAATATCGTATGACCAGAGGAAAGAAAAGTAATTTTTCTAATTCATCTTACAAGATTTAAATATAACATATGTTTAGACCTTTAATTTAATTCAAAATTAAAGTAAAAAACGGATTATACAACTAACTGCAGGGAGTGAATGATTCATTCAAATGTCGAGTCGCTTTTTTGACTTTGTGACATCACTAGCCCCCGTACCACTGTATTCTTGTTTATTTTTTTCTGTCGTTTACGTATCGCAACGACTTTTTATTTAAATGGCAATTCATCTTAAATACACGTTTAAAAGTTAATAAAAACACTTAGATATGATACTAAACGCGCTCTTGTTGCGAATTTGAGCTCTCGATCGCCTTTTACACGAGAATACTGCACAACTAACCATTTTTCAAGAGTAACGTCACGCGACAGGGATCAATGCAAAATGGCGGTGGTGCAGCGACAAGTAGTTTTATTAAACGTGTTTGAACAGTTGACCAATGTACTTTGCCGGAGGGGGTCGCCCGTGTAAGGCATCTCCAGTGGCTTTATACTCAAAGACTAGTGCAGTCAGTCTGACATGTAGCAAATCGGCCAACTTAGAGCGGCTTTGGTATAGTATGCAACAGGCATACTAGTTGTAAAATTAGAGTAATGACTTACTTTTGAGTATATTGTCGAGCAGTGCATTGAGCTGTTTCTCCATTTGTAAGTACTCATTGTCCTCCTGGATCGGCCAATCACATGACAGATTCCAGTCCACAATGTCCACTTTGTTGCCTGAATCATCAGGGACTGTGTACAACCTGCGCAAAAACAGTAACAAAATTCAGTAACGAAGTTCTCAAACTAAATTATTGTTATTTAATGATAGAACAACATATTGTTTCCTTGATATATTATACCCTTATAGAGTCCTGTTATGTTGAGACTAAAAACTTTTCTTACATAGATTTTTTTTTCATGAAATAACAAAACCTTGAAAAACCATAGACTTCCAGACTCAACATTAAGGGAATAAATTATATAGATTCCTTCACTTTAAGCTGTTTACATTTTGTTGCGTGATTGCATAATTTTGGGTCCATTTACAGGAAGTAGATACCTTGAATATTTTAATTCCTATGCAAAATGGAATATCATTTGAAATGCCTGTATTACTGAATCACATTGTAATAGAAGATGGGCCCATCTTAACCAACCAACCACCAAAATAAGAATTATTATATTTGCTTCATCAGTAAACTTTTAACATATTTAATCCATTGTATGACATAAAAATGAATACTAACCATGATCATTACTTAATCTTGTCTAAGTGTATTTTGATGATTATTACAGAAACATTTGTGAAAGGTACTTTCAAAAAGGTTACAATTGAATAAGTTTTTGGAAATAAATAGCAACCAGAAAACACATAAATTTCAGTAATCAGGATATAAAATTTGATCATACAAATAAAATTTAATTGGATAGTTGGCTGTTTTAAATATGAATAATTGTTCAATGATATGACATGATTTAATGATTGATTATAATCTATCATTATTTATGATAATTAAATCAAGAATTGCAGTAAATCAATCTAAAAAATACCAGTAGTACATACAAACTGCAAAATATTAAATTATGGTCAGTTTCTTTTAATCTAATGTAACATATTTTAAGTGGATTATTATCAGAAAGTCCTGAATAAACCTTATCAGTGCAGATTACTTTACACACAGATATGTCTCAAAAACCTGGCCTTTATTGCACAGTTTAATATTACATTAGATAACATTATCAAAAAGGATGTTGATATGAGCAAATAAACAAAGTATTATGATGGCAACAGCAACAATCAAATGGGGCCCTGGGGCTAAATAAAACAAAACTTGACATGATATCAACTATCATAACATTGATGCAATTTAACATGAGGGAATAGAAAATAACTACAATCTAAAGGTCAAGGGGTAACATCTATATCTTCCAAATTTTAACTAAAATTTAGTACAAATTTATTTAGTACAAATAAATCAATAATACTCCATCATATTCAATAATATTACAGTACAAATTATAGTACTTGCAAATAATTTTTCAAGAAAATCAATATGTTTATACACATTCAACACATGCTATAAACATGTGTTACCAAATAGGAGATGAATCATAGGGAGTGTGAGAAAACACTTATCTGTGGGGTTATTAGACACTGGTCAGACTGGAATTCTTACGACTTGTTGATTAAATGGGACGAGCGAACTATCGATAGAAAAACTGACATTTCCACCTTAGGCCAGACTGAGAGACATTAACAGGTGACCCAAAAAATGCATGTAACCCAGCACCAGTTGCAATCATAACATGGGAAATGACTTCTAAGGTACTCACCACGTCTGCTCATCCGAAAAATCTATAGATTCCACGTCGATCAGGTCAGAATCGAACATATCTTTGTTTATATTTTGATCAACCTGATTCATAATACCAGCAATGTTGAAACATCAATTTGGCACTTTTCACAGATCACATAAGAATTTCACACAAGAACTACATTTAATATAAAGGACACTGTATATATATAAAGAAAAAGATGTAATATTTGTAAGAATCAACACGAAATTGTCCCAGACAAGTTTAGTTTGGAATTTGACATATCGCCACAAGCAGCAAACTGCCAAAAAAAAGAAAGAAACAACGGTAGTTTCCATAGACTAGACAGAACGGAAAGTAAATCAATGATAATGTTTTTTCTGTTTATAATTTTATGGCAGCATAAAAGCTATGACTATTACTGAATGAATCGTATAAGAATATAATATTATTTAAAATTATTTTTTAGAAGTAAAAAGACATAGACCAAGTCTAACTAATAAAATTCTACTTTGTTTGTGGTTTTCAAATGTTACCACATAGAAAAAGTTTACCTTTAAGTACGGCACTTTATAAACCCCACAAAACCTCGGGGTAAAACGTAGTGATTATATTCTCTTTGCCTCGGGGTGTTATAAAATTGACGTGTGTGTGCGTGTCATTCTGTTTGTGGCATCATAGGTCCTAAACCGGTGAACCGTAGCTTAGTACACTTCTACTGCACTGATTGAATTAAAACTTCATACAATTTGAAAAGGAATGGATGAGCGGATCGACATACTGTTAACAACAAAGACTGCTCCTGATCAGTCGGTAGGTAAGTTAATGGCATTTTAACAACCACTTATGTTTTATCTAATGAATTAATAATCCTACGGAATAAAATATAAGTAAGAAAGTTTTGTGTTGCGGAAAACGTCTTTTTTCGGATTTGCTGCTGATTCATTAGCGAGTACTCCTTCAGTGAGCACAGATTTTAGACTATTGGGTGATTTTAGACAAAATAGTTTTTGTGCCCGCATCTACACTATCTACACTAATATTATAAAGAGGAAATATTTGTATTTTTGTATGTTTGTAATGAATAAACTCAAAAACTTCTGGACCGATTGCAATATTTTTTTCACCATTAGAAAGCTGCATTATTCAGAAGTAACATAGGTTATAATATAACGCTATGTCCTATAGTTGTGGAGCAGTAACCGAAAATGTTTCAAAAACGGGGGAAAACTATCGTTTCTGAGGCCTTCCGTGGCATGCGCTGAGCATATAGTTAAAGTTATGCAAAAATGCTCTTGGGATAAATTGTTCATCTTAACATTATCTTTAAAAAAATCCACGAGAGAATATGTCTACCTTTTATAGTTTACCCATAACAATCGTTTTAATGATTTAGATGTTTGCTCCAATGTAATGTCATTTTGCCGACGGGATTTCGAAGAAATGGTTTTTAATCCTTATAAAAGTTTGCTCTAGATAACTTTTTGAATTGTTTAATCGGTTACCTTTAGACTATTAATTCATCCAAGACAAGTTTACTACTAATTCAAAAACCGGGCAACTCAGCAAATTAATTAAATAAGTAAATGAAGTTCGGAAAAAAAATTTTCAAAATGTAAATCCTTCCTAAATAAAAAAAAAACTGAGAATAAATATAAATAAAACCTAAAACTATGTAAAAAGTTAAGACCTCTCGTGCGAAGCCGGGACGGGCCGCTAGTCATTTATCAAAATAATGCCGATTTTCTGTGTTACAATTTATATGCGGCGTCAGTAGCGTCACTATAACGCACTAGGAAAAAGCAGAGGACAAAGACGGAGTAATAAATTAACGAATGCGGCGAAATTAAAAGGCATCCAAGAAAAAACCGCGACTCTGACAAAATGTCACACAAATTTAAACAAAAGAGAAGATTTTTATTTTTTGATTAGTTAGATTCTTAATGAAAATATGTAAAATTGATGACTATGTGAATTATGTTATGCATAGCGCCTCAAATCAAAATCAGATGAATAGTGATTGTGCTACATACAAACATCTTAATTAATTAATGTTTTACAGGGAGCCAAACATTTACATAATGGCGGCCCCAAAACTGACAGTACTTTGACAATTTGACAGTTCTTCTATGTCATAGACAGCTCCATTCTTTTTGTCTACGGACACGTCGTGAGCACGTTGTATTGAGTGTAGTTTTTAGTGAAAAACTACGAAAATGTCGTCCCATCTCAACTGGATGATCATCCGCAACAACAACGCCTTCCTCGTGAAGAAGCGTAACATCAAGAAGCCCTTCAGCAAGGAACCCAACAATGTGACTAACCTCAACTCGTACAGATACAACGGCTTGATCCACAAGAAGGCCGTCAGCGTGGTCGAGAACCCCGACAGGAAAGGTTTCACAGTTGTGTACAAGAAGGCTAAGGCCACCAACAAGCCCGTGAAGAACACCGTTCGCCGCCCCTTCAAAGCCGGCGCCAGGAGGTCCCTCTTCAAGGTGAAGAGGCTGCTCAAAGCCAACCACTACCGCACTGACCTGTCCAAGGCTACTCTCCGCCGTGCGTCTGCCATCCTCAGGTCTCAGAGGCCCATCAAGGCGAAGAAACCTAAGGCAGCAGCAGCCAAGACAGAATAAGTTTAATGTAAGGGGTTAATAAAAAAAAATAAAAACTACTTTTGCTTTCATTTATCCTAAATCTATTTAAGATAAAAAAGATCTTTTAGTTAGTCTTAGGACTAAATATTTGTTGGACATGAACTGGACATGTTTATTAGTCTTGTTGCAAAATATTTCATAGGTAATATATTTTTTATAATAAGTAATTTTGAGGTTAATTCCTTTTCATATGAGATACTTTACATATAGGAATCCAGCATGAAATTTTCTGATGTGCCAATAATAGAACCATGAACATGAATTGTTTGTTATTCACAGGTATCGATTTTCTATAGACATACATACACATACATACAATCACGCCTTTTTCCCAGAGGGGTAGGCAGATATCACTTCCAGCTATCCACTTTTCACCTCTGTGGGAAACATGACGTGACGGGTTGTGGACCACGTAGCCGCCATTCTGCCTTGTGCATTGTTTTAACAAACAATTGTTATTGCGTTCCCACGAGTAGCAAGGATACATGACGGGGGAAGGATACTATCGCCTCGGATGATTTGGACTGAGTCGATAGTAGCTCGAGGAGCCGGGGTCGCTTACCCGTATACTGTTCACCAACCACCGGACAGACTGTTGTGACTGGTATCCCCTGACTTTCTATAGACATCATAATCAAAATGATAAGTCTGTGCTGCGGTATCATGTCTATCCCTAGAGATGCTCTTAACCATTATGTGGTCTGTTATCTTATAGGAGGTTTTAATGAAATGCATATTTCCACCAAATCATATATTTTAAACAAACCATGATTTTTGTTTTCACATTTTGGAATGTAAATAAAATTATTACACACCAACTGCGGTGAATAACTAGCCTCAAACTTACATACATGATCAACATTTAATAATCATACACAATTTTGGACCAAATTATCAATATAAATGGACATCATAATATATTATGAAAATGCATAATAATTATTACACAATTGAATAAATGCAGTGCTTCGAGACCCATTTACTTTAATCAAATGTTCACATTTATATAAAACTAAGACATTATAATATTATGTATTTACACTATGATATCATAAATAAACTGTACATTTATCAAATAACTAAGCAAATTATAATTTGAACATGAACTTGATATGCATAAATTAAATTATTTACTGAGAAGTATCACTGAAAACATTTAATCTTCCTATCTTTACATTCCTGTGAAAAATGTGCACAACTCATTCACTGTTTGATGTATCAACATTATTCAAATCCTAAAACAATCACAGAAATGGTTGCGGTGAGATGCCATATCAATAAGAAATTTGCACTGTGAGAAAATATTATTAAACAGAAACAATATTTTGTACACATACCTTCAAGAGACAAATATTTCTAAATTATATAGATAGTCATTTAGAATACATTGTTGTGCATTAAAATTGTACATACAATAAATATCATTTAATTAACTTGTATAATAAGTTATGTTCAAGACAATGTAGAATATTGAGGATCATAAAGTGATTAATATATAACTTTAAAATGTCATCATTCCATATTCGGCACTGTTGCAAGCGCCATGATCATGTGTGATCTGAAAGATCGGGAACATGGAATGGAACATGGAATGTCCAGTTTTATAACATCAAGTAATTTGTTTTCAAGTTTATATGACCACATCTACTTACTAGTTTCTATACTAACACTAACAGCTTTGCTAGTACCAAATTGTCCTATGAATCCAAAGTGTAAAGCAATCATTTACTAATAGGGGGATAGATTTAGCATCTATGAAAAGCTTCAGGTACAAAATACATAGTAGACATGAAAATAAAAGGCACAAACATTTAACCTATCCTTATAAAGGCACAATACACTAAAATTCATTTCATTAAGTACATACATACATATGATATAACATGTATAGTAATATATATTGTTATATACAATGATTGAAATCATGAGGGTAAAAGATAAATTTATGACAATAGATTGCCATTTATAAATCACTGATTTAAAGGATAGTTCATCAATCGAAGGACATAGTTTCAGGTAATCACTATTTGCGACAAAAATATGATTGGATATTTTATTACAAATGTGTACATAATATTTTTCACACATCAGAATATCGTGGCAAATACATTCACATAAATAGATTTAATTATGTACATAAAAAAGGGATACAATTTGTTTTCTTTCTAAACCAGACATTGGTTTTTGTAATGAAATGTAGAGAACAGACAAGTGATATAATCCCCAACTACACATTAGATATGATATTTTATAGTTTACAATTGTTATGGTCATTATAATTTATTTTGTATAACATTTATTTTTACACTTAATTTATCTAAGCGTTTCCACATAGCCGAGGTTTGGACTAAAAATAATTATGGCAATTATGTGTCAACACCTTGTTATCAAATTTAGGACTAAAGTTTACAGAGTAAATGGATAGCCTGAGTGCAAGCAAACCACATTTTTGCTAAAAACATTGAAGTAAATGTAAACTGTACAGTCATCAACAAATGTGTACTGGTGTTGATGTCTGATCAGATCTTTTACCATAATACGAGCAGTAAATGTGCATACAATATAATACCAAACGCTAGTTACAGTTTATCTAAACCTCGGCTTATGGGGAAACACCAACTAACATCAAGATACATTGTCAAATGGTTAGGGCACAAGGCCCATTGCTACATAGAGAAGCTCATGAGTTATATTGACGCGCGTTTATTTTAATTAATACATTTTTAATCAGTTTCATTTTAGCTACCTAGACACATATTCTATCCATAGGCACACATTTATTTTATATCATATAAATTTTATACCATCGTTTTACAAATATTTACTAGTTACGTGAAATGGTAGTGTAAAGAGATTATTATTGTCACAATTAAAATAATGCATAATGTATGTAATTATAATACTGAATCGGTTTACATTACAAAATACAAACTAAACATATTGTAAACAGCTAGAACTTAGTCACCGAATTACAGGTATTCGTTAAAACATTAGTCACAACATTATCATGATTGAACAATAGTTTACGTTGGGAAGATGTTTTTCAAATAAGTAGTAAATCTAAATGTTAAAACAGACAAAAATACAATATTGAATTAAATTTATGGAAAAATACAATAATTCATTATATTAACCTAAGTTGTGGCAAATCAAATGCAATATGTTCTAAATTATTACCTAAAATGACTAGCGAAAACTTAAAAAACTATACTAAAGTACTTTGTACATAACATTTGTGACGTATATCCGTGATAATATGGCATTAATATAGGGAATCGTTTCGTAATAGCATAAACTGTAGCAAATATAGAATATATTTATGGAGAAAGACAGTCATATAGTTGAAAATACACTGTATTTCTGTTCTTGTATTCAGTATAAAGTACTTTCTATTTCAGCAACAAAAGCACTGCACACTTTGGTGTTAGTATAAAACCTCCATTCTCAATTATGTGCAGTTACTTCTGTCGGCGACTGTACCTACTAAAATCTGTAAATGTAATCAAGAGCAAATACATTTTAATTTGTATAATATTTCTACAGTTAATTTATCAAAACTAACATTTCGAATAGAAGTTTTGAGCAATGGATACATTTATTCGATTTATTAGTAATTCAATATTTGTTCATGAAAATAGCAGTGCATATTGTGAACATAGAAACACCATGTATATACAAAAGGTATGTAAATATTCAATGCGTCGGAAAAGCCTCTATTTTGTGACTTTAAGTAGCTAATAAAACATAAACCTTACAAATAGTAGAGCATAGGATACAGTACCTTTTGTTCCTATTGTGCGTTTGTGTACTTCTAATACATAAAATATTGGTAATGCGTGATACAGGCAATGCTACAAGCATCTCGTAAAAAATTGCAATATCTCAAGATATTTATGGGATCAGGTATGGACTACACCAAATAGCTAAATAAAAAAAAAGATTCGTGACTAAAGCAATATTAAATAGCATGTCCAAACATGAATAAGATGGGAGCAAAATCGCCATAATAAATTTGTTCAATATTTTTTTTAGAGAGCAATGTAGGTAGGTAGCCATTCTTAGCAGTCCCTTGACATTATGTCTTAGAGCAAAATGAAGTTTATATTTATTTTTATTTAGCTCAATAGCTAAAATGGCCTCATTTGCTGGAAAGACCAATTAATAAACGAATTTTACATATTAACCTTACATGTATTATGTTTTTAAACATAATATAGTGACAACGAGTGCTTTAAAGAGCTCAAAACGTCGGGTCTATAATTTGTTTACTTTAGAAATGTTTAAATTGTAATACACACAAGTTTGATCCGTAAAATTAGTTTTTTTTTAAATGTGTAGTGTTAGCGCAAATAATAGAGAATACATGCCAAAACATGATAAATTCTAAAATAACGTAAGCAAATCGTTTTTTTTCGCTACACTTTGAATGTTATTGACAGTATATTTTATCTTACTAAATAAATTGCTCTTTGGCCACCTGAAAAATCAGGTATGGTAGACCTAGCCAAAACTAATACTAAAACTTCGTTCAATGAAACTTTCGGTGTGACCCCACCGATAAAACACAACCTATGTCAGGCAAGCACCGAAATAATAAATGGTTCGCGTTGTTACAAACACATTATACATATTTACTCGACAGTGAATCTACTTTGGGCTGAGATGAGAGGGTACTGTTAAATTGCAATACTTAAAGGATCTATATTTCTTGACTAGCAGATGTTATCACTTGCCGAGTAATTCTAACTGTTTATGTATTTTTGAACTTGTAAGTATCTTCCTTCGTTTCTAACTTAAATTTCTTTCAATAAGATTTAAGCTTTAATAAATTATAGGAATATATCAATGTGCAGAATTGCAATTAATTTATAATGAATGACAACTTTTTTTGTGACTCGTAAAAATTGTCATAAAAAAGAATGGTTCAATCTATGTGTAAAAGAAAAAGTTTGATATTATAATAACTATGTTTTGAGCATATAGAGATCAGCTGACATAGTAAAGTTCAAAAGGGAATACTCCCAAAAGTTAGGATAGTGCCACACTAGGCCAGATCTCCGTTGCGGGTCATTCCGCATTTTGCGCCCGCTATTTGAATAAATATAAAACCACATGTATTGACGTTGCGTAACGGAAAATACGTATTTTCCGCCTAGTGTAGAGCAGATCTAACTAGCAATTCATAAAATCGCGTACTAAATACAGATATTGTTAAATTGAGCCTCCACAGTTCTAAACCCTTTCACGTCAGCCCAGGCAGAAAAACCTACAGATAAATTCGTTACAAACCGTTACTCGCAAGCTAGCTTACTGTCGAACGAGCTAAGTGCAATACCGAACGCTTGCAGCGCACACAGAGGATACCTGAAGTCCATGGTGAACACATCTTCGGATATCCGTCCGAATTGCATGACCACATAATCCGGTTCAGAGTCGTGGACTATTTGAAAGTTCTTGACACTTGCCTGTGTCACTCTCCCGTGGAAGTTTAGCACGTAGGACTGTGTCTCATCGTTCCAAACTGGCGTCTTGTTGTGTAGTACCACTATGTCGTCCAGGTTTTGACCCTTCCACCGTTCTAGGAGGGTCTCGCTGTCGTCCTGGGGCGCTATGGTGACCCGCTGTCTGTCCGGGGTCATGCCGGGGAGGATGACTGTCATTTTCCGCGGGCCTTTGAAGCCTAGCACGTTTGTGTCCTGGAAAATGTAGAGTGTTTTTAATGACACTGATAATTATTAACTGTGGCGGGTAGTAGACCAGGCGGGTTTAAACACAGCCCGGGTTGAGTTGAACCTATTCTGGGCTGGATTAAACATAGTTCAGATGGGGTTCAACCTAGTCCGGGCGGGGTTGAACATAGTCTAGGTGGGGTTGAACCCATTCCGGGCAGAGTGGAACCTAGTCCGGGCGGGATTGAACATAGTCCGGGCGGGATTGAACATAGTCCGAGCGGGCTTGAACATAGTCCGGGTTGAACTTTACTTACATAAACCACAGCAGCGAGCTCATGCCTCGTCCGAGCGTGGTCGTGCTTGCGCCACGCCTTGCCGTTGTCGTACACGGTGAATGCGGTCCCGAGCAGGTTGGAGCGCAGTTTGCCCGCGAAGCTATCGGCGGTTCGCGTCAGCTCGGTCGGGTCGGTGGATATCAGGTAGTTTGATGTCGCTGACTTCTTGCGTTTGCGGGCTGAAAACGGATGTAGTAGTATTAGTAGAGATGTGATTATATTGGTCAATCAACTTTTAGTTGTCCTGTAAGTTGTTGTCAAGGAGACAATATATATTGGGAATAAGTTATAAATTAAAAGAACTTCGTTGAAATCCATCCTCATTATCGCTTTGGCCAACTACTAAGAGACTATTACACTTTAAGGGTAGACCACACCCTTAAAAATTGATTAACCCATATAGGTCTATTTAGGACTTTTAGAGTCTGTTAGCCCTCAACTGGCACGGCATGTTGAGATCTTTCAGTGATTTTTAACCATGTGTTAACAATGATGTTAACTTAAGTTAAAAGTCCAAATTATGGTGGCAATATTGCCTCTGTCCGATAAAGGGTTAAGTGAAGGGTGTGTGCAAGACTTAAATCTAAAAACATACACTATAAACTTAAATGCTAAAATCGGCATTGTAATTCCTAGCTGCAAAACCCATTATAAACACCTAATTATAATTATTTATGTTTTGTTGGCAACGCACTTGAAACAAAAAAACCATTATGTACTTTAGTCGTTTCTTTAGTAGTACATAGTGGTTTATAGCAGTGTAGTTTAAATTGACGTTGAAACTTGAAACATACTGCTAATGTACTATCAATAAAAGAGAACAGCTTTTTAAATGCAGACAGACCAATTAACCGCATACATTTATCAACATTTTCTACTTGTTTTCACATCATCCAGTTCAAACAAAGTTTTCTTTCGAAGTGAATGTTGATCGACATGATTCATTGTTTACATCCGATCCGTAGCCATGGCGACGATGACGCACTCGCCAATGAGGTCAGTGTCTTAACGGCTAATGAATTAGCGATAGGGTTTGTTGAACCAACCACTTACGATATATTTAATTCAGACGAGAATGTCGTTAGTGCTAAAAAACAAAGAGAGGTAAGAAATTCCAATGTTATTGGACTTGCACTAGCGAGGTTTCGAAGAATTTTAAATGCAATTTGCCGATTCGGCCGTCATAGTTTGTAGTAGGTTTCTTGGCTGACTGTACTAGTAAATTATTGTAACAAGAACCTGAGCAGACATAATTTAGAAAATACCGTTTATCGACAAAGAATAAAAATTCGTCACGCACTGGGCGAATACACGAATATCTTTGCATTATTGTGGCTTATCAACATCCGGCCATGTTTTGGCTAAGATAACATTGTACATATTGACATCAAGACAATTTCTATTATTGTAAATAACAATTGAAAATGTTAATGGAATCTCTTTTGAGACCTCGTGTCGTAGACCAGTAACATGTAACTTGTAATTATGTATAGCCAAATTTTTGGCTAATGACATTCGTATCGATGTCAAATTTTGAAGCGGGCTTTGTCGAAAAATAGAGACTTGAGTGTTATACTTAGTCGCGTGCTGTTGGACGGTCTTCATCGTAAGCGTGATGTAATTTTTTTATTTTTATTTTTGACGCGGTGGAATGCATTGCGCACCTTCACCAGGAGAGTAGGTTATCTCCCGGTGGTGTGTCGGACTCTCCGGCGACTGGCAAGAAGTTGGTAAATGCCAGTCGCTGCTCCTTGACGGAGTGCAATGCCCAGGGGGTCTACCGACAACACGACACGCGATGTACCTCAACGTCTTGGCAGCGTCATGGTTCCTGGCATAGCCCAACTACCATGACGCCACCGGCCGCGGCAGCGAGATGACATCTAGGTTTACCCCATATCAAAACCTCCTGTAAATAGACTTCTAAGGAACTTCAACTCACCAGCTAACAGGAACACCTTCTTCCCGTAGTCCTTCTCCAAATGCAAGAAGTACGTAGGGTACAAGCCCCGGTCCATGCCCTTGCGATCGCGCGCGATGCGACACTTGTATAGGGTCCCGTGTTTCGCTGGAGTCACTACGAAGGTCTCCACTGCTCCTTCTACGGAACCCTCGATCTCTGCAGACTGGAAAGGGAATGGGGGATGTTATTAACAGGCTCTATACCTATGTATCTTTTGTATATTGTTAAACCTGTAAATGGTTTAATCGGGCACAGAAAAAACAAATACAGAAAGTACAAATTATTTTATGGGCTTATAACCTATCATCTATACATGACAGTATATTTGCATTACAATTTAGGGTAAAGAAGGAGTTGCTTTAACTAAGCACCTTAGTTAGGGTTCATATTATTATGTACCCGTTCTAAATTTTAAGGGTTATACGGATTTATAGGATTTTTTCAGGTGTAAGAATGTATGTTAACAGTAAGTACTGTACACTACTACTTAACGGTACTTAATAGGAGTCAGCAACAATACAATGTATGCTTGTCTGGGGAGGTCGTGAGGGGGAGTAACCATAATTATACTTACACTACAGTGAGATGCAGACTCAATACAAACGCTCGCACATTTCCGTCTCAAGGTACTCCCAAAACCACTAGCCCTATTTGATACAATCAATGTATCCATTGCACTAGTACTGTGTAGTAGCAACTAGTAGTATAATGCTATTTGTCGTATGAGTGTCGTGAGTATAGTAGCAACTTGTAGTATAGTGCTATTAGTCGTACGAAACTAGGAAGACTGCGGCGGTATTAATTCTATTTCTGAAATGTTTTGATAACTGACGTCACAAGGATGGTCTTTAACGCGTTTTCCTTAACACCCTGGCACATTTAAGATACTATTTATTTACCTATTTACTTCTATGGTGATTGAGAGCTTACGTCATTGCGGTTAATGACACGTAATTCATTGGTATATAACGGTTAACCTCACGTTATACCAGAGCCGCTCTAAGTTGGCCGATTTGACACATGTCAGACTGACTGCACTAGTGAGGGACAACGGTAAAATTGCCGAAGTATATAAGTAACAGTTATTTCCACTTTATAACCAAGCAAGGTCTAATAGGGTATTTTTATGAAAATCAGTAAGATTTATGTAAATCAATATTATTAATGAAATCGAAACTCAAATGTTTTTGCGAAATGAGACTACAAAAAGCATTTAAAGTTGGGTGGGCAAGTCCATTTCAAAATTGCGAAAATCTTTTAAAATTCCTTTGTCATCTTATTAATAACAGAATTAGTCACATCTTTCATTATGAAAACAAACTTCTTAGGCGCTGCATACAACAAACTAACGTGTGACGTCACACGCCAGTCGACGTTTGTATGGAGCGTTTTTGAGCTCGCCCAAATAATGTGCAATTAAAATTGTAATATCTCGTAGAGTTATCCAGATATCAAAGTGATACTTTCAACAGTGTCTTTGTGTTCGAGTGGTCCATCCAACTATATCAAAATAAAAAAAATATCAAATACCCTATTATAACATTTTTTTATTAAAAACATTTATTCACATCCAGAAGATTTAATTGAAGTTCCTTATTTAAAAATATATTTATTTTTATAATACAATACTTATTAAATCCTTCATCCTATTTCTAAAAAATACCTGGATGGTATTACCCATTACGTCACTATGTAAACGTGTCAAACGGCGTAACCTTGTAAAAGCGTAATACAGATTGGAAATTTTTCGTTTTCTTTTTATAATTCAATTATTTTAAGTAATAAAAGACAAATAATTAGATAATTAGGTGCATTTGACATTTTTAATTAACGTCTTATTTTTAAAAGTAGTTTTCTATGATTCGCTAAATATGTTCCTCTTAACAAGGATAAATGCAAAATATAAAATAAAAAGTGTCAAATCGGCCAACTTAGAGCGGCTTTGGTATAAGGATGTTATCATCACAATACCTATGTACTTAGTACATAATATACGACACGTTGTAACAAAGCCTCGACCGGACAATGGATGAATGGGAAAGGGTAAATAAATAAGGATAAATCTACAACTGTAAATTATTGCACAACAAATGTTCGGTATAGACAAGTGCAGGTTACATTCAATCTGGTGATATGTCATATCTACATAAACCTTATACTCTTCTAAATATAATATAGTAGGTTTAACAGGAGCGTACGATGGACCTTTATGTCACTAATAGATAGTGTGGTATTTATAAAATGACCTATTGTAAGTGGATTTATGGGAGAATAGTTTATTATAATGTGCATAGGACACTTACTACCCTTTTGATTAAAAGGTCTCGAAACACGTGCTACGTAGGTACTATTTATATCCTATGTGGGCGATCGCACTCTGTAATTACCAGGCCATATCCAGTGAGTACGCAAATTATGACGATATTATAATAACCCGAGTTCATGTTGACCCGTGATCTTGGTACTTGCAACAGAGCTGAAATATCGGAAGCTCGCCGAAAAAGTAATACATGGTAAATTGCCTGGACATATATATATTTTTCTAATGATAGTGGATATCTGATTACCAGATCAGAAGCGTAGCATGAATATGAGAACCAGAATGGTGCTAACGTACTGAAATTTAAAACACCTAGACTTATGACAAACATTAATCTTCATTACATTGATGTTTGTCTCACTACTCTTGGCGTAAGACACTGGGGCACCATCAAATGCACTATCAGACACTACTTTTTGAAAAATCACATTGCCATATAGAAAAGTTTATTTATCAGTCGTTTAACCTAAGAAAAGAACAGTATACTGTTTTCGCAGAATTTGTATTTTATGCCAGAACGGACTGATTCCGCAGATGTCCCATTCTGGCCCAATATAACAATGGTCACATTTGGTACTAGGCCACCGCAACACTTGGCGGAAACTCTGTCGCGGATCTTTCCTGACGGAACGTCAATGCATGTGGTTGCATTTAAATAGCGGGCACACTATGCGGAAAATCGGCCACTATAAATTATATGCATTGCCATTCCGTAATGTAAGATCTAGGAAAAGAAGCGTCGATGGCCGAGTGGTTTAGGTCGTTGATTGCCATGCGAGAGGTCGCCAGTTCAAACCCCGCATGTTAACACCCTTTTTTTCAAATTTCAAATTCATATGTACGATTATTCGGCGCTTTAACGCTGAAAGAAAATCGTGAGGCACACGAACGAAGAAATTCGTAGGTTGTGTAGTCAACCAATCCGCACTTGGCCAGCGTGGTTGACTAAGGCCTTATCGGCCTAGTTTAGGGTAGGCCCGTGCCCCAGCAGTGGGGACGTGTATGGGCTGATGATGATCATAATGATGATGGAAGATCCGCGTTTATACGCTTAGTAACTGTCACGTCGTCGGTGCTGACGTCACGGCCCACGCTCTCCTCCTTACAACTGACCTGGCTAGGCGACAGGTCTCTGCGCGCGGCGCGCGGCTGCATCGGCGCGACCGCTGCGTCCGCGCACACGTCGTCGGTGCTGACGTCACGGCCCACGCTCTCCTCCTTACAACTGACCTGGCTAGGCGACAGGTCTCTGCGCGCGGCGCGCGGCTGCATCGGCGCGACCGCTGCGTCCGCGCACACGTCGTCGGTGCTGACGTCACGGCCCACGCTCTCCTCCTTACAACTGACCTGGCTAGGCGACAGGTCTCTGCGCGCGGCGCGCGGCTGCATCGGCGCGACCGCTGCGTCCGCGCACACGTCGTCGGTGCTGACGTCACGGCCCGCGCTCTCCACCTCCTTACAACTGACCTGGCTAGGCGACAGGTCTCTGCGCGGCGCGCGGCTGCATCGGCGCGACCGCTGCGTCCGCGCACACGTCGTCGGTGCTGACGTCACGGCCCGCGCTCTCCTCCTCCTTACAACTGACCTGGCTAGGCGACAGGTCTCTGCGCGCGGCGCGCGGCTGCATCGGCGCGACCGCTGCGTCCGCGCACACGTCGTCGGTGCTGACGTCACGGCCCACGCTGTCCTCCTCCTTACAACTGACCTGGCTAGGCGACAGGTCTCTGCGCGCGGCGCGCGGCTGCATCGGCGCGACCGCTGCGTCCGCGCACACGTCGTCGGTGCTGACGTCACGGCCCGCGCTCTCCTCCTTACAACTGACCTGGCTAGGCGACAGGTCTCTGCGCGCGGCGCGCGGCTGCATCGGCGCGACCGCTGCGTCCGCGCACACGTCGTCGGTGCTGACGTCACGGCCCGCGCTCTCCTCCTCCTTACAACTGACCTGGCTAGGCGACAGGTCTCTGCGCGCGGCGCGCGGCTGCATCGGCGCGACCGCTGCGTCCGCGCACACGTCGTCGGTGCTGACGTCACGGCCCGCGCTCTCCTCCTCCTTACAACTGACCTGGCTAGGCGACAGGTCTCTGCGCGCGGCGCGCGGCTGCATCGGCGCGACCGCTGCGTCCGCGCACACGTCGTCGGTGCTGACGTCACGGCCCACGCTCTCCTCCTTACAACTGACCTGGCTAGGCGACAGGTCTCTGCGCGCGGCGCGCGGCTGCATCGGCGCGACCGCTGCGTCCGCGCACACGTCGTCGGTGCTGACGTCACGGCCCACGCTCTCCTCCTTACAACTGACCT
The DNA here is from genome assembly GCA_039566165.1 of Maruca vitrata. Lineage (NCBI taxonomy): Eukaryota > Metazoa > Arthropoda > Insecta > Lepidoptera > Crambidae > Maruca > Maruca vitrata. The sequence goes on from CM076930.1 coordinate 10,709,496, forward strand.
GGCTAGGCGACAGGTCTCTGCGCGCGGCGCGCGGCTGCATCGGCGCGACCGCTGCGTCCGCGCACACGTCGTCGGTGCTGACGTCACGGCCCACGCTCTCCTCCTTACAACTGACCTGGCTAGGCGACAGGTCTCTGCGCGCGGCGCGCGGCTGCATCGGCGCGACCGCTGCGTCCGCGCACACGTCGTCGGTGCTGACGTCACGGCCCGCGCTCTCCTCCTTACAACTGACCTGGCTAGGCGACAGGTCTCTGCGCGCGGCGCGCGGCTGCATCGGCGCGACCGCTGCGTCCGCGCACACGTCGTCGGTGCTGACGTCACGGCCCACGCTGCACACCGGCACGCTCTCCTCCTCCTCTTCGCCGCTGCCCGAGCCATCGCCCACAGTCAGGACCTCTATCTGATTACCTAAGTCTGTAATGTGAATTTAAAACAATACATTGTCAATGTTTTTTTTTATATAAAAAGTACTTTTAGGATAATCTCACTCCGCCTGATGGTTAGCGGTAATAACGTCCACATATGAGGTCGACAGGTACAATAGATGTAGATGTTAAAACAATAGTCAACAGATTATTCTACCTAAGTTTTAATCGCCTTAAGAACCCAGCGGGCAATGCAGCTTGCAGTGTAAAGAAGTCCGAACAAATCCTATTTCATCCATTGGCTGGGAATTCAGCGGCCGCTGCACTAGCAACGGTGTCCCTGCCGGTGTCATGTGGATACAGCCTAACTAGGATGGGACATAGACCCAAAATAGTTCTTGGCTTCGGCTCTGAGAGTGGAGACTTTGTCTAGACAAGTGTATAAGATGATACAAAACTTTTGTTTTACAAATAGGAAAAATAGTTATTCACATAAAACAAATTTTTTTGGCCTAAAACTATTTGCGGAATTACAAGAAGGACGTTGCCCGTACATTTCTGTCTATCCTTCTTCCTATAAATAAAATAAGGGTTTTTAGGAACTTTGACACGAAACGTAAAGAAGCACATGTTATCCGACGATCGAATAGAAACTTGTCGTGTTCAAAATAGAATGTGCTATGATACATTCCAGGTGAAATCTCCTGACACCTTTACGGATACGCAATCAATCAATCCAGTTTCGCTATTTAGAAATCTGTCAGAGAGGAAACGAGACGTCTAAATAGTTGAATCGTATGCTCAGTATAGGTAACACATTTCGTTTCCACTTTGTTGAAACGGCCCTGAGAATCGATTAATAGTACCGAAGTGTATTCGATTTGTGCTTGTGCATTCGATATATCTATTCATATGTAAAACGACTGCTATCAGAAACAATTTAATATTATTTTTTGCTGCAATATTTTTCACAGGACCAAACTAGATTCAATATCTACCGCCCTATTTTAGTTCAGGAGATAACAGGTTTATAAGCTTTATGTAAAATGGTAAGACTCTATACCGCTAGAGTCAATGTCCTTAGTAGTACTGTGTTATAAAAATACACTTTTTAACAGATAGCTCGACAAATATGTGGGTGTTTGAATGCATTAAGTGTATCTATACCTAGACCCTATTCTTTGTACGTAATCTATAGATATGTATTGAGATATCTGATGAATGGGTATAGTCTAAACCTTATGAAGTTCTGATATTTCTTATAAGCAGTGTACCTGTTCTGTGTACAGTAAATCATACATCAATATTATGGCTCTTAATGGGTGACACATAGCGCATAAACTATTGAAAATAGGTCGTATATTCTATATCGCCCTATTGTTTGTAAATGACCAATACAATTTATAATACCGTAGACATGATACATTTATACGTACAATAACGTTCAATCACAAAACTGAAGGCAGACGATCAAATACAATCAAGTAATTAATACCTATCCTTTGATATATTACCCTACTCATATCGGAACCCGCTTAATTTTCACTCACGGAATAACTTAATACAAATAAGTCGTCCTATAATTATCTCGAAACGCATCTCCCAAATCGAACGATAACAAATACTAACACTTACGGTACATAAGGTCAAATTGTATACAATGTACAGCACGATATAACATGGTAATATTTTCATAGTGCAACTCCTAGTCCCAGCTCTATTTACGTAATAACCGATACCAGTACAGATAGTGAGCGAGCATATACGTATTCTGTAATATCGATATTAGCGTAGGCCTTAGCCGAAATCGCGTGATTTGGACCGGTAAAACTCCGCCGCGAGACCACGCGAAAGAAATCACGCAGTTTCTACACGGAATGTCGAGACACAATACCGTTCCCTGAGCTTCAATGCTAGGGGAGGACACCGATAAAATACCAAATGCAATATTCACTAGGCCTTATTAATATTAAACTTGTTTCCGATTGCGTTTCCCGACGATTGTTCCGTTTCGTATTGTGAGTGCTTCGATGCGCCGATTAAATCGCAGCCGAATAGCGAAATAAATGCCGAATATTGAAACGATAGTCAAATAATTTGATGGGTCTCTCGATAGTTTCTAACTTAATTAAAATAACATTTTGGTATTTTGCTGTATATATGTACAAGATATCACAAATTAATTAAATTCGCATTGCACTGTGCCTGCAGTCATTGTACAAATCAAACATAATAACATTTTGTGAACATATAAGGGTAAACAGGCATTCATCATCATCATCATCAGCTCATTTTTGTCTACTCCTGGACGTAGGCCTCCCCAGATGCTAGCCACTTCTCTCTATCTTTGGCTACTCACATTCAGCTTCTACCATCCACCCTGCGCAAATCATCATGCTAACTTGTCTGAGGATGTCTATGTTTGCCGAGGAACAGAAAATAAGTTAACAATTAAATTTAAAGCCATGACAACCTTTTTGTCATACAATCTATAATTTTAAGGGTGTATTTTATGTATTGGTCTCTCTTTTTCAGGCACAACTTATTATAAGGTGGACTGATTGTGGTCATGATAGTCAATTTCAATAAAGATAGGGCATGTTATAGTGCACAAGTGTGAGACCTAATTGATAACTTACAACATACAAGGTAAACACAATTACTAAATTTTGTTAAATATGAAGATAATTATAGGAATAATTTAGGTACCTAAGACCCAATATGATAAGTTAATTCTCAAAAAATTTTTGTGAACATAGCATAAAGGTTAATTCTGACAAATAATATGTTCTAAAGGTGATATCATGCAACCACAAGTCTTATTGTTTCTGAATGAAATGAGTCACATTTAGGTGTTTATATGAATCAAAGTTATAGCAAAAACCTTACGCTTTATTATTGCTATGTTTAAACATGATTATATGATAAATAAAATAAATAAATAATAAATAAATATTACACAACATCACATACATTGATCTGATCCCGTGGTAAGTAGCTTAAGCACTTGTGTTACGGAAATCAGGATCAACAGTGGATACACAAATAAACTTAAATATATTTAATAATACACCCAGACACGGAACAAACACCGATGTTCGTCACACAAATATTTGTCCCGAGTGGGAATCTAACCCACGACTCTTGGAACCGCAGCTTATGAACCTGAGTCACTAACCACTGTTCCACCGAGCCAGTTATGATATGCTTTCTCAGTTTTGTTCACTTTGTCACTGAGTGCCATATTAATTTAATTTTAAGTTTTATTGGTGACACTTTTTAATATGGCTCATTTATTCAAAATAAATAGAGATAATATTTTCATTTAACATCTATTTTGATCACAAGAAAGGAACCATAATATGAACATCGAGTTGTCACCTGCTTATTTTTATCTAAATACACTTTCAATCTAGTTAGAAAAAGAACCTATTGTTATACCTATGTGTATTGAGTGTAGATTAAGACGACACCACGACCTTCCCTACACAAATTACATAATATAAGTTTTACCTGTCAGTGTACACTTGATTGATTGCTGCCCATTGACCTACTGAACTATATTGACAGAATCCACAACATGCTGAAGTATGTATGTTATTGTTATGTTAGTAATGACGGAGCAAACATTCCAAACAAAATTAAAATAATAAAAGCTCACTTCTGCAACATCAATAGCTTTACTTACCATCATAAGTTGATATTCTATTTGTTTGAAGCGGGATTACTTGGTCTGGGTTCACGGGCGACATAAGAAATTGCATCGGACCATCATAGCCTGTTATAAAAATAAAATGCGCATAAAAAAATTAAATGCACTTACAACATGAACCATGCAATAAAAAAAACTAAACATGAATTAATTTCCTCAGTCAGACACTATTAGAATATGAATTACGTTAAATACGTACCATGCAATTCTCTGGAGCGACTACCAGATATGGGACGTTTAGCAGAACCAACCCTCAGATCGTTGGCTTGGACCATTCCCGAATTTTGTCTTTTCTGCTTCATCTTCTGCTCCATCAATTGACGCTATAACAACAGCACTTCATAAACACCGTATGACACATAAGCCACCAAAGTAAGTAAATTAATAATAGTTTATTGAGCTCTAATTCATTAAATATCGAAAACTTACTTGCTGCTCAATCTTCTGATCACGAACGTTTATCGAAGCCATGGTCACAAAAGTATTTATGTGTTTAATTATGTACACTATCACTCAATGCAGTTGTGTCCACTAGAATTAAACTTTTATCTCAAATTTAAATAGAAAATTGGCATTTTGTAAGCTCATTTTTGTTTATAAATCATCCTGCCTACCGTTGCCCCGGAAAATTTAATGTTGCCCGTTGCTAACTGAAATGTCATCGATTATGATTTCGATAAATCGAGTAGTAATCGATATTATTCTTCAAGTTTTAAAATAATATTAAAATTTTAATAAAATTTGTTAACCATCTACCACTGACCCGAGTAACATTATTATTCCCACCTCCTGGCGCTCGTGGTCACGGCTAAGACACCTGTCCTGTTATATGGACTCTTCGCCATGGCTTAAATATTAAGGGACTGGGTTTCATTTGGCGTACTCATGCATATTATGACATTAACAACTTTTATAACTTTTTGAATCGTTATATCTCAGAAACGGTGGCTCGTAAGAAAAAAAGTATTAATACATTTTTTATAGATAATTTTGTGATCTACAATTTTTGTCTGAGGCTCTTTTAAGATAAAACTTACCGTTTTGCTGGAAATCTTTTTTTTACCTTCGACCATGAATTTTTTTTTCCTTACAGGGGAATGATAGGGAGAAGTTCCCCAAGACATTGTTTATAATTATGTACATCTTGAACAATTCCACTGAAATTCAGCTTTTTGGGACTTTATGTAACTTCACTCTAATTTTTTGATCTAAATTGACCGGACTACAACACCATTAAAAAGTAGCTTTGTGCCAAACCAACCATAAAGCTGGCTTCCTTCACAGGCTGGCATGTTGACCATTTGGCGTAATCACGAAAAGGATTGAATAAAGTTTTATTTATGACACATATTTAAAAAGAAGTTAAGAATAACTTAAGAAGTTACTAAGTAGGTTCCCATTGAGCGTTATGTCGTGCCTCTCCCGGGTTTTCAGTGATTAGTAGAGTAGCACATACATAATAACAGAAATACATAAAAACTGGAAAATAGCTTAGTTACATAGAAATTATCTAAGAATTCACAATGAACTTGGCCGTATACTTTTACAACTTGTACTCAAGTAGTCAAAAATTCTTATAGTGTAGGTAGTCAAGTATTTCAAATAATGTATGTAGAAGTGTAGTATATTAACTAGCCAATAATTGTAATAGTGGTAGGTAGGTGTAATGATAATTAGGACTGTTTTCTATGCATAGCCATTAACGGATAAACTAGTTTATGAACTATATTATATTGTGTTAATTGTATTATAGTCTGTTTGTTTTTTGTATAAGAACAATATTTAATTGCAATTTGTTTGCCTGAACAAAAAGTCGAAATGTAAGTTAGAAATTTTCTTGTTAAATTACACTACTCGATTAAACATTCGATAGGTAGACCTTTTGTATCTGTATTTCCTTATCGCCCTTTGCTGTCAGATCTGACAGCAACAGTCATGTCATTTTCTTCTTTCAAGATGGCTCCTACCCGGAGTATTTTAGGATTTTTGAACCCAAAAACTATTACCGCGGTAATTTCTAGTAATATAACTAGGACCCCATGCAGATTCGTGCATAAGTGCAGTAATTATTGTGATCAATACTTAGGTGCCACCGCTACATCTGGTTCTGTTTTAGGTCGTAAAAATTTGAAGTGTAAGTTTACATGCTTTCATTACATCACCTGGACATAAATTGATAAATAAAAAATATAATTTTGGTCCCTACAGATGTGGGAAATATTTTTTTATACAATTTATAGTTCTTGGATTCGTAATAGTGATACTTTTCCAGTTGTAATAACCTAACCTCAACATGGTATTTCAGATGTGTCGGTCCAAAACTACCGACACTTTCACACTTCGCGTGGTTTAAACGCTCGGGGTGACTACTACAAGGTCCTCGGAGTGTCTAAAAATGCTTCCGCCAAAGATATAAAGAAAGCCTACTATCAGCTTGCTAAAAAGTACCACCCGGATGCTAATAAGTCTGACCCTGATGCTCCGAAGAAATTTCAAGAAGTATCAGAAGCTTACGAGGTACTGATTTAGATTACTTTTTATTTGTATATTTAGAATAGAATAGAATAACCATTTATTTGGCACAAATATTAAATAAATATGGTTACGAGTAATTCTTAAACTAATCTTAAAATAGTACCAAATAGGTCTCCCCTCAGTTGGTATTCTATGTGAAGGTGCAATATTATCCAAGTTATATATTTTCAGATCTTGTCTGATGAAAGTAAGCGTAAACAGTATGATACATATGGCACAACATCGGAGCAAATGGGCATGGGCGGTGGTCCAGGAGGCTCTGATGGGTTCACTCACCAGTGGCAATACAAATCCACCATAGACCCTGAGGAATTGTTCCGGAAGATATTTGGTGATGCTGGCTTCAAAAGTGATGCATTCAGTGATTTCGCTGAAAGTCAGTTTGGATTTGGTGCAGCTCAAGAGGTAAAATACTATGTTAAAACCTTTTTATGAAACTAAAATTTGAAAAGTTTGAAAAAATGTCTCTAATTGTAATCAAGTTTATGACATTACTTTGGTGATAGTAATGAAAAACCAAGTTGGTTTCTACAAGTCAACACTTAGGTTTATACACGGGGTGAGAATCACTGGAACCATCCCAGCTCATTGAGAAAGGCCAATGTCAGCCTCACTGTGATAGACCTTATTAAGTTTAATTTGTAATTTTTACTATGATTTTAGGTCATTGTCAATCTCCGGTTCACTGAGGCAGCCAGAGGAGTGAACAAGGATGTCAATGTCAATGTTGTGGACACCTGCCCTAAGTGTTCTGGGTCCCGCTGCGAGCCCGGCACTAAGGCTATCAAGTGTACTTATTGTAATGGCACCGGAATGGAGACATTCTCCAGAGGTAATCTATTCATATATAGTAGTACTTAGTATTGGTTAGTATAGGTGATTATTTATTATTAGTACTTATAAAAGGACTAGCTGTGCCAGCAACTTCGTCTGTGTTTTCCCCCGTTTTTTCCACATTTAAAATTGTTTCTTTGATCCTATTGGTCGCAGCATGATGTTATATAGCCTTAAGTTTCCTTAACCTTCCTCGATAAATGGTCCATCCAACACTAAAAGATTTTTTCGATTCAAACCAGTAGTTCCTGAGATTAGCATGTTCAAACAAACAAACTCTTTCGCTTTATAATACTAGCTCTTCCGATAACAAAGAAACAGTATAGTATGCAGCAGACATACATATTATTATACAAACCATGATTTGAACTTTGATTATTTAAAAATCAATGAAAATATTGAACATGCTGTGTTTGTTAGATACATATTGTTATTCCCACCATGATATGGATTTTTAATTATATGAAAATCAATGAAAATATTGAACATGTTAAGCTTGTTAGAGGTATTAGGTTAAATATCAAATTTACAGTAAAACAGTAATTGGTTTTCATCGCAAAGATTGACAAGCACACTTCGCATATTAATGGGTAGGTACATTGTTTCTCTGAACAATTGATATTGTTTGTATCATAGCACAGTGCAGTATAAAATATAAAGAATTGGAAACTTAGTTATCTTCATTAATATTTTAGTTTAAAATTCTAATTGACTAGCTCGGTGGAACAGTGGTTAGTGATCCTGGCTGGCGGTTCCAAGAGTTGTGGGTTCGATTCCCACTCGCGACAAATATTTGTGTGATGAACATCGGTGTTTGTTCCGTGTCTGGGTGTGATTATGTATTTAAGTATTTATTTAAAAATATATATGTATGTATATTAGTCTCTGACGTCCATAGTACAAGCTCTGCTTAGTTTGGGGTTAGATGACCGTGTGTGGAAATGTCCCAGATATTTATTTATTTAACTTTCTTGTCTAAGGTCCATTTGTGATGAGGTCCACCTGCAGACACTGCCATGGTACCAGGATGCTGATCAAATTCCCTTGTGTTGAATGTGAGGGAAAAGGCCAATCTGTAAGTTTTTACTTCTTTCTTTCATATCATTGTTAATCTAAATTATAATGACATTACTTGTTTTTGTGTAATAAAATACATACATATTACATATTGGTGAAGGACATTCAACTGCATTGTTATAGTAGTGATATGATAATTCATTACAACTACTGAACCTGGTGTAAGTTATAAAGGATAAATCCAACTTTGGAAAAATTCAAATTCTTGACTACACATGTGGTTGGTGGGTTAAGTCGGCACGGGTTCCAATCATCATAGATTAATTTAATTTCGCATACGAATATGCTGATTGATTGATTACTTCCGACCTATTTCGGGCATGGCGACCACTTCAACTCCTAATTGAGTCTGCGCTGATGCGCACGAAGAAGACTTACATAGCCGATGTTCGCAGCAAACTCCCGTGCACAATGTGGGCACGTTAGTTTGCCGTTTACTGTATGGTATGGTAGGTAATGGTTGCATAAAATTGACAAAAACTTAAGAGAGTTAAAAACAAAAATTGCCTTATTAAAGTTAAAAAAAACAAAAATTGCATTATTAAAGTTAAAAACAAAAATTGTCCAGAATCTTGGATACAACAGGGAAATTTCAGAATATAACGGACACCCATCATATTCCTTTGCCATGTTTAACCTAGAAATGTTTATAACCTTTTTCACCTACAGGTTCAACGCAAGAAGGTAACCGTGCCGGTGCCGGCCGGAGTGGAAGACGGGCAGACGGTGCGAATGGCGGTGGGCAGCAACGAGATCTTCATCACCTTCAAGGTGGAGAGCTCTGCGTACTTCAAGAGGGACGGGCCTGATGTTCACACTGACTGTAATGTGAGTATTTGTTTATATACTTACTAGCTATGCCGCGACTTCGCCTGGGTGGAAATGTTTTAGCAGCAATGATTTATTGAAATAGCCTTTAATTTACCATGTCAATTTTAGAAAACTGTAACTGTCCGGGATATTTACCATATTGTTTTGTTTTACTGAACGAAACAACATGGTAAATATCCCAGACAGTTACAGTTTTCTAATGTATGTAACCATGACAGTTTAAAATCATGTGAAAGTCCCGTCAGAATTGGTCCAGCCCTTTCGGAGATCGGAGAAGTACTGGTAGCCAATATGGGTTCATACCCATTTAGTAGAAAGTCGTTATTTTAAAATTACAAACAGACACTTCGATTTTATTTAGTTGTTTAGATCATACACTTTGTGTATTTTGGTTTAATGTCTTGATATTGTGTGTAAAAGTCATTAAAGAAGACCAAAAAAAATAATTCTTGGTTTTGTATTAACATTGATCTCATTTTTCGATTAATGGAAACTTTGGTATTAAATATTTAACTTTTTCAACTTATGTTTTCTCTTTTTCAGATCTCTATATCACAAGCACTACTCGGTGGCACTGTTAGGATACAAGGATTGTATGAAGATCATACAATACAGGTCAGTAAATAAAGTTAAATGAGAATGATCCATTCATATTGATTCTGATAAAGGTTGTTCCCTACACATTGACAAGTCTTTTTATATTATTTCTAGCGACTTGCCCTCGCCTAGCTTTCGATATTATAAACATAAAAAAAAACATCATCTTGAATCAAGGAAAAAAAAACACTTTGAAGTGTTTTTTAGGGTTCCGTAGCCAAAATGGCAAAAACGGAACCCTTATAGTTTCGTCATGTCCGTCTGTCCGTCTGTCCGTCTGTCCGTCTGTCACAGCCGATTTACTCGGAAACTATAAGTACTACAGTGATGAAATTTGATGGGAATATGTGTTGTATGAACCGCTACAAAAATATGACACTAAATAGTAAAAAAAAGAATTGGGGGGGGGGCCCCCCATACATGTAACTGAGGGATGAAATTTTTTTTTTCGATGTACATACCCGTGTGGGGTATCAATGGAAAGGTCTTTTAAAATGATATAAAGTTTTCTAAAAAACATTTTTCTTAAAGTGAACGGTTTTTGAGATATAAGCTCTCAAAGTCGTAAAAAGTATGTCCCCCCCCCTCTATTTTTATAACTACGGGGTATAAAATTCTAAAAAAAATAGAGGTGATGCATGCTAATTAACTCTTTCAACGATTTTTGGTTTGATCAAAGTATCTCTTATAGTTTTTGAGATAGGTTGATTTTTATTATATTTGCTGCTACGGAACCCTTTGTGCGCGAGCCCGACTCGCACTTGGCCGGTTTTTTTTTCCATCCATTACTTCGATGGAGATGGAAAGGAAAGAGGGGAGGAGACGGACAGACAGCAACTTTGTTTTATACTATATTGTGATACTCTTTGGTTAAGGTCCATCCTGGTTTCTTGTTATTATAATAAAATGTGACCAATATAACTGTGTTATTTCAGATAATGCCTGGCACTTCGTCCCATAGCACTATTCGTTTGTCGCGAAAGGGCATGAAGCGAGTCAGCCACCATGGTTATGGCGATCACTATGTTCACATTAAAATACAGGTTTGTGAGATTGAATTTAATTTAGATTATGAATAAATAAAAGAGTAAATCGTACAAAATTCGCTTCATGAATATTATCATACTTTTTCTGTAAGCAAAACGTTAGCTATTAATCTATGGAGACCTAAGTACCTACTGCAGAAGTGGTCCACAGAAAATGAGGCAAATTTAATGTCCCATATTTGGCACATGAAGCTTCAATGGAAACTCATACAAGTATACTTTAATAATATATATTGTATGTATTTATAATGAGACACAGAGCAAATAAAAACGCTTAACAGATAAAATTTATCCCGGGTAGTGATCGAATCCATTGATGCATGAGACAGAAGCCAAATACGCCATTAATCTAGTCATCAGATTTGAAATAAAACTAATTTTACGGATTAAACTCCGACCTGACGTTTCGAGGTCTTTACAGCGCTCGTGGCCATGGCCAAGACATGCCCGGATCTCTAAATAATATGTTTAGTAGAATAACAATACACGCGATTTTAATCCGTAAAATTAGTTTTATTTCAAATGTGTAGCAGTGTTCGCGCAAATAATAGACAATACCAGTCATCAGTACTAAATGAAAGCTAATTTGTCTATGAATTGTTCCAGGTACCAAAGACACTGAGCGAGAAGCAGAAGGCACTCGTATGCGCATTCGCAGAACTCGAAGAAGACACCCCGGGCCAGATACATGGCGTCTCGTACGATAGAGACGGTAAGAAACGATGAACCTATTAGACTTCACTCATTATAGTAGACGCTCCATAATGTGCCAATTTTGGAACAACCAGTAAAAGGTGTGAAGCGCTATCTTTATCATTATGATTGTCGTGGATAGATGCTGCATGATGTGCCAGATTTGGAACAACCAGTAAAGGTGTGAAATACTATGCTAAGTAGTTACATATATTCGAATGCAGATTGGATAATGGAATATCCATTGGTATCACTTATTTTGTTAAACCTTATAAAACATTTTAGACGATGGATGGTTTACAATGATGATTTATTTCACATTTGCTTTGTTTGCTTTGATTTTTGGTGTGATTTTATTAGCAGTTTTGGCTATAGTCTGGTTAAGTTGCTTTTATTTGATAGGATATGAATTCAGCTTCAGCCAAGATATATGGAAACACATAACTTCATCCACTTCATATATAATTTTAAACTGTCATGGTTACACACATTAGAAAACTGTAACTGTCCGGGATATTTACCATGTTGTCTTAATGAGCTCCCGATATTTCGGCACTGTTGCAAGCGCCATGATCACGGGTGAACTGATGGCGACAGTTACAGTTTTCATCCACTTCAGTACATTAAATTAGCTAAAGACGCTAGTACCTCGAATATTATAGCATCTCCAATAATTGAGTCACACATTTTCCAATTTTCCAATATGTTCGTCATGTCATTGCTTTACACTCTATCGGATGTTTATTTTCGTGTTGCTCCCGTGAAAGATTCGTAGATAAAGACCCGATTTATTTTGCAGACAAGCCAAAAAATAGCGGTAGTTCAAACAAAACTGATGGTACCGAAAAAATACATCGGCTGAACAAAGATAGCGAGGATACAGAAAGAGATACTAATAAAGCGTGGGGTTTTCTAGAAAGTTTGAGTGAGACGTACAAAAATAACAAGGCGTCGTTTCTGACTGGTTTCTTTTTTTCTGTCATTGTCTGTTGGATTGTTATGGCGAATGATCCAAAGGACAAGTATGGTCTCCAAGAACCATTTCGTAAGTGGGATGAAAGGGAAATCAAGGATATAGATAAGCCTTTGGGGTATGAAAAGGCTATGAAAAAGCAAAAGGAGGAGAATCCTCAACTGTACGAAGCGTAAAAGTGTGATGTATGGTCATGAATGATGACGAATATTTGTAGACCATTTAGTTTTGTATGATGTAGTGTCACCACGGCAATAGTTCTTGATCGTAATTACAAATGTAGTGAGCTTTAATGGTAGGTACATCTTGGAAGTACAACCGGAAATTTTGGCTGTAGTACACTTTTCAAACAGATTTCTTTAAACGCCATTAGCCCCGCCCACTGGCCAATAGAAGAGCACTTGAAGAAAATCTGTCAAAATCCAAGCAAAAACGTTCCAATAGTAGGAGAGCTAGCAAGAATTTTTTGGTAGGTATTTGAGGCAAGCTGAAAACTTATCCTGTACCTCTCCTATTATATCCCAGTACGAAACTGCAGACCTGGCTGGTGAGTAGCGGGGCTAAAGCAAACCCCCAAAAATATTTTTCATCTTTTTATTTATAACTAAAAAATAAGACTCACTAAGACAAATCATTTCGATGGAACTTCTACCTGTCAGGTGAGCTGACAAATTATATTTTTTGGATTATAAAATATATTTTTAAATAAACTAAATTGGGGGTTTGGTTTGGCCCCGCTACTCAGCCAGGTCTGCGGTTTTGTGTTGGGTTATAATATTAAAGGTATAGGACAAGTTTTCAGCTTACCTCATATACCTACCGAAAAATTCTTGCAGGCTCTCGGACCACAATTTGGGCGGGGCTTGCTCTGACAGACGCGTAAGCGACAAGCGATTTTCACCTTATAGGTGGTCGACCGCCAGCGTTGCTGATCGTACATAGTTGGTACATTGACCTGTCCACTAGGCATGGACCATATATGGAACATAAGCATTTATTACGGTGGCATCCTTTATGCAATATATTACAATATTTTTTTGTTTATAGTAATTCTGCAAAGAAATAAATACTTTCATAAAAGCTTTTCATTATTTTTAATAAACCTAAGTGTAACAGGTCTTAAAAAGCGGTTTTGAAATGTCAAAAAATATGCAGGGGCTATCATAACAATAATCAAACTAAACTAAAGCTTAACAAATGTCATTGTTACAAATTAATTATTATTATGTACTTTGTATCTTGACCTGACAAAAAAGTATCCTGAGTGGTGACACTATAAAACTTAATGTTGTTGTTAACCATATTGTTTCTTTGTAAATATATAGTATTATTATATATTTACAATATATTATTTATTTACAATTATTTGTAAATATATTATTTATTTACAACCGTAGATATGAAAGGTTATATGTCGAATGAGATGACTGAGTGTTATATTAGCAAGGGATATAGTATGATGGTCATATTAAGTTGTTGGCAATGTAAATATTTAAAGGAATATACGAAATATTGACAATAAATTTGTTGTTTCATTTATGTAATCCTGTATAAATTCCCTTATACACCATCATGCTATAATCCTAATTTAAATAATTGGAATTGAAATTAAGGAATACTTATTTTGTGTTTTTGGTTTCTTAGGTGAAACAATATAATGAGAAAAGCAAAACCTTTTGTGAGTCAAATCTTGTATAGATAATTTAGGTTTGTAATGATTGTAGCAAGGAATTTGAAAGTCACAAAAAATACTATTTTGTAAAAATTTGAAGTTCAGTTTCATAGTAAATATGGTATGTATTATAATTGGTACCTTAAACATTTTTCGAAGTAAGTACTGACTAATTAGATTTTATAGTGCATAAATAAATATAATTTAGACAATTCGAGTAGTTGTAGAATAATATGAAGAAAATAGGGTATGTAACGTAGGTGAATGTCATGAATAGTATCTAAGAAATTAACATTCATTTATGCGACCCATATATGGAACACATGAATTAGGTACTCAGTCGAAAGCAATTCCTTAAAAAAATGAAATAGCATATAAGGCACATCTGTGCCTTATACATACAGTATTACATACTAATAAAATAAGATAACTTCCTGCAAGTGAATCATTCCACTAAGCCATTTCATCATATCATATCACATATATATTTTTTTAAAGCATTTGACCAATAATTAATTTGATTTGATCAATAGAACCCCCCATAGAACAGCATCTTCTATTTATATAACCGTTTGCAGGTAAGAAAATATCTATAGCGGAGCCCCAGGACTTAGTGGACGCGGTCAAGGAAGCCCTAAGGGAGAAGAAGTCAATCGAGGGAGCCCCGGCGCCCGAGCCGGAGCCTGAGCCAGCGGACGACGTGAAGGAGTCCAAGAGGAGCAAGGGATAGATATATATTGATCTTTGTGTAGGTTTATTTGGTGTAGATGGGCAGTTCGTTGCGAGTAGAGTTGGCTGGTAGGCGATCGGGTGCAATCTGTTTAATACTCCCTTTACCAGGCAGAAGGCGAAATATTCCCACGGAAATTCAAAGGCCAATACCAATGGAATATTTCAATATGCTTTGCCCGTTAAAAGGCTAAGGGCCAATTTTTCAATGGCTGGATAAAACTTAACGGAGAAATAAACTTTAAGCCGGCAAAAATAAGGACACGTCACTACTGACACTCACTCTTAAAAAAAACCCCCATATTTTGGTCTTCTTATAATTTACCTCACCTATTCTTTTTATCTGGCCATTGAAAAATCGCCCCTAAGTCAGATGTGGATATTTTAAAAACTGGGTTAATTGCTTATAGTACAGGATCCGTGGTGTATTTTTTCACTTGATTACTATCAAGCTAATTTTCCGTGAGTAGCTTCATTTTGATAAGACGCCCAAAAAATTCCTGTGCGAAAATTTTTGATTGTGGTAGCTAACAGAGGTATCAATGATTAAATATTTAGGACCGTAGGACCGGGACAAAGTACCACGGAATTTGTAGGACAATATGACCGTTACATTATATAAATATTAACTAAGTAAAATAATAAAAATCAGCTGGTTAGTAATCATTTTTGGTGATCTCCTCCCCCTCCAACTTGTATCGATAACGAGATATTTTTGGGCGTCTTATCAAAATGAAGCTACTCACGGAAAATTAGCTTGATAGTAATCAAGTGAAAAAATACACCACGGATCCTGTACTATTATGCGCATCGGAACTAAGTGCATATTCGCGATCCAATGCTACGAAGTTCTGTAGGCAATGAAGATGTCGATTTCACTGCTAATTATTTTAGAATAAGTATTTCTTAGAGAGACTGTGCTATATACTTATATATCTGCCTGTGTTTATTTATTTACCAGGATATATTGATTGATGAGTCTAGAATGTTTATCCAGCCTACATTGAGCTACTTTATCTACTATGGTTATATCGCAGCAGTGTCCCTACCTACCCCGTTTATCGCCCCGCTAACTCTTCTCGTTTATTTCTTCCACTCAAATTTATTAAATGTTATAAAAGGACTGCTTGTCTATAAGAAGGTTATGCATGGAGAATTGCTAGGTAATTCCATTTTTATTAGGTCTAAATTCTATGTGGAACAATTGTTTCTTAATGACGTATGAAATTTTTATTTTTCTTTTCTGTACACATGCTGGAATATTGTGACGTTGTCGGGTTATAATATTATTTTCATTTATGAATAATTTTATGTAGGTTCATACTCTGTGATACACTTAGATAATGCAGAAATCTGTGTTAAGTTTTTTTCGACTTTTAATTTCTTTATTTGTATTCAGAGCTGAGTTTTACGTTAATATTTTTGTGAATATTTGTTCGTCCGTTGCAGACATAAAACCGATTGGTTCTGATAAATAAATTTTAACGATGTTGCTATACCTACCTAATAAAATAATCAAAGAAAGCTGTACATAGCCGTTGACTAGTTTGTAGGAAATTAAAACACAAATTATTACATAGCATTGGGTTTTATTTCAAGCCTACTTTATTATACCTCGTGTTTTAGAACTCCCGTACATTCGACTCCCTGATTGAGGAAACAAGTAGCTCCCACAATCTGTCAAGAATATGTTTGATAAGTTTCATAGGATATTATGCTGCGTTTTTTAAAAGAACAAATGACACTGAAGAGTAATGTGTGCCACCAAATGATTGGATTTGGATGACTTTGCCAGCAAAGTCATCCAAATCCAATCATTTGGATCAAGATCAAGATCCAATCATTTGGATCAAGATCAAGATCCAATCATTTGGATCAAGATGCAGAAGCCATCTGAGGCTACCAGTAGCCTCAGATGGCTTCTGCATCTTCACACCCAAAACCCAATGATTGGAGTCAAGTAACACAAATGTAGTTTGTGGCGGCTACTTGAACTGACTTGTAGTTTGAACTAACATTTGTTTCCTACCCTTTGCGATGGTAGCAAAATAGCAAAAAAAATCAAAGTGTGCATAGTGCGCATAGTGCACATAGTGCGCACTTCAAGTCTCGTTGTGCACAGTGAAGAGGCGATGCCGGTCGGCGACCTGGTGCAGTGTGGAGGTGCTGTGCGCCCGCATAGCGGCCAGTGCACACGCCAGCAGTGTCATAGCGCCTTCCACGTATATCCCGTAGACTATGCGCACTACGCCTTCCACCTGGGATTAAGGATTAACATTAAGAATTTCTTTCAGCGTGCACACTGTATTTTGCAAATTGTAATTAGGTAATAATATGTATAGTACAGGATCCGTGGTGTATTTTTTCACTTGATTACTATCAAGCTAATTTTCCGTGAGTAGCTTCATTTTGATAAGACGCCCAAAAAATTCCTGTGCGAAAATTTTTGATTGTGGTAGCTAACAGAGGTAGCAATGATTAAATATTTAGGACCGTAGGACCGGGACAAAGTACCACGGAATTTGTAGGACAATATGACCGTTACATTATATAAATATTAACTAAGTAAAATAATAAAAATCAGCTGGTTAGTAATCATTTTTGGTGATCTCGTTATCGATACAAGTTGGAGGGGGAGGAGATCACCAAAAATGATTACTAACCAGCTGATTTTTATTATTTTACTTAGTTAATATTTATATAATGTAACGGTCATATTGTCCTACAAATTCCGTGGTACTTTGTCCCGGTCCTACGGTCCTAAATATTTAATCATTGATACCTCTGTTAGCTACCACAATCAAAAATTTTCGCACAGGAATTTTTTGGGCGTCTTATCAAAATGAAGCTACTCACGGAAAATTAGCTTGATAGTAATCAAGTGAAAAAATACACCACGGATCCTGTACTAGTACGATTGTTCGACGCTTTAACGGTGATGGAAAACATCGTGAGGAAACCGGCACACCTATGTTCAGAGAAATTCTTAGGTTGTGTAGTCAACCAAACCGCAATTGGCCAGCGTGGTTGACTAAGGCCTTATCGCCCTAATTTAGGGTAGGCCCGTGCCCAAGCAGTGGGGACGTATATGGGCTGATGATAATGATCATGATTGTCTGGTAGAATGTAAGTAGAATGGTGCTTACATTTTACTCCAGTTATGACAAATATTAACAAAAAAAACATCAAAATGTGTAGGTACGAAGGTAGGTTACTGGAAAGGCATCTGCTCAATAGTTGTCGAGGAGTCAGCAGGAGACATTAACACTGGTTTTCCATAGAAACCAGGAACATACTGCGAAGCAGTATTAGGACTTAAGTGGAAGTAATTGGAGTAACATGAAAGATCTTTAGGTCTGATGTGACCATAGGTTGTGCTAGTAAGTAGCAGTGTTGCCAACTCTCAAAAAAATCTAACCCTAAATTTGTGTCAAATCCCCCTAAAATCCCCCTGTTGCGGTGAACTTTTAAATTTTGCTATTAAAACGGTCCAATATATTAGCCACTTTGACCGAAAATTTTTGGTGGTCTTGTTTTTTTTTAGACAACAAATGCTAAAATAGGGCAATATTTTTGGTGGTCATGTTTTGACAAAATTGTCTATTTCAAAAACCCCTAAAAATACTCCTAACATTTATATAGGTACCCCTAAAAATCCCATCTTAGTTATTTACCCCCTAAATCTAGGGGGAAAACCCCTAAGTTGGCATCACTGGTAAGTAGGTATACCGGCTATGGTTACTCACATGCTCTAACCCGCCGGTAGTAGTGAACTCGAGCGGGAACATGGCGGCCTCCATCGGCGTGCGCCCGCGCATCACTCCGAACGCGACCACGCCGCTCGCGTAGTACGCAACCGTGGCGGCCGGCACGCAGCGACCGGCGTACAGCAGACGTAGGACGGCCTGGCGAGATATTTATTTAAGGATAGCCAACAAAGCATACACCATTACAATTAGATCTTAGAAGTATAAAATACATATTCAAGTGCTGCCTTAATTAAAGGCTACCATGGCATGCAAACAGTTGAAGTTATACTTACATTAGAAATTAGAATTTCACAAAATCTTATCTATCCTTATTCCTTACAGGCTAACTTAACCTAATGCTATAGAAGATACTACAATTTAAAAATACAGTATTATATTATTATTTACATTGATGAAGATGAGACGAGTCGGTCAATAATGGTGTTACCGAGTTGTTAGCCTTTTTTAGCATAGGATATAGGAAGTACCTACAATATGAGGCCAACTGCACCAGAGTGGCCCAAACCACAATTTGCATAATATCTTTAGTTGACTATGAAAATGTTCAAGCCCCTTAGTTAATAGCCAGAACGGTTCAAAGGCAATTTTAGTAAAGAAGCACAAGTGAAGTCGAAAAAATTATGAGTATGATTTTTATTAAATATTAATTGAATACCTCCCTAAAAGGGCCCAGAGAGATCTGGGCCATACTCGGGCCACGCTATTAGGGCTCATGTCACTTGGGTCAATCTGGTTCTGGTGGTCTCATATTTGTATTTCAACGAGGCAGCGTGTGAAAGCCAAGTTCAAGCAAACGATCTGGCTAGTCAGCGCCAAGTGTCATTACACGAACCACTTGGTGCCACTTTTGACTCTTCTATAACTCAAAAACTATTTAACGTAAACACATAAAACTACGTATGTTTTATGTTATCTATAAGGACACCTAGAAGCCCAAATAACTGTTACCTAGGCCAACTGTTACCCAAGCCTGTAGGGCCAGTTTTTGACACCGCAGGTAGCGTCGTGGTAGTAGAAGACAAGGTCAGAGTCCCATAACGCCGCCATACGGCGATGAGGTACACCGCGGTGTTTTCTTCGGGCACCCCCGGGTTTTGCTCCCCTCCCGGGAGACACGGCTGGCATTTACCATCTCTTCGCTGCGGAAGTCGTCACACTACTGGGAGAAAAACCCCTCTCCTAGTGAAGGTGCGAAAAGCATTTCACCGCGTTAAAATATCTATCATCTTACCGATAGTTTTCTGCGCAGACAGTTCGTTTTACTACATTTGTTCTTAAGCTCTGCTGAATTTCTGCTGTAGTTCGGGCTCTCTGAAATAAATAAATTTGATATAAAAGTTTCAGTAACCTATATACACCGTGAAATTTGAGTGGTTGTTTTCCCGTGGCAGATAGATTAGCCTTTAGTAATACTATCGAATTATGCAATTCATTGAAATATTTTTTTTCTTTCAAATTTTCAAAAGAATAATTTTCCAACTCGAAAACTAGAGAAGCTATCGTTATTTTATAAGATGTGACGTAATCAGGTACTGCTTGCCGCATGAAATCGATGCTTAAAGCTAAAGAAGCTCTACGCCCTAAGTAATAAAGAGGTTCGAACGTGCTTTCGAGTTTCGGTTAAACCTTCATTTTTTGATTTTAATAAAAAAAGAACTGCACAAATCTTTGTGCTATTAAGATAGAATCATTTAACTGCGGGAAAAACAACCACTAAAATTTCATGGTGTAAAGAGTCTTATTATCTGAGTATTATTAGCTGTAGTTAATTCAATATCATAGTTTAAAAATTATTGCAAAGGTTTTTCAAAAGCTTTTTGCAGTTAATAGTTTTAATGAAACTTATAAAAAATTAGTCACCTACGTAATATTCAATTGTGGGTGTGTGTATTTGTAATCACCTACATTTACTTACTTCCGCCCCTCCCCATAAAAAGAGCTAAGTTATAAGCCCATGATAACTTCATTAATCATCTGTTAACGGCTGGGTGCCCACTGCTCAGAAATAGCCATTATGTACACAAGAGCCTCATACAGCACAGGCCCATTAGTTAATGCGTCGATAATTGCACATTTCATTCATTTCGCTCACACAAACAAACACTTCGCAAACTAAACCGCTTGGGGGCGCTACGTCCGCAAATGCGTCTCATCAGTTAATGTGTATGTTGTTGGTAATCTATTCTGTGTGTTTACTAGTTAATGCTATTGTCTGTGGTTGAATGTGGGAAGCGGATTTTAGCCTTTAAGCTCAAGTGACTAGTCAACGCTAACAAAAACAAGAATAGCTCGCTTACTATTGGTTAAGCAAGAGCCGAGCATTTTCACGCCATTGCTTTAAGGTGTCCGACAAATGCGCAAGAGAAGTGGTCATAGTGCACAAGTGCGCTATCTCACTTTAATTAGTTCTCATGAGCAAAAACTGTCTGTGTTATGCTTTACATAGTTCTTATATCAACGTCAGTATTATTTGTATTATGTGTGCTACGACCATAAGGCGGCAATTCGTAATGACCTACGGGTGGGTGTGTGCTTTTTCTTTATTTTTTCTAACTAACTACGATGATTTCTTAGAGTAGCCTTGTCATCATCACCTGATTCGCGATGAGCCACCCTCTCACCCCTAAACCGGGTGTGTGGAGACCTTAAGTTTTCGCCATCTGCCATTAAGAGTCGTTTGCATAACTAAACAATAGTAACGGGACGTAATTGGCACAATAAAGCGTAGTGTACACAGGACGGCTGGCTATCGGCGGCCGCAGGGCCGGTTAATATTCGCACTTGATTAGCAAATGCTTTGTTTATTTTGCCGCGCTTGCAGCAGACAGGGGCGGATCGGGGAGAGTATTAGAAAAAAAAAGTTCCCAGTCGACTATCTACGTAAGCACGAATACAATAGAGGAGTGAGGGTTCGTCATAATACTCCGGGTACATGGCAGATAGGTAAACGTAGTTGGTATGTCAATTGGATTATGGATGCTTTGACAGGCGATGAATATTTCGAACAATTACACCTTGGAAGCTTGGTCCAGAATAAACAAATTTATATACACTCTCAATTAATTTCTAACTATGGTGTGCTGCATGTGCTGTACAAATTATTTCTTAATACGAGTATTATAATAAGTATTGATTTTACTCGCTGGATAGTCTTCTGTCGTAGGATATTAGAATAATAGGTATTAGAATTGAATAGAAAATACCTACTCTCTCTTTTATCACGCCACTTGCATATTTAATAAGCATTGTGCCTGTTTTCTGACAAACAAAGGGACCCTTATCACCCTCATTGCGTCGTTGGGTAGGGAAGAATCAGCGGACGCGGCGAACGGGGTCATCTAGCCACAATGTGTGTCAACAAGAAACCGTTCTCAGGCAATTTGCGTATCTATAACGGACGACAAAACAACTAATTTGAACGAATTTTGCTTGGCAACACAAAATAGCTAACTTGTACGCCATTTTGATGTCGAGTACGCTGTAAAAGGTAATTTTAATGTGTGTGCTTCCGTGTTGAAGTTAGAAAAGCTTGCTATCCTCCGAAAGAAAAACAACAAAGTTGTGGGGGAAGAAACTAATTTTTAGAACGGTTGTAATCAAGTTTAATATGATGCGGGTAACTTCTTTAGCTTTAAACTGTCATGGTTACATACGTGAACATGTTCGGAATATTTACCATGTTTGCTTATTTTATAGAGTTCCCGATTTTCCGGCATGGTTGCACGTGATGATTACGGATCAACAACCGGTTTTCAGTTTTCTATTATAGCTGTTTTCTTAACTCAAATAGCACGACAAACAATGTAACATAAATACTCGAACTTTTTAGGTATTTTACAAATAACAAGAAAAAAATCCGACGTTGACTGTAGAACAATGGTTAAAGAGGCCCGGGCTCACTACCTACGATTCTAAGAGAGGTCGATTCCCACCCAGGACAAATATTTGTGTGACGAACATCAGTGTTTGTTCAGTGTCTGGGTGTGTTATTAAATATATTTAGGTATATTTGTATATCCACTGTTGACTACAAAATCCGTAACACAAGTACTTAAGATACCACGGGGTCAGATTTACCAGTGTATGTGATTTTGTGAAAAAAAAAAATGTAAACAAAAACGATAATATAAAAATTATATTTCGCAGATTAATAATCGCGAAGTATATGCCTTTGAACTTTCCCAGACAATTTACAACCGCTATCAATCGCTATAAAGAGAGCAATGTTTTATCTTTCAGCAAAAAGTGAGACAAAATAAAGTTTGCTCTTCCCAGCACCGGAAATTAGGTCTCCAGCGGACAAGAAAGATGCCTCTTAGTTATTTTGAGAGGGGAGCTTATTGTTTCTTTCTTATAAACTCCAAGGAGGCGAAGAGAAATCAATTTGTAGGTACATAATATTTATACTGCGATAAACTTTCGGAGGCTCCTGCTCGTGGGTCGCAACGAATAAACATAACTTGGAAAACTGAAAATGTTCGGGATATTTACCGTGTTGTTTTGTTTTAATGAGTAAACCTACCACGGTACCTACGTGGTAAATATCCGGGACATTTTCAGTATTCTAATGTGTGTAATCATGAGAGTTTAAAATTAAATATAACTTGATCATACGAAGAAGTTCATTAGTTTTACTGTGTTCTCGGTAGATATAACCACTATAACAAAGCTTTTGGACTTGAAGGTACATGGTAACACCCTTTGTCAATAGAAGGCTTCACTGAAATCACTCTAGGCCGGCCGTCATTGGTTTTACGACGAAATCCTTTGGCAATATAAAGTTTCGCGGAAATCACTTTTCAACGAAGATACTTCGCCTAACGAAATTACTACTTGCCATCGGGCGTTGAACTGAAACAACTCTATCCAAGTCCTTAATAGGTTTATGTTCATCAAGATTTATATTTTTTTACTATTTTCAATATACATACTAAGAATCACGCCTTTTTCCCAGACTTTTACTTGTGACGCTATCAAAGTATCTACAAAAATCAGTTTGTATTCTCTTTCTACTAAACATTTTTTAGTTCTCAAATTTTGGTATAAAAAATATACAGATATTTACCTAAAGTACAAAAAAGTATCGTAAAAATGATAATTTGAAACATAAAATTTGTACTGTTATTACAATTACGTGTTGTATTTTAAGTTTCCCAAATAAACTTGAAGTATTGAACATTACAACGATTTACTTGACCTTAATAGGTCACATCTAATTAGATGTGAGTTGACCATTTATAAAGAACTACGTCTCGAGTCCAAAGACTGTCATATACACCGTGTCTAATGTGTGTTTTTGTTGAGCGTTCTTTTTAAGCTATAACGCGGCGACCGGACCAAAAAATTCGGTAGCGAAAAAAAACTTACAATTGTCTAACGTCGTTTCAGTTCGGTAGACTTCGGCACGGTGTTTGTGTGCGTGCGGTTAGATGTATTGTACGACTCTACGGAAGTCCCCGAGTGCCACACGTCTTTTTTTTGTATTTGTAAGTCTAATTGTACTTGTTTTGTGGTCAATAAACGTTATCTGTCTATCTATATTCGCTGCAGGGATCCAAGATGTAGCTGTATAAATAAGTTTTCATACCGCGGCGTAATTGTTATCCTAGGTCCATTGCGGCAGCGGTTCCAGCAAAAATATTTACCGCAAGCTTTCCAATAATGCCGATCTAAGCCCCGGTCGGTATTGGCACACTTAAGTATTTAGTACCGGAGGGCTTAGTATTCGAGTCTGCTTTCTCATTGGTATTTGTGCACAAATTGAATTGTGATAAAATGAAAACATTTTCCTATTACATTGGTATTAGTTTGTTTTGCTTCATTTGCAGTCTTCTCCACGGGCACCTACTTGGTTGGACTGTAAGTACGGGATGAATTTATATTTCATAAATGTTTGTAAAATGTCCTCATTCCACACAATTAATGTAACACCTCTCATTCCATACATTCCACTGGTTCCATTCATCTAATTCATCCTACACATTTAACTAATTTTACTCATGATTCCACTCAATCCATTCATTCCGCTGATTCCCCACACATTTCAATTTCCCACTACTCCGCTCTCTCATTCGTATAATTAATTAAGTTTCCAAGAAAAGTTTTATAAGAGCCATGTCACCGCTGTACTGGCGGGACGGGAAGTGCGAGTAGAACCAAAGCACATTGTGCGGTTACCACGAGTTCGTAACTGTGGTTTACGATCTACACGGTTCGGCCATTCTGCCGGAAGTTTCGGCTCCGAGTTACGATCTTGCGGCGTGCTTGACCGCCTCACTCGATCCTCAGTCTGTGGTGGACTGACCTAACCACCCGTTGTGCAGTGGAAATGTGGAACTCGCATTTGAGTTACTCGCACCTACAGTCGGCTAGGTATGGTAAGCCCAACGACAGGGTAAGCAATGGATGTAACTATTTCCATACGAAGGATTTTGAGAAAATGTTAAAACTAATTAGATTGGCGCAGCGACCCAATCTAGGGCGAGCCTGTGAGAAAATGTTACGATAAACGATAGGGTAAGCAATGGATGTAACCATTTCCATACGAAGGATTTTGAGAAAATGTTATAAATGATTAGATTGGCGCAGCAACCCAATCTAGGGCGAGCCTGTGAGAAAATGATACGATAAATTATTGATTGAAGAAAATGTCTTTCTTTGGGCATATTATTACACCACGACTTAAGTTTAATCATGAGTCAAGTGGAAACCATTGGTTAATTTCCCATAAAAGTTTTATGCAATGATATCGAAACATCAATGTTGTTACTAACCTCTATTATATTGAGTATTCCTTCCCTCAAAAGAATTATTGCTAAGCGTCTTTTTGCATCTTTTAATATACTTCTCAATGTTGAAGATTATACACGTACTTACGTGTACCACTGAAAACAAAAAATAATTAAAATTGTCAATTTCAACAAAAAGTACAAAATATGTACTTTTGCTAACAAGATGCATTACTATCTACCTACCGATTATGTTATTCTCAACTAAATATATGGATTAAATAGAAATTAGGCATGTTGCCAGACCACTCACTGAGAAAGATATGAACCGGCACTGCAAGAGCAGCGTAAACTAAGGCCGAGGTCCGTCCCCACGTCGTGTGTGGAACGGGAGCACCAAATCCTGGAATTAATTAAAATATTCTGTATAGGAAGGAATAAATTATGAAAGCTGTAACTAGAAGTATTCGTAGCAGAAAATAGCTATTTTAGCTAGAAAGCACATGATAGCAGAAGCTAGTATAGAAATAGTTAGTAGGTTTATTACAAAAGACTTTAAAATATATTAGGAAATGGAATATGTCGGTTCTCATCAACATCTTAAATTTGAATGCGTTGACTACGTACTCGTACTACTACGTATGTGCTACGATTTTGACTACGTGCTACGGCTTACGAGTGGTTTGCTACGAGACTTAGACTTCGTCGTAGTTACACCAATTTTATTATTATCACGCATTCTCTGTTTTGTATAGTAAAATACATTTTTATGAACTACTTTAGGTATGTTTGATATGTATGGAATAGTATATGATAGAAAGTAATATTATGTATGTACGTACGTATACATAAAAAGACAATTGACGAAAAATATATTCTAAAAGTTATTTCTATAATCATATCTTATTTATCACACAGTCAAATGTAAATCTTCATGTCCAGGTGTTTTTATTATTTCATTGTGACAGACTGTTACAGTTTATCACTCACTATAAGTCTTGATCTATACATACATACATAGATAAAATCACGCCTTTTCCCAGAGGGGCAGGCAGAGATCACTTCCTGCCAAGTCCTGGCACACCACATTCGCTTCTTCCACATCCATCAAACTCTTTTGATCTATGCTCACCTAAAGCAGTCATAACGTAGACGTTAAACAGGAACGTCCCGCTCAGGTCCCAGAACTCTCCGGGATGCAGCTTGGCGCCCATGTCCACCGCTTCTATCGTGATCCGTCTCTCGTCTTCCAATCGCTGTTCGATGGCGAATTTCCATTTCGGTGAAAGAGGAGTTATCTGGGAAATGAAAGGTAACATGCACAGTCAGTCAGTCAGGTGACAGTTGACGATAGCAGACTCTTCGACTGACGATTTGACTTAAAAAAAAAAACCCTGTGAAAATAATAATAACAGAATCTGTTTTGAACGAACTTCAAATCTAATAAAACTGTTTTCTATTAAAAACTAGTTAAATAAATATCTGGGACATTTCCACACACGGTCACCTGACCCCAAACTAAGCAGAGCTTGTACTAAGGGCGTTAGAGACTGATATACATACATATATATTACAAAACACATACTAAATACATAATCTCACCCAGAAATGGAACAAATACCGATCTTCATCGGTTATTATAAAGTAATGGAACGCGAGAGCCTTAAATCTTAATTGTTTTCTTTTGCATCGATATTGTGCTGTCAAAAAACATTGCTTTTAATAAACGTTTTTCTCTTCTCTAAAAGTTGGTTTTAAAAGAGGGTCTCTTTAGAAACCTGAAAAAAAATGTTAAAACGAATAGTCCGATGGTGATTAAAGGGCTTAAAACCAACTATAAAATATACTTATGTATGTACAAAGATGTACGAATATATAAAATGTAAAATGGAGTGGTCAGCCGCGTAGAAAATGGTTGGTGCTTGGAAGCATTCATCTAGGCAGCTATTAATTCCACCCCCGCTTACGGGATTACTGCGTTTAGCCAAATGCACATCGGAATTGCTTATTTATGCCGGAGCGCGATTAGAAGGAGTAAAAACCTTTTATTGTAAGTCATTTATCAGAGTAAGGGCCACTTGGATTAATGGGGTTCAGTAGATAAAAGCAGGGAAGAGGAAAAAATACATTTTTTTATGTTAAAAATTATATATTCAGGGTCTACATGCGATAAAAAGAGTAGCAAATACATAGTTTGTTTTGTTACTGCCCGACGTTTCGAATGGATAGCAACAGTCATAGTCGCAATCTAACTAAACACTTATAGACTTTAAATCACAAAAATAACAAATATTTAAAAAGAGGAATAAGCAATCCAATAAATTCTTTCCTAGAAATAAGTAACTAAACTTAGACCGCGAGGATATAAATTGAAGCAATTTATTCGCGGAAGGTGCATAATTATACCAGTTAAAAAGTCCAATTGGACTAGTTTAGAAGATAAATTCTCGAAGGCATGCCAATTATATTATATTAAAAATGCAATAATTTTATTAAATTCTTTAAAATAATTTCACAATTATTTTTGGTCGCAGCGTGATGTTATATAAAGCCCGATAAGTGGCGGTCTATCCAAAACAAAAAAAAATCAATTTTAACCAGTAGTTCATGAGATTAGCACTTTCAAACAAACTCTTCAGTTTTATAATATTAGTATAAGATGTTCGGGGTGCGCACACAGATTTAGCAAGTCCGGTAATTAGCAGTGGAACAATTTCCGGCTGACCTTTGGAACCCAGGGGAACCAATATTGGATGATAGTTAACCGTCCGGTTAACTGGATAGGCAGGTTTCCTCACGATTTTCACTGTTGAGTTAGGGAATCGTTACATAAACTTAAGTATTTATAACATTTGTTCAGGAAAAAATTATAATAAATGTTTTGAGGCTGATTGATTAGCGATCAAAACATAATAATTTAAGACACAATATCGGTAAATTTATTCAGTATGGTTGTATTTCCTTCTAAATAAATTAGTATTAGCTAACCTTTTCACTTAGCTTTAGATATCTGTAAGTCATGTCAGAGGCCTACGGGCGGCTTAAAAACTCTGACACCTGGTTGTTCATCAACCATACGATAAGAAGAAGATCTGTAAAATATGTTCAAAAAGTACCACATTACTTTTTGTTGGTTGTTTGATGTATAAATATAATACAAAAAAGTTAAGACAATTTGTGAAGAAATGCATATTATTTACAAACGCCTTCTTTTAAATACGATCATTATTCAAATATGTTATATGTAATTAGAGGTTTCTTTAAAATAACGTTGGTACATAAAGCAAAGCGTGTTATTTCAGCCGTCAGAACGAGAGCATCGAACGATATTATATTACCTTTGTTCCTCAGTCGAGAAGTGCATTTGCATTCTGAATATTGCATTGCATCTAAGGTGTATGTCACGTCTCCTCGATACCGACAATAATGGATGAGACAACTTTACCAGGGAACATGCATCGATTTTCTTTTGTTCCGCATCAGAGATATTGGTAACTAGATAGGTAGTAGGTACTCTACTTAATATGGATCGTGCAATTTTAAAGGTACCGTTTTTACTAAATATTAGTCTGGGTCTACACGCGATATTAGGAGTAGCAAATAAATAGCAACCCAGTCGAATCGTCGGGCAGTAAGTAGCTATGTATTTGCTACTCTTTTTATCGCGTGTAGACCCATAAATATAGTTTTTAATGTAATTGAACGCGAAAGTCAAATATCAGTCATATTCAGTCAGGGGATATCAGTCACAACTATCTGTCCGGTGGTTGGTGAACGGTATACGGGTAAGCGATCCCGGCTCCTCGAGCTACTATCGACTCGGTCCAAACCATCCGAGGCGATAGTATCCTTCCTCCCCTTTTCCTTCCCCCGTCATATATCCTTGCTACTCGTGGGAACGTAATGACCTTGTTAAAATAATGCACAAGGCAGAATGGCGGCGACGTGGTCCATAACCCGTCACGTTACGTTTCCCACAGAGGTGAAAAGTGGATCGCTGAAAGTGATCTCTGCCTACCCCTCTGGGAAAAAGGCGTGATTTTATGTATGTATGTGTAAGGCTAATATCATATGTTACTCGAACTATTCCAACTCATCCATTCTTTCTCGCTTAATTAAGCGCTCTGAAAGCACGTTAGTTAATACGTTGGCTGGACCCTCATACCTTTCCGATCGTTTCACTAGTTAGTGAACCAGGTTCAATGGCGTATTTAGTAACAAACACCCTTTTATCCTACTCCAGGAGTCGTTTGTTCGATCCCCAAATTTATCATCCTGTGTAAACGGTCAACAGTGAGTGAATATTCCCGGGCACTTTATTAATATTTTCCCATTCATGGTACCCTACACGTTTAAAATGTAAATTAACTTTCTATATTTGCAAGTAAATTAAAATTCGGGTGAACGAAAATGGGATGGTGGGATTCCCCACCGCAATAACAATATATTGCGATTCATAGTGACATGTACGCCTTTGTTAACCTAAATCGGAGGTCCTCGATCACAAGTGATGACGTAGAGCACTCGCGGCGAGCTGTGTGTGACGTCACCTGCCTAATGGGGTACGGAGACGAGCGCGCTACGTAATTGACTTAGTATTGCCTCGCTAGCTTTGCTCTCGGGTTTTCCTGGTCATTTTCGATGTTAGGTATAGATGGGGGATGACAGGCGACTCGTTCGCGTGGTTCACAGCGTCAAATGTCATTTTATTTTAAGCGCAACGATATTATTGTCTATTATTTGCGCGAACACTACACATTTGAAAAAAAACTAATTTTACGGATTAAACTCACGTGTATTGTTACTCTAAACATCTTCTTTTCGGAGTCTTGCCCGTGACCACGAGCGCTATAAAGAGCTCGAAACGTCGGATAAATATCTAAATAATGTTTAGAATAACAATACACGCGAGTTTGATCCGTAAAATAAGTTTTATTTCAAACGCAACGATAGGCTTATTAGACACAAGCTAGCTAGCGACTTCGTGTGCGTGAATTTGTTGATATTTGTAACTTTTTTTGATATATGAACCGGTTAAGATGAAATAAATCTATATTTTAATATCATACTGAGAACAAATCAGAACGCTTAAGCGAACCGCAACCAAATTAGTAGAGCCATTTCTAACATCATAATGCACAACTGTACAGATAGACAATTAAAGTAGAATCTACATGGTTGTAGATTCGATTCAAGCAATCAATAAACCTTAAAAAATCGTGCATTGTGGAGACAACAGAAAAAAATTATGTTAGTAAGTAACATGTCAAACAGAGTGCAGGTAGGTTATAAATCTTGGCGGAACTTCAGCCTCTGTAAGAGGTCAAACGTCGGAAGCCTGAAGCGCGCTAATGGAACCGTTCCTCCCGGGAACACTCTGGAGTCTGGAACGGTTAATTGACCTCCATTACCTCCGCCGACGCAATCCCCACCAGTCCAGACTAAGATGATTCCGGTGACAGGTAACGGGTGCACAGGAAATTGCATCAATTAGAGCACCTTATTACTCACTTATCATCGTCATATACAGCCCATATACGTCCCCACTGCTGGGACACGGGCTTAATCTAAACAGGGCGATCAGGCCTTAGTCAACCACGCTGGACAAGTGGGGATTGGTCGACTACACAACCTTAGAATTTCTTCGTAGGTGTGCAGGTTTTCTCACGATTTTTTCATTCACCGTTAAAGCATCGAATAATCGTAGATATGAATTTCAAATTACAAAACACAGTGGTACGTGGCTGGGTTAGAACTGGCGACCTCTCGCATGGCAACCAACGACCTTAACCACTCGGCCATCGACGCTTTTATATTACCCACTATTTGGGAGATATTAATGGGTTGTTGATATTTGGCCCTTCTTTACAGCGCTCTTGGTCACGGGCTATCCTATAGATATCAATCAAACCATCAAGTTGTTTCTCAGAATACATAAAAGTAATTATAATTATCAACAGGAAATAGTCAAAATCAACAAAATAATTCCAAGTAAAAAATCATATCGAGGCTCGAAAAAAATTGTATACAAACAAAACACATTAAACATGGTAATTACAAGTAAACACCAACGCGATTTCACACGAAATTCGTTCGGCTTTGAACGTAAACAGAATTCGCATTCGCAAAAATACACCGTTAGGGCTGCGTGTCGACCATGTCATAAACAATATGTTAACTTATTTTATTAATTTATACACTTAGAGAGATTGGCTATATAAAATATGACACAATTTCTTCTGTGCATGTTAGGTCATTGCCATATAGTTGTATTTTTTTCTATAAGGCTGATCTCACTCCAAAGTGGATGTGAGGTCCTTAAGGGCTACTTAGATACCGCCTGAAGACAATTTAAAATTAAACACGAGTAGGTATTTTATTTTGTGTCGTAGTCTTTAAAGAAAGTAGCCACTCCTGTCGTAGACACAGACTATTAAGTCTAAACAATTAGTCCCAACGACAAATTGCTTTAAACAATTGACTTCGTCGAAAGAAATAAATCGAGACGAACTTCTATCTACTTGGATTTATTTATCTTTTTACTGTGTCTTAAAATAACTGAATACTTACCTGCAAGGATTTAGTAACCACTGTATTGTAAGCATAATACTATACGGGTATCCGTATAGTACTTCTTACACAACCTTTAAGTGACAGTCAGGCTAGTCAGGCTAGGTGTGGGTGAAGTGTACAATCGCCCACGGTCTCGCATTTAAAGGGGTCTCGCGGCAAGTTTTTAGGGAGTCGCAAAACAGCAAAAAAGACGGACGATTTGTAAAGGTCGATGTGTAACATGTGTCAATCAATACTTCTTGGTGCAAAAAGAGGCCTCGCTGATGCGACTTTGCCACCGTACATATCGATTGGCTCGGTGGAACAGTGGTTAGTGACAATATTCACTGCCTACGGTTCCAAGAGTCCACGGGTTACAAATATTTGTCTAATGAACACGGTGTTTGTTCCGTGTCTGGTGTTTTACTAAATATATTTAAGTACATTTGTGTATCCTCTGTGGATTCTGATAATCATAATCGGTATCTGATATCCGTAACACAAGTGCTTAAGCTACTTACCACGGGATAAATTTAAATAAAACGAGGCCTCGCCGATGCGACTTTGCCCACACGTCCATATTTGTCCAATCGAAGCCAGTGGTAACAGTGACCTAATTCGGAGCTGTTCAAAAAGCATTTGTGATAACCCTGACCACACGCGAATGCCTCCACCATTTAATTTGTTAATTAAAAGTTAGGCGAGATACAGCCTCGGTCTCGTACAGGACCGTCCTCGACCAACGGACCCAGTGATCCGGAAAATACTTCGTTAGTACTCCGAATTGAACGACCACAGTGGACGCCACTGACCACGAGTCTGGTGCCACAAAGGGAACCTTTGTGGACACAAAGGATTTTTTTGGTAACGTGTCTATTTTGATGAACCTACCTGATTGGTTGGATCAACCACCAGACGGTTGTGAGATTTTTTTACATGAGAATTGTTTTAATGCAAATAAGAGTAACAATTGGTTACGAATCCAATCAAGTTAATAAAGCAGGCATAAAAAAGTATTTGTTAATAGACATTTCACGCCCGTGCTTCGGAAAGCACGTTTAATCAGTGGTGCCTGAACTCACATCGGTGAAAAGTCCTGTAGAAATATCTGAACTGAATAATACTTTTACTTTTAAAGCAGGTCATATGATGCGAGTCTATCTTAGCCGCTTTGGGCACGTCTAGTAGTATTGTATTTTATCAAATCCCTATTGACACGAATTTACATTACCATTTTGCAATTGTAAACCATTCCCAGTCCCTCTAAATTCAACTCGACAACCACATGCTTTCAGATACACCGCAAGAGAGCAATACGTTCCCGCAATAAACTGGAAACAACAGTTATTGGTAGCGGTTTAGAAGCGGGGGACAGCTGTTCAACCGGCGTAGTTCCGGATCACGAGTAGTCTTGTGCTAGTCCACGAACTAGTTTATGAGAGTGCTCCGCAGAAGTGAACTAGTTCGCTCCGTTTCGTTAGTTCGTAGTCGAATGACCGAAGTTGTCGTATGAGGCGACTAAAAACGCTGAGCTTTGAGATTATTTTCATTGTTCGTTCGTATGGGGGAGCGGATGGCTCTCTCCCTAAAAACATTTAACAACGTTTGCCTGAGGGTTTCCCTTAACGGAGCTGGACTTCGGCTCAGGGCGTCCTTGGTCACTTTGGGCAGTCCCTAATGTAGAAGTAAGTGGGCTGACGATTTTGTCCTTTATGTATAGGTCCACAAAAGCTGCTAACTGGGTGAGCGAACTAGCTTGTAATAGAGAGCTGTACTAGACTCATCCGAACCTACTCGCGAACTATAATACCCCTCTCTACTACGTATAGGTAGTAAGCCGGACAATTTACGGTATATCCCCTTAGCGGGGGACGCGCGAGCTTACAGCTATGTTACGTAATTGATACGGATTTACGCGACCGCCACAAGATAAGACCGACTTGCGGTAGGTGCAATATCATTGAGAATAATGCGGATGAGAAGTGATAAGGAAATACGCTTATCATATTATATGATGGTACATTCAGCAGGAAACAAGGCAATATGTTTGACAAAAGTTGTGTTGGAAGTTGTTTCATATTATTGTTAAATGGTGATAATCGTACATACATTTTCCCATTAGAAGATGGAGTCATTGTAAATAGCGAAAAGTCGCATGAATTATATACTTTTTTTTTTTTAATTTTATCGCCAACTGTGTAAATTGTTTTGTTTCTATGTTTAATCTATAAAATAGTTATAAAAATCAATGCCAATTTCAATGTAATTTTATAACTCAAGGACATGCTCATCTATCCAAACTAAATGCTTATTATTTGATCTGACTATTTTGTAGATGTTTTACGTGAAGTTTGTCAAGCAGTTCTTCAATTTCCACTTTTTGTAACATATACATTTTTGATTCTTAACGCGGACGGAGTCGCGTGTGGAAAGCTAGTAAACTATACCTATCTATGTACTTAAATAGAACGGACTGACTTTTGTTCCTATAACGAAAACTGTTATATACTAGACTGGTCACAAGTGAAAGCCAGATATAGTCAATTCCACCCTGAAAAATACAACATCTACTTACAAAGGGCAGTGAATGCGCGCCCTGGGCATCGTTTTACGTCACTAGATACGCCCATGCATGATTGACTCGCCAAAATAGCTGTTCCGATTTCGTCTGTAGTGTAATAGTAGCCTATTTGTGGCACGTTGTAGTGTCCCCCTGGGGGTATAAATCCTGGGGATTCCGGGTCCGGGCAACGCGGTTGAACGCTGTCTTCAATACTGGAGATAATGGTTGTTGAGTAGTTTTGGAGTAATTGTGCTATGTGGGTGATTACCCTGTGGCTGTTGATGGCTTAACTTGTTGGAAGATTTATGTAGAGCCGTTGGAGATGTTGATCATGATAAAGTATGGATTTTGTTGTCTGATAAAATAAATACATTTACATAAATAACTAAGAGTTAAATGCATTTTAAACTTTTAGCAGTATAAAAAGTTTGGAGGCGTCCATGGACTTCCCAAGAGAATTTCTGATGGAATAATAAAAATAAAAATCTTATTTGAATTTCAGATGTACAATGAAAAATAAATAAATATTGAAGGTATGTAGAATTAAATGCGTTTCACAGTTTTACCAGAGGTTCCCAAACTAGGCCAGACCTGTCACTTGGGAAACCAGTAATATACCTACTAAAATGAACTAAAATAAGTTTTACCACACGATTAACTGTAGAATGCTTTTGTGATCGCAATCTTCATTCCTAATTTTGTGAAGCATAAAATATAAAGGTAATAGGATTTGATAAGCATAGAAAATCTTTTACTGACTTCAAATTAAAACGGCCGAACCGCGTAGCATTATCAGCTTAACAAAGAGGCGGTAACGGTAATTATCGAAATATACGAAAAAAAGTATTTACAAAAGGAAGCTTAAATTAATCGGGAATTAATTAAGAAATAATCTACTTTTCCGCTTACAGATTAAATACGAAAGAAGCGGAGAAGATTCTTTAGAACAATGGGACTCGGAGGACTTTTTAATTTTCCCATGGCGTCGTTATATCCAATTTGGGATTTGTCCGTACGTTTAATTGGGACAGAGGGTTTGGGGGGCGGGGGGAAGGAATTAGAGGGCTTAATGCTGGCTAAATCCCCTTAGTACTGTCGTCCGTGCAAAAATTAACCTCACTCTTTTGACCTAGTTGAAGTTCATTCTTTGTTTTGTTTTGGTTGCAGAGAACATTGCTCATTCGATTACAGTGTTCGTCTTTATTTAAAAAAAAATGGTCTTCTTATCTCAATGGCATGTAGGTTGACCTCATAAGAAATACTGTATTGTTCTGTTTTACATACTGTACTGGTAAAACAGTAGTTTTACAGAGAAACGGGGGTTAAAAACAAACACAGACAGACATGTGGAACAAACTGACAGATCTATTTCTTACTTAAAGCTTTTGTAGTTTTTAAGTAATAAGCAGCGTTTTAATTTTATAATTATGAAATATTATTATTATTATCAGTCATTTCCAATGCTCGGGACTACAGAGTCCCGGATTTTTGGGAGGCATGCGTGGGGCCAAAGCCAACACGTAGAGGCCCTTTAATGACTTGTATGATCTTAATATGTAATGTGGCACCAGCCGACGATTATCCCTGTATACACTATAAAATGCAGCCAAGAACAACCCCCGGTCAGTGCAGGACTATGGAATGGAGTGGAAAAACAAAGAATCTGGGCTATTGGATTGAGGTGCTAATGAACTGGGTAACCGGGACTATGGGAAGGACTATGGCACCTGCCCCGATCTATGTTAAAAACACGAATAAAATAGGCAGGTGGTGACTCGCCACTCACTGTCATGGGCCCCCCATTGGTCGAACACACAAGGCACGAGGCAGGAGCGACGGGGGGCAACATTATTGTGAGCGGCTCAGGGTGCAGAGAGGTGTACACCGCTTTATACCCAGTGGCGTAACGCCACTGTGCCAACTCGCGACTTATGCATCTTTCACTTCCACCCTGCGAGCATGTAGCTCTGACGCCCCACTCTGGCCGGCCGGCTAAGGCAAGCCAGAGGTGAAAGTCCGGCTGCCCCTGTGGGGTCTACTCCCACCGGACAACTGAGGCAAGCGGAGAGAAGCGCTTGGTCTACTCTCAGAGGCACGTGTCCCAAACGGGTGTCAATCCTATGCAGCCCGCCACAAGCTGCCCTGGGGTGACTGGTTGCACTGGTTGAGAGTCGCTGCCTTTCATGATGCGAAAATCAGCGACTCTCACCAGGGGGCGGTGGGGTCGTCACATCCCTACGCCTTTATTATTATTATTATTATTTTATAATTAAAAATTGTGTAAGTAATCTAAAAGCGTAACAACATAAAACGTTGCCAACCAAGATTCTCAGAATCCATATGCATGCACAATCGGCTGCATTAATTAACAATGAACGTTACTTTGTGCGTGGTGACCACAAATTGCGGAATTATCCGCGTCCATTTGTCCGTGAGAGGTATGACGTGTGGCTACTGACCGCGCGTTGCATTGTCGTGTTTTATTTCAGGTGGCAAATTCAATTTGGCATTTTCCATTACTAAATGGCCTTTACACGGTCGAGAGTACAGTTAAACTGTAGTGCCAGGATGTTAGACGCCATGTTGTTTTTAGAGTATTTCGGGAATAAGGTTGTAACGGAAAACTATTACTAAATACTTTGTTGTTTGTTCGTTTGATTGTTAGTAGGCTGTATCATAAAAACCGCGTTAGCTGGAAACTTAAAATTTCCGCAAATCATGTATTTATGTTGACGCTATAATAACATGCTAAACATACTTATTATATTTAAGGGGGGCTTCCATACTTGTATGTACTTGTAAGTAATACTTAGTACTATAATATAGTAGTATACAAAATATATAAAAAAAATCGGCCATGTACTACATTATATGTAGTATGATTTTTTTTATCCAGCTAGCTAGCATTGGTTTATAATTTTTGGAGTCCTTAAAGGAATCAAAGTGCATGAATTTCTATAGCTGGTAGCGTCCAATTTACGAACACTAGCAATTTAAAAAACCTGGGAGATTTCAATATGCTACTTATTACTTTAGTTCAGTACATGCATATTCTTGTAGATGTTTCTTTCTTTGATCCTTATAAATAAATGTATACAATACTAAAATGTCCGGGATACGAAAAGTAATATCATATTCCGGACAAATTAAGTTTTTTAATGTGTCTTAACATGACAGTTCAAAGTTACAATCCTTACTAATATTATAAATCCGAAAGTAACTCTGTCTGTCTGTCCGTTACGCTTTCACGCTTAGAGTACTGAACCGATTCAAATGAAATTTAGTACAGATATAGTCCAGAGCCTGAGAAAGGACATGGGGTACTTTTTAACCGACTGAGATATAAAGTAGTAATGTTTTACCCGTTAAACATCTCTACGCGAACAAAGTCGCGGGAGGAAAGCTAGTATTTAATATATAAAGCCTACTATTACATAAGATACTACAGAACTGAAAAATAGTAACTACACACACGTGTATAATTCAAAGATACCTTGCATCCTATTAAAAGCAAATGCAAGTTATTTATTTTGCTTTGAATGTTCCTTCGTTACGGCAGCGTTATTTTATTCCTTGGTGTAAACGCCTCAAAGGGGAAAACTGATAGAGTGCGTAATAAGCTTTTCCAATATTTGCTTTAAATATTGAAGACCAGATTACATACGATTGATAAAATCCGTAATTAATGTTCAGCAACGGAAAGCAAACAAACAGATTTATATTCTTCGCCGAAGTACTGGTGTTCGCTAAAAATACGTAATCGATATTCAATGTAAACATCGCGTACCACGTTTGTTGTTTTAGAAATAAAAGACGTGTGGCACTCGGGGACTGCCGCGGTATAGCTATTGCATAGCATCGTCCGATTTCGGAGCAGCTCGTCTCGATTCGTGCGAGTTTCGTAGAGTCGTACAATACGTCTAACCGCACGCACACAAACACCGTGCCGAAGTCTACCGAACTGAAACGACGTTAGACGATTGTGAGGTTTTTTTCGTTACGGAATTTCTTGGTTCTGTCGCCGCGCTCAAAGCCCGCGATAAAAGCTATGCAATAGCTTAAAAAACAAAGTTATAGTAGGCTTGGCAAATTCATTATTTTGTTTTTTTACTTCGCATACATTTACATTAAGTATAAATAAACTATTTGTTTATTTTAATCATATCATGCAAGTCAGTCTTAGATATAGAGCAATGGAAAAACAGGTTAACAAAAAAGAAAATCAGTCAAGAATTTAGATTTTCTCGTTCCAATACATTAAAAACTGTTTGTTATTGGCTGGTAATAAGTAGACCTATAATGACCAGTTTTTAATTAAAATCATAAATCATTCCATCAGTATGTCGACTATGAATAGCAAACGCGTATATACTAACTAGTAACCCGCCCTCGCTTCGCTTCGGGTATATAATACCTGCCTCGTTGGTCTATTGGTAGCAAGCGCTGCGTTAGGACCGAGAGGTTCCCGGTTCGAATCCGAGGTCGGGCAAAATTTGTGTAAGATTTTCTCTAATGAAATTACTCAGCCCGGAGTTAGGAAGTTGGCGGTTGAACGCCCGTGCCTCGGAAAGCACGTCAAGCCGGTGGTCCTGCGCCCGATCTCTCATCGGTCATGTCGGATTGTCGTCTCACCGAATTATGAGAGTAAGGGAATAGAGAGTGCACTTGTGTTTGCGCGCACACTTGTGCACTATAATATGTTCTGCGCACTTGGCTGATCTCAATTGAGATCGTCCGCCATGGCTGAAATCGGTCGGACGCCTTATTATACCTAAGAACCTTCCTCTTGAATCCTCCATCTAATAAAACCCGATCGAAATCCGTGGCGTAGTTTTAAAGATCTAATCGAGAAGCGACTTAGCTTTATTCTCGTACGTAGTGATTACAGATGATGAAAACCGTCTCAATTATAACTCCCGCCCGCCCCTTTCAAATGCAATATCCCAATGCAAAAACTTTCGGGACATTTCGACACTGTTTGCAGCCGGGTTTTAATAAAAAAACGATCCTACACGAAATTTTGGCCGCCATGTTCCGTCGCTAAATTCTTAACCCAAAATCAGAGGTCGCTATTTGGAGGGAGCGGTAGGAATTCGGGAGTGTCGCAGCCGTCAGTGAGGGAGCTTTGTCATGTTAAAACTTTGCCGACAAAGCCCTCCCAGCTAAATATTATGCAGAAAAATGACCGACGCAAGTGTAAATGAGTTTATTCACAAGGTCGGCTCGGTTTAAATTGGCTGCTGGATTTAACATGGTTAATACAGAGTAGCTTAAATCACAATTTAGCTTTAAACCTTTTTTTTTTCTATCATGACGGCCTTTGGCTGAGGACTGGGGACGAAATATCTTATACTTATCTCGCCCCTCATGAGAGATTAGGGATTAAAAGATGAATTTGTTGCAAGTAACTTCTGAAACTTTAAGAAACCACTGCTGCTGTGATTGGATAGTTATCATCATCAGCCTAAATACGTCCCCACTGCTGGGGCATAGGCCTACCCTAAACTAGGGTGATAAGGCCTTAGTCAGCTATGCTGGCCAAGTGCGGGTTGGTCGACTACACAACCTTAGAATTTCTTCGTAGGTGTGCAGGTTTCACGATGTTTTTCTTCAGCATTAAAGCGTTGCATAGATATGAATTTGAAAAACACCGTGGTACGTGTCAGGGTTTGAACTGGCTACCACTCGCATGGCAAGCAACAACAAAACCACTCGGCCATCGATGGTTTGATAGTAAGTTCATTAATAATAGTTTTGTAAGCATCGCGTTTTACGTAATACAATATTATTTTGCTCAAATAGGATTGCATAGACGGGTATGCTATTTGTACAAGGACTACTTTCTGGTCGCCCAATCATCGCCGTGAGTCTTCCCTTTGTCCGGAAAAGAAAAAAAAAGAAAATTTCATTCTCCAAGAACACTGTGATGAATACGCGTGTCTCATATCTAGTTCAGAGTTGATTCCCGCCATTTTCGAGCGTCTCATCTCATTCCGGTCCATTTGGTAGTATGGTGTTGAAAAATGGGAGGATACGACCCGTTTTATACCTATCGAAGCCAGTTAAGGTTGGCACTTGTTAAAGAAACTCTTTGCTTGTTTGGTAAACGTGTGTCCCTTCTGGGAAACGACTTAATGTATTCAACATACCCTTAGGGCGGGTTCCTATTAAGGTTCAAGGTTAGTGACAGGAACCTTGTGTGGGTAATGTTAAACGCACAACATGTGGCTCGCGGTGGTTACATCATTTATCTATTTGGCTTATTGGACGAACACGAAAATTTTTACGGCGGTTAACAATATAGGATCAAAAGGGACATTTATTTTTGTACATAGCTAGGTTCCCAGTTACATTTACTAAATACATATAAAACAAAACTTAAAATGCGCTCTTATTA
The DNA here is from genome assembly GCA_039566165.1 of Maruca vitrata. Taxonomy (NCBI): domain Eukaryota; kingdom Metazoa; phylum Arthropoda; class Insecta; order Lepidoptera; family Crambidae; genus Maruca; species Maruca vitrata. Next base: position 10,750,570 of record CM076930.1, read on the forward strand.
TTTTCTTTACTCTTAAGTTAAAATTTTATTAATTTCAATTCATGTGATAACAGTGTTAAGTTCGAAGCCGCGATTTCACGAGAATTACATTTTCTTGTAAGCATGACATGATGGGTGGAAGCAGACTACAAAGTCGTCTACTCATGGGAGCGCTAACAGGGCACTACGTCACTAACTCACTACTGATGAAAATGAGACTGTTCCTCAAACAGCGACTGTAGAGCTTGCAAGGAAGAAATGGAAGACATGAAGCATATCTTATGTGAATGTCACTAACTGGCCAGACACAGGCTCAGACTTCTGGGAACGGCTTATCCGAAACCAGAAGAATACAGGCACCTCAGACCCAAGGACGTTATTGCACTAATGCATTTGATTTTCAGGGAGTAGGTGTATAAAGGTAGGGGAAACACAAAAGATCCCTGAGGGTCGACGTGAACCGGTTATACGGTCCACGCGTTAAGATAAGATAAGATAAGCATGACATAATCGATATGAAACCTCTAACTTTTCCATTTGATGGAAACATTTTTTTATGACCCAGGCGAAAATGACGACCGGAAAACTTCCAAAATACAATACTTGTACATAATTACTTTGAAACAGTCTCTTTTATAGGAGATATAAGGCGTCCGTCCGATTTCAGTCATGGCGGTCGATCTCAATTAAGATCAGCCAAGTGCGCAGGACATAATTATAGTGTACAAGTGTGCTCGCAAACACAAGTTCACTCTCTAGTCCCTTACCTTTATAATTCGGTGAGACGGCAATCCGACATGATTGATGAGAGATCGGGCGCAGAACCACCGGCTTAACGTGCTTTCCGAGGCACGGGCGTTCAACCGCCAACTTCCTAACTCCGGGCTGAGTAATTTCATTACAGAAAAACTCACAAAACATTTTAACGACCCCGGTCTCGAACCGGGGACCTCTGGGTCCTTACGCAGTGCTTGCTACCAATAGACCAACGAGGCGGTAAGCTGGGAGATAAACCCATAGCAAAGAGGCACATCCCTCATACTCCGTATCCTGTAGACTTATGGCGTTCAGTCCAGACAGGAATGTCGTGTACACCGCGCGATACATCCCCGCTAATCATGACACATTGACGCGATCGCATCTATCAACGGATGTTTAATACAACTGCTTTGATATCCTGCGATTTATATGGGTAAGCTATAAAAATTGGTTTGTTTTATTGATTACGCAGTTTGGTCCGCGTTTGTTTGTGAACAATCTCGGTGGTTCGAATATTTCCTACGATGCGAATATGGATCATATATTAAGAGACATTCATCATATTCCTCATATTTAGATCTCACTACCGCTTACCATCAGGTGGAGTGAGGTCATCTTGTTAGCCTATTATAAAAAAAAGCATAAAGACGTGCATATTATTTATATTACCTACTAGATGACCCGACAGACTCAGTCCTGTCAAAAAAATGTAAAAAAGAAAAGGGCTGTTTTTGGAGTTTTCCCGGCAATTAATCGATTTTTTCTCGCCGTAAGAACCATCCTTGGACTTCAACGAACATTTAAAAAAAATGGCCAAATTGGTACAGGCGTTGTTGAATTATGCGCTTACCAACACATTTTGCGATTCATTTTTAACCGACTTCAAAAAAAGGAGGAGGTTCTCAATTCGTCTGTATGTATAATTTTTTTTTTTTTTATTTTTTTTTTTTATGTATGTTCACCGATATTTTCGTCAATTATAGACGGATTTCAAAAATTTTTTTTTGGTTGGATAGAGTTTACTTCCGAGGTGGTCCCATTTTCACCAGTCCCGGATCTGATGATGGGATCCAGGAGAAATCGAGGGCAACCCTCAAATTTTATAGGGACATGTACCGCGTTTTGCATATTATCTGAAGTAATATTGGCATTTGCTTCTGGCTATCATAATCTTATGATGCTGAGCTGATGATGGAAGGTCAACTCCTTAATAGTTATGAGTAAAACAAAAAAAAAACCGCCTTCAAAAACCCGACTCACTAAAAATTACAAAATAATATAATACGAACATTTATAATCATCTGGGTATGAATTATTATATCGCTACCTTAAATCTCAAATGGCGTAACCGCCAATTTGGCCAAAATGACTTTTTAATGCAGTTTTATTCAGTTTTTTTTTCTCTATCGATCTGTATATTTAAAATCCTCAAATTCGCAAAAAAAAGGTTATTACGACCCAATGTTTTTTATAGATTTTAACACTTTTCATAAGGTAAACAGGTCGTAAAAGACTTAGTCTAATTTACTTGGTGGTTACGCCCCTAGAAATAATTGTGACGTGAAAAAAATGTCAAAAAAAAGGGTGTAAGGGACATCATTTTCCGGCGTAACTCGTAAGACATGCTATTTTTCGAAATTGCAATACAAAATAAAGGCGTTTACACCCAAAATCGCTGAACACATGATTGTCATTATTATTGTTAGTATTGATGCGCGGGGGGATTAAGATTGCGGAGACATTGGCTATTTATTGCTTTTCCTTGTTTCGGCATTTTAAATCAATGTCCAAACACAAATCAGAATCAAAGACCAATAACGCGCCAAAGTCAACGTAACGGTCACAAATAATAATAAATACACGGAGGAACGTAATCTATGCGCACAAGTACGCAAATGGCTGAATACATAGATAAATGTATGGTGAATATACAGCAGCGGGGGTTACGAATGACAAAATTAATCGAATTACGTATAATTATAAGTGAAATTTCCCATGTACAAAAATTCTTCATCCTGTTATAAATATTACAAGGTGAGTATTACCCATTACATCACTATGAAAACGTGACATATGGCGTAACTTTGTAAAAAGCGTAATACAGAGTGGAAATTTTACGTTTTCTTTCATTATTAAGTTATTTTAAAGCACAAAAGACAATTACTTTCGGGAGATACGACCTTCACCTCTTAAAAATCATGTTTTTTTATGAGGCGTAAACGCCTTTTCGTAATATTTTCACAAGCGTAACCGACTTCTACTTTGTTAAATATAAGATGTAGGTGCAAAGAGTTCTTACTGAAGCCTTTATCTCAAAATTCTAAGAAATTTGATGTATAAAACATTTTCACTGCATTAAAATTGACAAAGTTATATAAAAAATAAACATTTTTTTTTCGTTTTTTTGCTCTCCTGAAAAGTTGCGTTTTGGTGGTTACGCCATTTGAGATTTAAGGTATCGATATGTTGTTGAAGGCGGTGCCGTTTATATTTCAAACAGACAAGCACAGAGTGCTTCTTTTTCCTCAAAATTTTGATTGGCACCGCCTTCAAAAACATATAAAATTCATACCCAGATGATTATAAATGTTCGTATTATATTATTTTGTAATTTTTAGTGAGTCGGGTTTTTGAAGGCGGTTTTTTTTGTTTACAATTTTTTTCATACTTTTTAGTGTTAAATTATTTTTTGACCCTATTAGTTCAGCTCACCTGTAATACTACTGATATTATAACTAGTAGTCTTAATATGTATACAGTATTGAAAGAATTATCCTTTTACTCCAAACAATTAAGGAGTTGACCTTCCATCATCAGCTCAGCATCATAAGATTATGATTTCCAGAAGCAAATGCCAATATAACTTCAGATAATATGCAAAACGCGGTACATGTCCCTATAAAATTTGCGGGTTGCCCTCGATTTCTCCTGGATCCCATCATCAGATCCTAGACTGGTCACCCTATTAGTTCAGCTCACCTATAATGCTACTGATATTATAACTAGTAGTCTTAATATGTATACAGTATTGAAAGAATTATCCTTTTGTATTAAGGAGTTGACCTTCCATCATCAGCTCAGCATCATAAGATTATGATTTCCAGAAGCAAATGCCAATATAACTTCAGATAATATGCAAAACGCGGTACATGTCCCTATAAAATTTGCGGGTTGCCCTCGATTTCTCCTGGATCCCATCATCAGATCCTAGACTGGTCACCCTATTAGTTCAGCTCACCTATAATGCTACTGATATTATAACTAGTAGTCTTAATATGTATACAGTATTGAAAGAATTATCCTTTTACTCCTAAGTATTAAGGAGTTGACCTTCCATCATCAGCTCAGCATCATAAGATTATGATTTCCAGAAGCAAATGCCAATATAACTTCAGATAATATGCAAAACGCGGTACATGTCCCTATAAAATTTGAGGGTTGCCCTCGATTTCTCCTGGATCCCATCATCAGATCCGGGACTGGTGAAAATGGGACCACCTCGGAAGTGAACTGTATCCAACCAAGAAAAATTTTTTGAAATCCGTCTATAATTGACGAAAATATCGGTGAACATACATAAAAAAAAAAAAAAAAAAAAAAAAAAATATACATACAGACGAATTGAGAACCTCCTCCTTTTTTTGAAGTCGGTTAAAAAGGATAATTCTTTCAATACTCTATACATATTAAGACTATTAGTTATAAATCAGTAGCATTACAGGTTGGCTAAACTATTAGGTGGACCAGTCTAGGATCTGATGATGGGATCCAGGAGAAATCGTGGGCAACCCTCAAATTTTATAGGCACATGTACCGCGTTTACATATTTTCTGAAGTTATATTGGCATTGCTTCTTGCAATCATAATGTTATGATGCTGAGCTGATGATGGAAGGTCAACTCCTTAATAGTTGGGAGTAAAGGGATAATTCTTTCACTACTGTATACATATTAAGACTACTAGTTTTAATTTCAGTAGAATTATAGGTGAGCTGAACTAATAGGGACCAGTCTAGGATCTGATGATGGGATCCAGGAGAAATCGAGGGCAACCCTCAAATTTTATAGGCACATGTACCGCGTTTTACATATTTCAGAAGTAATATTGGCATTTGCGTCTGGCAATCATAATGTTATGATGCTTAGCTGATGATGGAAGGTCAACTCCTTAATGTTTGGGAGTAAAGGGATATTTCTTTCACTACTGTATACATATTAAGACTACTAGTTTTAATTTCAGTAGAATTATAGGTGAGCTGAACTAATAGGGACCAGTCTAGGATCTGATGATGGGATCCAGGAGAAATCCAGGGCAACCCTCAAATTTTATAGGCACATGTACCCCGTTTCACATATTTTCTGAAGTTATATTGGCATTTGCTTCTTGCAATCATAATGTTATGATGCTGAGCTGATGATGGAAGGTCAACTCCTTAATAGTTGGGAGTAAAGGGATAATTCTTTCAAGTCTGTGTTCATATTAAGACTACTAGTTTTAATTTCAGTAGAATTATAGGTGAGCTGCACTAATAGGGTCCAGTCTAGGATCTGATGATAGGATCCAGGAGAAATCGAGGGCAACCCTCAAATTGTACAGGCACATGTACCGCGTTTTACATATTTTCAGAAGTAATATTGGCATTTGCGTCTGGCAATCATAATGTTATGATGCTTAGCTGATGATGGAAGGTCAACTCCAATGGTTGGGAGAAAAGGGATATTTCTTTCAATACTGTATACATATTAAGACTACTAGTTTTAATTTCAGTAGAATTATAGGTGAGCTGAACTAATAGGGTGAAAAAAAATGTAACACTAAAAAGTATGAAAAAAAATTGTAAACAAAAAAAAAACCGCCTTCAAAAACCCGACTCACTAAAACTTACAAAATAATATAACGAACATTAATCTGGGTATGAATTTGATATGTTGTTGAAGGCGGTGCCAATTAAAATTTTGAGGAAAGCTGCATGAAATATAAACGGCACCGCCTTCAACAACAAATCAAATTCATACCCAGATTAATGTTCGTTATATTATTTTGTAAGTTTTAGTGAGTCGGGTTTTTGAAGGCGGTTTTTTTTTGTTTACAATTTTTATATTATAGATTTGCCTGTCCCATTCTTTTTTTATAATCCCACTAATTAACAACGCTTATTTGAGCTTCTGATTCGGAAAATCCATGCTCTGTCACTTTTAATGTTACTATGTTAACGTAACTTTAAACGTTAACGAAAAACAGTTCAGTAGCGGTAACATGAGTTGGCTATCGAAAACTTACGTACGTTAAAAACCTATCGAGTTGTTTTTTTTCATACGACCGATTTTAGTTCTTAGCGTAACCACCAGGGGCGCTGTACAAGTTTTTCATAGACATATTTACGTAGGCGATATCGAGTCCGTAACTTTTAAACTCATGGTAGCGCTACAGGGATACTGAATTCCTTTCCGTCTTTACATTCTTAAGTCAGTTGCTTCCACGGTGTATAATAAATATAACTTTATTAAGCACCGTCTTTCGTTATGTAAATCCGCTCATCAGCGACGAACTATGATAAATGAGTCAAATATCGGAATTCATAGCACACATTTGCAAATGCAAATCCGAAGACTGTAAATGAATGAGAAGTTAAAACGCAATAAGTTATTTTTGATGAATGATTTATGTTTATTGTACTACACTCTTAATGCGTGTCCTTGACGAACAAAGCGATCATAATATTGTATTCCTCAATTTCACATTACTAAGTAACAAAGCGTGATTCGTATATTGACGTTAATATTAACCCCGTGGCCTTCTATACAACTAAATAAAATTTAAGTGTCTGTAATATTAAAATAACGACTTTTTACTTAGTGGGTATGAATCTATATCGGGTACTAATAACAAAAACATTTTTATATGTCTGTCTGTTTGTTCCCTTCTAATCTCTGAAACGGCTGGACCAGTTCTGACATACATACATTGGCAATGTTTACAAGGTATATTATAGGCTATTTTAATTTCCACATTTTGAAGAAGTGGGCGGACGCTAGTAATAAATAAACATGATTTCATGATCTGTTCAACGTGTTAAGGCTCTAAAAAAACCAAAACTGATAATAGAGTTTCGGGCAGATTATACCTAACTGACCACATAATAGTGACATGCAAGATAGGCTCCATTGTCACTTCGCGGTGGTCAACTTAACCAAATCTCTCGCTACTATCCAGACTAGGCTTGCCAGTCCGCCGGGAAGTCCGGGATTGTCCCGGAATTTTGCCTCTTATCCCGTGTCCAGTAATTAGCGCGTATTGTCCCGGATTTCGGAAACTTTTTTTTAGTTTATTACTATTCAATTTGTCATTTAGTAGGTCATTGTCTACCAAAGTTTAAAATTGGTAATTTATGCGAAGTGCTCTTTATTTTCCTTATTAGTTTAACGATTGATTAACTACCACAGTATTTTATCTTATATTTATAACTATAGTTAATTATGTACTTAGTATAGACATTTAAGATGTTTTCTATTATAACCACGAGCCAACATTGTTTTAGTAGAATTGTCCCGGATTTGATAAGTTACCATCTGGCAACCCTAATCCAGACCCATCCTGGCTAGTTACATAGCAAGGATGGCCAATGGAATTCAGGACAGCAGCCATTCCTACGACGACCGAGACGGGAAATCCCGACTGCGGTTGCATTCTCGCTGCCAATTCGATCTGAATGTCAAATTATTGGAAGTACGCAATGCCATCAACTAGGATTTGGGCAGCGTTATTAAATTTCGGAAATGGGTTAATAAATAAATAATAATAAATAAATATCTGGGACATTTCCACACACGGTCATCTACCACCACAAACTAAGCAGAGCTTGTACTATGGGCGTCAGAGACTTATATACATACATATATACATTTATAAATACATACTTAATTACATAATCACACCCAGACACGGAACAAACACCGATGTTCATCACACAAATATTTGTCCCGAGTGGGAATCGAACCCACGACTCTTGGAACCGCCAGCCAGGGTCACTAACCACTGTTCCACCGAGCCAGTCAAAAGAGTGTGTTATAAGATTGAATAGTTCCAGTTAGCTTGATAACTAGTAACCTGATTGGTCATTGTGGTGTTATATTTAGGGGTGTTATCCATCCGCTCTCCCGTAATGGTGATGATAACAAACAACTCTACTCCAAGTCATCATCGGACACAATTAGATAAAAAAGAAATAAAAATGGTGTTATTTTTATACATAGACTTCGACTGGTTAATATTTCTGATAAAGATGTTTGATGCCCAGAATAGCATAAGCTGATTTGGTACAGATTGAAATACATAATTAGATGTTTGACTCATGATGACGAAAATAATGTTATTTTTACATAACTACGTAAAAATAAGAAGAGGGAATAATATAACGTATGTCAAACGTTAATGTGAGTATCGACTGTATAATAAAACATTATTCTATCCTATTCTATTCTAAACGACTAAGTTATCTACCTACGCGTCATAAATTCTATTGAAGACGCAGACAGAAACTAGAATATACAACCTTGAAGGGACTCTACTAATATTATAAACGCGAAAGTCCTCACAGGATATACATAAAGAGTATGTTTGTCTCTTCCACGCGAAAACTTCAGAACAGATTTCGATGAAACTTCGCAATGATATAGCTTCCAATCAGAATACCACATAGGCTACAAATTATAAAGATATAATGGATCACTACATAGTATGAAGCAAAGTTTGTACGTATGATATGCTTAAATCTTTATAACTAAACAACGGCTTTGATGTTTTTTTTTAATAGGGTAATCAAGAGGAAGGTATGTATACTTGAAGCGAAGCGAGGGCGGGTCACTAGTGTTCTTTATAAAAAAAATTAAGCGAATTTAAAAACTCTAGTTGATGGGCGTTTGAAGCCGCGTGTACCTATACCAAGTCAAAATTGCTGCCTGAAGTATCTTTTCTATGCGGATGAAGTCACTGGCACAGGTAGAAGTATATAGTATCGTAGCACACGACATAATGTCTTTCACCTACAGAATAAGTAAGTACGAGCAATGGGCGCAAGATTCTCACGCGTTATTGTATCGACACGCTCAAAACGTCTCGCAACAATTTGCACATTTCAGCTAAATTAAATTTGAATATTCTAGTAGCCTATAGCGCTACCATGAGTTTAAAAGTTACGGACTCGATATCGCCTACGTAAATATGTATATGAAAAACTTGTAAAGCGCCACTGGTGGTTACGCTAAGAACTAAAATCGGTCGTATGAAAAAAACAACTCGATAGGTTTTTAACGTACGTAAGTTTTCGATAGCCAACTCATGGTATCGCTACTGATGGATCCAGTTTGCGTTATAGGCAATGAGTTGTAGGTTACTTCTAAGGATTGCTGAAAGGGAATGTTGTCTATGTTCGCCTCCAAAAAGTATTACACAACATCATACATTGATCTGATCCTGTGGTAAGTAGCTTAAGCACTTGTGTTACCTACGGATGTCAGAGTCAACATTGGATACACAAATATACTTCAAAATATTCAATATCACACCCAGACACGGAATAAACACCGATGTTCGTCACACAAATATTTGTCCCGAGTTACAATCGAACCCACGACTCTTCCTCTAATAAACTGAGGCACTACCCAATGCGCGATCGAGCCTATCAATTTCGTTCTATCAAAGGAAAATGGTACAAAAATAGAATGCTATTTCTGCCGCATTTATTTTCATTATGATTTATGCACCGCGCTCCGTCTGTGTCGATATTGTGACGAAATTGGGAAAGACTGTTCCGACCAAATTTTGTTATAAGGCACCAGGTTTTCCTCCTTCTATATTCGCCTTATGAAGATTGGTATTCATATACCTACATTATATATTATCATATAGGTATTACAACTGCCTTGTTGGTCTATTGGTAGCTAGCGCTGCGTAAAGATCCGGGGTCCGGCAATATTTGTGTAAGTTTTTCTGTAAAGAAATTACTCAGCCTGGAGTTCGTGTCTCGGAAAGCACGTGGTCCTGCACCTGACCTCTCATGTCAGATTGTCGTCTCCGAACTATGAGGGTAAGGGAACTTGTGGTAAGGGGAGAGTGCACTTGTGTTTGCGCGCATACTTGTGGTACTATAATATGTCCTGCGCATTTGTCTGGTCTCCATTGAGATCGGCCGCTATGGCCGAAATCGGTCGGACTTATTTTATATACCTATTAACTTCCATACCATAACCGTTTATTAGTAGTATATGTATAGTAGTAGTATTGCTTTTCGCTTGAGCAGTGATTTTGTAAACTATTATTTTGTGTTTCCAATGGGTTTGGAAAGGAGCCAAATAACTAGATAGCATCAATTCGAAAGCCTGAATAACTGAGGAAATAAATTATATTACTTTGTGTATGAAAAATGTATTTTCACAACTTTAGGATTTGATTTATTACAAAAACATTTTGATAAGCATTTTATTATTGAAATGAAAGAACGTTTTAATGTAAGACTGGGAGTACCTACTCATTGAAAATGCAGTTTATTTTTTAGGATTCAGGCGGGCATGAAATGGCCTTTAAGCTGGTCTTCAGGGTGAGTGCGACAGACTCTATATCTATCTAGGTATCTAGGTGTATTGTGCTTTTCGACCTCATACGGGGATCTCACTGCCACTTACCATAGTGTTATTGATTGAAATATAAATAGATACTACACGTATTTTAACCTTTGTAATCGAATGTGTAGTTTTGTGCGCTAACACTATATTATGTTCTTTTTTTAAATTTAAATATCTTTCTCGTTCCATTATATCATAAACTTAATTAAGTATAAGCAATCCAATCAAAAACATAAATGTGAAATGAGAGCCATGTTTAATATTATGATAATTGCCTTGGTTGTTGACTTCAACGACAAAAGAAGTGAGATCTAAATGGGTGCCAAGTTCAATGGTCAACCCAGAAATTTATTTATAAGTAACACTATAACATACCTATCATATCTTCTTATAACATAAGATAATGTATGGTGGTAGCCTATGAAGGTCTGTCTTGGCTAGTTTCTATAAACCTACCAACGTATTATTATGTTCGCTCGCTAGTTTCTACCAACAATCCAAATTTTCGGAATTATAAAATAAAAACCGACAAATACTTGTAGGCTTAGAACTTGCGACGGCTATAATTCAAACATGAAAACTAGCCAAGACAGACTTTCATAAGCTACCACCATACATTATCTTATGTTATAAGAAGATATGATAGGTATGTTATAGTGTTACTTATAAATAAATTTCTGGGTTGACCATTGAACTTGGCACCCATTTAGATCTCACTTCTTTTGTCGTTGAAGTCAACAACCAAGGCAATTATCATAATATTGAACATGGCTCTCATTTCACATTTATGTTTTTGATTGGATATCATTACTTTTTGTAGAAAAGTATATATCATCGTAACGCCGTGGGTACTTTGAAAAGGACAAATTCAAAACTAAAACTAGACTTTATGTAGGTACCTACCCTAAGTAATAAATATGAAAACCGACTATAAGTACCTACTCTTAATTGTAAATAAGTAAGTATACCTAAATATATACTTAGTGCTCTGCTTTCCCCGGTATATAGGCGTGATTAGGCACTAATTAGGTATTTATGTTAAGCGTTCATAATAGAACCTAACCTAATTATTAAAAAATTGCCAGTTTTTTATTTATTCCTTTGTATTCATGTAATTACCTATCTGCATACCAAAGGAGAACCACCATTTTGGGCCCAACGTTACAGGATTAAATTATATATCAAAAAAATCGGTCTATTTTTGTAAGTTAACTTATAGAAATCTTAGCCAAAACAGCAATGGCCAACAGGGAAAAAAGCAGGTTTTTTTATTTTCCTTATGTTACTGGTTTTGTAAACGTTCATTTATATTATTTATTAATAACGTAGCTATCTTCGCAAACGTGATACAGAAATCTATCCATAGAGTATAGTAAACAGAATCTACTTATGACATTGATCGATTTGATTGATGTCAATTAATAATAAAAATGTTTTATTATTTATCATATTTATTTAGATCATATCCGAAATACTATCATTCGGAGACGTACCGGAGTCACGGACATTACATCGATTGTGACGAAGTTGAAGTGGAGACGGGCCGGACATATGTGCAGAAGAGAGGATGGCAGATAGGCACGCAGAATTGCCGAATGGAGACCTAGACCCGGACGGAGAAACGTTGGGAAACCACCTATGCGCTGGGCCGACGATATCACAAAAATATTGGGCAAGACCTGGATGCGAGCAGCAAAAGACCGGGTCAAATGGAAAGCACATGAAGAGGCCTATACCCAACAATGGGTGATACAGGGCTGAAGAAGAAGAAGAAGACGCACAGTTTTTAGATGCTATTTTTTTTAGATGTATTATGATGATAAGGATGAATAAAATAATTTATTATTATTTTGTAATGACCTGCTTTTGTTACATTTATTTTTTTATACTGAACTGCTCTGTCCAGCCATAAGCAAATATGCATTTAGAGTTACCTAGTTCATTGTTCACTTTAATGAAATATCTAATAAATTGGTTTTATAGTTTACTGGCTCGATGGAGCAGTTGCTAGTGAATTCTGGCTTCTAAACCAAGGGTCATGGGTTCGAATCCCACCCAGGATAAATGAGGAGGAGACTGACACCCAGGAGAATGTCTAAGATATAAGACTTTGACTTCATAAGTCGAATGATTGCAATATCCATAGATTTATTCTCATTACCTACTATGTAGCGTGCTTGCGTGTGTGCGCGGCAGTGGCGAAGGGTGAATATTTTCAGAAGGGAAGCCGGAGTATAAAAACTACTTACCAAAATAATGACCGATATACACTGATGTTAATGTACTATAGTTCAAATGTTATTATTTATAAAACTGCATTCCGAGTTTAAGCATTGCAAGCATATTGGTCATTAACACATATCAGTAAAACCTGTGCTACTCCAAACTGAACTTTATTCCCAACAAAGAAGTAAACATAAACAACAAAACATTTTATTTAACTTACCTGCGCCTGCCATCCACATATACTTGTCGTAAATTTGATGTATGGAAACGTTTAAAAATCCATTTTTGCGTTTATCAAATGGTCATATTTGGGGTTGCCTAATTATAGTTAATCATGTTTATTGTTTACTAAACTTACTTTTGAGAACGAAGTATCTTTCGATAACCATTTCTAACGAACGAACAACTACACGACAACGACACCACAACATACAATACACAATACAAATTCAACAAACTTCAGCAACACAACAAATAAAATTCGACAAAACAAAACAAGTTGTTTACAAACAATTCGCACTATCCGCCATATGTAAAACTATTTTTTTGTCTAATTCATTCCATCAAGGGCAGGCAAAGGGATCTAGTCCGTACAGCCTAGACTACAGTAAATTGTTAAATTTTCGGCTGGAACTATGTCTTCTTTGATTTGTGTTCATAAGTGAGCAATATTTTCAAGGCCAGAGTCACGATATAAAACTAAAAAGCCACGGATAATAATTAATCACGCACCAGAAAAAAATTAAGGATTAATGTATCCGTAATTCGGAACTAGGCTGTACAGGATAGATGCCTTTGCCTGATGGGATAAATGAATTGTATTAAAAAACGTTTGTGGGAATCTACGTCACGAGTCACTTTCTCGCTTGCACATGTAGGTTTTCTAATTAACTATCTCTATCACAACCCGGTGGACATCGAGTTATTTCCTAGTACATTTGCGCGTGCTAAAACGAGACAAAGCATGACGATTAGTTCATAGAAATGAAAAGGACAGATGCTCAGTATGGGTGGTATGGGTGTTTTTTTTGTATGAAGAGGTAAGCCGAATTTTATCGGCTTCTATTTGGCATTATTTGCATTGCCTATGAAATTTTGTAGGCGTTTTGTCAATTTTAGCAATTTGAATGAAGTAAATAGATAATTTAACAAATAAAAATATCGTTGACCCATGGATTCGATTTTTCGAAGGGAAGCCGATGGGAATCGGGTTATATGGACTCTTCGCCACTGGTGCGCGGTGCAGTGGGGCGCAGGGTTGACCGGGCATTGCGCCGTCAACGACGCTTGGGAATATATTTTGTTAATATTCTGTTATTAATATTCAGAATTACCCAACAACTTAACAAATCACAAAATCATATTTCACGGACACGGGCAAGGTTCCCTGACCAATATAGATGACATATAGCCTATGTCTTGATACCATTCTACCACTTTATCTGTACTGTTGGATAGCTTGTATACAATCTGTAATGCAAAACTTAAAAAAGAAACACCCTACAAGCTTTCTTTCATAATAGAAAAACAGATAACCTCAAAAATATTCACTGTATTTTTAGTGATTTGGCCATTGCGGATCAACATGAAAATTCGTCTCATGGAAACCTTTTATATGCTTTGTCTGATGGCCAACTTTCAGCTTTGTAACGTTGGGCCCAAGTTTGTATGGAATCGGGTGTTCTCCTTTTAACTCTCTAGGTCATTTGGAACTGGGTTAGAATTTTAATAATAATAATAATAATAAATTCATTTATTAAGACAACAGAGTCCATTAAATTGTTAGTAAACTTAACCTATGTTAGTTTTATATCACCAGCCCCACCCAGTGTTTTAGAATGGGGCAGTCCATTTTTTGCGCAATGACCTGTAGCACACTGTTGGCGCTAGCCCGAACCCTGCTCAACAGCGACGCAACTCGTTTGCGTCTTATGGCGTAAAAATCGTCTGTGCGCTCCTGAGCAAACATAAAGGACGCACTGCAATAACGGGGTAGCGCCATCAGTGCCCTAAATACATTATTATATTGAACCCTGAGAGCGTTGTAAGTCTTTTGGGTATAACTGACCCAGAGGCTACTGGTGTAAAATACCTGACAGAAAGCTTTAAACAGGGTCACTTTAACTTGTTTACTACACCTAGCAAACCTGCGCGCCAGCATATTACCTCTGACTGCCAACGCTCTCCGTTCACGTTCAATGTCCAGGTCATCTTTCAAATTACTCGTTACAATATGCCCCAGGTATTTAAATTTAGGGACCACATTTAATACGTTACCGTTGAGCAACACAGGAGGGGGTTGATAGGCTTTTTATCTTTACACTCAAATATCACTATTTCGCTCTTTTTCGAATTATAGATAAGTCCGTGCTCGGCAGCGTAGGTTTCACACACTCCCAACATCTTCCGCAAAGCACTGATCAGAAGGGCTCCAGCAGCACCATGTCTTCGGCGTTACTGGTATTATTTATACAAATGCCATCTATATAACAACCGGCATGCATGCTGCTAAGCCTCTCAATAAAGCCATTTACATATAAGCTAAAGAGGTTGGGAGACGTCAGCCCCCTGCCTCACTCCACATTGCAAACTGTAGGTGTCAGAGAAGGAGTTGCTCCATCTGACCCGATTGGTCTGATTGTTGTACCAATACTCAAGAAGACCCACGATGCCCCGAGGTAGCACAGTACTCTCCAGTTTGGACCATAGGAGGTTATATGACACCATATCAAAGGCTTTACTCAAATCAAGGAAGCACGCGTATACAGGAGTGGACCTATCAGTGTAGTACTTGACGGTGTGCTTGAGACACAGGATCGCCGATTCTGTAGATACCCCCTGCCTGAAACCAAACTGGAGGTCATGCAGGTCTAGGTGTTCCCTGAGTTGCTGGTCAAGCAGTCCGTCAAGCACCTTAGCTGTTATAGTGGCAAGTGATATAGGTCTGTAATTATTGATGTCTGAGACATCTCCGGTTCTATTCTTGAGTATTGGTACCACTACAGTTTTCATCATATCTTGAGGTAGATATGAGTGTGTTATACATAAATTGTAAAGAAGCGAGAGCACTCTGGGTAAATGTACACCCGCAGCCTGGAAATGCTCTATACTGAAGCTATCATGCCCAGGGGATTTACCTCTAGTCATGTTACGTATAACGTTGTCAACAGCCTTAGCGGTAAATCTATAGCTGGGTTGATCGTTGACCACGGTATGTGACCTACGGGATACTTGAGGTGCACCCAGTGGTGATACTACTTTGAAGTGACTCATAAATGCATCTGCAATTAGCTTAGGTTCATTTATCCCATTTACATTACTAGGAAAACTAGGGCGACCGTGCAGCTTATTTGTGGCCCTCCAGAAACCAGCAAAGTCGTTTGTGGCGCGGCGCTGTGCTATAATATCCATCTTAATTTGATCTTCATTATTGAGACACCATTTAAGTTTGCCTTTAAAGATTTTACGTGCCTCACACATCTCTCTGTATACAAAACCCTCTGCTGGTTTCCCATACAATACCCACAACTGAAATTTTGCCCTAGCCTCCCTATGTGCCTCTTTTACGTGTGTGTTCCATCCGATTACACGACGACGACGACGACGACCGCCCGTCGGACAACTATGACTCAGCGCAGCACCCTCAGACAATATATTTATAATTTCTCTATATAAACTGTCTATAACCTGTCTATGTGTCTGATTAGTGCAGCTCCGGTCACAGCACTCCGACAACTCGGCCGGAAAATCGACATATTTAAGTTTCTCAGTACAATAATTATGATACAGTTCAGTTTGTTCGAGATCTCTTATTCCCCACAATATTTTATTGACTGAATCAGTGGTATGTACTGTTCCCGAGTCTGCTATGTTTATATCACAAATTACCTCTATAGGAAAGTGATCAGACCAATAGATGTCATTATGTATTGAGACACTGACAATGCATTTCCACGCTGATTCAGTCACTAAAATATGATCTAACCATCTAGTGGTCCCATGCGCATCGCTTAAGTAGGTATAACAAGCTGAATGTATGCCTAGTTTTTCAATATCTGCACAAATTAACTGTTGTTCCGAACAAAAACTTAAAAGTTCCTTACCGAAATGTCCAGTCGGGTGTGCATTAAAGTCACCCAAAACAAAGGCCGACTGCACACCACTATGCTCGATAATCGCACAAATCTCCCTAAACAATGACAGAATTCAGGCAGGTTATCATTTTCGTCTACCGGCATATATACACTTATGACTATGCTTTTATGCTGATTCTCACTTTCAACCTGAATGGCCGATAAACGCACATTATCACATTTTATCACTGACACTGACCGAAATGCACTTTTACGCCATAATAATGCGACGCCCCCAAACGGTCTTCCACGGAGAATACCTGCCGAAGTGTCCACAGCTGACGTTCCGGTATATCCAAACTCGTCGCTTATATTTCCCAACATATGTATATCATGCGGCATAAGCCAAGTTTCTTGAAGGGCAATTATGTCAGCATGTTTACACATCGATTTAACGCAATCTGCCGATCTTTTTACCGATTTACAATTGAAAGAAAACAATCTAAGCTTATTGTTGGTATTCATTTTGTTTCACTATTTGCACTCTTTGTGTTTACATTGTTACGCTTGAAGTTCACGAAACGGCGAAATGAAATCCCATCAGGCCATAGTCCCGCATCCATAAATATAGGATATTTACTTTTGGGAATATAAACCTTTTTTTTTTTTTAACTGACTGGCTCGGTGGAACAGTGGTTAGTGACTCAGGTTCATAACCTACGGTTCCAAGAGTCGTGGGTTCGATTCCCACTCGGGACAAATATTTGTGTGACGAACATCGGTGTTTGTTCCGTGTCTGGGTGTATTATTAAATATATTTAAGTTTATTTGTGTATCCACTGTTGATTCTGATTTCCGTAACACAAGTGCTTAAGCTACTTACCACGGGATCAGATCAATGTATGTGATGATGTGTAATATTTAAAAAAAAAAAAAAAAAAAAAAAAAACCTTATAGGCATCATATTCTCTACAGACTTTCGTTGTTATTTTTTCGGGAACAACAGATTCATTCGTTTTTTGCAATATGTACATCGCAATATCGTCGGCAGACGTATTCCTATCCACGTAATTTATAAATAGCGGTATTTTAGGGTCAGAAGCCCGAAATTTTCCATTGGGTTCGACGCTAGCTTGTCCTTTTTTCGCTATGAACTTGTTTCTTAATTTCTTTTTCTGCACTAACACCCAATTTTCATCCCGTGTTTCTTTCTTCCATTCTCCCTCAGAAGCAATTTGAGCGATGGATTTTTCCGGTACTAGTGGATGGGTGATTAGGCAGCTATCCTCCGTCGCGCAACGAGGCCGCTCGGGCGCACTCGGGGGCGGCTCGGGCACACTCGGCGGCCGCTCGGGCGCGCTCGGCGTCGCTCGTTGTCTGTGTTCTCTGCCGGGACTGGGCTCTGCGCGCTGAGCTTCAACTACCCGACACGGCGAAATGTTGGTGGCCGTTAGTCGCCAATGTAGTTGATTATCCTCACATACCGACGATATTTTTTCTTCATTCGAAACATGAAGCAAGCCAATGGGTCCACTATTATGATCAAAATTATCAAAATCGTCGACCAATTTCATTCCGCCTCTTCTCGTATTTATGAAGTTTGATGGCTCGAAGTTATTCACTATGGAGGTCGCTTTCAAATTTGCTAAGTCCTTTTTGATCACTTTAATTTCACCCATAGTTGCATAATTTTCTTTTATATCCTGAAGTTCACTCCGAAGCAGTACGATGTCTTTAAGTAACTTTGTAACGTCGACGTGATCAAAGCAAACTGGGGGAAGCTTTTGTAAATCCCGCGCTACAAACACCGGAATATCCTCTGGGTCCACTTCTTTAAACAGCGCCATAATATCTTCCAGCTCCCGATGAGTTTTACCATCCTTTTTGCGTATGATTTTGCGTTTTTTCGTCTTCACCGAGTCGAAGAAAAGATTTTTGGCTTCACTTATTTCGTCACTCGAAAAAGAGCTAGAGAGTATACGCACAAGACTCTGCTCGTCCATAACTTCATATTTGTTTTGCACAAATGACAATAGTTCGTTAATAACGATATTACAGTTGCTACACTTGAGTACTTTAGAGGTCATTTTTACGCGTCACTGCAGGTCCGCGACCGCTCACAATGGCTGACTGTCACTGACTGAATTTTGATCTGTCAGTCAGTCAATGATAAAAATGAGGATTTTTGGACATTAATTTCTAAATAACTGTTTGAGATAAGCTTATGAAATTTAGAACACATATTTATCTCGCAAGTCACAATATATGAGCCAAATTTGATACGTTTATGTGAAATAGTTTTTGATTTATGAGGGGTTCAAAAGTGGTTCCAAATGGTTCGTGTAATATTACACACGGTGCGGCTCGCCAGTTCTGTTTCTTGAACTTGGCTTGACACGCTACCGCGTGTCTAGATTACAAAGCTACTGCCTGCTTAACGTTTCGACCAGTCATAGTCGAGCGAACTGCAGATGTGACAGTATGTATGTATTTGGTACTCTTAATATTAGTTTGTGATGTATCTATTTTTACAAATACTTACAGGTATAATACTAAGTTAGCCCCGAAACACATGCCATGGATCAAGGCTATCTCAAGGCTAATCTCCCCAGTTTAATCTCAAGATTGCTTTGACTGTCGGCGCGAAACAATGTCGTTAACCCGCTCATTGTATAATTGAGCACGTCTCAGTGGGTTACATTGGTCTATTATTTTCTTACCTCGATGATCTAGATTGAGATGCCATATTGTGTGAGTATAACGTCAGGACTCTGGGCTGAGTAATTTATTTAGATATGATTAAGAAACAATTACACAAAATTGTCTCAACATCATGACTAGGAAATGCCACCAACATACACCGTGAAATATTAGTGGTTGTTTTCCCGTGGCAGAACGATTTGCCTTTAGTAATACTATCGAATCATGCAAATTATTACACGAAAAAAAAATTTTAATCAAATTTTTAAAATAATAATTTTCCAACTCAAAAACGGGAGAAGCTATCGTTCTTTTATAAGATGTGACGTAATCAGGTACTGCTTGCCGCATGAAATCGATGCTTAAAGCTACAGAAGCTCGACGCCCTAAGTCATAAAGCGGCTCGAACGTGCTTTCGAGTTTCGGTTAAACCTTTCGTAAAACCGCCATTTATTGATTTTAACAAAAAAGAACTGCACAAATCTATTGTACTACTAAGATAGAATCATTTTACTGCGGGAAAACAACCACTAAAATTTCACGGTGTATTACCTTCAGTGGTCTACTACCTTGGTCTTTTGGTGGCGAGTGTGAGAGACCGTAAGGGTCGGAAAACGATTGTGAAAGTACATCTTCGTGACTCAAGGCTTTGTAATTGTTAACTAAAAACACATGTCATGATTTGAATCAAACTCGTAGCCGTTTTTATGTGCTCCCCAAAATGAGACCTACAAAGCGGTCATGACTCTGAGTATATAGTAACATACCATTGTACACATTATATTATATTGTACCAAGTTCTCAGTTAAATTTTAATTAATTTATGGATAAATTTGACACGTAACAATAGCCTCATTCATCAATGGTACGGGACAAATAAAATCATTATGTTATGTTAAAATGACTACAAAATACTCTACTGGGCTGAAAACACAATTTTCATTTTATAGCTCAGGCACAATAACGATTATATTCCCAAAATGCTGCATAACGAGTTCTAGTTCAAAGAATTTGCGTTTGAATGCCTCCGGCGTTTGATTAAATGCCTCGCCGAAATTGAGTAGCTAAACAAAATTAAATTTAGTCAGTTCAGTATGAATCGATACAGAATGCGCCTGCATTTCGGACGGTGGAACTCAGTGAACGGTTCTTTCAATTAAAATCCGCAGTGATTAACGCGCAAGTGTTTGTATTCCGCAGCTTTAGCTGTCCTATAGAATGGTCGAGGGAAGAGAACTTAAAGGCAGTTTACACAATTATTCTTCTAAAATATTAGCAGCAAAAATATTCTTCTAATAAAAATATTATCATTCATTATAATGAATATATAGATGCCACTGATGACCGTTGGCCATTATATTTGGCCAGTCACTTTTAACTTAAATGAAAAATTATGTTAGACTAGATGTGCCAGCGACTTCGTTCGCTATTTCCCCGGTTTTGTTACACATTTTCCACTGTTTCATTGCTTCTATTGATCGCTGCGTGATGATATATAGCATAAAATCTTCCTTGATAAATGGTATACCCAACTTAAAGATTTTTCAATTTAACCCAGTAGTCCCTGAGATTAGCCCGTTCAAACAAAGAAACAAACTATAAATATAGTATAGATTTAAACAATCGCTTATTGTGGCTACTAATCCAATTGTTTAAATATAACACAACAACAGTACCTTTATTATTTCAGGGCCCTGAATAAGTAAGGATAAAATAAATAAACCAGTGTATATTCGCCTTAAGAAGCTTACACTATGGTATTTCAACAATTATTGTTGCTTTACAGTTATGCGAGTAATTAAGCCAAAGGCGTTGTTCGGATGCCATCAAATTCTGTGCAAAATATACGTAACGTAGGGTCGGAAGGACGATGTACTGTAGAACTGATATGCTTAATTAGGCAAGCAATGTCGAGTCATTAATGAGTTTCGATCTACTTGTATTACCTATGTATGTAATTTTAAACTGGCACGGTTAGACACATTAGAAAAAAAAAACACGTGTGGCACTCGGGGACTGCCGCGGTATAGCTATTGCATAGCATCGTCCGATTTCGGAGCAGCTCGTCTCGATTCGTCCGAGTTTCGTAGAGTCGTACAATACGTCTAACCGCACGCACACAAACACCGTGCCGAAGTCTACCGAACTGAAACGACGTTAGACGATTGTGAGGTTTTTTTCGTTACGGAATTTCTTGGTTCGCTCGCCGCGCTCAAAGCCCGCGATAAAAGCTATGCAATAGCCTAAAAAATATGTCCAGGATATTTACCATGTTTCCTTATACATCGTGAAATTTAAGTGGTTGTTTACCTGCAGTTAAATGATTCTATCTTAGTAGTAAAATTGATTTATGCAGTTTTTTTATTCAAATTAACGTTTTTATTCAAGGTTTTACGAAAGGGATAAAATAAACTCGAAAGCACGCCCGAACCGCTTTATTACTTAGGGCGTAGAGCTTTTTTAGCTTTAATCATTATTTCATGCGGTAAGCAGTACCTGATTACGTCACTTAAAAAAACTATCGCTAAAAAAATTTTTTTTTTACGAAATATCTAGCAAGATTCGATAGTACTACTAAAGGTAAATCGTTCTGCTACGGGAAAACAACAAACAATACATTTCACGATGTATATCGATGTTCTATTGCAAGTACTATGATCACGGTTCAACCCGAGTTGATCCCTGAAACAAGGCTCTTGCAACAGTGCCGAAATATCGAGAACTCTATCTATAATTAAAGGCAATAATAATAGTATTAGTCAGGGGGATACCAGTCACAACTATCTGTCCGGTGGTTGGTGAACGGTATACGGGTAAGCGACCCCGGCTCCTCGAGCTACTTTCGACTCAGTCCAAATCATCCGAGGCGATTGTATCCTTCCTCCCATTTTCCTTCCCCCGTCATATATCCTTGCTACTCGTGGGAACGCAATGACCTTGTTAAAACAATGCACAAGGCAGAATGGCGGCGACGTAGTCCACAACCCGTCACGTCACGTTTCCCACAGAGGTGAAAAGTGGATCGCTGGAAGTGATCTCTGCCTACCCCTCTGGGATGTTTGTATAATTATGGTAAATATTCCTAGCATATTTAGTTTTCTAATGAGTTTTGTTCTGTTAACGGTCCAGTTTACGTATATGATTAGTATTCAGAATTTAATGTTGAAGCTGGTTTAACACGTTACGTAACTGAAGTTATACAAACTCACACTGTGTTTTGATTACGTTGCGTTTAATTGCTGATAGTAAGTACTAATGTAAACGCTAAATGTGTTAACTTCGTATATTGGGGCCTAACTAATGAGTTTACTGTATGTACATATTCAGAATTGGTTAACTTATTTCGTTTGACTAAAATTAGTCTTTATGGGTCTACACGCGATATTAGGAGTAGCAAATTACATAGCTACTTACTGCCCGACGTTTCGACTGGGTTACACCAATCGTGGTCGCGAGCAAACTGGCGCCGCCCGTCTTCGTCTGCCACAGCGTTTGTAAATTTGCTACTCCTAATATCGCGTGTAGACACATAAAGACTAATTTTAGTGTAATGGAACGCGAAAGTCTAAAATCTTATTTCGTTTATTTAAGCTTTAATATAAACATTAAGCATTCAAATTAAAATATAAAATCTAACTTATAAAATTAACGAAAGATATCCTTAATTCCGAGTGTTTTTTTTTATAAAAGGCTAACATGATGACCTCACTCCATCTGATGGTAAGCGGTAGTGAGATCCACATATGAGGTCGACAGGTATAATAGACCTTGTATTGCATTTGCTACACGAAATTCGTAATATTAATGTACTTTCCACCAGGATATGAACCTGGTGTAGAGATTTGGATAAATGTAATATGAAATGCAATTTACTGAGCAGTTTAAACACGTGTGAAAAGGCTGTGCGCTAACGTACGATTCTTAGCTAATATATTTTATTTATGATTCAATACCGAATAAAAAATGTTCAGATGTATTTTTCGTTACTTATTGTTGTCAAAGTAATATTTAGGTAGCTGTGGGTTAGGGTGGTTAGGTAAATTCGATTTCGAAATTGTGTATAATTGTCAAATATGATAGGCATTATCATAAAAATAACGGCGTTTGTCTGTGGTAAAATTTTTCTAAGCAGGAGTTGGTCATTTGGAAAATTACCTACTACTGCTTAAAATATTAAAATAAAAAAACACATGTAACATTATTATTACTTTTTAGAAGTTACATGTTTTTTTTTATTTATGTATTTTTAATATATGCCTACAATCATATTTTATGCATGGGTAGTATGGGTACCCTACTTCGTAAATGTGAAGGTGAAACGAAGGGGAATTTTCCAATAATGATTTGGTTAAGAACCGTTCCGTCTGCCGTCAGACATACAGGTAAACATGCGCAATATTAAAAAAGCCATCAATCAAAAGTTTAGGGTCTGGCCGGGAGGTGCAAAAGGGATTACAGCTTCAGCCAAAGTTAGAAGCTTTGTAGCCTCCAGATCGAAAATACGCGCACATTTTTAATAAAATATCTCGGGATAAGGAAGTTTCGGTGTGGATCGTAAACAATCATAAATCTTTCATGCTTAGATTAAATAAATCTAAGGTAGATAGGTACGCCATTAATAACCAAATCGCGTGAAATCGAAAATACCTACTTGCGTAGCGGGATCTTGATGGGGTTTTCGCTATATGGGTTGATTCAATTTCCTGTAATTTCAGGCACGCCTGATTGGTTGCTGATTGCGGGTCATATATGTATTTAATTATTTTATTTTTTATTTGGTTTACATTACAATTATATCTACACTTTACATGTATTGAACAGGTGATCGAGATAACGAGGAACAGAGGTATATTTTGTTACTATTATAAAGACTTAGGTTATAGTGTATATAGGGTTATAATGTATGTACATACGAGTACATTAAGTATGTATGTACCCGGAACAAAAAAGTACATATGTGGATAATTCCGTAAAGTCAAAGTCAAAGTTAATTTTAAAGACATGAACTACTTTGGGCTACCCTATGTTACCTGTCTTAGTTCTGTAGCCAGATCAATGACGAGTTGATTTTGTGCTTTTGCAAATTGTAGCGACACCATTTGCTCATGGGGACCTGAAAACAAAAAAAAAAAAGGTAGCAGCAAAGCTTTTCTCACGAAAACACGTGCATTTTAATATTCGGTATCAGAATTTTGTTGCAAAATATTTACAAATGGCACCCGTACTATAGTACGCACGATGGGTTTTATGCATCCTCTTTCCTCATTTGAACTGCAATAGAGTTGAACTCCGTCCCAATCTGTTTAAATGGAATTTTCGTACAATCTCGGAATTTTAAAGAGACCAGTATCCCTATAGGCCCCGCAGGCAAGCATGGTCTAATTTGCTACTCCTAATAACGCGTGACTAATATTTAGTGTAATGGAACGCGAAAGTCTAAAATCTTACAAGCATGGTCCACTTTCTTACCCCATAAGGAGTCAAATATAAGCCAAGCAAAAAAATCCTAATGGCTTTGAAGGCTTGTCTTTAGTAGATCTTTAAATATTTAACTTACTTACTTAACTTACTTACCTTCAAAGTATTGGACGATGAAGACCCAAATGACCGTCCACAGGATCAGGAAGGTAGCCAAGCCTAGTTGGCATAGGAAACAGCGGAACACCACCGACAGCGTTGACTCTTCGTGGATTTGAGGAGCTGGGTACACCCGCAACCACGAAACTGGGATCTACAATTCATATTAATAATTAAGTGGAGGCATTCTGATGATTTCATAGTTATATTGACTTCATTATGAGTTCTGCTAAAACGCACAAAATAAGAAAGATAAAAAAAAATGTGTGATAACTTTTTATTTGTTGTTTTAATGCTATTTAAAGCTCGAACGTAAATTAAAATCGCATTCATGACTAATGAAAATGGTTCAAGTCCCCGTTCAGGCGGGGTCATGAATGCGATTATTTTCAAATTTTTATTTAAATAACTCTGATCCAGCTCAAAAAACTTAATACATGACTCTGGGTTTAAGTTTGTATATGCCTAGTTTAATTTAAAGGTAGGATAAGCTAACCGGCTACCATGGGTCTTCACTGATAGTATCAACCGTTATAAATCAGAATGATTGAAACTTTTACGTACCTTGTGTACTAATAACACATTACTCTTAGCTTGAAAAGTTTTATTATGTGATGTATCAATGTTTTGATTTTCCATTTTACCGTATTCTACTCCGGACAAATTGGAACTTGTCACTGCATGTTTCACGTATGCTCTGTCTTTACCATTAACACTTCGGAAGGATGTAATTCTAGGATAAGAGTACGTCTTTTGACGATTACCGTCACACGCACCGGGTAAGCTGCAACGTTTACCTCTATTTTGTTTAGCTACATCAATCACATCATAATCAACACTTTTATCTTGAAATATTTTCCGTTTGACATAAACACCGTTGCCATATGGTTTATCATCGTCACTGACATCGACTGTAACGAACACTTTCTTGATAGGTTTAACGCCTTTCCCGAAACTCACTTTCCTATAAAGCGGTCTCACAAAATTTGCATTTTGTCTGAACTTTTCCCGTAAAGATTTCTTCATGGCTTCTGTTCTGAGGGAATTTTCGTGCATAACTGGATTGCGAATATGCTCCCGTGTCGGATGGCGTGTTCGGAACTTGTTCGAACAGTAACAGTAGGCCAGTCGTTCGAAGTTATGGGCACTGAACTTAATTACACGTGAAATACCAAACTTGCTCTTCGGTTTTGGATGAATATGGGATGGAGTGCGATGAAATATTCATCGGGAATTTGTGTGCCAATCTCGGATGGCGAATGTGATGCCTACATTGCAGGTTCTAGTTTGAACTTTTAAATAATGTAGATAAACAGGGAAAAGGATCATTAAGGTCTTACTTGCATTTTATCTTGTAGTAACTACGAAAGGTTGAGACGTTGCGAAATCTATACTAATATTATAAAGCTGAAGAGTTTGTTTGTTTGTTTGATTGTTTGTTTGTTTGTTTGTTTGTTTGAACGCGCTAATCTCAGGAACTACTGGTTCGATTTGAAAAAATCTTTTTGCGTTGTATAGACCATTTATCGAGGAAGGCTTTAGGCTATATAACATCACGCTGCGACCAATAGGAGCAAAGATACAATGGAAAATGTGCAAAAAACGGGGGAAAAGCGAACGAAGTCGCTGGCACAGCTAGTCATTTAATATACACTGTATCGCGCATTAGATGTTTCAAAATAATTGGAATTTTTAGCTAATCAAATTACCAATTGAAGATTTCTTTGTTATATTTATATAAATCGGTAATATAATTAAAATTTGATAAAAAATATACAATACGTATATGCTGCAATGCTTCCTATTATGTAAGTATAATGTGTGTGTGGTGCAAGGAATACACACTGTGTGCGTTTGAAACTTGTATGTGTGAGATATATGAAATGCTACATTTTTGTTCACCAAACAACCAACTAACCCTTTTAATAAAAGCCCGTCAGTCGTGTCCACACAAAGACAGCCGAATTCCAGCGCACGAAAGAAACAAAGTTTAAATGGAGTTGGTGTCATGTGGTCTGTCGTTCGCGAGGAAAGCTCCATCACCCGGATACGTCTGCATTCAGCAATTTATTATGTAAATTCACTTTAAATATACGGAATATAGAACCTCATCGATGTGGAGAGTTAAATGTTCTTGGTTCTTAAAGTTCAATAACATCAATAAATATGACGATTGGCAAAATAGTATAAGTTAAAGTTATATAATAATATTAAAGTTCATCGGTTTTATGTAATGCATATTAGGGGAGACTGGGGAGACTTGATCCCTGGGGAGACTTGATCACCCAGTGACAAATCAAAAACTAAACGCCTTATCTAGTTTTTATATTGGCAACATTAATCTTTGTTGTCTATGGTGAACAAAAAACGTTATTTTGACATCTTTATGTAGGCAACTTCAGAGCAGTGCAGCCATTTTAATTTTCCTGTGCCAGAATTTCTTTCGGAAAGTTTTTCATTTGTGTTTTCTAAATAATTGAATGAATAATAACCTGAGTATGTGTCAAAATCAATGAAAGCAGGTTATTAAAATTTGCATTTACATGTATTTAATTTAATTACCGTTTTCTCTTGACATGAAAAATCATTTTTTTTATAAGAGCACTCCCGGGTACACTTGATCCCGGTAAGATAATTTGCCAATTTTGTTTTTTCTTTTGTTTTAAATTAATTATAAAATATAAAAGAAAAAAGAGGGTGCAAAACCGCGTATTGGAGGGTAACACGATCAAAGATACTGCCAAAGAGTATCGACCAGCTTCAATAAACATAATATTAGCTGTTTCTTTGAAAATTTACAAAATCTATTGGTTAAGCATCATTTTGGAGCGCAAGCTATCTGGAATATTGACGAGACGGGGCTGCCCTGTACATAAACCTAAGAAAATCCCCTATGATCAAGTCTACTCGTTACTGGGATCAAGTCTCCCTGAATATGTTAACTTCTTCCTTTTGGAAAGCTTTCAGAAAATGCAATAAAAATAAATGTAGCACTCAGAAATATAATAATCAAATAATGGGGAACAATAATAAACAATATTTACTAACTATATATGTATGTATTATTTTCATAGAACTAAATTTGATAAAAATATAAGCATGAAACCAAAATGGGGATCAAGTGTCCCCAGTTTTACCTAGTAATATATAGGATAGGTTTCAAATTGTTTTGTTTAGTTTTAGTACTCATATTTCATTACCCGACAATGGTAACTAAGTATTCTGATCCTGTATATTAACAATAACAGTTTTACAACACTTAGTTTGCAATAAAAACTTTGACTTAGACTTTCTACGCGTGTTTTTTACCTTTATATTTACCGAATATCAAAACGAACATAAAAATTCGACTTCTATTGGAATTTATTTATTATTTATAAACCAATAATAAGTAACATAATTTGCAGATAAGTAGAAGGGGGCAGAAAAGGGCTGAATATATTACAAATAATATAAGAATTGACCTCATTTGTACTTAATCTAAAATTTAAATATTTTCGAATAAGTTAAATTGAGTTAGCGAGTTTACATTCTAAAATGAAAAGATAATGCGTCAAATTGCAATGTGTGCAACTTTGCTTAAGCTAAAGGATCCACATACTTTAATCATATTAAAGAATGTGGATATATGTGGATAAGTATGTGGCTGCCGCATGTAAGCAAAACCTAATAAGATGTGTATTAAACTAACCTTCGTAAGTAAGTTAAGAAGACACAAATACAAGAATAACATAAACAAGAAAGGAAAATAGGTTTTATGTTAGCTCTACAAAAAAGGTTACATGTTAGACCTCTACACACACATTAAGGCTTAGTAGGAACTAGCAGTCGCTTGCGACTTTGTTCGCGTAGAATAGTAACTTTTGGCAGCAAGGTTTTATTAATGCGCGTGAAATTTCTTTAAAATCAGCCGCTACGCGATAAATTCTATGTACATTAAAAAAACATTAATTAAAATTACTTGATGAAAATGTGACCTTTCGGTCGATTAAGTAGTCGGTATGGAACTAGTCAGTCAGATAAAAGGTAGCCTAAATTGAACCTTGTAAAATTAGCTTTATATTAGTGAAAATCCTATCAAAATTGATCCAGCCATTTCGGAGATTAGCGGAAAGAAACAGACAGACAGACATTTTTTTCTGTCATTGGGATTCTATATAGATTTATACCCATCCTTACTAATATTATACCTAAATCCGAAAGTAACTGTCTGTCTGTCTGTCTGTCTGTTACGCTTTCACGCATAGAGTACTGGACCGATTTAAATGAAATTTGGTACAGATATAGTCCAGAGCCTAGGAAAGGTTATAGGCTACTTTTCAACCGACTGCGCTATAAGGGAGTAATGTTTTACCCGTTAAACGTAGAGACTTTCCGCCCGCGACTTCGTCCGAGTAGAGACTCGGACGAAGTCGCGGGCGGAAAGCTAGTTAAGTATAAACTCGTTATTTTGATATAACAAACAGACAATTTTATTTAGTTGTATAGATGTACTTATAGATTAGCTGGCTAAACTTTTTTCTACCCTAGCATTTATCTCAAGACATATTAAGACAAACGGTTTGTATTAACATGCTTTTCTCATTTAGCTTACGGAATACATCTTCGTTCGAGATAAACGTTCAGTATGAGCCAGATGTTTTGTTCGGAGCGGCCATTGAAATGTCTGAGACACATTAGTGTAAGTGTTGATATGGCTTTTTAATTTATTGTTTTGTTTGTTTGAAATTATGGTTTACTTATTCGTTTTTATCTGATGATCGAATAAAAATTAGAAAATGTTCTAAATTGAAGGATATTTTACTAAATAAATTATAAATGACCATACTTAGATGTTGTAGGTAAGTATGACAGGTTTGGCAAAAATCGTTATGCTACCGTAGTAGCATTATAATATTTAATGTCGTTTCAGTATTGGGGCGTGACACCTTTAAATTTATGAGTAGAATAGGCATAAACATGTGAATTTGAGCATCTCTTCTTCAGTCTTTTTATTTTACCAGTTTAAATAAACATGAAATATAACTTCTAGCTATATTAAGGCGAGCTAACTCACCGACTTGTCACTCAGTTTTATGTGCAAAATGCTACCTTATTGCCTAACCAAATATTGGTCGATTTTCTTTGCGGCATCGAAGCGAACGATCAAAGGAAATTCTGTGTTGCCTGGATAGAAGTGTTTGCTCCGCAAGTCTCATTAGATTAATAAGAGTTACGAAGCTTCACATACAAAGCTTCTTTGAGCAAAGTGACGATGAGAAAATACCTACAGTAAATTTTAAAAATAGGGTAAATTAGGCTAATGCTAGGTATGCTTAGGTATAAAAACCGTTAAGCATACTAAGTCCTCTTGCCTACTGGTCTCCATTGGATTTTGGTAAATTGTTCAAAATCATTATCATTGTATGCGGCAATATATCATTTTAAGCTGTTATGAGTGAGTTGTCTGCCGGTCTGACAGGACTGCTCGAACCGCTAACTCCAATTTATTGATAACCTCGTCGTTACATTAAAAATCTGTAACTTAAAATTTTAAAAAGTAAAAAATCACTACTGCTGAAAAAACCTAAAACCGTTTTTGAGCGTTGGTTTTTTATTTTATTTCATTTTTTTTATTCAATACTTTTTAGTTTTTTGTAATGCAACTTGCATTTAATAGATCCTAAACAGTCAAACGAATATTGATGGCGCAATATACTACCTACCATATACTATCTTAGCTTATAGACAATTTTACCGAAAAGTTAATAATATTAGCTACGTAGGTCGACACTACGAGTATTCCAATATCAAAAGTACATATAATATGGTTTGTTATTGATCAAGTGTTTTCGTCCCTATTCTCATTAAGTAGATGAGAGCCATATTTGCATATTCATGTAAGAGCAAGTCACAAAGAGTGATACGATCGTTTTTTGTGTTAGTTGAATAGGATTTTTGATTACATCCATCTCGGTGCCCTATTAAGTCAACGTTATCAAATAGGTACCTACAGCTATTCGATATTTTGATTATACAGCAGAGTAACAAGTATATCTACTACTAGCTTTTCGCCCGTGACTTCCCCCGCGTGGAAACCCTATTCCCGCGAGAACTCCGGGATATAAAGTAGCCTATGTGTTATTCTGGGTCTTCAGCTACCTGCATACCTGCAATTTCATCGTTATCGGTTCAGTAGTATTTGTTTGAAAGAGTAACAAAAATCCATTCACACATACAAACTTTCACGTTTATAATATTAGTAGTTAAGTAGATTAATCAAATAAGAAGTACCTAAGGTTTATCTTAGTGAAACGGAGATAATATTTATAAATCTCATCATCTATCTAAATTTCAAAATATTGAAGGATCTATCTCAAGAGAGTAAACCGCATATTATCCGTAGGTATGCTATAAAGTGACGTCATAAATCAAGTTAAAATATTTGTTTTCGTTTACCATTTTATGTAATGCGCAGCAACTCCGCAAAATTTCGTAATCGAGAACGCACCCGAAGTCTCTTCCCGCGAATATTGATTTTTCAGTTCCACCTAATGTCGCCGGGCGGCGCGCGCATCAACTGTCAAAATAAAATATCGTTCTTCGGATAAATAAAATTCTTGTGTGTAAATAATTGCAGTGTACAGTGAAATTCGGGAACTGTGATAAGATTTTAAATAATTTTACAACAGGACTCGTGCTCTTTACGGTAAAATAATATCGTGAATTTCGTGTGACAGTGAACGATAGGTTTGACAGGGTTCAAAACAACTCACAAAATTTTGTTATTTACACTTATTTACCTTATCAATATCATTTCTCTCATGTTAATTGGCTAGGTTTGTGTTCTTGTAGTCCCAAAATGTTTTTGGATTATTAAAAGCATGCGGCATATTTCCATAGCAACAGAAACTACTCGATTAACCTATTTGTTGAGGCCTGAATGTGATAACTGGTGATGTTATTAAATTTCGTTATGTGAATAAAAATCACGTACAATTTTCATAAGTCTTAGTGCCACTGTATCAGTTGAATCATCAAAAGCTGTTGTTTTAAACTGTTTTCTTTTTCGTTTAATCTTCTTGAGGTTACAAGGCCAACTTTTTACCTGCATTGCCGGTGTCGTTTAGTTACATAAAGTTTAACTGCTAGGATTAGAACAGATATATTTGTATTTTCTATGTTTCAAGTAGGTATTACAATATTATCCTATAATATCTAACACATTTTCTTTGCAGCATGCTTGCAATACGTTTTTGAAACGGTGTAAACATAATTAGGATTGAAATTGTAATATGCAGAGACAATGAGTGTAAAACCTTACAATGGAACATTAAATGTGAGGAAACCCAACACCGTAATATGATAATGGAAAACATATGTCCCGTCATATAAATAAAGACAATGTCTTTTAAAAATGACGAGATGTCTGCGAGTTTTCGGAGCTTATTCGTTCAGGGTGACGAGGAAGCATTCGACATTGGTTCTGATCGCTTCGTTCATCCTCACTGTTACGCTGATTCTCCAGTTATACGCCTACAGACATCAGGACACTCCCCACACAAAAATGAGGATCGGTGACTTTGACTATAGACCTGGGTCCTTTCTGAAGGACAGTCAACCCAATGAGAATACAAGCTACTGCGATTTCCAATACGGTCTCCCAGAAGTACTGAGATGGGGGACCTTCGAACCAACTCCACCACCTGAAGGAGGAATCCTGAGTCCTTACAGTGTCATTTATAATGCGATCAAAGGCCGAGCTTACACCAACGTCAGCAAATATGATGCAGTCACATACGCTACCCAGTCCACCCCTGAATTTGTATACCATATAGTAGAAATCGCAAGGTATTGGGACGGCCCAATAAGCCTATCCGTTTACGTTCCGGATTACGATCTAGATTTGACAATGCAAGTTATGAACCAATTGTGCCACTGTTACTCTGGAATGTCGAAGGTATCCCTTCACCTATTTTACCCGAAGAAGTATCCACCAAAATTGAGAACTAAAGAAGAAATACTAAACATCACCACAGTTTTACCACCGACGACGCCAACAACAAATACCTCTGCTGAGGAGATAATGAAAGCGAAATTGGATAAGTTTAGGAATTTGAATAATCAAACTAGGGCTCAATATATTGAGTGGGTGAGAAAGAACAAAATTGAGCGTATGATGGTGAGAATGCCTAAACGGAGAACGACGGCGCCAAGCTTGAAATTCGAGGACTGTTCTGGCTTGGAGAATTTTGATATGCCGACGTATAAAAAAGACCACAACATGATATACCCGATAAACGTGGGTAGGAACGTAGCTAGGAATGGGTCGAAGACGAATTACTTCATAGTTTCGGATATAGAAATGGTGCCGAGTAACAGCTTAGCTCCTAAGTTCTTGACAATGGTGAGGAAACTTATGGGCGCACAGAAGCGAGATGAAGGCTACATATTTACGAAGGCTGTCTTTGTTGTGCCTCTATTCGAAGTGGAGAAGGGGGAAGAGATACCGAGGGACAAAGCCACGTAAGTTGATAAATGAATGTTTCATTTGAATATTAATAAGAAGCGAATGATTTTAGTTTGAGATTTGGTTGTTTGTGTTTCTGGAAAATCATAACAAGAATTTTTGCTTATTTACATCAATGTGTGAGAAGCATGAATAATATTGTATTCTGACAAGTGTTGTAAATATCTCCATAAACTACATACACTACACTACAGAAAAGCATTAGCATTTACCTTTTTTAAAAATTAAACATGCCTTATATTGAAGATGCCGATGGTCTTTGAAACAGACCGAATCATTATTAATTCGTAATGACGATTCTATCGATTTCGTTCCCTTGTTAGGCCATTGCCAGTCGGTAATCACTCTATTGTAACTAAGCTTGACTCACGAAAGCCATTTGTACCTGTATTTAAAGGTAGTAGGGTAAAATTGGTAGTATAATATGAAGAAAAATAAAAACCGCCTTCAAAAACCCGACACACTTAAAATTACAAAATTATTTAATACGAACATTTAAAATTATCTGAGTAGGAATTTGGTATGTGTTTGAAGACGGTGCCAAACAAAACTTTTAGAACAACGAACACACACTGTGCTTTCTTCACGAAATACACGGCACACGGTGCCGTTTGTATTATATTATTTTGTAATTTTAAGTGTGTCGGTTTTATTTTTATGTAAAATTTTTTTTTTCATACTATTTAGTGTTACATCCGAAATTATAACTTGTAGTCTGAATATGCATACAGTTTTGAAAGAATTAATCTTTTACTCCTAACTATTAAGGAGTTGACCTTCCATCATTCATGGATGCCATTGTCAGAACTGGACCAAATTGCTATGGGACCAAACGGGAAGCACCAGCTTTCAAATGAAAAAACATCCAAATCGGTTCATCCAGGCGGAAGTTTTGAGGTAACAAAAATAAAAAAAAATACAGACGAATTGAGAACCTCCTCCTTTTTTTGAAGTCGGTTAAAAAGTCGCCTTTTAACGACGAGACACAGCATTTCAAAGATCATCTGGTTGGCTTAATATTATATCTTCGTGAGTTTATGCAAGCATACGGGAGATGGTCTGGACCCCCCCTTCCATCTGCCTTCATAAAATAGCTTTATAAGTCTCCATCCGTTCATTCTACGGACGTGACAGGCGATAGGCGTGCATATTTCGAAGGGATCACTTATATTAAGCCGTATAATGCTACGATAGGAGATGCGATGTTTTTATTTTGCTGTAATCAACGCTATTGACGAAAAGCAGAACTTAGTTATCTTTTATGCTAGTTTCATTAGGTGCTAAATATTTCTGAAAATAATATCGATATTACGAGAATAAGGCATTTAAGTTTTTTATGATACATGTTTGTAATTCATTTGATGATTTACTATTTAAAATAAGCTTACAAGCACTCACTATTTCAGTGTAATATGTCCTTTATTGTAATTTTATTGGACAGTGGGAACTTATTGATAACAGTTTACGGCGGATAAGACTCGCTTGGATATTTGACAGTTTAAGCTTTAATTAAAATATTGTATGGAAGTGTTGAATTGAAACCTTTTAAAATACATACTTTAATGTCAGTATTTAGCCGTAAATCATAATTATCTGGCGCGAAGTAAATGACATGTACAAGACGTAGTACAACATTTACATTCTTTAACATTTTCAGCGGATTGCTAAACGGATATAAGCAAGGCATGTCGGACTGCCATAAATAGTAAAAAGCAGGTCACCAGTGTCCAAAGAGCTTTTTAACTCATACATTACCTTCCATTAAGTCCCGAGCGTGGACGGAATTCGTGAATGAACACTGGAAACGACTGATTTTTACAACTCTTGTAGACGTTCCCTCCAATTCGGTCCGCAAAAGTTCCCGTCTAACCGTATTAAATTAGTCTAAGAGACAAGAGACTATTTGTGTGGTTTATCGCGCACAGTATCAAAATATAAATAGGTACCAATATTTGAAATCATGTCTGATTTACCGTAACTCATGGAAGGAAGTGATCTCTGCCTACCCTCTGGGAATAAGGCGTGATTATATGTAGTCTGATTTGCTTTATTTAGTTTGACTATAGTGATGCTTTGAATAAAAGGGACATAATCTTTTCTATCTTGAATGGTCGAAAAAAAAACTAAAAACCTTTGAGTCAGGACTAAAGATCCATTAGCAAGATTAACCATTCAATGCTGCTACGCTGCATCTAGGTACATAGTTTCGTAGCAATGAATCTTATTTATTTACGCGATGATGGATATTTTATGTCTCTCAGCTTTTCAAGTCTAGCCCCTAGAGTAGCACGGAGTCTTATTGCTGACGTAAACTGTCCGCATTATTTTCAGTGTCGTCGTAAAATAAACTTTACAACCAAAGGCCGGTTTATATAGATCGTGTAGGCTTTGAACTTATTTAACTAAGTTGATTTTGCCTTAAAAGAGATTTAGAGACTCCGAGAATCTTCCTAGCTTCTGAAAAGTCTGAATGTTTATTATTTTTTCTCAAAAGTTTAGAAAAAAAATCATATCTCGAAATCTATAAAAAATTGCGGAAAATACATGGGGGTGTTTCGGATGCTCCACAGGGAGTTCTATCTCAGGATATTCGCTTGACACTATTTTTTTGGGACATCCTGTATAAATAAGGCGTTCGAGCGATTTCAGCCATAGTGGCCGATCTCAATTGACATCAGTCAATTGCGAAGGAAATATAATGGTGCTTAAGTGTACGCTCTCAAGAGCACTCTCTATTCCCTTACTCTCATAGTTCGGTGAGACGGTAATCCGACATGACCGATGAGAGATCAGGCGCAGGACCACCGGCTTAACGTGCTTCCCGAGGCACGGGCGTGCATCCGCCAACTTCCTTACTCTGGGCTGAACAGTGAATAGACTGTTTACAGAAAAGCTCTCACAAATTTTGCCCGGACTCGAACCGGGGACTTCTCGGTCCTTACGCGGCTCTTGCTACTAATAGACCAACGAGGCAGTTAATGAAATTCTTTATCCTTGTTTGTTGTCTTTTTGTTGTTTATCTTTATACTTCTTCCAACAGGTTGGTAAAGATGGTGGCAGCGAACCGAGCATCGTACTTCCACCAGAAGCAGTGCTCTCATTGCCAGCGGTTCCCTGGTCTGCAGACATGGCTTAACAGGGTTATCGCCAACATTGTCGAGGTGAGCCAGACACTGACTTACTTTTTTTTGTCCTACAGCTGGGCACAGGCCTTCCCCAATTCAGCATAGCTGCATAGCAAATGCTTCCCCCAATTCAATTGCTTCCTGAATGAATAATTATGAGAATCGGTTCAGAAATGGAGGCGAAGTGTTAATATACATTTATAAGAAGTATGTACAGTAACATACACAGTAGAAAATATGACCGGATGGAGCGTTTTTGCTTGCGAGCGAAGAAGCGGAAAGTAAGATGCGGCTAAAATGTAGACCATTAGTAGATTTTAAGTCAGTTAAAAAGTATTAAACGGCTTAAATCTTTATACAAACTTAATTATGATTAGCGTATCTGATAAAAGTTACGAATTTCTCTATTTCTCTATATACTCGCATATTTAGGTACAACTTGTACCCCTTAAAGTAACACGTTCAAAACGCAATGTAACGCATGCAAGTAATCCAAAAATATCCTACGCTCCTGTTACATAAACATAATCAATCTTCATACCTTTAATTTGACACGGAACAAACAGAGGCCAATCCTGTGATCTCAGGAAAATTGGGGTTCCGCTTCCATTCCTGTGTGAAATACGCCGCGGTGCCTGGGAATTGAAAAGTGATCTTCCCGTGTAATTCGGGTATACGGATATCATTGGATGAAACAAATCGGTTTTGTTTGTACCCTTTTGTAAGTTGCCATACAATTTTTGGATAAAGAATGTGAAATCTTGGGAATGTAGTTAACGTTGTTATTTTTTTTATAAACATCACATCTACATCATTTGACTGGTTCGGTGGAACAACGGTTAGTTACCCTGCTTTCGGTTACAACAGTCGCAGGTTCACTGCCGAAAAATTTCTAAAAAAAAAATACTTTATGTACATTCTTCTGATTCCGAGATGAAAATGAAAAAGTCTTTATTGAAACAAGCACCAATACAAAGATCAATGTAGCCCTGACTTCTGAAATAGGAGAACCTCTGTTACAAGAGCCAGTACCTTCCTATTATTGACACAATATTATTAGTGGTTTGCTGAAATACAATCCCTTAAAACGGGAAAATGAATAAGAAAAATACTATTAATGGAATGACGGCTGAGATAAGTTAGCTTTTTTAAACACCTTTCGTCTCGGTGGAAATCAAACCAACAACACAACTGTCGTAAGCAACAAGGCATTGTCAAAATAATACGCAAAAATGCAAACTTGATTTTTTTTTCTTTTGATTTATGGTTGGGAAAAGTATTTATATCTTTCAAATTCACAGCTTTATGCGTTCAAATTTGGAATCCCTTCCAAAGTAGTGACGCGCGTTCCTTTGTCACCCTATTATTATGTCACTGTTCTTTATACTTTACACAGTTTTAAGAATTGTAAGTCATCTAATCTCTCTCGGAAATGCTCCCTGGGTATCTCCGGTGGACCACTAAGAAATCTTGCAAAGTCACACAGTATAATGGTGTCTGTTTGGGGTAGGATAACTTCGCTTGGAAATTTGACTTTTCAAGGCTTATCCCGTCGTTTCAAGTTAGGGTTATCAATCTTCACGAATATAATCAGTTCATGCAGATAATCATTATTCCATGTACCTGTCTTTATAATACGTATTTTTATATTTGAATCTATATAAATACTGTAAGTATTTACACCTTGAACTAAAATATGAGTGATCTTTTAATACAAAATGTTACTATAGTAAATAATAACATTTTTATAAGTTAGCTCACAATATTAGATCTTAAAATCTACATTACAATTATAGTTCAGGGAAATAATATATGTGCCTGAACTAGGATTTTCCTGTGTTTCAGGCAAACATTAACGGTGGGTTAGATTCTTTATCATGTTATCTTGAACATTTTTTTTTCCTTTGAATCATTCTCGATTGTAACAAAGAGTTACTAACACGTGGAACCTCTAATCCCGGTTTACTCACAGGATAGAGTGCTATCCAAAAGAGTATTATTCACGGAGTAATCCCATCTATTAGGTCGCAGAATGTTCCCCCTTCCCGTTATGCTAATTGCTCATTAATTTGGTCGCCCAGCCACTTACCACGCCATTACATCCGAGCCGACACTATCCCTACATCGTAATAGAGGAAATGTACTATGAACACCTAGTAAGTATGTTATATATGTTTCCGATTTGCTATCATGGTCAAATTTCATGTTGGTGGTCGCGGTCTACTGTATCGGTAGCTTGTCTCTTATACCAGCCATACTAGTCTCCTGTAGCGCTACCCTGAGTTTAAAAGTGACAGACTCGATATCACCCATGTAAAAAATGTCTAAATATTTGTCTTTATGGGTCTACACGCGTTAATAGGAGTAGCAAATTACATAGCTACTTACTGCCCGACGTTTCGACTGGGTTACACCAATCGTGGTCGCGAGCGAACTGGCGCTGCCCGTCTTCGTCTGCCATTGCGGTTGTGAATATCTTGATCCACCCCCGAACCAGCAGTAATGTCATTAGTACAGCTACCCACATTAGTCCGACACACAACACTCACTGCATCCGGGTTGATTTTAGACGTAACATTCCGCGATATGCACTTATTAATCACTGGATTCCATGCCGACGATAATTTAAATCCATCTTCCCTATTGAAATTCTTGTGCTTCTTTATTTCAATAGCTTCTCGCACCATTCTTGTATGATAGTGACGATCTGTGGAGAGGACCTTCGGGTCATGTAGCTCCATCCAGTGATTATGTCCCATGTCTAATAGGTGCTCAGCCACCGCGGACTTGTTCGTTTGTCGATTTTTAACAGCTGCAATATGTTCTTTCACCCTCACGGCTATAGCCCGTTTGGTTTGTCCAATATAAGAACTACCACAACTGCAATCGATTTTATATACACCCGGAGATTGAAAGGGAATTACGTCTTTCGGTGTCCGCAACATTTTAGACATTTTATATAACGGAGTATATACAGTCTTAATGGAGTATTGTTTTAGAACTGTTCCAATCTTATCCGTTATACCTCTTATGTAAGGCAAAAATGCTGATTGCCGATTAACCCCCGGGTTCCCCTCCTTTGTATTTTGCCTTCTAGTCCACCCCGGCGTCCCATATCCGTTGCGTTTCAGTACCTCCTGAACATGCACGAGCTCTGCCTGTATATGTTCAGGGTCACACAGTTCATACGCTCTATTCATTAACGACGACACAACAGATTGAAGATGTCTGGGGTGGTGGTGTGAAGAGGCATGCAAATACCTGTCAGTGTGTCTGGGTTTCCTGTATACAGAGTGAGCCAGGGTCCCATCCTGTTTCGCACAAATTTTAATATCTAAGAAGGCCAAGGATCTATCCTTCTCCAGTTCAAATGTAAACCTTATTTTTGAGTGTAACGAGTTCAAATGCGACAAATATTGTTCGATCTCCAGTTGACTACCGCTGATGATGCAAAATACATCATCAACGTACCTCTTCCACAGTTTCACAGTACAAGGTCCATTGCGTAATGCCTGGTTTTCAAAATGCTCCATCCAGATGTTGGCAATAACCGGCGCCAAAGGGCTGCCCATTGCCACTCCGTCGATCTGAAGGTAGTACTGCTCTCTGAATAAAAGGTAATTTCCGTCTAAACAATTTTGGATCAGAACAATGTACTCTTTAGGCAACTCATGGTCTTCCAGTTTACATTTAATGACCTCAAGGCACTCCTTTAACGGGACATTAGTAAAAAGCGATTTGACATCGAAACTAACCATTATGTCTCCGGGTTCTAGCCTGATATTCTTTATAATGTCCCGAAAATGATAAGAATCTTTCACAAAAGACGGTGTACCCCCAACTAATGGCTGCAACACTCCAGCTATATGTTTCGCCAGGTCATAGGTCGGCGAGTCGATCTGGCTTACAATCGGTCTTAACGGAACATTACATTTGTGTATCTTAGGCAAACCATATAGTTTAGGCGGTTGAGTAGGTTTAGGCCTGTGCAAGTTATTGAACTCGTCTTCTGTGAAAATATCTTTGTGCTGGTAAATCAAGGTCCGGATCCGTCTTGTCACTCTGGCGGTAGGATTATATGACACCTGCTTATATACATTCGCACCCTCGTTAACTTAACTGCCTCGTTGGTCTATTGGTAGCAAGTGCTGCGTTAGGACCAAGAGGTCCCCGGTTCAAGTCCGGGGTCGGGCAAAATTTGTGTGAGTTTTTCTGTAATGAAATTACTCAGCCCGGAGTTAGGAAGTTGGCGGTTGAACGCCCGTGCCTCGGAAAGCACGTTAAGCCGGTGGTCCTGCGCCCGATCTCTCATCGGTCATGTCGGATTGCCGTCTCACCGAATTATGAAAGTAAGGGAATAGAGAGTGCACTTGTGTTTGCGCATACACTTGTGCACTATAATATGTCCTGCGCACTTGGCTGATCTCAATTGAGATCGGCCGCCATGGCTGAAATCGGTCGGACACCTTATTATTTTTATATACATTCGTATCGGACAACAAACACCTCATCTTAGAAACATAGTCTTCGGTATTCATCACTACCGTGGCATTTCCTTTATCGGCCCTCAGTACTAAAACATTCTCATTACTGCGAAGTGTTTTTAAGGCTACACGTTCTTCGGTAGTGATATTACTTCGTGGTAACTTAGATTTGCGTAAGATAACCGCCGCATCCTGTCGCAATATTTCGGCATCTGTGGGTGGAATTTTATTCCTCGCTATTGTTTGTTCTAAGCTACACACTATGTTTTCATACGGTATTCGTTGCGGCGTCAATGCAAAATTAATCCCTTTCGCCAATACATTTATTGTGGGTTCATCTAGCACTTCATTCGATAAATTGATAAACAGGCAGAGCTCGTGCATGTTCAGGAGGTACTGAAACGCAACGGATATGGGACGCCGGGGTGGACTAGAAGGCAAAATACAAAGGAGGGGAACCCGGGGGTTAATCGGCAATCAGCATTTTTGCCTTACATAAGAGGTATAACGGATAAGATTGGAACAGTTCTAAAACAATACTCCATTAAGACTGTATATACTCCGTTATATAAAATGTCTAAAATGTTGCGGACACCGAAAGACGTAATTCCCTTTCAATCTCCGGGTGTATATAAAATCGATTGCAGTTGTGGTAGTTCTTATATTGGACAAACCAAACGGGCTATAGCCGTGAGGGTGAAAGAACATATTGCAGCTGTTAAAAATCGACAAACGAACAAGTCCGCGGTGGCTGAGCACCTATTAGACATGGGTACTAATCACTGGATGGAGCTACATGACCCGAAGGTCCTCTCCACAGATCGTCACTATCATACAAGAATGGTGCGAGAAGCTATTGAAATAAAGAAGCACAAGAATTTCAATAGGGAAGATGGATTTAAATTATCGTCGGCATGGAATCCAGTGATTAATAAGTGCATACCGCGGAATGTTACGTCTAAAATCAACCCGGATGCAGTGAGTGTTGTGTGTCGGACTAATGTGGGTAGCTGTACTAATGACATTACTGCTGGTTCGGGGGTGGATCAAGATATTCACAACCGCAATGGCAGACGAAGACGGGCAGCGCCAGTTCGCTCGCGACCACGATTGGTGTAACCCAGTCGAAACGTCGGGCAGTAAGTAGCTATGTAATTTGCTACTCCTATTAACGCGTGTAGACCCATAAAGACACATATTTAGTGTAATGGAACGCGAAAGTCTAAAATCTTACATAAAAAATGTCTATGAAAAAATGTACAGCGCACCTAGCGGTAACGCTAAGAACTAAAATCGGTAGTATGAAAAACACAATTCGATAGGATTTTAACGTATATAAGTTTCCTATAGCTAACTAAAAGCGCTACTGGTGCTAAGGGTAGAAAGTGACAAGCGCTGGATAATTTCAGCCTGCCACGGTGCTAATGGCTGGCTAATTACGTCCCACCACTTCCCAGGCTTTGAAATGAAATACATTCAGTGTATAAAACTAGTCGGGTTATACAGCGGCTTTAGGATGAATGAAACGGGCGTCTAGTCCTTTAAAATCTGAGTGAGGTAATGTAGTATTAAGTGTATTAACTCACTTAAACTTTTGAGTGTTGTTAATTGCTTGCTAATTTATTTATTAAAAGATAATTAGGTACCTAACTTCAAAAATATTTGTACGAGACTTTTGATTCGTCGAATGTAAAAGCTTCATAATAATTAATGCTTGTAAAACCAATTCCAGGCTGAAAACACTAGTAATTTATGCGTAGGATTATACCATATTTTCTAATATGTAAAATTAGGATCCTTAATAAAACTCCATCCTGTATACAAAGTAGGCTAATTGAGATCGTTCACGGTCCTCGGGTAGTCTAGCCCTTCGCCTACACACTTCAAGGGCCATTAAGTCTCGCTGACACTATTACGGTTCGAAATAAAATGTGCTTCACCGGTGGTGTCCTCTTTGTAGGTATTCTAGTTTAGACGAGAATATTCTTGTAGTAGCAGGTATTCTAACGGTTGAATACTGAAAAGACTAAGATTTGACAGTCTAAGGGACTTTGAGCGTCTCTTATAATTAGTAAATGCTAGCTGTGCCAGCAACTTCTTCCACGTTTTCACCCGATTTTTACACATTTTCTATTGTTTCTTTAAATAAATATCTGGGACATTTCCACACACGGTTTCTGACCCCAAACTAAGCAGAGCTTGTACTATGGGCGTCAGAGACTAATATACATACATATATACTTTTAAATACATACTTAAATACATAATCACACCCAGACACGGAACAAACACCGATGTTCATCACACAAATATTTGTCCCGAGTGGGAATCGAACCCACGACTCTTGGAACCGCCAGCCAGGGTTACTAACCACTGTTCCACCGAGCCAGTCAGTCTTTGCTTCTATTGATCGCAGCGTCATGTTTTATAGCCTTAAGCCTTCCTCGATGAATGGTCTACCCAACACAGAGAAGAATTTTAAATTCGAACTAGTAGTTCCTGAGATTAGCGCGTTCAAACAAACAAACAACAAAATCTCCTGCTTCATTATGTAAGTATAGATTTGTTAGGGAGTGTCAAATTTGGAGCCAAATTTATCTGCAAATCAGCGCACAAACTGTTATTGCGTTTTGTGTTTCATTCTAATGATATTTTCGTTGTTCCTTATCTAGTGTAGTAAAATGAGATCGATATTATTAAACTTCCAGTAAAAGCACATCAAAGAGCTTACCGAGCCGTGGACGATGCTTATAAGAGGATTTTAGGTTATATGAATTTTGAAGCGTTCTGAGAACGGGATAGACAGACAATTCAATGTTTAAAAGATTTTCTTTGTATTATGTAGCGTAGATACTCCAAGCTCAATCTACTTAATGGAATCAGTCCTTAGACTGATTGAAGACAGATCTCATGTGATACAGTATTGTAACAAGGCAAACAACGGAATAGAAATTAAAAACATTTTTGGGAAATTTTTCAGTGCGTTCTTTTTTCTGGGCTTTACGTAGATGGTCTATAAAACGTATGTACGAGGTAATGTACGAGGCTTGCTCAAAGTATACTCATATCTTTGTGGAAACCAATATCATGATGCATAAACAGTACATTCTGCGCGCAACAATGTTTTAGGAAATAACTCGAATTGCGAATGTTTTCTACGAATGGCAAATTCGCACTCTAGGTAGAGTACGCTACAAAAGCCTGTGATCGACGACGTTCCATATTGAATAGTAGGTATAATAGCGCTTTGCCGAAATAAATGCATTATAGACCTACTCCCTTTGACATAAGCGCGGAAATTGTGTCGCCTTATTGTGTCCCACATCTTTGTAAGTGAGATAATAAATCTTCGCAAGTTTTGACGTGTTAGTATGATGTATGTGGGCGGACGGGAGTCCTCTCTAGATGCCCGGACGACATGTCAATGATAGAAAGGAAGGAAATATAACACAGAATTTAAGTTGAAAAAGAGCGTTCTTTGTTGTGCCACTTTGCATTTGAATTTTGCGACAGTGACATTATAATAAAGTCCGTAGAGTTTTTTTCAGCGAGGTTTTCCTCGCATGGATTA
The DNA here is from genome assembly GCA_039566165.1 of Maruca vitrata. Classification (NCBI taxonomy): domain Eukaryota; kingdom Metazoa; phylum Arthropoda; class Insecta; order Lepidoptera; family Crambidae; genus Maruca; species Maruca vitrata. The sequence continues at coordinate 10,795,193 of CM076930.1, forward strand.
TTTTGGCAACTGAATTTGGAAACTGCTCTGAATCCTTAATTGTAAAACGTAAATTCTTGATAATGATGGAGTATAATTTTTCCAAAACAACATATCAGAAAGGCATAGTCATTGTCAAAATATGGGGTCTGGTATTGCGAAAAATTTGACTAAAAACAGACCAAAAAATTTTTGATTCAAACTTTGCTTTTATGCAGTCCTCTCTTTATTATCTCATTATTTACAAATTAAAGTCTCAAATGACTTTCAAGTTTATCCGTAACATTTCCGTTGGGAGCTCAGATGTTGTATTAAAAACTTAGAACAAGTTAAAGTAGAACCTAATTGCAGTGGTGTCAAAGACGAAGTTTCGCTGTAACTAGCTAAAGTAAGTACTCTGCAACGGGAAGCTACCGACTTGAAAAGAAAGTGCTTACTCGTATCTTGCTATGTCTAGGGTCAATATTAGTCCGACGTTAGTCCGGGGTATAAGAATTATTAATGTACATTATATTGTTACAACTTCTGTATACAGAGAAATCTGTCTTAAAAATATCTATCTTTATGTATAGGTATGTATCGTTTTGGATTCAGAATGATAATTATATATGTCGCAGTCATCTGGTTAAATCAGCGATTCGATTGGATCACTAGCGCGTTCATTGAATGACGACGTTTAATTGAATGACTAAAGGACAACTCGTGAAGTTGTTGAATATAACGTTCAACATCTTGACTGAACGTCATTTAGCGTAGTCGTTGAATGGGATATAGCTGACTTTGTAATGTTTGATTAGGGTGACCATAAGTTAGAAACGTAAAAGATAACTAACTTTAGATAAAAAAATGAGGACATGACATAACACACTTTACTAACCAGCCAGTTTTGCCAGAAATTTTTCTTTTAAAGTAGCCGGCGACAGCGTATTAATCGGTACATCCATGCTGTCTCAATTTTTTTACGAATAAGTCACTTTAAATCTCAATTTCACTCAAAAAAATATCAACACAGTGCTATTCGATTAGATCTGTACCAGCTGTTTGACGCCATCTTTGTTTAGATGAGCGCTAACGCCGCAGTGAAAAAAACATGAACTAAATTACAATCACCTGACTGATTTTACGTCCGCTATGTTCAAAGGGCTATGTTTCAATCCGTTAACTTGTTGGACGTTGAGTGTGGATTGTTCATTCAACGTTCGACCTAGTCATTCAATTGAACGTCGTCATTTAATGAACGCGCTAGTGATACAATCAAATCGCTGATTCAACCAGATGACTGCGACATATACATACGTATATGGGCTGATGATGTTGACATTTGTTTTAAATATAAAGAATATGTAAAAAGTCCTACTCATCAATTCCCATTTTTAGATAAATTTAATAAAATTTTAATATTTGTTTTTGAAATAAGAATAGCTCACTAATAAGCTGTGGTAAAAAAATGGTATGGATAAAAAATAAATTCTAGTGTTGTAGAAAAAAAAACTATTGTCACCTACAGATGACACCAGGAATTGAACAGTTAAACGCGACCAAATCTAAACCTTGTTTAACAAACTGTTACCTTTTATAGGAATCTGCACCTTACACTTGTTGAAATAAGCTTTCTATTGCAGCCAATGCTGATTGCACGGCGGGAGTACCCCTACCACAGATGGGAGCCTCTGTACTTCGGAACTCACAAGGAGCCGTGGTACAGCGAACTGCTATCCTGGGAAGGACGGCAGGATAAGATGACGCAGGTTAGATTCTGACTCTCTTATTCTTTAAATAAATTAATGACTGTTAGGGTCCTAACTCCTTAGTTAGGACCCTAACAGTCATTAATCCAGTCCACCTTTCATTTAAGTCCCTTGACTTAAATGAAAGGTGGACTGTATTTCTATGGTATATTGATGCCGGTGGAAGGACACTACAGAACGCGGCCGGTGCCGCCGAAGGTTGAAGGCAGAGTGAGTGAGTGGCGCGCTGGTGCGTTTAGCCGACACACAATCTTGGCAGCACAGAAAGAAAAATGGCGATTGCTGAGTAGCATAGGCTGACGCGGCTGAGGAATGCTAAGTGGCGATATTCAGATTGATTGATTGATTCGTCATATGGCGGAATATTCAAACGTTAACAGCTAACTTCACTTCTCTCATTTCCACTCAGCATGGTTCTGGCCGATACTGTAGTCAGAATTGTCGAATGCTGTTCAGCACTCTCAGATTCTGACCAGTCTGTCTGTCGGCTAAACGCACCCAATGACAGTGATAATGTTTGAGGGTTGCCCCGATTTACACAGGAACATGGGTTCCTGACATCTTATTATAAATGGTGACAATTGGACCAACAAGTGTACCTTTTCAAACAAAAAAAGAATTGGAAATCCATCATCAAAGGGCAAAGTAACAGCACCGATTATAAATTTAATAGTTATTATTTGATTTACATTTTCAATATTACACTTCCAAGACTTGGTTTACATAGTTTTTCTATTGCTGCCAACCTTTAGGTGCGCTATCCTCGCAAATGATTTTAACCTAATACCTCAACGTTCTTATCTTATGGTCTAGTACTCATATTTTATTTTTGTACTAGTGCCCCCCGTCGCTTCGTTTTGGGTGAATTTTAAATAAAACCTCCCCCTTTAATTCCTCTATCTATTAAAAAAAATCATAATCCTTTGTGCATACATAGGGATATAGGGACTGAGAAAGCGACTTTGTTTTCTATACTTCTATATCTATACTAATATTATAAAGAGGAAAGATTTGTATTTTTGTATTTTTGTATTTTTGTATTTTTGTATTTTTGTATGTTTGTAATGAATAAACTCAAAAACTACTGGACCGATTGCAATAATTTTTTCACCATTAGAAAGCTGCATTATTCAGAAGTAACATAGGCTATATAATATTTTTAAAAAAATTAGGGATCCTTACTAAAACTCCAATAATGTAACCCAAGGTGTAAAATTTACCTGAAAAATTCCTTACGTCGCGTACGCTGCGAAAACTATTGATGATAGAACAAAATCATTTACTACGACTTTGTAGAACTTATCATTATCTATAAAAAGTGTCGCGACAGCATATGTCTAAATATTATAGTTATGTCACAGTAAGCGGTTTTTTATTCGAAAAATTTAATTTATATGCCGCCACATGAAAAGGCTCTTTATTTGTACCTTGGTATTAATCCTTATCAAAATAAATTACTTTATATGCAAGACGGCTTCAATACCTATTTATGAGTTTTTGAATTATTCAATTCGGACATTTCATTCGGAAGATATCACGAGTTTAAAAATGCAAGTATTAGAAAAAAGTCGCGTGGTTGCCGCCACCGCGCTCAGTTAGCCAGCATGCGATGTAGGCTCCATGTAAGCATCACTGGGGTACGGGGGAGTCAATGTAATATGTAATATAATATATATAATATATAATAATATTATAAAGAGGAAAGGTTTGATTTTTTGTTTGTTTGTTTGTTTCGAATAGGCTCCGAAACTACTGCACCGATTTGAAAAAATCTTTCACTGTTGGAAAGCTACACTATCCCTGAGTGTCATAGGCTTTTTTTAGATAAAAATAGATTTCTCTTACGGGGTTAAAATATATTACATAGAGATAGAGATATCCCCGAAGCGAAGCGAGGGCGGGTCGCTAGTATACTATGTAGTGATGAAGAGATTATTTCACGTACGGCTTTTTGCAACATTTTGCCTACTAAATGTAAAATGTTCGAAAAGCCTTTGACGCGTTGTACGTTTATCTTTTATTCATTCCTGGATAAAAATAACTCTTATAAATGTGAAATATCATTACCAGTGCCAACATTCTGTACAGACGTCGAAGCCATTTCAGAGCGAACTATTCCTTATTCCATATTCAATTACGCTTTAGTAGTTTCCTTTAAAAATATCTCAGCCGGAGTTGAGGCCATTTTTATCAATTATTGAATCGAGTCTCGGCTTCCGAGAAATTGGTAAAGTTAGACCTAATGCCGTTTAAAAGTTTATCTTACTGAAACAAGCCCTGAAGATATATACGTTTTGCCATCTTTAGGTAAACTGTCAAAGTTTTTTTTTGCCTTGGAATTTATCTCTTTTTTTCGTATCCACGGCACGGTATGTTTGTGAAATTCTTCTGTTTTTAAAGGTTTTTGAGTTTTAGGCATTAAACTGGAATTTAGGTATAAAATAGGAATTAAACTATGTAAAACGTATACGAAGGACCGTATTTATACGTAGACTAGTGAACCGCCCTCGCTTCGCTTCGGGTATTATCAATTTTGTTAATACATTAATTTTCCCCACATACCCACTTATGAATGGCGTAATAACATGTGTTTGAAGCACGTGTAACATATTTTCCATTCTAATCCATTAATGAATATAAGAGCCTCATTCCCTAGCGAAATGTTTGTTTTTAAATAACGCATCTCATACTTAGATAAGACTGACTATTATTTATTTACGAATATTAGTAGTAATTCAGGAATAGATAGAGACAACATTTCTGTCACCGTTAGGTACCAGCCATTAATGTATTATGTAACTTTTATGTTTCGCCTGTTTTATTTCTTCTCTTAAACGTACAAATAACGTCTGTTGATTGCGTGCACTAACGATATTTTGTAGCCGTTTCATGTCTTGTCCGTCCGTAAGGCTAAAATACGAGTTCTCGTACAACTCAGTCGCACGAATCGTTCAAATCGAGTTAGAGTTGAACTCGCCGGCACTGCGCGCCCCGAGTTACCGGACGGGAATAAGTTAGTCAGTTTGGGGTCGGATGAAACACGAATTCTTCATAGATTCGGTAACTTTCTTGTTCGTTCGCAACTCGTTGTAATTAAGGAAACTTGACGGAATATTTTTGAGATGCGAACCGAGATCTATTTTTGTCTTTACTGGTTTTTGTTTTGGTTAAAGGGTAAGAGATTAGGCATACAGTATTTTAAGTGACTGCGGCATTCGACATGTCATTTGATCATGAATTGATTTGGTCATGAAAATAGCTAAATATAGAATACTGTAACATCCCGCGTGGGAATATAACTCATAATTATTTTTTTTGTCGGTATCTTTAAGTCGGCTTAGCGAGATTGTGTTATGTCTATCTTAGTTTGAAAAACGTTCAATTTTTAGATACTGTATTACCGTAGGTAGTTAAAAAGGGGCCACTTTTAGGAAAATCCGCCCTTTGTCTATTAAGCATTTTTTATAAATTGAATAATTTGAATCAGTATTTACTGTAATGCTCAATATTTCACATGTTTTCTGGAAATAAACTATTTGTATTTGTACAACATTAAGGATGTTGTGAGTTTTGTGTGCGTCAACCAGTTCTGGTCTTGCAATTTTCTCTATCGAAATTTAGATGGTTTTAAGCTATTGCATAACTTTTATCGCGGGCTTTGAGCGCGGCGACCGAACCAAGAAATTCCGTAACGAAAAAAACCTCACAATCGTCTAACGTCGTTTCAGTTCGGTAGACTTCGGCACGGTGTTTGTGTGCGAGCGGGTAGACGTATTGTACGACTCTATGAAACTCGCACGAATCGAGACGAGCTGCTCCGAAATCGGACGATGCTATGCAATAGCTATACCGCGGCAGTCCCCGAGTGCCACACGTCTTTTTTAATTTCAAGCTTCTCTCGGCATCCTAGGGATAAAATGTACCTCTTTCACGAGGATTTGGTAATTTAGATTAGAGATTTTTCAAACCGGATATAATGGTTGACTCCATTCATCAGTATGTTATCATTATTCGACCCCAGCTTCTTGCTCCCAGTGTAATACTGATCAAGTTTCTAACTTATCTAACGTAGGTACCTACCTGGTTCGACGTCGAAAATTGCTAAAGGAAACGCTGTGTTCTTGTTTGGTAACTACACGTTTTGATCATGAACTTCGGTTGTGTATCCAAGCAACAACTTTGCGGTAAGTTAGCATCGACTTTATTGTAGACAATAAGAGTAGGTATTGAAGTTTGTCTAACATTCCAACCCTATTACGTACCAGTCCGTCGCTAGCTAGAAGCACAGTGTAAGTTAAATAAGCAGCGAAGTAACAGGAATTGTGTAGGTGGTAATTATTTGCTTATTGATTTTGATATTAAATCAGCTGTCGGTTAAGAGTGAAATATGTTCCAGTAATTACATTTGGGTAAACATGTTTATGTATAGTTTCTCAGAAGACTTCCACATGCTTTTGTAAGCATTGTCTTACTATGAATACGGACCTGAAAGAATACAAGAGTAATTGAGAGGTATAAAATAAAAAAAGGCCTCTGTCCATTGGGAAACAAAAGGAAGTGGCAAGCAAAGCCTTTTTTAAATTGTTAGGTAGATATATGGTAAATTGGATGTTGCGATAATTGCAATAAAGTTGAGGTAGCCTATTCTAGTGACCGCTTTTTGCGAGGAGCTAAGAATGTATCTTGGGATATTATATATTTGGATGTCCAGCTTGACCCCTCTATAAATCCCTCACATTTAAATGAGGGTTTTCGCATATGACAAATTCACTATCTGGCAATTCGTCCAACTGCAGCATAAATGCTTATTCGTGACGAGACATTGACAGGCATGTCAATATTAACCAATCACGTGGTGTGCCAGGACCGTAGCACATGGCAGGAAGTGATCTCTGCCTACCCCTCTGGGAAAAAGGCGTGATTGTATGTATGTATGTACGTAGTAGTTAGGCCTCATATCTACGTCCTGCCATCTAGTGGATTTCTCATACGCGAAAAGTCCCATGGTAGTTGCCTCACTGCCATACCACGCAGCGATCGAGGCTTTCCGCCGGAGACATCTCGTAGTTGAGGCTGCAGATTGTTCAATAGAGTTTGAGTTCGAGTTGCTGGACTGCCCAAGTTCGTCAGTTTCAGAGTTGGCGGAATATCAAACAAGATTCGAGCGTTTTGAGTAGTTCCCGACGCGTGCAGCGATTGAGTTGTTAAAGTTGAAGTATTTGAAAGCAGTCGCGACGCAAGCAACTCGAAACGTTGCTGTTGAATTGGATTTGTTTACTATTAGGCACACAGTGTAGTTAAAATAAAAAAAAAGATATTCACTGGGAGTTAACACGATAACATACATATATGTAGCTTACTCACCACATCACATACATTGATTGATCTGATCCCGTGGTAAGTAGCTAAAGTACTTGTGTTACGGATATCAAAATCATCAGTGGATACACAAATATACTTAAATATGTCGCAGTCATCTGGTTAAATCAGCGATTTGATTGGATCACTAGAGCGTTCATTGAATGACGAAATTGAATGACTAAAGGACAACTCGTGAAGTTGTTGAATGTAACGTTAAACATCTTGACTGAACGTCATTTAGCGTAGTCGTTGAATGGGATATAACTGTCTTGTAATGTTTGATTAGTGTGACCATAAGTTAGCAACTTAAAAGATAACTAACTTTAGATTAACAAATGAGGACATGACAAAACACACCTAAATAAACAGCCAGTTTTGTCAGAAAATTTTATTTTAAAGTAGCCGGCGACAGCGTATTAATCGGTACATCCATGCTGTCTCATTTTTTTTTACGAATAAGTCACTTCAAATCTCAATTTCACTCAAAAAAATATCAACACAGTGCTATTCGATTAGATCTGTACCTGCTGTTTGACGCCATCTTTGTTTTGATGAGCGCTAACGCCGCAGTGGAAAAAAATAAACTGAATTACAATCACCTGACTGATTTTACGTCCGCTATGTTCAAAGGGCTATGTTTCAATCAGCTAACTTGTTGGACGTTGAGTGAGGATTGTTCATTCAACGTTCGACCTAGTGGTCCAAGATCCCAGAGCTGCCAGACATCACTTATTTTCTAATGGACAAAATATATACGATTGAGTAGTGTTGGGGTGTACTATCATCATATGACTAGTTGCTACCTTGACCAGCCGGCCATTTTTCAGATATCAACCAATCAAGGTACATAGAAACACTGCTCACCTCACTTAAATTCTGATGGCTGATTTTAACATATATTTCACACAATATCATTAAAAATCAGGATTCATTACTCCCAGACATATGCGGTCGGCGGTTTTACCATACAGACGCTTTAAAGCTATGAAAAAAATTTACATCACACACGTACATCTCCCGCAACGTTTGTTATTTTATGATATCGTATTATTATAATGGATCCGTTTATTGTTCGCTGAAGCTTTCGCCAAATTACTATGATAATGTATTTCGTCCAAAAACAATATCCCCGCAAAATTATGTCCAAAGTAAATAATGGTAATAAGTTGTTATGTTCTTACAACGAGTACAATAATCTCAAATTGTTGAGAATCTATATTTAACTTTATTTTGTTAATTTTTTTTAACTGCCTCGTTGGTCTATTGGTGCAAGTGCTGCGTTATAGTATAAGATCCGGCTGCAAAATCACTACGTTCATAATGTGGTTAATGAAACTATTTTTTTCCATATTTACATGAAAAGGAGAATACACTTTCAAGAAGCTGCCAATCGAAAAGTGCCCGCAAGTAATTTTAATTAATATAATGTTAATTAATTTTTGAAAATTAATTTCGTTCACTTATTTGCTTGATGAAATATCATCCATTTCAAAGCAGTGAACGTAAAAAGTAGGGAAAACTATGGTTGCCGCTGCCTTTTTGGCCGCAACCTCATCGCAGCCAGGTATGAACAGGTATAAATGCACTAAGACATTGGTATTTTCATTCTGTCTAAGTACCAGGTACTTATTTTCACGACGGGAGGTTAAGTTGGACACGTAACTGTGATATAAATATGGATCATTAAACGACTAGTTCCTACTGCAGTTCATATCTCTGGTTGAGAGCCCTATCTGTTGACGCCTGCGTAATAGCTTTGAACACGAATACAGCTGGCATTCGCCATCCTTGTTTAGCAAGCAACGTTGTGCGCTCACTCTCTTTCACTTTTTTTTTAAATTTTAGCATCTTTAATAGCTGGCAACTCCTATTTGCTCCTTATTACTCAGCCCGGAGTTAGAAAGTTGGCGGTTGAACGCCCGTGCCTCGGAAAGCACGTTATGCCGGTGGTCCTGCGCCTGATCTGTCATCGGTCATGTCTAATTGCCGTCTCACCGAATTATGAGAGTAAGGGAATAGAGAGTGCACTTGTGTTTGTGCGCACACTTGTGCACTATAATATGTCCTGCGCACTTGGCTGATCTCAAATGAGATCGGCCGCCATAGCTGAAATCGGTCGGACGCCGTATATTTAACTTTGAAACGCCGCATTATCGTTCGAGATCTAATAAATTTCTACTGAAAATTGGAGTTAATAAATGAAGCGTGCTAATTCCGCAAATGGTTGCGGGGGTTGAAATATTGTGTAACTAAATAAACTTTTTATGTTCTAAGTTAATATGGTTTTATTAGCAGGTTGCATAATTCACAAAGACATTATATAATAATTTATTCTCACAACCTTTCTTATAATTCCGCATCTTATTCTATAGATTCACGATTAGGTTTAAGCCAATGGAGGTTTCAAAGATAATTCTATTATATGGCATTATGTAAGGATCCGTCATCATCTATATATATTTTGAACACCGACGAACGGGCCGTGAGGTCGTTGGGATTGTGACACCTCGAGTGAGGTAGAAGGTATACAGAAATTCCGTTTCACGCCCTGCCTAAAATGTTTGGTTAATATTGGCTAAGCTTAGAGGCTTCGGACCGCAGAAACTAGGAAGTAGTGACTAATAGGATACAAGGACCTGAGATTTCGAGGACCTCATATCGTACGAATAAAATAATAATAATAAACTTTATTTCCGATAAAAGATTACATTCAGTACAATTTATCAAGCGGTCGCTTCAATTTAAAGTGTCTCCTTTTCTCCGATCCGCTGCCTAGCTCCTTATCAGTTTAAAAGTTGTCACATGTGATGCCTAAAATACACCATCTACCTATACCTGCATCAATTTCTTTCCGCTCTACGCTCCCCGACTACGATGATGGCTCGTAGTAGCCTTGTCATCATCACCGGACTTGCGCGAGAGCGGATTTCTCTCACCAAATAACCATCAGTAATTCAACCCTCTCTTTGCAGATGCTGGAGATGTGCCTCCAAGAGTACCGTTTGGTGGTCTTGGACGGAGGGTTCCTCTGCCATGCGGCGGTGCCTAGGACCGGCGTCCATCATCGACGGGCTGAGAGGGTTAACGCCCAGCGGTACATGAAGATCATCGGCGGGTTCAAACACAAGTACCAAGACAGGCCGCAGTGTAAGGTTATGTGGGGATGTTAATATTCTTGTCTTGTAGGGTACAATATCACACAACAATAGTAAATATTACACAACATCACATACAATGATCTGATCCCGTGGTATGTAGCTTGTAAACATCACACAACATCGCATTTATTGTTCCAATTTTGAAGATGCTTAAGCACTTGTGTTACGTATATCAGAATCAACAGTGGATACACAAATATATTTAAAAACACAGACACGGAACAAACACCGATGTTCGTCACACAAATATTTGTCCCGGGTGGGAATCGAACCCACGACTCTTGGAACCGTAGGTAGCGAACCAAGGTCTCTAACCACTGTTCCACCAAGCCAGTCAAATAGTAAACATTACACAACCATCATAAACATTGTTTCAATTCTGATATTGTTTAAGCATTTGTGTTACAGATATCAGCAAAATCGTCAATATCAGTGTATGAATAAAGGAAGCGGTTCGTAAACCAGTATTTATTCATTTTAATTAGAATCTGCACAAATCTATTTTAATGCTACTAAGACTACTACTAAGATCGAATCATATTACTGCGGGAAAACAACCACAAAAATTTCACGGTGTATAAACAATACCGAACCGTTAATACCAATAAAAAGGGGACATTTAGGGACAAATACTTTAAACGAACACACATATTTCTGTATAACTTAACCACACTTTGAGTTATAACTTGACAAGTCTGACAAGCACTTAAGTAAGGTTAGAGATGTTGTCTACCTTGTTAGGCAATACGTCGTAAAAATCTTTTGCTCCTGAAAAGTTTCCTTAAATTTCATAGAAACAGCAAGCCTAAGATAGGCCTCAGTACAATTATAGTAGAAAATGTCTCAAACAGCTTTTGCTATATCTGAAATAGCCGTGGTAACATTTACTTTGTAAATAAAGGAGAAGATTTTTATTGTTCCGGTGAAAATGAGGGGTGTGAATTACCTTTTGAAATTGCGCTTTAAAATACAAGAGTTGATATATACAACGCATAACGGCGTAATGGAATATTCGAAAAGTCATTGTGGAATTACATTTTGTGGAGACAGATTTAGATAAAATTCAAAGTCACGGAATCATCTATCTTAAAACTACTATTTACACGTTCAAAATTTTTCAATCTTTCTAATTAGTGAAAAACAATCTCTTCGACTAATAGAAACTACGTACTCTTTGGCTTCTCTAATTTGTTATAGAAATTTACACTAATTTCCAAAACTAACATTCTCAAAATTTTAAGCGTAAAATACACTCAGTAGTTTGTTCAGCACTTCAATGGACAATTATAATAATTATGTAGCGGTACTATGTCATAGTGAAGCATATCATAGTTTTCCTAGGTAAATTAAGATGAGTTAAAATGTGACTGTGTTGATGATTAGCATTTTGACAGCATCGATGGATGAAAGTGTCCCATAATGGTTTTAAAAGTTCTCTAGCGATTTCCGATCGGTGATAGTAATGTTTTACTTATTATCCGACACCAACGAAGAATACAGACAATGTACATTTATAAAATGCATTTGCAATGTTAACTTTGCCGTATATTTTAGTATGTCTATGATTTGTGCGAACACTACACATTCTATTCTATTATTTTTGAAATTTTACGGATTAAACTCGCGTGTATTGATATTATGAGTCTTGCCCGCGACCACGAGCGCTGCAAAGAAACTCGAAACGTCGGGTCTCTAAATAATATGTTAAGATTTACAATACACGCGAGTTTAATCCGTAAAATAAGTTTTATTTCATAAATTTATTTTTATTGCAAGCACTATTATTGTATTCTAAATGAGGAAGTTTGATAATGTGTGAAATAAATGTTCATGCGTGTCACATGATGTGTCATTATACGCGAAAGCACTGGATAATAAAGTAATAGTCTTGTGATCAGACTATGTGAGCGTGATACAAGTATATAAAAGTGTGTAAGTTATGATATTTATGTAGATAGGGACTTACCATCAGATAGACCGTCACAACTGTACAATATTACTAAAATAAATATAGAAATGTACTAAAAAAGGAGAAGTACGTTTTGAATGGTGGTAGTTAAAGATGATGTTTTTAGTTCTAATTAGTATGAAATAATAAAAATAGTACCTACAATAATGCATACATTATACTAATAAAACATTCCTAGAAAGCTAGTCCTATTTTACTTGGAATAATAATTATTAAAACCATTAGTTATTTTACCTTTTACCGCTGAAGGTTCTGTTAGATATTATTTATTGTTATTCTACGATCTAAACTGTGATTTATAAATGTTGTGAACAATTTGTTTTAGGGAATATTATAAGGTTTTTATTTAGTTTATTCATCTTAGATTCCTCTGCTTTAGATGAAACTAAATGGAAATGAATCCTTAGGGAGTATGTAAGATAGGCACTTGGCTGATCTCAATTGAGATCTGTCGCCATAGCTGAAATCGGTCGGACGCCCTTAGCGTACCATTAATTTCAATTAGTTTTATCAAGCATTGGGGTCTTAGTTTATACAGACACTTAATTAGAAAGTTACTCACCAAAGTGAACGATTTCAATCCGTCATATACCTCTGCATAAAATCTACTGGTGACTTGGCTGGGACACTGCCGTGCGGCCAGATTTGTTTGGGACGACTAGAAGGGGGATTGTTGTTACTGAAATTGTTAGAAAAGAAATACTTTTAACGATATTATGTACCTTTTTATTATTTTCTTTTTTACAAATTTTTAGACAACAGAAAACATTTCATTTGTCTACGCAGTTCGATTATTTGATTTATTTTATTATTTTTATTTCGGACCATTTTATAATTTGTTTTTTTTTTGTTATAGGTGGAATAAAGCGTATATCAGTCGTTAAAAAGTTTCAAGGATCAAGAAATACGGTTAATGTTACTTTTTCGTTCAGATATATCTGATAGTTTTATTAATTATTTTTTGTAGTGTATAAATAAAATATTTGACTATTATTTTTAAACATTCTTGTTTTCTTTTAGAAAATTTTGAAAACGAGTGTAATGGTAGGGCACAGGCAGCATTGAAATACAAATAAAAAAATATCTGAGTATGAAAATAAACAATTGGTATAGTAGGATATATAATAAAGATATCATTATAAAAAAAACATTTTGCAAGAAAAAGACAATGAGCACAAAACTTCTTGTTTCATATGAAAAGTTAACGGTGTTTCTTTGATAACATAATTTACGACATGGCTTGGGGTAACTTGAACGAATGCAATGATTTTTTTTGTACTGGATAGTACCCAATACTCACGGAGTTAGTTTGGACTATGGACTGGGGAATGTAACCTTTTGGCGACACAAAACTTGTTAGATTCATTGTTGTTGCGCACATATTAACCAGATAGCGTCAACGTTGGCAAAGCAGAGGCCAGCAAATTATTCATAAAAAAACGACATATTATGAGTTTACACGCGGGAAAAGGGTAGCAAATACATAGCTACTTTCTGTCCAACGTTTCGACTGCACCAGCCATGGTAGCGAGAGAGCTCGAAACGTCGGGCAGTAAGTAGCTATTTGTTTCCTACCTTTTTTATAGCGCATAGACTTATAATACATATATGGTTTTTAAAATGTATTAAAATATTTTGTACCTTGTACCTATGTTTCAGGTTCCTAACAATAAAAAAATATTTACTCATATATATTATTTATTTTACTCGTGAAATCTATACGTATTTACTTGCTCATTTATGTACCTATATGTTGCCGAATGTTTCAGAATTTATTATCATTATTACTCTGAATGGAATTGTTGATTACGTATATAAAATGTAAATATGTATATCTATAAATACAAAAAAAAAATACTGTCTACTTGTTATTATACATACTTTATATTTATTTATCGCATTTTATATTGTCTGTATATATTTAAATGTAAATTATTGTGTTTCCTATAATGAATTGTTGTTTTAAGCTCAAATTCAAAAGCAATATATCGAAGTTCTGAATATATCAAGTGTTTTTAATGATTACATACAAACATATATGTATACAGTACGCATACTGTAGATATGATTAGAATTAATTCCATCTTATGTGAAAATTTCGTCCTGTATTAAAGTTTTATTAGAGATGTTGTTTTTTTTTTATAACAAAGTACCTAAATAATGCCGATCGCACCGAACTATGAGAGCTAATGAACAGAGAGTGCACCTGTGATGGCGCATTTACCAGTGCATCAGAAGTGCATCAGAAGAATTAAATTAGTCAACTGAACAAGTTTTACTAATTTCATTCTTCTTCTTCTTTTCGAGTCGATGGCAAAATAAAATGTATTCGTCCCAGTATTTGGCCACACAAATAATATCTGGGACAATTAATAAAATATCTGGGACATTTCCACACACGGTCATCTGACCCCAAACTAAGCAGAGCTTGTTCTATGGGTGTCAGATACTGATATCATCACCACCATCATCATCAGCCCATACCTGTCCACTGCTGGACATAGGCCTCTCCAAATGCACGCCACTTCTTTCTCTCCTCGGCCACTCGCATCCAGCTCCTACCAGCCGTCCTGCGCAGATCGTCACACCACCTGGCCTGCGGGCGTCCTACACTACGTTTGCCGAGACGCGGTATCCACTCCAGAACTCGTCTACCCCAGCGGTTGTCGGTTCTACGGCTGATGTGGCCAGCCCACTGCCACTTCAACTTGCTAATGCGATGAGCTATGTCGATGACTTTGGTTCTCTGACAGATCGCCTCATTTCTGATTCGATCCCGCAGAGAAACACCGAGCATAGCTCTTTCCATAGCCCGCTGAGCGACTTTTAACTTGTGGACCAGCCGTGCCGTCAGTGTCCACGTTTCGGCTCCATACGTCATGACGGGTAGGACGCACTGATTAAAGACTTTCGTCTTAAGGCTTAGGGGATACTGATATAAATACATATATATTTTTTAAATACATACTTAAATACATAATCACACCCAGACACGGAACAAACACCGATGTTCATCACATAAATATTTGTCCCGAGTGGGAATCGAACCCACGACTCTTGGAACCGCCAGCCAGGGTCACTTACCACTTCCACCGAGTCAGTCAAATCGCGTTGTCTGAGGCATTAGGTCACTCAGTGAGAAGGATGCTGGACATGCGGGACAAGACATTAAGTGGCACATGGCTAATTTCGTTTTATAGGTATGTATATCCTTGCTAATATTATAAATGCGAAAGTAACTCTGTATGTCTGCTACGCAATCACGCATAGAGTCCTGAAAAAGGACATAAGCTACTTTTAAACCGACTGCGCTATAAAGAAGTAATTTTTACCCGTTAAACGTCTCTACGCGGACGGAGTCGCGGGAGGAAAGGTAGTATATAGATAAATGAAACTTACTATGGCATCTATGTATACCATTTAACTCGGTCTGTACTGGTTTAAAAGAGTTACAAGTTTGCAGATCTATACCTGGGTCTATACTATAGCTTTTAAAAATAGAGTTATTACCAGGTACTGCCTCTAACTTCGCCCCCTCAGAGATCAACTGGGAGATTGGTAAGAAACCTCAACGTAATATTTCGCCTACACCTATAAAGTGAGTAATAACTGACTTTATTAGGAAAAATGGATCGATCTTTCTACTGAATTTAATACACAATGATTGAAAGACGCCTACGGCATTGTACAAATATAATACTCGGGGCAGCAAAAGAATCTCGTCTTTGTTTGTCCATGCCTACAGTCCGACGATATTAGAGCTATTCTTCCAATAAACTCACTATTTACCTTTGCTCTCTAACATTTACTTTGTTACAAATAGCCATTTAGGTGAGCCTTTCTTGTGAGTTTGGCAAACATTGAATCCGTCGGTAGGCATTCGAAAGACCTGGTGATCGTTTTATTTTACTGTTCAAGGTAGCTTGTGTATGGACAATGGATATAGGTAGATACATGAGGAAGGAAAGGAATGTTATTAGCGTTAAAACAATGTATTTTGTCCCACCATAGACTAGGGTCAGATGTTTTTCAGATCTCTTAATGTTTTGTTTCTCTTGTTACGAGTACTGGATCAAATATTTTTATCATTAAATTATTTACTTACATACTCTGTGCTTTTCATGCCCACTGTGTATTACCCTTTCCATCCTTGGCTGACTTACGCAGCAAATCGCGAGATACGATAAAATAGTTACCTATATAAGATACTAGCGGGCCTACGACTTCGACCGCGTGGCAATGGTTTTGGCAGCAATGGTTTATTAAAATAGCCTATGATATACATTGTAAATTAGCTATTTTTTAAATAAAGTCCCGTCAAAATTGGTCCAGCGGTTTCGGAGATTAGCGGGAATAAAAAGGCAGGCAAACAAAAATTTTAATAATTGTGTTTTTGTTTTTAGTAACAAGTCATTTTAATATTACAAACAGACACTTCAATTTTATTTAGTTATTATATAGATAAAATGACAATGCTGGAATCGAACGGTGCACTTTATCGGGTAAGAAAATAAGCCTCCAGAAAGCAATGTCAGCAAATACCCTTCTTTGATCAAAGGGCAGTGGAGCGAGGGCGATTAGGTACCTACTTACCTAATAAGGTAATTAAGAGATGGGCCGATACACTTTTGGGCTATATCAATGTTTTTTTTTTATTATAAAGCCAGATGACCAGGTTAATGGGAACTTTTATATAGGGATTATATCGCTCTGTGAAAAATTAACCAGTGGTAGTAAAATGATAATTTCATCATGCCATACAGGATCTGATATATGCAAATGGTTCAGTTGCATGTTGCGATCGTGGTGCATATTGGTTTACTATATTTTGAAATGTAGATATAACATAGAGGACACAATAATCTAGGTTACGAATTCAGTAATAAACATGAGCGTGAAAAGTAATACTTAAATGTTCCAGGAACATCAAAAACAACATATTGCAAAACCAGACGCCACCGCCGTGATTTCTGAACGCACAAAATTATGCACCAAATGACGGGTGATTCTTAAACTTTTTTAAACCTGTCAACTTCAGCCTTCCTCTCTACGACCGCTTTATATGATCGAAACGTCGGATTCCAGCTTAAATTAATTATTTTAAACCAGTTTCATCCGTAAAGTTGCTTGCCATGCGAGAGGTCGCCAGTTCAAACCCCGCCAGGTACCAATGTGTTTTTCAAATTTGAAATTCATATGTACCATCATTCGACGTATAACGGTGAAGGAAAATATCGTGAGGAAACCAGCACACCTGAGAGATTTTTCTACGGTGTGTGAAGCCATGTCAGAGGCCTACGGGCGGCATAAACTCTGACACCAGGTTGTTCATCAACTACACGTTGAAGAATAATAATAAACATTAACTTAAAAGCTCTCCATTATTTCCGCCAAACCAGATTTTTAATTGTAAACAAAAGAACTCAATTACATTAATACGCCTTTGGTTGAGTTGAATCGAAACTTTCTCAATCCATAAAGGGACTTTGATCAATCAAGAACTGAGTAGGTATTCGCACCCAATAAAATTATTACAGTGCAATTAAGTCGTAACTAATTAAGATTCCTTGAAAACATTAACTCGAGCTCACAATGCGACATCAAAAAGGTTTGTACGTTGAGTTTTATTACCAAGTGGTAAGGTTTACATTTGCAGAGCTTGATCCCAAGTCGGGAGTTTATAACTATAGTAAATGCTTCTGGGATTAATTACTTTAATTGCCTGAGTTAGGATTTGTTTAGAGCTACGGTCTATGTGGGTTGGCGTGTGTAACTGTGAAAGTAACGGTTATGGGAGGTAGTAAGATATTTAACTAAGGTTAAAATGTGTTTATGGCTGTCTGTGGCCAGTGCCACCTGTAGCTATGATGATGATATGGGTATTGCTTGATTTACTCTAATGAACCGCGATGACGAGTGAAAAGGATGTGAGTTCTATTCCCCGCGACGTCAAAAATATTTTAAATATATACTTTATGAGTTTTTAACTAGTCATACTAAATTATAAGTTTCCGATGCTTAAACTTTTATTGTACGTTGAGGTACAAAAGTCGGGTTGTTCTCACATGTCATACAAGTGCTAAGATTAAATCGCATTCAGTTGTCCCGTGCCCTTGGTAAAATACCCGCCTTTAATATGAAAACTCTGCATGAATGGAGGTCCATTAAAAATTTACCTTTGTCGTAAATAGTCCCAAAACACTAGTATAAAAAACAAAGCGCGGACAACAATGGCGGTGAAAGGCGCAAAAAGTAAACAAACGCATTGTTGGCGTCCCATTGTTATAAGGGCCGCTGGCTTCGTCCCTTCTAATTAGTTTTGTCACAGACTGCCGTGTCTAATACTGAAATACAGGTGAAAGCTATACCCCTACTTCATAATGTCTTTGTGACGCTCGCATTCGAGACTATGTCTGATCTAGAGGCAATATAGCTTTCAAAGCCTATGCGCCAGTGCACACAGGCTTAAGCGTGTCGTCACGTACGT
The DNA here is from genome assembly GCA_039566165.1 of Maruca vitrata. Lineage (NCBI taxonomy): Eukaryota > Metazoa > Arthropoda > Insecta > Lepidoptera > Crambidae > Maruca > Maruca vitrata. The sequence goes on from CM076930.1 coordinate 10,813,895, forward strand.
TCACGAACGTTTCAATGCTTCAATGTGCCTTATATGTGAATCTACATAAATCTATGTATCACTACATAGTATAATGCAAAGTCGGTTCCCACGTCTTACGCTTTAAGTTAAGTTGTTTCATGTCGATCGGTTCTTAAATAAAAAAGTAATTTTAATTTTTAGGAACACGTCTAACTTGCTGGGCGTTTGTACGCGCGGATATATTCAAAACCTTGCTAATATGTATTATATATAAATGCAAACGTCTAAAAACTGACGAGTTAATGGGACCCCCCCTATAAGAAATGTTTCTGCTACGCATCTGTTGTTATAGCCAGGTGCTTGCGATACACCTTGTCACAGACAGACAGTTGATGGCTGTCTCAGAAGTAAGACTTAATTTTCACCCTTCAGACACGGAACCCTAACGTTGTGTGCACAGGCTCTCACAATTACCGACACCAAATGAAGCTCTCCGGTGAACAAGCGAGTTGGTGAGAACCCGTTTGAGCCAACCCCTCACGTGTTGCCGGTTTATTACTTAGCTCAGCACAAAGGCCTCGGCGAGACCTGGACTTTTATACGAGTAAGTTGTAATCTAGTGCGGGTGTCACAGTAAAGATATCTGAGTAACCCTTATACATGTTATATTATATGAGTCCTGCCCATGACTACGAGCGCTGTGAAGGGGTCGAAACGTCGGGTCTTAAATAATGTGTTTAGAATAACAATAAACGCAAGTTTAATCCGTAAAATTTGTTTTATTTCAAACTTATTACATTCCTTTTTTAATCTATATAGCTAAAAATTTGGCCTAGAAAATTGAAGTATGCACATTGAACGGTAACCCGGTGGTCCTGCACCTCATCTATCATTGACATGTAGGATGTCATCTCAACGAACTACGTGAGTGAAGGAACACCGTGAACTCCTGTTTGCGTACAGTAAAGGTTACATAAGTATGCAAGTGCGCACTATATAGGTAATATGTCCTGTGCAGTTGGCTGAACTCTATTGAACAAGTGAGTTGGTGAGAACCCGTTTGAGCCCACAAGCACAAAGGCCTCGGCGAGACCTGGACTTTTATTAGTTGTAATGGAGTGCGGGTGACACAGTACAGTTGAGTAACACAAAGTTAGAATTAGGCAGGACAAACTGTTAGATTACATGTGAATTTTTTTTCATGTAGCATACAGGGCGTCCCTCCCAAATATGGTATACAAGAATGGGGACAAATAAATCTGGCTACCATTTTTATACAAACGTACCTAGTTCGGAGGCCTATAAATATAAAACTGATTGTAAAAATTCAAATTTTAATCAATGTAAAAAATGTAAGATTTTAGACTTTCGCGTTCCATTACACTAAATAAATAAATAAATAATAAAAAAAATTCAATTGAAAGATCCGAATTTTAAATGACTTCAGAAACATGCTCATGTCTTTGTAAATTAGCAAAGGGAGGCCTATACCCTCAGTGGCTGCATACAGGCTGAAATGATTATGATGATGACGATATTATTCTTCTTCTTATCGAGTCGAACGATGATACATTAATTCAAACATTGTCAATTAAATTGACGTGAAACGTTTATTCGTATACATATGGTGTTAAAAGACCTACGTTTACCTACCTACGTTTTCAGTAAAAGGTAAGTAATAAATACGAATCAATTCACTGGTATTCGAATGATTGTGGCACGCACACCGCGCGAGCTAAACTCTCAGGAGGAAATGGGAAATGTACCAATCAGTTGCCTGTAAAATCGAGGCCGTACTGTGGTTGCGCTGTACATTTGAGAAAAATTAATTTATTTACAGCATGAAGGTCTTTTTACGTTGGAAAATTACACATTACTCTGTGTATGATGGGACAGTAATTAATCTTTTGAAAAGAAGATCATTAGAGCTGGTATGTTAGAAGACTTTGTATTTAAGTATTATCTCAAGTAATACAAATGTGCAACATTGAAGATTGAGCTAATAAACAAAAAATATTAGTTTAAGAATCACTACATTGTATAAAATAAAGCTGCTTTTCTGACCCTATGGCCTATATCCCTATGTATGCTATATCTTATTAACTATGCGACGGATTTTGATGCAGTTTTTTTAATAGAATAAAAGATTCTAGAGGTTTTTATGTAAAATTCTTCCGAAACTAAGCTAGGGCGACTATTGACCTGTATATTCATATATATTTCAATATAAAGATTGTTTTTAATAATTCGCGATTGATAGATATTCGATATAACGACGGAAATTAAAAAGATTTGTAGTTTTGACATCATACCGTATAACGTCAATAAAATGAATGTGTGTGATATCGCGAGACACGTAGAAACATAATTTGTAGTCACTACGCATTCAACGATCCTGAAGTTTCCAGGTAAAAAAGGTCTATGAAGTCCTAAAATTTCTTGAGGTTTAACGAAAATTTACTTTTGCGGAGAGGTAAGCTCGACAATTTAAAAAGATTACCTGGGATGTTGTAAATTTTGTCTAGATATTTTCTAAGCATCTATGTTTTATGTTAAGATTTTAAAGTAATTCCTAATTAAGTAGGGTAATCTATCTTCGATATTTTTGCGTCTATTTAGTTTTGAAAATTACTAAGGTATAAGCACTATTTCAAATGGATTGAATTTTAAACAAAGTATTGTTCAGTATAATTTTAAACGGTCATGGTTACAAACATTAGAAAATGATCACGGGTGAACACATCATGGCGCTTGCAACAGTGCCGAAATATCGGGAGCTCATTAAAACAAAACAACATGGTAAATATCCCGGACAGTTTCAGTTTTCTATTGTTTAGTATATGCTCAGAAGAAAGATTTAATCTATTTGTCCGGAAATATTGATAATCGTAGTTCGTATCGTTATCATCCGGCTGGTGTCGAGGCAGAAAGGTACTACATACTTACAATATTATTCTATTAGTAAGGATAGAATGATCGCATAACGTCAGCATGTAAGTATGTATATCAGTCTCTGTCGGCCATAGTACAAGCTCTGTTTAGTTTGGTGTCAGATGGCCGTGCGTGGAAACGTCCCAGATATTTATTTACCTACTAGCTTTCCGCCCGCGACTTCGTCCGCGACGATATGTTTGACGGGTAAAACATTACTTCTTTATAGCGCAGTCGGTTGAAAAGTAGCTTATGACTTTTCTCAGGCTCTACTATAGTCATAGTACTGAACGGATTTAAATGAGATTTTGTACAGATATAGTCATATCTGTACAAAATCTCATTTAAATCCGTTCAGTTCTCTATGCGTGAAAGCGTAACACAGGTTACTTTCGCATTTATATTTATTTATTGTCTTCCAGAAAACGTAGCTAAGTGTCTAACATGATTTATACACGTAATATAAGGCGAATACAGGTACCATGCTTGAGCACTTTGTGATTCAAATCGCGACCCTCATAACTGAAGATAGCATTTCCAATATTGTGTCTTCGAGTGCTTTCTCCGTCAAGATGCGGTTAGGATTACGGTTATTCAATATGACTACCGGCAGTTACGGTTTTAACCGTAAGTAATGGTCGTTAAGGGCGAGTGCAGATATAATAATGTTAGCACATGTAGTTCTAACATTATTATGTCTGCTTATACACCGTGAAATTTTAGTGGTTGTTTTCCCGCAGTAAAATGATTCTATCTTAGTAGTACAAAAGATGTGTGCAGTTCTTTTTTTGTAAAATCAATAAATGCCGGTTTTACGAAAGGTTTAACCGTAACTCGAAAGCACGTTCGAACCGCTTTATGACTTAGGGTGTAGAGCTTCTTTAGCTTTAAGCATAGATTTCATGCGGCAAGCAGTACCTGAATACGTCACATCTTCAAAAACAACGATAGCTTCTCTCGTTTCCGAGTTGGAAAATTATTATTCTGAAAAATCGAAAAAAAATATTTTTTTTTTCGATGAATAATTTGCATGATTCGATAGTATTACTAAAGGCAAGTCGTTCTGCCACGGGAAAACAACCACTAAAATTTCACGGTGTATAGGTACAGGGTTACAGGGTAAGTCGACCCATTTGACTGGCTCGGTGGAACAGTGGTTAATGACTCTGGCTGGCGTTTCCAAGAGTCGTGGGTTCGATTCCCACACGGGACAAATATTTGTGTGATGAACATCGTTGTTTGTTCCGTGTCTGGGTGTGATTATGTATTTAAGAATGTATTTATAAATATATATGTATGTATATCAGTCTCTGATGCCCATAGTAAAAGCTCTGCTTAGTTTGGGGTCAGATGACCATGTGTGGAAATCTCCCAGATATATATTTTTTTTATTACCGTTTAGGCCGTGTAGTTTAAATCGTTTCTAACCGAGTTGACTATGAAACACACTATCCCAAATCATACCGTTTTCAAGATCATCATCATCATCATCAGCTCATATACGTCTCTACAGCAGAGCACGGGCCTACCCTAATTTAGGGCAAAAGGGCCTTAGTCGACCACGCCGGCCAAGTGCGGGTTGGTTGACTACAAAACCTAAGAATTTGTTAGTAGGTGTGCAGTGCAAGTTTCCTCACGATTTTTTCCTTCACCGATAAAGCGTCGAATAATCGTACATATGAATTTAAAATTTGAAAAAACGTGATCGTGTTGGGGTTTATAAATAGAAAAAGACTTTATAGAAAAGTTTATTTTTCTTTAAAAGCTTTTAAAAATATATTTCAATGTTCTGGCATACTGTTTGCTTTAAAGTGGGCTACAAGGTTCATTTAGGTACTAAATCTCAGGGGAACAACGCGTTTTGTATGCAAAACTACTCTGTCTGACTGCATGCATAAACTTGTAGTATGCATGAATATTTTTACCAAACCTACAAGGGCAAAGCTTAATGTCTAACCTAGATTATTTCAGAGTACTTTTCAACCGAAAAAATGGCACAAACCTTTTTTGAGCTCTTTTTGTAAATAATTCTTCCTTTTACTGATAAACCTATCATTTTTATTTATTTATTTATTTATTATTAAAACAACAATTTTGACTTATAAACTAAATTATGTCCCGCAAAACCGTCTAACAGTTTGACTGCAGGATCAGCGAGTTATATAATTTTAAAATCTTCATAATACATACTTATATATACTTATAACTAAATATATGTATTTATATTTATATAAATTATAAATTAATAATCAGGCAATATACACATATAATGCCTTTTAAGCATATTTTTAAACTTGCATTTATTGCTTTCATTTCTAATGTTCGCAGGTAAACTGTTCATTAGATAAGGAAGTCGCTTCCTGAGAGTTCTATCACCGTAATAATTATTGACTCTAGGAACAATAAATTTACCTGAGGTCATTGACCTTGTGTAATGTTCGCTATCTACACTAGCCAGTAAAGAATTATGCTCTTGACTGCCATGATTCCTAACTGCTAATAAATATTTTAATTTTTAAGCTAACTGGTAGTACTTTCATAACTTTAAATAATTGGTAGTAGTTATTTTTGAATTTGTTTTTCTGTTTATTATTAAGCATTAATTTTAAGAATCTAATCTGGATGTTTTCAATTTTATCTATATATGATTTGAATGTTAGGCCATAGCTGTCGAGCGCATACTCAATTATAGATTCGACTAAACAATTATATAACAATTTTAGTGTAGATTTAGGTACTTTATAACTTAGATTATGAAACCTCCCAGGATTATTCTAAGTTTTTTACAAACATGATCAATGTGGCTGCTCCAAGAGAAGTGTTCATCAACTTTTACACCGAGGTAAGTTACACAGTTAGCCCGTTCTATTGGTTGGCACTTACAATTAATTTTACTATTATGGAAACAATTAAACGTATGAGTAAATAAGGGTGTAGGTTCTACGACAATAGGCATATAAGGAGAATGTATAATTAATAACTTAGTTTTATCAGAGTTGAGCACTATACCATTATCATGTGACCATTTAACAACAGCATCAATATCTCGTTGTACAAGGCGGCACGTCTCAGCCAGGTCGGTCCCGGCGCGGAGCACGCAAAGGTCGTCCGCGAACATATGAGCGGTGCAGTGCTGCAGCACGCCGCAGAGGCTGTTCACGTGCATCAGGTAGCACACGGGGCCGCAGCCGGAGCCCTGGGGCACCCCGCGCCGGACCGCCCGCCCCTCGCTGAGCGTGTCCCCCACCTTTACTCGGTAGGTGCGCGAGGTGAGGTAGTCCTTGAACCAACCGTTCAATGGCTGCCCCACTCCGCACTCCCTCATTGCGTTTAAGACTGTATCAAAATCTAGTGTATCAAAAGCTTTTTTATAATCGAAAAATATACATACTACATGTTTTTTATCGTTAAGGTAACTATTAATTTCATCAGTGAAGTTACGTAACAGAGTGTTAGTGCTTTTACTACGTTGAAAACCATGCTGAGACTTATTTAAAATACTATTTCTCTCAAGATAATTACTAAGTTGATTTATTATACATTTCTCTACAATTTTTTCCACGCTTGACAAAAATAGCTATAGGTCTATAGTTTGAATATGTTTTATGACTACCTTTTTTGTAAATTGGTCGTATTATTGCTTCTTTTAGTTTATTCGGAAATATATTATTTTTAACAGACATGTTAACCAACTTAGCTATCACCGGGGCCAACTTATCAGTCATAAATTGAATATCCGACATTCGAATAAGATCGCTGCCCGGTGACTTCATAGCATTCATATTACATATTATTTTTTTGACATAGTTGTTATTTACCGGCTGCCATCTCATACTTAAGTCTATTTTCTTTACATAAGTTTGTCTATTTAGCCATTTATCAGTACAATCATGCTTAATTTGTTCGATTTCTTCATCAAAAGTCTTAGCGAATTTATTAGTTATAATCTTAGTATCACCCTGGCTACTCATATTTCTTAATATTACACTATCTACGCATTGTTTGCTTTTACCTAATAATATATTAATTCTATCCCATATTTTCCTCATATTTCCGTTACAATCTAGTATACACTGTTTATCATAATCATTACTACATTTATTAAATACTTTATAACATTTATTTCTATATTTCGTATATTCTAATCGTTTATGCATATTCTTTGTATCACAACTCCAAACAGAAAACAACCTATCCCGCTCCTTAATCATATCTTTTAAATTGTCCGTTACCCAAGGCTTATTATTTCTAGAACTACTTATACCTTTAATTACTTTTGTCTTCTTACACTCACTGTAAATTTTATTAAATATATCTTTCATCTCATTGTAAAGCTGAATTGGACACTCAATATTTAAAAGTGTATCAAAGTCAGTTTCCAACAATCTTTCTCTTACCAAACGATTGTCGATTACGCGACGACTAGTCGGTAGGTAAATATCTTTAGCGCAGTGATTCGGCCGGCGACGCGCGCGCCGCGCCGCGCTCGGCGGCACGCTCGGGAAGCTCGCGGCCGGACCGCGTTTCCATTGCATTATTGCTGAGACAAAATAATGATCTGCTATTTTATGTTGGATTACTGCCGATTTAATTATAGATGTTGTGTCTCTAATGTAAATGTGATCTAGACATGATTCAACTAATGTTCCTTTGACAATTTCTTTGCGAGTTACTTTGTTAATACATTTCACTAAACCGAACTCGGCCATTAAATTTTCGTATTCAATAACATGTGTTTCATACTCGTTTAGTAAGTTTATATTTATGTCTCCTGTAATCAATATTTTAGAGTCTTTCGGTATATTTTCTAATAAATCGCGCAACTCCATAAGAAACTGAACAATTTTATCTTTTTTGTTTATTCTCGGTGGTCTATAAATGGCCAGTAAATAAATAGGTTCATCACCTTCGAGTACAATGGAAACGCACTCCGCCGCTCGCATTACCGCCGCTCGCGGAGCGTCGCAGACGCGCGCGGCGAGAGAAGCGCGGGTAAATACGAGCACGCCCCCCCCGCGCCGGTCATTACGCGTGTAACTATTTACAACAAATCCGGGTATTTTATACATATCTAGCAGCGAGAAATCAATATTAGGTTCTGTTATTACTAAAACATCTATGTTATTCACGTTTCTATCTAGGATTATTAATAATTCACTCCAATTTTTCTTAATGGATCTAATGTTTACATGCAGTATACAAAAGTTATATACATTACGGTACACAGACAGCCAGCTATCTAAACTGGTACTTTCACATGCATTTATTGTATCATCAAGTATAAAATCAGATGTATTTAAGGCCGCGAATTTGAATGACATTTAACACCTTACCTAAACAATTAAAAGTACTATTTACATTTAAGTAAATTAGCAATATCATTCTCCGTACGCACCCACATAGATCTATCGTTGTCCTTCTTTTTAACCAATATTTTACCGTTAGCTATCCAAATATATTTAAAAGATTTCCCCAGTTGTTTCTTGCAGTTCCAGAGAAGCGTACGGGTTTCTTTCGTCAGGTCCTCGTTGACGTAGATGTTGTCCTTGCTGGAGCCGCCGGTGATCACGTCGCTGGTCACCTCGTACAGTTTCCTCCGCTGCGCCAGCCACGCGTCGCGCGCCGCGGTACCCACATTCTTGAAGCCAACTGTGATAGACCCGGGTTTACCTCCTTCTTTACGAGGGCGGTTTCTTCTCACCCATTCGATGTCGCCACAGCTTGTACCGATCTTGCTAGCGATGTTAGATACCAGCTCCTTCACGTTTTCGTTGGGCATTTGTTCAACACCCACAATTACTAAATTGTGGCAGCGACTAGTTTGTTCGTAATTGTGTATTTTTTGTTCAAACGCGACCGTGCATTTTTCTAGATAAACACATTTGTTATTCGAGCTCTCCACTTGTTTCTCCAGCTTGTGAATTCTTTCTTTGGTCTTTTCGTGCTCAGCCAGTAAAGTATCGTATTTATCAGAGAGTACACTTATACTCAGCTTTATCAATTCACCTATCAAGGTGATACCAGTACCTATATAAATAGATTTTCATGTATATTACATTATAGTAGGTATAATATTCGTACTGGCCAGAAGTTGTAATTTTTTGGTGAAAACGGTGGACTTTTTCATCCACGATTACATTCATAATGTCAACATCTACTGAATACAAGCTTGGAGCCTTTAAATTTTTTCTATACCTATATAACATATATTAGGTACCTAATAGGTTTGACCAAAGATCTTAGTTTTTCGTTTAGGTATCATTCAGAAGGCATCGTAAAAATAAAATAGTACGTGAGGTAATGAAACTAGTGATACGCTTTTATGAAATTAATTCTAGTTAATATATTTTTGTGGATGTTAAATGCGGAATTAATTAATATGATAAGTCTAATATCTTCCACCTAATATTATTCTTACATTCCGGTAATATTATTTAACATTACTGTGGTAAAAATAGTAATCGCATGTTATAGTAGTTGAGACGGATGAGCAGAAAGTACCGACCGACCAATAACGACCAAACGTATGTCGTTAGAAAGTTTTCATTAGTTATAGCTGACCCAACAGACTTCGTCCTGTCAAAAAAATGAGAAGAAGAAAAGGGCTGTTTTAAGGGTTTTCCAGGCAATTATTCGATTTTTTCTTGCCGTAAGAACCATCCTTGGACTTCAACGAACATTTTAAAAAAGAATTGGCCAAATTGGTTCAGGCGTTGTTGAGTTGTGCGCTTACCAACACATTTTGCGATTCATTTTTATATTATAGATTATGGCGGCTAGTCTCTATTAGTTGTGGGAAACAAGTTACAGGTAAACTAAAATTAAATATATGCATGAAAAAAAAATAAGATTGTTTATTCTAGATCCTAAAAAAGAACTGTTTATTTCCTTTTGTGTGGATTCTCGCTGAACGATTAAATATACTTTCACCGTTATAATGTTAAGCATGAGATCAGAAAATGGAAAATAATAATAATTGAAATATCGTCGTAGATGGTCATGAAAAGAGTCCTCCAACTATATAAGTCTGGTTGATAGCGGTCGTATTTGCATTGACAACGATTCTGTAATTTGGCGTCAAAAAGCGACAGACAGAGCGACATTCGCATTTATACTATTAGTAAGGAACTAAGCATATTGGTAGATAAGGATAATGGATTGATTACATAAGTATTCAATTACACACAACCAAATTAGTTTTCATGTGTCTTTGCCCGTAACCGTGAGAGCTGTAATCGCCCTTTTGTCCCGCGAGGCAGACCAAATTGGTCGGACCGATTGGTCGGGCCAAATGTGGCCAATATCCGAGCCCATCGGCTTTCTGTTTCCGCGGTCCAATTTGTTTTAATGATTATTGTACGCTTCCAATAAGAGGTCTATTGTTTTTTACTCGTATTCATCGCAGGTTTTGAATTTGATTTGGGTAATTGATTATTTGTTTTGAATGGATCGGTGATTTGGGAAACTTTAGTTAGGTTATATAATGTGAGTATTTTTGTACATATTTTATTTTGGCTTTTTTTTCAAAATAAAATACTGTAACGGTTGTACTTCATACACAACTACTTCCAATTTTGTTAAATAGTAAAAATAACAAAACGTAATACAATACTATCTTAAACTAATATAAAACAAATAAAATACAAAATAAACATTAATTCTAATATTACTTACATACTATATCCTTACTATTTACAATAATAATTAATTAAAAAAAGAAAATAGGAAACCTAACACTATTAAACCTAAACATTAAAAAAACTATATGTTTAGTAGATCACGCGGCGAGCGCGTGAGACAGGTTTTGTCGCGGGGGGGTCGTACCGCAGAGTCCGCAAAGCCGATACTTGCTACCGGACAGAGCTCCTTGCACTTGCTCCAAGGTCAGACGCTCGGCCGTTTTAATTACGCTTAGCGAAACCTACCTACCTAAATTTAATTGATGCATAATATTATCGTGTTTAGTATTAAACCATATAATTGTGTGTGTGTTTTTTCCCCGAATTGGGGACCACCGCTCCGGTACCGGGCAACACTAACGGAAGCTAAATTTCCCCACTTCAAGTTCCAGCTGGAAGCACTGCCTGCAGTCAGTAGTGACGAATTGGGGACACCGGATCACGGACTCACAGGACAGTGATGTTGTGATTAGGTTCTATTATACTTCGGTTGTGAATGTTTTCCGTACCCACTCCCGCTGTAATTTTACTCTTGCCTGAGATTATATACCTATTTACTGTTTGACAAAGGCCTTTTATTAATCACCCTAGGAAAAATTGTCACATTGGCGCCCAACTATAGGTTACATTCACGACCGTTGTGTAGTAAAACCCTTATAGCAATTAATAGTTTTTCTTTGGTGTTGGCTCCTAACTTCATAGTTTTAAGGTCGATTCTATGCTAATTATTTTTAATTGGAGTATGGCCTAATGTTATTTTTCTTTTTTTTTCTAGGTCTTTTGTAAACTAAACCTAACATAGTTTTATCGATTTTACCATACTCTAATTAGCGCTTTTAAATCATTATCTACAATAGTACTTGGTAGTATTAAGTAAGGACTTTGCAGCATATACCTAATAAAAAACAACATGACTTATCCTATTAAATATCTTTCGCTTCAAAAATCGGAACTACAGTATGAAGTAGAATTACGTGGTGGCAGTGGTGATACTGTAGTAGAGCTTAGGAAGCAGATAGTTAAATTAGCTCCGCTTTTACCATCTGAGGACGTGCTTGAATCTCATTTAGAACCTGCTGATGACTTGAAGGTGATAAAGGAATTACTCCTAAAGTCTCAATATAATTTGGGTATCCTTTCAAAGCAATTTGATAAAAATTTATTCGTTCGAACCGAGACCTTATTACACCACATCTATCATCGTATTACTAGAATAGTTGCTCCTAAAGAGATTATGGATAGCTATAAAAGCTGCAAAGCTACCTTCAAGTCTCAGTACGCTGAGCTATCTTCATTTAAACAAGGTACTTCGCAATCTACTCCTTCTACCCGGGTTACTGATAGCGCATCGGACCTCCCCGCAATATCTGTCACATGCGATCGAAGTTTATCCGCAGATCTCACTAAACTTAAATTCTCCGGCCAAACTTGCGTACACTCCTTCATACAGAGAGTGGAAGAATTTGTATATTCCAGAGGAATACCCTTTGAAAAAATTCTTTCACTCGCTTTCGAAATTTTTGTTGATGATGCGTTACATTGGTACCGTTATAATAAAGATAAGGCCGAAACATGGCAGGAATTGTGCACCCTTCTAAAAGAAGATTTTAGTAGCAAGGACTACGACTATCGATTGGCCGCGGAGATCCGTTCACGAACTCAGGGTGAGCAGGAGAACATTACAATCTATATTTCTATAATGCATGGCATGTTCTCACGCTTAAGCAAACCTATGTCAGAGGAAGAAAGGTTAGACATTTTAATGCACAATATCCGCCCATGTTACGCCAGTTCTCTAGCTGCATCTCCTCCTATAACATCTATTGAAAATCTTAAGGCGGTTTGCCGAAATTACGAAAATATTACCGCTAGATTTTCACAATTTCAAGAACCACCAAGAGTTACTAGTAATACAGTTGCTCCTGAGTTCGCTTACAAAAATAAAACAACTTATTCTAACAACAATAAATTTAATGAAAAGTTCAGAAACAATAATACTTACTCTAAATATAATAATAACAACTACAATAATTATAAAAGTAACCCTACAACTAGTAATAATAATATTATTAATTCTATAGACGCTTCAGACACAGTTCATGACGAAGTGGCAGCTATGCAACTTAAAACAACAAAACCTACCTACATATATTGCCCTAGGTGTAGATCTACCACCCACTCTCTTGGTAAATGTAGACAACCTCGGTTTCTAATCTGTTTCAAATGTGGCAAAAAGGATGTGCGGTACCCAGATTGTCCAGATTGCCGTCCTCCTACACACAAAAGTAACAACCAAAAAAACTAATTAGATACGATTGGAGTGGTCGATCTGAAGAGTGGAAGGAATGGTTAAAATTCATAAAAAACTTCTTTACATTTAACTCGATCGCCTCAATCGACAATAATAAACCTAACTTAGAAAGAACAAGGCCTTACGTCACTGTTAATATTTTAAACGACACATTTACTGGATTATTAGACACAGGTTCGTGTGTTACTATCTTGGGTAATGGATCTCACAAAAAGCTGCTTTCTATGGGATTCAAAATGATAGAGAATGATACTGTTGAATTTGTTGCTGCCGGTGGGGACAAATTAAAATCAATAGGTCTCATTGACATTCCTGTAACATTCCAAAATAAAACGCACTATATAAAAGCATACATAGTCCCAAGTGTTCAAAATTGCCTGATCCTAGGCATTGATTTTTGGCGAATTTTTGGTCTCTTCCCTAAACATCTAGATGCAGTAATGTTTTTGAAAGATTCAATAAAATCTAATAATATACATACTAACGCTGTAGATAAACCGGCAATTCTATCATACAATAACCTCTCAACTAGTGAAAAGAATACGGCTGACCAACTTATTTCAAAATTTAGCGCAATTTCGTACGAAAAGAAAGGGCTTGGCCGAACATCACTAATTACCCATACAATTGACACTGGGGATGCTGCCCCCATCCGTCAACGATATTATCGTATGTCTCCCGAGAAGCAACGGATTCTAGTTGGTCAACTCGACGATATGATTAGGGATGATGTAGTCGAACCATGTGAAAGCCCTTGGTCATCTCCGGTTCTCTTGACCCCTAAAAAGAATGGTGAGTTGCGTTTCTGCCTAGATAGCCGAAAACTAAATTCGGTTACAAAAAGGATGCATACAGCCTCCCATACATAACTGAGATACTCGACAATCTTCGTGATGCTAAATATCTTAGTAGCATCGATCTGTCAAAAAGTTTCTGGCAAATTTTAATAAGGGAAGAGGATAGATGCAAGACTGCCTTCTATATTCCGACTCGCGGAACCTTCCAATTTAAGTCTATGTCCTTCGGGTTGACTAATGCACCGGCTACGCAGCAAAGACTAGTAGACTACCTCTTCTATGGACCGGAATTTGAGAATAAGGTATTCGTCTATGTAGATGACATAGTAATTATCTCTAGAAGCTTTAAAAATCATATATCTCTTCTCACAAAGGTTCTAGAAAAACTTAAAATGGCTAATTTAACCGTTAACCTAGAGAAAAGTCAATTTTTCAGGAATCGGCTCAAATATTTAGGTTATATTGTAGATATTAATGGCCTGCAAGCAGATCCTGAAAAAGTCGATGCAATAGTCAATTACCCTGCTCCCACTAACCGTAAGGAAGTGAGACGTTTTATTGGTACCGCCTCTTGGTATCGTCGGTTTATACCAAATTTCAGCCAGCTAGCTTCACCCCTTAATAAACTAACATCTCAAGGCAGGAACGCTCCCAAATTCTTTTGGTCAAAAGAAGCAAACGAGGCATTTGTAAAACTTAAAACACATTTAGCTTCAGCACCTATCCTGGCCTGTCCCGACTACACAAAACCTTTTGAGGTACACACGGATGCCAGTGATCATGGCATTGGCGCTGTTTTAACTCAAACACTTAATGGATCTGAAAAAGTAATTGCTTACATGAGCAAATCCTTAAGTAAACAGGAACGCAATTATAGTGCCACGGAACGAGAAGCCTTAGCAGTTTTATTTGCCATAGAGCATTGGCGTTGCTACTTGGAGAACGGCCTTAAATTTACAGTTTTTACGGATCATTCTTCCCTTAAGTGGTTCTTAAACCTTAATAATCCTACCGGGAGACTAGCTCGTTGGGGTGTTAGGCTGTCTGTATTTAATTTTGAAATAAAGCACCGCAAGGGTGCAGATAATGTTGTCCCTGACAGTTTGTCACGCTCCGTACCTATAAACTCTATTGTCTCGACAGACGGACTGACTCAACTCTTCTATTCAACTACAAACGACCCGTGGTTCCTAAAATTATTCAGTGGATGCCTAAATTCCCCAACCACATTTTTAAACTACCGCGTGACTAATGGCAAACTTTTTCGCTTCATTAAGTCCATAAACCCTCTTTCTAGAGAATTCGAATGGAAAGAAGTTATTCCATCGGATCATCGCCCGGATGTAATTTCACAAAATCATAGTGAAGAAACTGCAGGTCATTTTGGAGTTTTTAAGACATACAAACGTTTGTCCTTAAGATACTTTTGGCCTGGTATGCATCAAGATGTAAGTAAATTTGTTGCCAGTTGCGATATTTGTCAGCAATATAAGTATCCCAACCATGCCACTCTAGGAACAATGGGTCGACCAAAGGATTGCTGTCGTCCTTTCCAAATGATTAGTATGGACTTGGTAGGACCATTGCCTGTTTCCAGAAAACAAAACACTTTTCTGTTAGTTATTACCTGCTGTTTTTCTAAATTCTGCTTAATGTTCCCTATTCGTCGCGCTACAGCAGATATTATATCTAAAATTTTAGAGCAAAATGTTTTTCTAATACACGGAATACCCAGTACAGTATTAATGGACAACGGGAGACAATTTACTAGCCATATTATGAAAAATTTATTCGCATATTATAAAATACCAAATGTCTTCTATACTCCACTATATACGCCACAAGTAAACTCTGTTGAGCGATACAATAAAACAATAATCACGTGTATTTCTTCTTTTATCGACAATGATCATAGAGCCTGGGATACTAACATCCCTAAGATCCAATTCGCTCTAAATAGTGCTGTAAATGAGGTAACAGGATTTACACCGGCATTCCTAGTATTTGGCCGTGAATTAGTTAGTTGCGGTTCTCATTACATAGACTCTGACATAGTGGATAACATTGTTTTCGCTCCTCGAGATGCATACGCAGAAAATTTAGGTTGTTTATGCAAAGTCTTTGATAAAGTTCAGGCTGCAATAATTAAAGCACACTCAAGGAATAGTAACAATTATAACCTTCGTCGTAAAAACATAGATTTTAACGTCGGCGACATCGTCTGGAAGAAAACCTTTTATCAAAGCGACAAGGATAACAAGTTTTCTAAAAAGCTTGCACCCAAGTATATAAAATGCCGCATCACAGAAAAAAAATCAAGGTTAGTCTACGAACTAGAGGATATGATGGGAAACAAATTGGGATCTTGGCATATTAAAGATTTTAAACTTAACTAATGTTAATCATAAAATTCAGTGGATTTTTCTAGTAAAAATCCAAACCAAAAAAAGGGGGTATGTAACGGTTGTACTTCATACACAACTACTTCCAATTTTGTTAAATAGTAAAAATAACAAAACGTAATACAATACTATCTTAAACTAATATAAAACAAATAAAATACAAAATAAACATTAATTCTAATATTACTTACATACTATATCCTTACTATTTACAATAATAATTAATTAAAAAAAGAAAATAGGAAACCTAACACTATTAAACCTAAACATTAAAAAAACTATATGTTTAGTAGATCACGCGGCGAGCGCGTGAGACAGGTTTTGTCGCGGGGGGGTCGTACCGCAGAGTCCGCAAAGCCGATACTTGCTACCGGACAGAGCTCCTTGCACTTGCTCCAAGGTCAGACGCTCGGCCGTTTTAATTACGCTTAGCGAAACCTACCTACCTAAATTTAATTGATGCATAATATTATCGTGTTTAGTATTAAACCATATAATTGTGTGTGTGTTTTTTCCCCGAATTGGGGACCACCGCTCCGGTACCGGGCAACACTAACGGAAGCTAAATTTCCCCACTTCAAGTTCCAGCTGGAAGCACTGCCTGCAGTCAGTAGTGACGAATTGGGGACACCGGATCACGGACTCACAGGACAGTGATGTTGTGATTAGGTTCTATTATACTTCGGTTGTGAATGTTTTCCGTACCCACTCCCGCTGTAATTTTACTCTTGCCTGAGATTATATACCTATTTACTGTTTGACAAAGGCCTTTTATTAATCACCCTAGGAAAAATTGTCACAATACGTACAGTACAAAACGTCTATGTCTGAGTGGTTAGGGTCGTAGCTTGTCATGCGAGGGGCCGCCAGATCAAACCTCACAACGCAACACTGTGTTTTTCGATTTTGAAATTCGTATGTACGATTATTCGACGCTTTAAAGGTGCAGTAAAACATCGTGAGGAAACCTGCCACACCTACGAAGAAATTCTTAAGTTGTGCAGTCAACCAACCCAAACTTCGACAGCGTGTTTGACTAAGGCCTTACCGCCCTAGTTTAGAGTAGACACAGCAGTGGCGAAGTTTATGGGCTGATGTTGATGATGACACATTTTATTTAAATTGAGATATATTAATTAACATTAAGATAGATTCAAGCAACGACCTTAACCACTCGGCCATCGACGCTTTTTTCGCTTGCCATGCGAGAGGTCGCCGGTTCAAACCCCGCCAGGTACCAATGTGTTTTTCAAATTTGAAATTCATATGTACCACTAGCTGTGCCCGCAACTTCGTCTGCGTAGAATAGTAACTTTTGCCTGCATTTTTAATTTCAGGAAGATTGTTTTTAAGAAATTACAGGAAAAATAAATAAAGATACAAAAATTATAAAAACTATTACAAAATAAAATATAATTAAACTTTGTCATTGATTTGATAAATATCCATTAAAGAACCTGAAATTGTTTACAGATTAATAGGTGATAAACAACATACATATCACATTTTTCATTACAAATCGGCCAACTAAAAGATAAAATTCACTCGCACAATACATTTTTTTTTGTCTAAGCAATAATCTAGCCTGAGAGGAGAGTGGTAGCTAGGACTCACAAAATAATTTTACGCATTTTAGTACTAAAACCACGACAAAAACTTTAATTTATTTGACAGGAACAGGGTTCAATGGTTGCAAACAGCATACTGTACCTATGTAGTGATATCAGTTTGATATCAGGATAACTTCAAAAGGTAAAAAATACAAAACTACCGATCCACTGTCTCAAAATATCTATAAAGAATGTGTGTCGCCATGTGACGAATTTATCAGTATTTGCTTTGCTACTTTGTTTTGTGCCACTTTTGCGCATTGTTTTTGTATATTTCTCGTAGATTGTATTGTATTCGTAATATAACACTGAGATAATAACGTAAAGCGCAATAAAATATAACTTATGAATTACTTTTTGTATTTGAAACAATATTGCGAAATAATAGAGCATAGTGACATCTCTTTAACTAACCAAGAACTAAACACTCATCACTTCATATCAAATCTGACAGCATTTGACATGACTTGCCAGCTAAGAACGTGATAGTTGGGGAGCCCAACGGGAGTTTTTGGAGTATTGATCAGACTCAGATTCTGTCTTGTAAGATTTTTAAATGGGAGACTCCTTGCACCCTTTCATGTACCTCTGCCGTGTATGTACACTTCATACGGGTGGGAAGGGGTGCGTGATCGTAAATAGGATAACTGCTGATGCTAATTACAAAGACACTGTTAAAAGAATTGGGCAGAATTATGAAGAACTAATAATCTCTGATGGTTTCCATGGGGCGATGACCGTAGAATCGCGCCTATAACAACAATTACTAAAACCTTTGACACAACAAAGATCCAAGGGGCACTTGACCAGTTTTCTAATGATCTATGTGATTTTATTTAAAACGATCTGTATATACGATAACTTTTTTAAATTTTATAATGTCCAACATTTTTACGTGAATGTTTATAAATTTCCCTTTATTTGCTTAGAATAGCGATATCCCTCTATGTATATGAACATTCAGATAATATCGAACAGTCTATCAATTGGAACAACACAACCCACCTATGTAAGCCAGCAAGCAAATATCGGACAACTGACCACCTCCATACGAAAACCAGGTAATAGAGAAATGTAGCGAATTCAATAAACCTTTGAACCTGGCCTTTGTGGATTATCAAAGGTTTCGACGGTATCACCCACATCAACCCATTTAGCTTTCTCTTCTACAGCAAAACATCGAACCCACATATAGAAAAACTTCTCCAAATCATTAAACAACAAAGCACAGCCGATATCAAACTGCACACTGAAGGCCTGACATTCAAAATACAAAAAAGAGTTAAACAGGCTGACTCCCTATCACCAAAGCTTTCAGTAGCACGCTCCAAGAAGTCTTCAAGTCACTATGATATTCTTAGGAAACAAAAGGAATTGGTGTAGAGGATAAGCGACTGATAAACTTTCGCTTTGCAGATGACATTTTCCTAGACGAAATACGTATACATCGACAGAAATTGAATAAATGCTCGAACAACTGAGTGCAGAAAGCGTTGACGTTAGACTGACGATGAATAGATCCAAAACCAAGGTCATGACCAACAGCATCACTGATTTGGTGGATTGCAGTCAACAGGCAGGTGAAGCAATATGTAGAGGAGCATACTTGAGCTAGGCAGTCTCCTTCGAAGACAGGCAGGACAAAGAAATAATCCGTAGAGCTGACAACGCCTGGAAAAGCTTCTGGTCCATGAATGGGTATATGAAGAGTGATCTTCTTATATCACTGAACCGCAAACTCATCGACGTTTTCATACTGTCTATCCTAACACATCTTGGTTCCCCACCGAAAATCAGAAGTCCAAACTCAAGGTTTTACAAAAAGCTATGAAGCGGAGTATCGTAGGTATTAAGTTAAAATAAAATATACCACCATCCACTCCCGTACTGGTATTGTTGTTGGTTAAAACTGATGTATCAATGGGCGGGGAATGTGATATGAAATGTGCGAGGATGAAGAACAATAGATGGACCAGACTTGTTACACATCGCGTGCCTGAAGACGATTTTCGCCGAAGAAGACCTGAGAAAAGGTGGTATGACGATCTGGTCCATGTATCAAAGAACTGGCAAGTCCTTGCATTGGACAGAGAGCAGTAGATGAGTTTGAAGGATCTTTGCCCAGCAGTGAGGTGATACAGGTTAAGAAAAAAAATTACAGATTATTATACAGCAGGACTTCGATATCAACTTGAACCTCATGCATAAAAATGTAACGCGCTGAAGTATCTCAAGATTATGTGTTTTTCAACAGACACAAAGATTAATTATAACTTTGTGGTCCAAATCGTTACAATGTCACTTTTTAGGGATTATTTAACATGCACTTTGAATGACTGACACGGTCAAATAACTTTTTTTTTCAACATCTTCTTACCAGGTAGCCCTCCTGCATTAATCGCTGTCCCCCCACTTATAAAGAAAGTGTAATATACTTTTCGTTATCTTTCTATTCCGATTCCATGTCGTTCGAGTAACTGCAAATCTAGCCATTTACCTCCCCTACTATGACATTTTGCTCAATAAAGTAGTCCGTATAGTCCTAGTCAGAAGGTTCATTTTGGTCGATATACTTTTACCATTTTTGTACGTGATCTAATAAAGTTAGATTTTTAACTATCCTACAGGAATTTCTGTGACTAAAAGTATTTAAGATCTTGACCGGGGATGTATGGTACCACCATGCAAAATTTCATTTAAATCGGTGTAATAGTTTCAGAGATCAGTCATTTATTTCGGTTTTTTGAATATCCCACGGGAACCAGTTAACTGTCAGTGATTTAAAGTATCCTATGCATTTTTCCGGAATTTAAAATACCTTCGTGTAAACTTTCATTTAAATTGGTTCAGCCGTTTAGGAGGTCAGTCGAAACAAACAAACAAACAGACAGAGACACAATTTTTTTTAAGTATGGGGATGTATTCTGCTACTCTCAAAACATATCCCTGACTGATTTTTTATGCGTTTTTCAAAAAAGTACAAGAATTTTTACCTCTACGTTTTTATTATCCTTTTATGTGCTAATTTCTCCAACGACACTTATTCCGGGTTGTCACCTGAATTTCGCAAGACATGGGTATGCGTGGAGTGTCGCAGCAAAATTCCCAAAGGTGATAATTCAGGTACCCCCGTTCGTCAAGTACAATCGATACACGACATGAGCATTGCGAGTGATAATGTCGATATATCCATGTGCAGTATGGACCACGTCACCGTTCGGTCAGGTGCTCGGCATACGCAACCTTTGCCAAATAATGACACCATGGAAGGCATGCTCGGCACTATTCGTGCCTCAGTGGCTCAGGAGTTGAGTGATATGCAAAGCGATCTGGAATCGCGATTGATGGCTAAGATAAGCATATTACTCAAGGAACACTTCACAAACCTCAAAATTGAAGTGTTGGGTAGGATCAGTACTATATCAAAAAAAATTGAAGGACTCGAGTCAAAAATAGAAACGGCATCGAAGTTATATACTCCTTCTCAGCAGAGGCCCTCGGTTGCGAGTGCTAGTCTGACACCGTCTGGGCGCTCGAGTGCCCCTTCCGATCTCCAGTATAAGCCGAATGTTGGGATGGAGCGGCCTTTTCGGCCTAAAAACGAGTCCAAAAACAGTGGGGTACTCCAGTCCACGCAACAGCAGAACACCTCAGTACCCAAAGACAGCGTGAGAGCCGAAGTCACTGCTGAGGGTGAATGGACGGAGGTGAGAAATCGGCGCCCGCGTTTATCATCTATTAGGCGTGGTACAGCGGCTCCAGGAACTACTTCACTAGAGGCTTCAGAGAGACGGAGATTTTTGCATCTGTACTACGTTAAAGAGGGTACTACAGACAGTCAAGTTCTTGAACACATTAAGAAAATCACCAATGTGGATACCTGTACTGTAGAGGTGCTCAAGTCTCGGGGTAATTACGCATCATTTAAGATTGGGACTCCCTCTAAGCTGGCTGATATAGTCCTTGACACGCAGAACTGGGCTGCCGACATATGCATCAAACCCTGGCGGCAGAACTTTCGGAGAGGCAAAGAAAGTGTCAAGGCAGGGGAGGCCTAACAGACCAGACCGGCCTAAAGTTGTGCAAATGTGTTACCAGAATGTCAGGGGTTTGCGCTCTAAAACTAATACGTTTTACAATAATGTTAGTGTGAACCGTTATGATGTGATTGCGCTAACTGAGACCTTTTTGACGAGTTCTGTGTCAGACGGCGAACTTTTCCCTCCGAACTAC
The DNA here is from genome assembly GCA_039566165.1 of Maruca vitrata. Taxonomy (NCBI): domain Eukaryota; kingdom Metazoa; phylum Arthropoda; class Insecta; order Lepidoptera; family Crambidae; genus Maruca; species Maruca vitrata. The sequence continues at coordinate 10,835,819 of CM076930.1, forward strand.
GTTGTGGTACGTCGAGATCGTCCGGGGGACTGTGGATGGGGAGGTGTCTTACTTGCAGTGAAAGATACTTATTCGGTACGCAAAATCACTGATATCGATTCTCTGACACCTGACATAGAATTGATTTGTTGTATTATAAGCTGTAAATATTTTAAATTACTGTGTTGTGTTGTTTACTTACCACCTAATTATAAGGACGATCAATATTTGAATGTACTAATTAACATTGAAAATGTAATCATGACTTACGGTAACTCGCATGTCCTAGTGGTTGGCGATTTCAATCTCAATTCTTTTAGTTCTTACTTAAAAAATAATTTTGAATTATTTTGTGATGCCTGTGGTCTCAATCAGCATAACAATGTAATCAATAGTCATGGCGGCATTTTGGACCTCGTGTTGAGCAACTTTAGCCCAGAACAAGCTGAAGTATTTGCCGGTCTCGAGCCGCTAGTACCGGTAGATAAATACCATCCTCCTCTCGAGGTCTCGGTTAAGTTTCCGCGTGGTGTGCCCGTGCCGCCGCAGTCTTCTCCTCGGACCGTCCTAAATCGTCCATCCAACCATAACTGGAATTGGCGCAAGGCTGATTATCCAGGTTTGTATGCGGCTATGGAAAAGCTGAATTGGTCCGATGTGCTCACAGCAAACGACGTAAACTCAGCAGTTCAAATATTCTATAATATACTTTACAAGTGTATCAGTCAGTTTGTGCCACTTAAATGCTCCCTCCGTACAAATAGTAAATACAGTTATCCAGTTTGGTACACAAAAGAAATAATTTATTATATAAAACTAAAATATCTACATTTAAAACTTTACAGAATTAATAATAAGGAATTTAATAAGGAAATGTTTAAATATTATAGATGGCATGTTAAGTGTTTGATCGACAATGCTTTTCAGCAGCATCTGAAAATGACTCAAAAAAATATTGTTGACAACCCAGCTCAGTTTTGGACTTATGTAAAAGACAAGAAAAGGGATCGGAGATCAGTCGGTACTTATACACATAATGGGGATCAGTTTACGGGTCAGTCCGCGGCAGACGCTTTTGCTGATTACTTTAGCTCGGTATTTCTTGCTGAAGCACCTCGTTTGTGCCCCATCGAAGCTGCCCGTGTAGGGGATACTTCAGCAGATTCCACTTGTGTCTCCATTTGTTCGGTCGGTGAGGCTGATTGGAAGCTAGCAGTAGGACGGCTCAAGGCGAGATCATCAACAGGACCCGACAGTATCCCTGTACATTTTGCAAAGGATTGCAGTTCGGTCCTTGGGACACCACTCTTATTTATTTATAGTCTGGCCTTGAGTCACTCAGTGTATCCGGAATCTTGGAAATTGTCAAGAGTGACCCCAGTTCCTAAGGGTGATGCGGGGAATAGCGTGTCGAACTTCAGACCAATCGCTGTCTTATCAGTTTTCGCCAAGATTTTTGAGATTATCTTGTGCTGTCACATCAACAACCAGATTGAAGGTTCCTTGCACGACTGTCAGCATGGATTCCGAAGGGCTCGATCTGTTGTTTCTAACCTCATCGCTCATGTGGACTATACATACTCCGAAATGGACGCTGGTAGGCAGGTGGATACGGCCTACTTTGATTTTAAAAGGCTTTTGATTTAGTCGATAATGATATCCTACTACAAAAAGTTGGCCAAAATTGGGTTCTCTCCAAAATTGTTGGAATTATTTTCTAGTTACCTGCATAATAGGTGCCAGTTTGTGAGAGTTGATGGTTTCGATTCAAATAACTACTACACAAGATCCGGTGTAAGCCAAGGTAGTACTCTGGGTCCGATACTGTTCTCAATTTTCATAAATGATCTGCCTGAATGTGTTAATTCGTCTAAGTGTTTTCTGTTTGCGGACGACCTTAAATTGAGTCTAGGAATTGCTAATAAATCCGATTGTAGAGCACTGCAAGCCGATATCTGTGCTGTTGATGAATGGAGTAGGCATAATCACCTCCCTTTCAATTCTGACAAATGTAAAATAATTACTTATACCAGGAAACGAAATCCTCTTGACAATGATTATAATCTGCATGACGTGCCCATGGAAAGGGTTAGTAGAATTAGAGATCTAGGACTAATAATGGACTCCCAGTTGGACTTCCATGATCATATTTTGACAATGTGTAAAGCTGCAAGTAAAATGTTAGGTTTTGTTATAAGAACTTCTGCACAGTTTGACAATCCGAGAGTTGCAACAGTGCTTTATAACGCTTATGTTCGCAGCAAGCTCGAATTTGGTGCAATTGTTTGGGCTCCGCATGAAGACAAGTACCGTTTACTTGTGGAGAGAGTACAGAGAAAGTACGCTCGTTGGCTATATAAGAAAACATTCGGATACTATCCATTTTTGTATCCGTCACTGTTTGTTTTGGGTATGGTCGATATGAACAGTCTAGAGCTACGCAGAAATGTACAACTTTTGGTGTACTATTTATCCATAATACGAAACAAAGTGGATTGTCCAACGATACTGGGTCAAGTAGCGCTATTAGCTCCTAAGCGTCTCGGTTGGGACGAGGACGGGACTGTGGCGCCGCGGCGCCGCCCGCGCCTGCTGCGGCCCCCGCGGCCGCGCACCTCATACGCTGCAAACGCACCTACCACCCGTGCTTTTAAACTTATAGCTGACATGCTCGCCCATGACTATGGAATTGATTTATATGCTGACCATTTTGGATCATTAATTACGAAAGCTTTTGAATATGTTAATTATAATTGCAATACATGACTTACTTCAATCTTTAAAACCTAATTGCCATTTAATTTAATTTATTTTTATTTTATTGACTTGTATATGTTGTTGTGTGTTATTATTTTTTTAATGTTAAGACGACTATTCTGACTAAATTTTTATTATTACTGACCGAACTATCATTGACATTGTTAAAATTATTTCTATCTGACATATAATTTAGTATTAAGTTTGACACAATACTGGCGCTTTGGGAAACTGTAAGCCAGTATGTGACCATCGTTTGAATAAATAAATAAATTATAGTATAGATCATTCGACGCTTTAACGGTGAAGGAAAACATCGTGAGGAAACCTGCACTCCTAAGAAGAAATTCTTAGGTTGTGTAGTCGACCAACCCGCACTTGGCCAGCGTGGTCGACTAAGGCCTTATCGCCCTAGTTTAGGGTAGGCTCGTGCCCCAGCAGTGGGGACGTATATGGGCTGATGATGATGATGATGATTAAGATAGATTCGATGGCGTATTTGGTAGAGCAGCAATCTCTTGCCCAAAATAATCATTTGTAACATCCCGTCTGAAAGTGTTTATTTATCTAGTTCTGCCTAGACAAATGCTTGAGATATATACTTAAACTAAATATATCCTATCTAGTCAACATTGTCTCCCTCTTCATTTCACTCTCGAACAACACGTGCAGGTCAGCGTTCGATCGAGGTCAGTCGACCTCATATGTGGACCTTATCACCGCTTACTATTATCCTCTTGCTAAAAAAAATATTGTTAAGACAAACTTCAAGTACCGTTCTACATTTAAATGTAAAATATTAAAGAGAAAACATCATAGTATTGTCTATTATTTTCGCGAGCACTATTCATTTCACACACTCTTTACAGCAAAACGCGCTGTACGTTGGGTCTCTAAATAATATTTTTAGAACACGCGAATTTAATCTGTAAAATTAGTTTTATTTCAAAAGAGACAATAATAAATAAATACCTCAGGTGGGAGACGTTTTGTCGACCGGTTGCTGTTACCACCATACAGTTGCGTAAAATCCGCCAAGTGACTCTGGCCTCTCTCGGTCAGGTCGCGTTCCGGGATCAGCACTGTACGAACCGTAGCCAGGGGGACCATTGTTGCGGCAAGCGCTGGACCAGTGGAGTCTTAGCGGCGGTATTGTGCGGGCGGAGCGGGTCAGCCCGCCGGCCAGGGATATCCGTAGAGACGGAAGCCCCGTAGAAACGGGAGCCCTTCCGTCCGGCGGACTGGCCAACTCCGACCCGCACAGCTTAATACCAATGCGAGACTCCGCGCCTTGTCTCGTTTTTGCCGCAGCAGTGGTCTCCTCTTTAAACAGGCTTTCAAGGTGAGTGCGACAGGCTCAGTATGGTATATTGTGCCTGTCGACCTCATATTTGGATCTCACTACCACTTACCATCAGGTGGAGTGAGGTCATCCTGTTAGCTTAATATAAAAAAAAAAACCTTTTGCACCGAAATGTGCTGTTTGATGTTGATATTTCGTTTTCGCATTACAAATGCGATTCTGTCCGTTTCCATAGGTTACCTATCCCTTGAGATTATCCTGTACTACGGAATGTGCCGCACATTTTGAAAGGAATGAAGCAAAATGTGTCGTAGTAACAAGATATTGGCAGAGCTTCAATAACTTTTGTCAGTTCGGTAAAGTAATATCGTGGGGGATGATAGTTTAGCATATGGTAATAAGAATGGTCGGATTCAGGTTTATAGAATATCGTATGTAGCTACATATAGTTGCAAGCGGTTTAGCGGATTGGATTAGATTCTGTAGAGATTTTTTAGGAGAGTGGCCTTTTAGATATAGTAGATATGATTTGTGTATATTGTAATCAAGAAACACAGTGGTGCGTGGCGGGGTTTGAACTGGCGACCTCTCGCATGGCGAGCACCGACATTAACCACAGGTCAATTGACGCTTTTTTTTCTCAAAATTCTTACCCAGTAAAAAGTAAAAGTACTTTTGACTAGCAAAATCAGTCCAAGGTAGCTGTTAAGTAAGCGCTTTCGACAATACTACTTTTGGCTGAAATTCTGAAATAACGGTCAAAAAGTTTACTCCAATGGAGCTTTTCATGTACCATTAATTTTAACTTTTTCGACTGGCTCGGTGGAACGGTGATTAGTAGTGTCACTACCTACGGTTCCAAGAGTCGTGGGTTCGATTCCTACGGCAGATATTTGTGTGACGAATATCGGTGTATATTTCGTGTCTGGGTGTGTTACTAAAGTTATATTCTTGTATCCACTGTTGATTCTGATAGCCGTAACACATGTGCTTAAGCTTACCATGGGACCAAATCAATATTGATGTTGTGTAATATTTAAATGTAACCTACTTAAAACGATATACGTTCTATTTATTTGAAGAGAAAGAAATTAATTTACAATAGTAGTTTTTAACTTGATTCATTGCCATGTAATTAAATAAGGCAAGGATTAACAACCTACCAAGTATCAAGTTTCAAAACCGCATACAATTATGTATTACATAAATACATAGACTTTACAAGCTTTGATCGTATCAAAGGGATTTAATTAATACCCGAAATACTATAGACCGAAGCGATAGACAACAATCAACTTATTTTAACCATACTTTAACTAAACTTAGTCTTTATGGGTCTACACGCGTTATTAGGAGTAGCAAATCGACTGGGTTACACCAATCGTGGTCGCGAGCTACCCGATTGGTATAACCCAGTCGAAACGTCGGGCAGTAAGTAGCAATGTAATTTGCTACTCCTAATAACGCGTGTAGACCCATAAGGACTAATATTTAGAACAACTACCATATTTGTAATGTAATGTAATACCTCATCATCGGCCCATACACGTCCCCACTGCTGGGGCAAGGTCTACCCTAAACTGGAGTGACAAGGGCTTAGACAACCATGCTGGCCAAGTGCGGGTTGGTTGACTACAAAACCTAAGAATTTCTTCGTAGGTGTGCAGGTTTTCTCACGATATTTTCCTTCACCGTTAAATCGTCGAATAATCGTACAAATGAATTTCAAATTTGAACAACACAGTGGAATGTGGCGTAATGTAATGTAATACCTATACAGGGTGTCCCAAAAAGTAGTGTCAAGCGGAAGTCCTGAGATAGAACACCCCGTGGGGCATCCGAAACACCCCCATGTATGTTCCGCGATTTTTTATAGTTTTCGAGTTATGATTATTTTTCTTAAATTTTGAGAACAACTGACCTAACCGACTGAAAATATTGTAGAGAAAAAAGTATTCCACTTTTTTGAGTAATTCTTTTTGCAAATCAATTTTCATGAGTTTTTCTTTAATGCCTAAAATATTTGTCTCCATAACTTATATGGAAAATATCAAAATTATGGTACAAACTGAAAAGTTACGTTCTGTAAATAATGTCTTACAATTTCAACGTTAAATTTAAAATATTAGGAGGTAGTTGCATGGCATAACTTTAAAAACTGCGTTAGACTCTCACCTTTTATAATCATTAATAAAAAATGGTACTTAATGGGCTACTTTTTCTGAAATCGGACTTCAAAGACAGAGAGGTGGAAAAATCATAAAATTTTCAGTATTCAGAAGATTCAAGATTTCTGCGTTTCATTAAATTAAATTTGGTTAATATGGATCTTCACGTTCATAATAGAGTTAGATGGACAGTTAACATTTTTAAAATGTATTTTTTTTCAGTTATACTTCAAACAGAAATTCTAATAATTGGTTATTTCGTACTTTTTGACCCATAATAAGCAGTTTAAATGTACTGAAACGTATAATATGGATAGTACTAAAAACAACATAAAACAATTATTTAAATAGGTTTCTATATAAACAACGTGTTCTTCACGTATAAAAGGTGTCGTCTGGAATAGGTTTACTGGGGTAACCACGTTAAAAACCGGCCAAGTGTGAGAAAAAAAAAACTATAGTTTTTGTATGAGAACCCGGTTAAACATTGGTTTTAAGCTTTTTCTAGTATTAGATGTTATAGAGGCTACTGAAATACATCAGTTGTGAAAATTTTAACTGTCTAGCACAATCGCACGGGGGTCTGGAAGCTTTTGAAAATACAACTTTTTCAACTATTTGCATCGCTGTATCTCTGAAATAGTGATTAAGGAATAAAACGTAGAGACAATTTTTATAGATAAATAGAAGATAAGTAATTTTCTCCTACACACTTTTATGATAAAACTTCCCGTTTCGCTCAAAAGTTCATAAAACTGATATTTGTGACGTTTGACCTTGAAAATTTAATAGTTGCGTACACCCTACCATATGTAGGTTTTGAGACCACTTTTAGGGTGTCAATATCTAAGTATTTACCGACTTACAGCTGGGTATCTCGAATTCCGAGATTCTTGCCTAATTTAAGCTTAAATGACTGGACTAATATTCCTAATTATATTTCAGAGATAATTTGTTTTATTCTTTTCTTTATCTTCCTTACGTATTTTTGAAAGAGATCGACATGATGACCATCACTGATTGACTATAATTATAACATGTCGAGAAACTAAAAGTTCTACATTTTGCAAATGGGCGATTACAAATGACATATCTCGTTTTTAAATTGGCATATACATAAATGAATGTGTTTAATCTAACCTCTACACCCGTCGATCAAATTCACTTTAGGTTACTAAGTTTTCGACCTTAGGTTCAAGATGCTCTAAAGCGATCTCTTAACACGTTTTCGGCCCTAAAGAGTGGAGTTTTTGACGCTCTGGCCCTTGAATATTTCCGTCCGGGTAAAAAGGCGTGAAATTGCCGCGTCCACGGTGCCTTAAAAAGGGAAAGATTCTAAGGGCTGCCTGCTAGGGTTGCCAATTAAACGAACCTCGTTGCAAAATTTATACAACTAAATAAAATTGAAGTGTCTGTTTGTAATGTTAAAATGAAAAGAATGACGACTTTTTATTAAATGGATATGCCTCTATAACGGGTACCGATAAAAAAGCACAATTAAAAAATATGTTTTTGTCTGTCTGTCTGTCTGTTTTTTCCTGCTAATCTCCGAAATAGCGGGTCCATTTTGACGGGGCGTTTAACTAATAAATAGTTAATTTTATAAGGTATAATTTAGGCTATTCTAATAAATAACTGCTACCAAAACAACTTACACGCATACAAAATCGTGGGCGGCAGCTAGTAAATCAATTATTTTATTATGAACACAGTCATATCATGCGTTTCTTCGTTAATATTATGTATATTATAAAACATTTTCATGTAGGATGCTGCACCAAATACGAATGTATAAACGAACTACCTGTGAAGCTTATAATGAAATCTGCTGCAATGTACATTATATGACGGAAAATCAGTTAGTTCGTTCGTTCGTATCAGCTTAAAGTCGGCCATAGCTGGAATCAGGCTTTGCTCAATCTCCACAACAATCCGTCTCGTTTGTAGCTAAAGTTACATATACTATAGTTATCTACAACAAGCTGCACTTTAATTTGGCAGTAAGCCATGACTAGTATTACTGTTTCACTTAAAGTTTACGACATCAACAGCAAGATTGTCTTACAAAGCTATTTTTATAGGTCGAACCAGATTAAATTCTAATTTGAATGTAGGTGTACTTTCGTACTATAACTAAATAAGCAACAGGGTCCTTTATGGTGTTTCAGAATATTCAAATAAGTCCGCGAAACCGACATGACAATTGTTGGCTTCTTCATTAAAAAAAGTTTAAAAAAATACCAACTCTGATTAAATTGAAATTATAATTTACCCAAGTTCAAAAGTATAAACAGGCAATAAGGTGTTAATGTGTTAAAATAATTCGATAAAGTCTGCGCACAGAAGATTCCTTGGCTTACCCTCAGAAAAAAAATGTAGAAAAAAAAGAGTTGACAAGATCTTGGCAGCCCTACATGGTGATCGCGGGGCCGTGCCACGGCTCGTTAGACGATGTTCAATCGAATGCTCATGTTTAAACAAAAGATACTCGGAAATGTGGAACTACCCGACATAAAAAAATGCCTCTAACATTCAAATTACGGGGCGCGGTCAAGTAAAAATATTTCGGCTTCCAAAACTGCCGGCAGATATATTATTTCATATACATGAACAAAGAAATTTTTATATACTTGCTTATTCAAGTAAAATTCAGCGAAGCAATTTTTACGGTAAGTATACAGGGTGTAACAGGAGGGGTGGATCATCGTAAGTCAATCGATGGGGGACTTCAATACCTATCGATATAACCCCCATGTATGTTCAGCGATTTTCAATAGTTCCAAAGTTATTGAGATTTTTGTGAAATTTTTGTAAGAAGCCGGAATTCAGTATAAAAGTCTTCACTGTAGCTTAACTACTGGACCTGCTTGTATGATTTTTTTTCTAGAAGTAGTTCAATAGTGGGTCTTTATAATTACGATACCGATTTGAGTCATAACCCTATCATATTGGAGTAAAAAAATAATTCTTCACAAAAGTTTTACGAATCGAATTGTGTCTACCAACTTTCAAAGTCTCCAGTGAAAAAAAAGTGCCTGTGTTTTTTTTCTAGAACTTATTTTAAAAACTACCTACATTCATGGATAGTATACCCTGAAAATTTCATACCGCTACTGCTAGAGCATCAAAACGAAAAATGAACGCGAATGGCACAGGTGCCATAAATCAGTGTTTTTATTTTTCATGTAAAACTTTAATTTAAAAAATAAATCGATATGTTTCAGCAAATTTATGTTAGGCTAGTAACAAAAGTAGCAGTAATTTTACAGAATTGCAAATTGAAGGGGTGAAAACCAAACAAAGAAAATTTACATAAATTTACATAAATTTTGTTAATATTTTTTTTTATAGGAAGTGTTCATAATGGGCATTATTATTGGCTATGCATAGCTTAGACCTTCTTAAAAAGCTTTTTTGGAGGTTGTGGAATGCTTCTTTTTTGTCAAATTTTTCAGGGGCCCAAATTGTGACAAGGCTAAATGTAGTAGCAGCATTTTGCAACAACCGAAAAACCTTTGTAAAAAGATGTAGTGCTCGTATATGCATAGCCAATAATGGTGCCCATTATGAACACTTACTGTAAAAAAAAATAATTAACAAAAATTATGTAAATTTTCTTTGTTTGATTTTCACCCCTTTAATTTGCAATTCTGTAAAATTACTGCTACTAATGTTACTAACATAGCATAAATTTGCTGAAACATATCGATTTATTTTTTAAATTAAAGTTTTTCATCTATACTATAATAAAAACGTAGAGGTAAGGTAAGAGGTTTGAAAAACGCAAAAAAAACCAGTCAGGGATATGTTTTGAGAGTAGCAGAACACATCCCCATACTTAAAAAAAATTGTGTCTCTGTCTGTTTGTTTGTTTGTTTCGACTGACCTCCTAAACGGCTGAACCAATTTAAATGAAAGTTTACACGAAGGTATTTTAAATTCCGGAAAAATGCATAGGATACTTTAAATCACTGACAGTTAACTGGTTCCCGTGGGATATTCAAAAAACCGAAATAAATGACTGATCTCTGAAACTATTACACCGATTTAAATGAAATTTTGCATGGTGGTACCATACATCCCCGGTCAAGATCTTAAATACTTTTAGTCACAGAAATTCCTGTAGGATAGTTAAAAATCTAACTTTATTAGATCACGTACAAAAATGGTAAAAGTATATCGACCAAAATGAACCTTCTGACTAGGACCATACGGACTACTTTATTGAGCAAAATGTCATAGTAGGGGAGGTAAATGGCTAGATTTGCAGTTACTCGAACGACATGGAATCGGAATAGAAAGATAACGAAAAGTATATTACACTTTCTTTATAAGTGGGGGGACAGCGATTAATGCAGGAGGGCTACCTGGTAACAAGCTGTTGAAAAAAAAAAGTTATTTGACCGAGTCAGTCATTCAAAGTGCATGTTAAATAATCCCTAAAAAGTGACATTGTAAAGATTTGGACCACAAAGTTATAATTAATCTTTGTGTCTGTTGAAAAACACATAATCTTGAGATACTTCAGCGCGTTACATTTTTATGCATGAGGTTCAAGTTGATATCGAAGTCCTGCTGTACAATAATCTGTAATTTTTTTTCTTAACCTGTACCACCTTACTGCTGGGCAAAGATCCTTCAAACTCATCTACTGCTCTCTGTCCAATGCTAGGACTTGCCAGTTCTTTGATACATGGACCAGATCGTCATACCACCTTTTCTCAGGTCTTCTTCGGCGCAAATCGTCTTCAGGCACGCGATGTGTAACAAGTCTGGTCCATCTATTGTTCTTCATCCTCGCACATTTCATATCACATTCCCCGCCCATTGATACATCAGTTTTAACCAACAACAATACCAGTACGGGAGTGGATGGTGGTATATTTTATTTTAACTTAATACCTACAATACTCCGCTTCATAGCTTTTTGTAAAACCTTGAGTTTGGACTTCTGATTTTCGGTGGGGGACCAAGATGTGTTAGGATAGACAGTATGAAAACGTCGATGAGTTTGCGGTTCAGTGATATAAGAAGATCACTCTTCATATACCCATTCATGGACCAGAAGCTTTTCCAGGCGTTGTCTGCTCTACGGATTATTTCTTTGCCCTGCCTGTCTTCGAAGGAGACTGCCTAGCTCAAGTATGCTCCTCTACATATTGCTTCACCTGCCTGTTGACTGCAATCCACCAAATCAGTGATGCTGTTGGTCATGACCTTGGTTTTGGATCTATTCATCGTCAGTCTAACGTCAACGCTTTCTGCACTCAGTTGTTCGAGCATTTATTCAATTCCTGTCGATGTATACGTATTTCGTCTAGGAAAATGTCATCTGCAAAGCGAAAGTTTATCAGTCGCTTATCCTCTACACCAATTCCTTTTGTTTCCTAAGAATATCATAGTGACCTGAAGACTTCTTGGAGCGTGCTACTGAAAGCTGTGGTGATAGGGAGTCAGCCTGTTTAACTCTTTTTTGTATTTTGAATGTCAGGCCTTCAGTGTGCAGTTTGATATCGGCTGTGCTTTGTTGTTAAATGATTTGGAGAAGTTTTTCTATATGTGGGTTCGATGTTTTGCTGTAGAAGAGAAAGCTATTTGGGTTGATGTGGGTGATACCGTCGAAACCTTTGAATAATCCACAAAGGCCAGGTTCAAAGGTTTATTGAATTCGCTACATTTCTCTATTACCTGGTTTTCGGTATGGAGGTGGTCAGTTGTCCGATATTTGCTTGCTGGCTTACATTGGTGGGTTGTGTTGTTCCAATTGATAGACTGTTCGATATTATCTGAATGTTTATATACATAGAGGGATATCGCTATTCTAAGCAAATAAAGGGAAATTTATAAACATTCACGTAAAAATTTTGGACATTATAAAATTAAAGAAAGTTATCGTATATACAGATCGTTACAAATAAAATCACAGAGATCATAAGAAAACTGGTCAAGTGCTCCTTGGATCTTTGTTGTGTCAAAGGTTTTAGTAATTGTTGTTATAGGCGCGATTCTACGGTCATCGCCCCATGGAAACCATCAGAGATTATTAGTTCTTCATAATTCTGCCCAATTCTTTTAACAGTGTCTTTGTAATTAGCATCAGCAGTTATCCTATTTACGATCACGCACCCTTTCCCTCCCGTATGAAGTGTACATACACGGCAGAGGTACATGAAAGGGTGCAAGGAGTCTCCCATTTAAAAATCTTACAAGACAGAGTCTGAGTCTGATCAATACTCCAAAAACTCCCGTTGGGCTCCCCAACTATCACGTTCTTAGCTGGCAAGTCATGTCAAATGCTGTCAGATTTGATATGACGTGATGAGTGTTTAGTTCTTGGTTAGTTAAAGAGATGTCACTATGCTCTATTATTTCGCAATATTGTTTCAAATACAAAAAGTAATTCATAAGTTATATTTTATTGCGCTTTACGTTATTATCTCAGTGTTATATTACAAATACAATACAATCTACGGGAAATATACAAAAACAATGCGCAAAAGTGGCACAAAACAAAGTAGCAAAGCAAATACTGATAAATTCGTCACACGATACACATTCTTTATAAATATTTTGAGACAGTGGATCGGTAGTTTTGTATTTTTTACCTTTTGAAGTTATCCTGATATCAAACATCACTACATAGGTACAGTATGCTGTTTGCAACCATTTAACCCTGTTCCTGTCAAATAAATTAAAGTTTTTATCGTGGTTTTAGTACTAAAATGCGTAAAATTATTTTGTGAGTCCTAGCTACCAGTCTCCTCTCAGGCTAGATTATTGCTTAGACAAAAAAAATGTATTGTGCGAGTGAATTTTATCTTTTAGTTGGCCGATTTGTAATGAAAAATGTGATATGTATGTTGTTTATCACCTATTAATCTGTAAACAATTTCAGGTTCTTTAATGGATATTTATCAAATCAATGACAAAGTTTAATCATATTTTATTTTGTAATAGTTTTTATAATTTTTGTATCTTTATTTATTTTTCCTGTAATTTCTTAAAAACAATCTTCCTGAAATTAAAAATGCAGGCAAAAGTTACTATTCTACGCAGACGAAGTTGCGGGCACAGCTAGTGAAAAATAAAAACACTGATTAATGGAACCTGTGCCATTCGCGTTCAATTTTTGTTTTGATGCTCTGGCAGTATAGTACAGGATCCGTGGTGTATTTTTTCACTTGATTACTATCAAGCTAATTTTCCGTGAGTAGCTTCATTTTGATAAGACGCCCAAAAAATTCCTGTGCGAAAATTTTTGATTGTGGTAGCTAACAGAGGTAGCAATGATTAAATATTTAGGACCGTAGGACCGGGACAAAGTACCACGGAATTTGTAGGACAATATGACCGTTACATTATATAAATATTAACTAAGTAAAATAATAAAAATCAGCTGGTTAGTAATCATTTTTGGTGATCTCGTTATCGATACAAGTTGGAGGGGGAGGAGATCACCAAAAATGATTACTAACCAGCTGATTTTTATTATTTTACTTAGTTAATATTTATATAATGTAACGGTCATATTGTCCTACAAATTCCGTGGTACTTTGTCCCGGTCCTACGGTCCTAAATATTTAATCATTGATACCTCTGTTAGCTACCACAATCAAAAATTTTCGCACAGGAATTTTTTGGGCGTCTTATCAAAATGAAGCTACTCACGGAAAATTAGCTTGATAGTAATCAAGTGAAAAAATACACCACGGATCCTGTACTAGATATGAAATTTTCAGGGTAAACTATCCATAAATGTAGGTAGTTTTTAAAATAAGTTCTAGAAAAAAAACACAGGCACTTTTTTTTCACTGGAGGCTTTGAAAGTTGGTAGACACAATTCGATTCGTAAAACTTTTGTGAAGAATTAATTTTTTACTCCAATGTTATAGGGTTATATCTTAAATTGGTATCGTAATTATAAAGACCCACTATTGAACTATTTCTAGAAAAAAAATCATGCAAGCAGGTCCAGTAGTTAAGCTACAGTGAAGACTTTTATACTGAATTCCGGCTTCTTACAAAAATTTCACAAAAATCTCAATAACTTTGGAACTATTGAAAATCGCTGAACATACATGGGGGTTATATCGATAGGTATTGAAGTCCCCCATCGATTGACTTACGATGATCCACCCCCCCTGTCACACCCTGTATATGATCTTTGGATGTAACTTATCTGAAAATCATTGTTTTTGTTTTTTCTGATATTATTATACAAAACACAACCGAAACTAATATGCTATATTCATACATTATCATTATATTATATTAATTTCTATATTATTCTGTCTTTGTAGATATAATCTTTCCTAATACCACAAAATGAGCTTCTTAATGGATTTCCGTTAAACATCACTTGATGTTTGCTTAAAAAGTTCTATCTTGGACAGTTTGAGTCTTCACTAAACCTTATCTTGAGGCAAAAAGTGGAGCGCGGTCTCGCATTGATAGATTGATTGACGACTTTTTCAAGCCATTTAAGTTACACCCTTTGCTTAAGAGGTGGTCGGAAAATAAGGTTATTAGCTGAGCCTTTCACACATTATAACGGTTTGAAGGAAAGGTGAAAAGGCAGCAACACAAAAAGCCTTTCACCACAACCTTTTGCTGGAATTTAATATATTGACGAGCTTCTAATGGGTTGGCGAAGAGATGGGACTGAATATGACGACATATTTTTATCACTTTTCACTATTTTATTATATGGGGAACATATAAGACAATATAAAGTGTATAATGCTTGTAATATACCAAGTGAAGTTTTGATCCTTGTCCTGTCCTTAGTCATGTTTTGATTTAAAATATTATTTTATTGTGCAATCAACTACAGGGTTCTATTATATCATTCGGAACATCATCACATCATATTTGTATTTGAAAAATCGGTTTATGTTTTGGGTGTTTTATTTATATATTTGTGTATTATTTTTACTTCTTTACTAATATTATAAATCCGAAAGTAACTCTGTCTGTATGTCTGTCTGTCTGTTACGCTTTCACGCATAGAATACTGGACCTATATAAATGAAATTTGGTACAGATATAGTCCAGAGCCTAGAAAATGTTATAGGCTACTTTTTAACCGACTGCGCTATAAGTAAGTAATGTTTTACCCGTTAAACGTCTTTACGCGGATGGAGTCGCGGGCGGAAAGCTAGTCATTTATATATTTAAACACTGTTCTTTTTAATATCCGTAACACAAGTGCTTGAGCTATTTATAGTAATAAGACAACATTTTGTCAACAAAAAACATCGAGATTATTTATGTAAATAGAAATATAGGACTCTTCCTGCCCTGTCACTACAAATGATATATCAGGTCGTTCATAAAGGTTCTTCATAGACCCGGAAGGGACTGTTATAAGGCCAAATCAATCTGGGACAGATATAGAGCGTGAATGGAATTAGATGAAACGTCAGTCAATCAACCCCTAATCATATTATAGGTATGTAGAGACGAACGTTTCAAGATAGCTTATGTGCGGAAGTTTAGGGTGGAGGTATGACAATTAACTGATAGAGATGATTTAAGTGATTACCTAAACGATAGTGTCCTATAAAGCATCGAAATAGAAAGGCCTAATAAACTATAGTGTCCTATAGAGTATCGAAAGATAATGCCCGCGTAGTTGAAGACTTTAAAAGCGTGTAGATGATTTCACATACATCACACAATAGTTTTGTTATATATGTTACAGTCCTAAATGCTCAGAAACATCAGTGGATACACACCTTTACTTAAATATACTTAATACACACCCAGACACGGAACAAACACCGATGGTCGTCACACAAATATTTGTCCCGGGTGGGAATCGAAGGCACGACTCTTGAACCGTAGGTAGTAAACATACAAATAAGGCGTCTGACCAATTTCGGCCATGGCGGCCATAATCATTGAGATCAACCAAGTGATCAGGATAGTGCACAAGTGTGCGCGCAAACACTAATGGACTTTCTGTTATCTTACTCTCATAGTTCGTTGACATGGCATTCCGACATGAACGATGAGAAATCGGGCGCAGGACCACCGGCTTAACGTGCTTTCCTAGGCATGGGCGTGCAACCGCCAACTTCCTAACTGCGGGCTGAGTAATTTCTTCACAGAAAAACTCACACAAATTTTGCCCGACCGATATTAAACCGGGGAACTCTTGGTCCTTACGCAGCGCTTGCTACCAATATACCGACGAGGCAGTTACAAACCTGCAGGTATGGTAGGTACAAAATATGTTAATAACAATGAACTCTTAAAACGAATCCTCAAATAGTGCCAAATAGATCCCTATTGTCGTGACACGGAGTGCCATGAAAAAACGTATTAACGGTGAATGCAGAAGCATCTCACTTAGTAGGCGACCTAAGTGATATCTATACTAATATTATAAAGCTGAAGAGTTTGTTTGTTTGTTTGTTTGTTTGTTTGAACGCGCTAATCTCAGGAACTACTGGTTCGATTTGAAAAAATCTTTTTGCGTTGTATATACTGTTTATCGAGGAAGGCTTTAGGCTATATAACATCACGCTGCGACCAATAGGAGCAAAGATACAATGGAAAATGTGTAAAAAACGGGGGAAACGCGAACGAAGTCGCTGGTACAGCTAGTGTGATATACGTCCGTGAGCTTGATTGAAGTTGTGCCGATGGCTAATATCCTGTTAGCGAGAGAGATCTTATCTTAATACCTCAGTCAGGACACGTCACTTCCGAAAGCGCACGTGCGAATAGGGCGTTCTTCAGACTGGTAGGAGCTTATTCTAAATATGGGTATTAGTGCGATATTAAAACGATTTAATAATACTTATTTGACGATGGTTCTAACGACGCAATAACGATAATTTTATTATGATCATACAAAAAAAAAATCAACAAATTTCTGTATAATCTGACTTATTTTCTTTTACCTTTTCAATAATATTTTTTTATAAAAAAAATTTGAAAAGGTAAAAGAAAATACGTCATTTCAATTGTAAAAATAATATAGAACAAATTAAAAAGAGGTTTTTTTGTTTAACTACAATTATGGTAAATATGTTATCTTAATTGAGGACGTTTTCATAAGTTACAATAAATCTTTACTACAAAAATCTTTCATTTCGTACGAAAATAAAGTCAATCGTTGCTTTTGGTTTTAACCGACTTCAAAAAGGAGGAAGTGTCTTAATTCGTCCGAGCTGCCGAAACCGGCATATTATCGCTCGCGGTAATCTAAACCAGCTTCAGGGTGAGATGTTGATGGCATAACAATAATGGCATCCGACGGATTACTCCACACCTGTGTGATTATTAACTTCCCTTGGATATATTATGGTACGAATATTCTATGTCGGTGTAATACGGTATGAATATTTATGGTGTTCGAGTTTTGACTTCCGGTGGGTGCCTTGTATGCAAAATTATGAGTTCGCATGCGAAGGCCTATATATTGAATTATGGAATTTAAAAGTTCGTTTGGTAGACTCTCTGTAATCTCAAAGGTTTTATATATAGGTATTATGTCACAAATTTAGCAATACCCGTTATTTTTTCAATATGGTTTTAGGTAGTATGGTATCTGAAATTTTCAGTATGGTTTTCTTAGCATAATAATTTGTTCTTTTTAGCTTCCGATTTGAGATTACGCAATTTTTCTCAGTTCTGCGTCTTCAATCGCCAGACGATGTCCCGAATTACACGAGATCTATCTGCATGATATAATAATAACGTTGTCAAACCGATTTCATTCACAGCAGACAAGCCCAGTGTACTCCGTGAAATTTAAGTGGTTGTTTTCCTATCTTAGTAGCACAATCTATTTGTGCAGTTCTTTTTTAATTAACCGAAACTCGAAAGCACGTTCGAACCGCTTTATTACTTGGGGCGTAGAGATTTTTTAGCTTAAGGCATCGATTTCATGTGGAAAGCAGTACCTGATTATGTCACATCTTATAAAAGAACGATAGCTTCTCTCGTTTTCGAGTTGGACAGTTATTATTTTGAAAATTTGAAACATTTTTTTTTCAATGAGTAATTTGCATGATTCGATAGTATTACTAAAGGCAAATCTTTCTGCCAACTGGGAAACTGGGAAAACCTCCACTAAAATTTCACGGTGTAGATGAAGTGACAAATTCGGTCTTATAGTATCCTGCGATACAGGCCTTGAGTCTAGTGCAGTGGCCGCTGCTTAAATGTGAAATATGTGTTAGTTTAAGATGATTTAATTTAGTAATTTTATTGTATAAGTCTGTAAATGTATAAACTAACTTTCCTTTCATGAATAAATAAATATTATTATTATTATTTTTAGGGTGCGATTTATAATCCTCGAAATACTATATCTCGGTATTTTGACGAATAGCTCACGGGCCTTAGCCAAGTGAGCCATCGTTTCAGACTACTCTGGTTGGGATGAGGACTCGTCCTGTAGGAACCTGCGGACTATGCGGCAGGTGTTAAGAATTGCGGCCTTTTGCATCGTGATTTATGTGTTCTCTGGTAAATTAATGGTCTTTAAGTAGGTGTTTAGGGACGACGCCTATTACTATTATTATAGTTTCATGAGCCTGAGCATACATAGCATATATTTTAGTTTTAGTTTTAGCTAGATAATAGTAGTTAGATTTATGTAAATATTTGTACTTAATTTGTATAAACCGTTCGAGTAGTTTCAATCTTTGTTTTATGATTTTCGTTTGCGTGGACAGTTTCTTTAGCTGTTTATTTTAGGTTGGCTCGGTGGAACAGTGGTTAGTGACTCAGGTACACTACCTACGATTCAAAGAGTCGTGGGTTCGATTTCCACCCGGGACAAATATTTGTGTGACGAACATCGGATCAAGTTCCGTGTCTGGGTGTGTTATTAAATATATTTAAACATCCACTGTTTATTGATATCCGTAACACAAGTGCTTAAGCTACTTACCACAGGATCAGATCAATGTAGCTGATGTTATGTAATATTTATTTATTGATTTATTATTATTTTTTGGAAATTGTAAGATTAAAAAAGTTACGGTGTTACTTACAATCTTTCTTTAACTTATTTCCGGCCAGCCATACACACGGTAGCTAATGGGATGCTATTACTCACAAAACTCATACCATTTAGGGTACACGAGACTTGAATGTCAGATTAACATAATAAATGTGTTCCAATTTCATAGGGTTATTTTAATATGTTGAGGTGAAGGTAGGCTGGAGACATAGAATGGTGGAGATATTTACATGTAATTAATAATTTCCTCTTTATCAGGCCTAAGTACGCATAGGGCTATGAATAGTAAGTGAAACTATCTCCATATGTAATAACATTAATTAATCTCGTGCTTGCAACATTAATTATGTTTGTATGCATGGGGTCTGGAGTTTGTTGGGAGAACTTTTTTAAGACAACTTTGTATGTTCTGCCATATTGCTAAAATTTTGTAGTTATATATTAGATTGTCCCTTATTAAATTTTCTGTTTTATCTAAGGTTAGTTAATAAAACTATTTCTTTTTTCAAATATAATAATACACCTTCATAGTATTTCTCTTACATATAGGGATAAGTCGGCACGGTTTACAATAATCGAAAATTAATCTAATTCCGCATACGAATAAGCTATGATATTGAGAGAAAATAAGGGGGTATGCATTATTGGATTTGAAAACAAAATTAGTTTTTGTTAAGTACTAGAATCTTAGATACAACAGGAAATTTTCAGATCATACGGGGGTGTCCCTTAATACATACATAATTCTGCTTGACGTCGTAGTGGATGACATGCGTGCCAGCAAACTCTCCGTAAAGGATGCCGAAGACCGTGCGAAGTGGAGAAATAGGAGTAGGAAAGCGGACCCCGGGCTCCGCAAGGATGCAACCGGGAAAACGCGTAGATGATGATAATGATGATTAGATGAATATATGTGATATTCCCACACAGGGTCATACGACCTCTTCAAACTAAGCCGAGCTTGTATGGGCGTCAGAGACTGATATACATACATAGATTTTTTAAAATACATACTTAAATTAATAATCACACCTAGACACGGAAACACCAATGTTCAACACACAAATATTTGTACCGAGTGGGAATCGAACCCACGACTTTTGAAACCGCCAGCTAGAGTCACTTACCATCCTAAAATGTAACCTATGAAATTGAAAAATTTATAGATACATATTATATTTTGTGGGCTCAACTTTGTTTTGTCCTTTGTGAAAATCCTTTCTCGTTTCTAATGTTATCAATGCGAAAGTATCTCATTTATCGGTTTGTTGCACTTTAACGCCAAAACTATCGAACTTATTTAAATGGGTTTTGGTCTCAAGACTGAGAATGAATACATTATACATACATACATACATACAATCACGCCTTTTTCCCAGAGGGGTAGGCAGAGATCACTTCCAGTGATCCACTTTTCACCTCTGTGGGAAACGTGACGTGACGGGTTGTGGACCACGTCGCCGCCATTCTGCCTTGTGCATTGTTTCAACAAGGACATTGCGTTCCCACGAGTAGCAAGGATATATGACGGGGGAAGGAAAAGGGAACATTCCGTCGTGGCAAAGGCAATTTTCCGTCGTGATTAACATAAAAGCTCACACGAATTTTGCCCGACCCCGGAATCGAACCGGGCACCTCTCGGTGCTAACGCAGCACTTGCTACCAAAAACCCAACGAGGCGGTCGATTTATATATATGTCACCGGACTTAAGCATTGCCACTGCTAGCGTCAACCAATCAGAGAGCTGTGTGTTATTTTCCGTTTCATAAGAAGCGTAAAATTAAACACTCTTCTGTGATTGGCCGAACCGCTGAAGCAGAATCTTACGAATGAATATCCGTAATGGTTATGCGTAAAATAATACATTTTATCTCTCGTGTAGAATCCTACGAAAGTTTATAATTTTCCTAGGAAAGTTATAAATTTACGGTTCTTGTTATTTTCCGGTGACATATATAAACAAATAATAAAAGAGTCATTCATTCGTCACCTGTCGCCCTCACAGCTATTTCCGTAATATCCGCTCGTTTTGGTTCGTTTCATTTCCTTTGCTATTTGTTTGTTTGCGTTTCTTTCGTCGACATGTTCGACACGTGTCATCGCTCTGGTTGAATCTGGGTAAGACCAAAATAGAAGGGTTAGAACAACTACAAATAAATACAATTATTGTACTTTTGGATTTGATGGTATGTGTGTGTATGTCATTTGTGATTTAGGTCATTTGACAAAATACCTACAATCAAATTCTTCTTCTTATCGTATGGTTGATGAACAACCTGGTGGCAGAGTTTTTAAACCGCCTGTAGGCCTCTGACATGGCTTCACGCACCGTTGAAAAATTTCTCAGGTGTGCAGGTTTCCTCGCGATGTTTTCCTTCAACGTTAAAGCGTCGAATGATGGTACATATGAATTTCAAATTTGAAAAACACATTGGTATCTGGCGGGGTTTTAACTGGCGACCTCTCGCATGACAAGCAACGACCTTAACCACTCGGCCATCGACGATTTTTTACAACAATCGACAATCAAATTAAGGTATTTCCAATCCTAATATATTGCTGTCTCACTAAAATACGGGTCAATCGGCCGCCATGGCCGACACCTTATTTTATGGAGATGGAAAATATGAAAAAAAAAAAATGCAGTTAGGTTAAGTTAGGCTATATTATGACTTTAGGCATCGGCAAATTTATACGGCGGAAGCTAGTAAAAGTACCTTGGAAACGACTAAGATCTACTTTTCTCTATTTGCTTTGAACTCCTAGTAGGTAGTAGCCCTAAATCTGGACTTCTTAAGGCTGATGATAATATAAAAACACTTATCCTTTTGAGATAAAACTAATTTTACGGATTAAACACGCGTGTATTGTTAGTCTTGCCCGTGACCACGAGCGCTATAAAGAGCTCGAAACGTCAGGTCTCTAAATAATATGTTTAGAAACAATACACGCGAGTCTAATCCGTAAAATTATTTTATTTCAAATGTTTAGTATTTACGCAAATAGACAATACTTATTCTTTTTTTTTTATTATTTCATTGTAAAATTGCTTGCGATACCTAACTGCGAATAGGCGATTTACTTTAACTTAACTTCTTCACCCTTCATTTGAGCTAGTACTCTATGGAGCGAAAGCAAATATCATTAGGCGGCTTCAATTGATTCACCTTTGCTTGGTAAACTCTGAGGCAAAGTGCGCGAGTTCCTACTAATGCAATCACTTCGTATTTCTTGCTTCAGATCCGAGGAAATGATTAGGCAAACAAATCCAGGGGTCGTAAGAGTTGTTTTCCAGATGAATTAGGTAAGTAAATACACGGTTCATTACAAAAGCACCGCCTGATTTGTATCTTGATCAATGTTAATAGAGTTTTTAGTGCTTTGAAGGTTGAATGTGTCTGGGATATTTACCATGTTGTTTTATTTTAATGAGCCGGAAATATACCGGACATAGGTATTCAGTTTTCGAAAGTGTGTAACCATCCACTTTAAAATTTTGTTTGCTTTGAAGGATTCTTATAAATTTACCCCAGTGGCCCTAAACGATACAAAAAACTACAATAAGGTAAAACACGATTATTAAGTTGATCTTATTTAGATTCCTGATATATCTCTTTAAGGTATAAAGCCCTAAAAATATAAGTCAGGCATCAGACAGGCAGTATGAGTAAATATGAATCAATAAATGGATGTCAGAAAGTAAGGGCGTTTCTATCAAGGATGATTAAAGTACGAAAAAATTCTACTTAAAGAATCGATGTTACAAACAAAATCACGTAGATTTTATTTATTACTTACAATTTGGTGGTTCACAAATGTATGTATGAGTTGGAATGCCACGCCACAGACTAAAATAAACCAAGTATTATGACTTAAGTAAATTGTTTGATTATCTGTATTCATTTAAAACATAAGAAACGTCAACTTATATTTTTGAAAAGATTAAAAACACTTGGTATAATTTTGTTTAGTTTGATCTATCTCGAATTTAATTATCCTCATAATCATTAAAAATAACTTGACTGGTATCTAAATCTAACGAGTGTACTGCTTATTTCTAAGTAAGGCTGCTTCATAACATTTCCGATTGAACATCCGCGGACTGCCGCGGACCGGTATAGCTAATTGCATAGCATCGTCCGATTTCGGAGCAGCTCGTCTCGATTCGTGCGAGTTTCGTAGAGTCGTACAATACGTCTAACCGCATGCACACAAGCACCGTGCCGAAGTCTACCGAACTGAAACGACGTTAGACGATTGTGAGGTTTTTTTCGTTACGGAATTTCTTGGTTCGGTCGCCGCGCTCAAAGCCCGCGATAAAAGCTATGCAATAGCTTAAAACTATATATTATGGGTTTACACGCGATAAACCTACTGTCTGACGTTTCCATTGGATTGCACAAGTCATGGTCACAAGTGAACGCAAAAACCTGGAAGATGCCAGTCGAAACGTCGGGCAGTAAGTACATATGTTTTTTTTACTCTTTTTTTATTGCTTGAGACCCATAATATGTATTTTTTATTATAATGGAACGCAAAAGTCTAAGATCGTACGCTTTAAAACCTTCTCCAGTTCAAAAGTAGGTATACTGCAACACCTTGTACTGTAAACGTAAGCTTTAATATAACATGAGCCGTTTGTACCCGGGATAAAATAGTGTTATCCGGAAAATTGCGTCCGCCGCGTCTGTTCGTTTGTAATTTTTATTCGCAAAGTGGGAAAACATCGTGCATGATTTATCCCTGTCGGGCATATGTCGCGATTGGGATTAATGGCCTGCATGTCATCGAGGAATTCGATTAAGGATTAGTAATTAACAGTGATGGGATTTTCAGATATTTCCTTTGAACTTTTGCATGCGATTTGAAATGAATGTGGTAGATTCATTACATAGTGTATAACAAAGTCGCTTTTTATGTCCCTATTTCCTAATCTTTAAAACTACGCAACGGATTTTGATGTGGTTTTTTGAATAGATTGAGGATTTTTTTATGAAAATACTTCCAAAGCAAAGCGAGGGCTGGTTACTAGTTGAGTATAAAAGTGACCTAAATCGTCGTTAACAATCGGAAAATCCGTGCTCTTTGTGTCTTTATATGTTAATTTAAACACAAAATCTCTGTCTATGTTATTTTATTAGCCGACCAGTACCTAAATACAATAGGAGACGCCTACAGAACTTTTATGGTTGTTATTACCACCAAAAGGATCAAATCACAAATTTTTCCATGGTTCTTTTGCTTGTATTACTCGTACTCCTATTCTAATAGAAGGCTATTGCATCTATCTATAGTCACTGGAAATAGCTTTACACTTTTTCCCGATCATCAGTGAATCTAGACTCCAGTATCTATACTAATATTATAAAGCTGAAGAGTTTGTTTGTTTGTTTGAACGCGCTAATCTCAGGAACTACTGGTCCGATTTAAAAAAAATATTTTTGCGTTGTATAGACCATTTATCGAGGAAGGCTTTAGGCTATATAACATCACGCTGCGACCAATAGGAGCAAACATACAATGGAAAATGTGTAAAAAACGGGGGAAACGCGAACGAAGTCGCTGGCACAGCTAGTAATCTATAAAACCTGTAATAAAGAACAAGGAACTGGACCGGTGGAAAGTTAGTTATTTAAGTATATTTGTGTATCGACTGTTGATTCAGATATCTGTAATACAAGTGCTTAAGCTACTTACCACGGGATCGGATCAATGTATGTGATGTTGTGTAACATTTAAGGAAACGTGAAGCGAATTCCGCACATTTTTAACTTGTTACTCCAATATTTGAATAACAGCCTACTGTCATACGTGACGGCAGTATACCTTCGTAAACATAAAAAGCTCTCCCTTTGAAAAAAAGCAGCACATTTTTCTTTTCAAAGTACACTGTCAGTTCACCGCGCTGTTTACAATTTGTATTCCCCATTGAGACAGATCTTGGGTGATAAATTTGCCTGCGGTGAACCAGCGGTGAATTACTATCAACTATCACTTTGGGTAATTTATAGCAGTTATCAACTGTTCTGTTTTAACTCTATCAAAGATTTGCTACGAACTAAGTTTAGGTGCTCTTCTTCGAATTTTAAAGTAATTGAATTATCTGACGACAAACTTGAATAGTCATTTGCAAAGTGTCTATTTAACTTCAATTAATTATTCAAGTAGAGTAACTTGTTTGAGTGTTACTTGCTTGAAACAGTTTCTTGCATATAGTGAATTTTATGAATATGCCAATAAAGAATAGACTGTTGATGCACGTGTACAGTGGGGATATTCGGATACTTTGTTTAAATACGCACCTAATAAATGTCCTAAAAGAAGTGCCCCGAGCAAATCTCATAACTTGAAGCACTTGTGGGTTTAATTTTCGTGACAAATCACGTAAGTACTTACTTACAAGTATCTATTAGTATTTACATTGACGCATAGACGCATTGACGATTATAAATCCCGCCCCGAAGGTTGAGCCTTAGCACAGTATACACCGTGAAATTTGAGTGGTTGTTTCCCCGTGGCAGAACGATTTGCCTGTAGTAAAACTATTGAATCATGCAAATATTTTTTTGAAAAAAAAAAATTTTTTTTCGAATTTTTAAAATAATTATTTTCCAACTCGAAAACGAGTGAAGCTACCGTTGGTTTTTAAGATGTGACGTATTCAGTTACTGCTTGCCGCATGAAATCGATGCTTAAAGCTAAAGAAGCTCTACGCCCTAAGTAATAAAGTTGTTCGAACGTACTTTAAAGTTTCGATTATACCTTTCGTAAAACCGGTATTTATTGATTTTAATAAAAAAAAACTGCACAGATCTATTGTGCTACTAGGGTAGAATCATTTTGCTGCGGGAAAACAACCACTCAAATTTCACGGTGTATTGTACTGACTGAGAAAATCTATTCTTAACTCTTCTACCCTAATTTTCCAGTAGCGGCGAATCTCATATCTTGATCAGGAAAAACTTGAAAGATAACGCTTAAGTGTTTTGCTCGTCGCTTTCCTTCCTATGGGGGCCCCCATAGGAGCCTTCCTTACTTTCCGAATCGAATGACACGCGTTTGTCAAACGAACAATAACTCGGGCCAGGGGAAATGCGTGAAGTTGTCAAACTCCCCTCGTGCGTCGGAACATGCCGTGACATGTCGATAACAAGGTTGTTTGTTGTTTCGTTACGCGTACCGAAATAAAGTTCCCGTCAAACGGAGAAAGTCAACTTTGCAATATCGCCGTTATCACGCTGCATTAGAGCAAGTACTTATAAAGAAGTTCAATTAAACAAGGAGGCAAGGAGTTTGAGTTGATAGTGTAGAGAAAAGAAGGGAACAGTACATAGACCTTGCGAGAAAATCTTTATACCCATGGAATATTTATTGCTCGCTAGAGTCGCTTGAAAAGAGAGAGAGACTTGCATTAAACGTTTGTGTCTGCTGTATTAGCCTCTCTGGCTACTATTTAAAGGCCAGCCTCTCGCAGAGGTGGCCCTTAATATCCAAATCTTTGTTGTATGTGAACGTCCCGAGAGTTCACAATATAACTTAATTAGTTAAGTTATATAATATTGTGAACTGTGTATCAATAAATACATTGGGTATATGCGGAAACATAAAACTTTGACTGTCTTGGTGAAACAGTGTTTTGTTACTCTGTGTCTAAGTGTGATTATGTATTAACTATGTATATATATCAGTCTCTTACACCCATATTTCACACACAACCAGCAGTGTGTGTGAAAAATCCTAAATATTTATATTTATAACAGACTTTTCATTAATAGCGCGGTTATCGAGTAGTCTTGAGTTTTCCTTTTTGCTCTGCCGCTGTCCCACTGATGCAATTTGGTGTGGAAAAGTGGAACCAGGGGGCTTGGACAAAGTAACAATATCGAAACGATAACGAAGTTCGAAAAGAACAAAATGTATGGGATTGACCCGGTGATTTATCGCGTCAAATGTCAATCTCATACATTTTGTTCTTTTCGAACTTCGTTTTCGTTTCGATATTGTTACTTTGTCTACGGGGCCAGTCTCTGTTAGGCATTCGGCCTGTTTAAGTCTTCGACCAGACTCAAACAACATTCCCAACTGATCAACAAGTCCCGAAACAACGTCGAAACACTCTGGAAGCGAAAGCCAACCAGTCGCAGTAAATCCATCGCATTTCGGTGCAATAAATCTTCTTTGCCATGGTAGAGCCTAGTCAAACACCATAAATAATAAGGGTGCAACTATACAGACTGGGGTAGCGGACTGACAAAGTGAGTACCTGAATTTGCATATCGTGGACAACACCCTTAAGGATAAGATTATAACAAGGATGTTATGATTTATTGCTTTAATTTACGTAAGGTAAACTAGCTTTCCAATCGTGCGAAGTAATTTATCGCAACAAACATTACCCCCTTATAGCGATGTCGGTTAAAATTGCTTATGTTTTTCCTAGTTTATGGTTAGACTGTCTGAATGCCAAATTTCTTTGAGTCAGTACCGTAGTATCGGCGTAAAAGCGCAATGGACAGGTAGGGTTACTTTCGTATTTTTATAAAATTAGTAAGAATGGGTCTTACAAAAAACCAGCGTAAGTTTTAAACTAGCACAAGCTTTTTCCTGTAGGTAAAGATTTTCGGAGATTTATTTTAAATAAATTTGACACTGACTTTATTATCTATCTATCTATCTATACTATAATAAAAACGTAGAGGTAAAAATTCTTGTACTTTTTTGAAAAACGCAAAAAAAACGAGTCAGGGATATGTTTTGAGAGCAGTAGAACACATCCCCATACTTAAAATTTTTTTTTTTTCTCTGTCTGTTTGTTTGTTTGTTTCGACTGACCGCCTAAACGGCTGAACCAATTTAAATGAAAGTTTGCACGAGGGTAACTTAAATTCCGGAAAAATACATAGGATACTTGAAATTACTGACAGTTAACTGGTTCCCGTGGGATATTAAAAAAACCCAAATATTTGACTGATCTCTGAAACTGTTACACCGATTAAAAATGAAATTTTGCATGGTGGTACCTTACATCCCCGGTCAAGATCTTAAATACTTTTAGTCACAGAAATTCCTGTAGGATCGTTAAAAATCTAACTATATTAGATCACGTACAAAAATAGTAAAAGTATATCGACCAAAATCAACCTTCTGACTAGGACTATACGGACTACTTTATTAAGATAAACGTCATAGTAGGGGAGGTAAATAGCTGGATTTGCACTTACTTAAACGACATGGAATCTGAATCGAAAGTGCATGTTAAATAATCCCTAAAAAAATTGTAACGATTTGGATATGGCATAAAGTCATAATTAATGTTTGTGGCTGTTGAAAAACACAAAATCATAATCTTGAGATACTTTAGCGCGTTATAATTTTATGCAGGAGGT
This sequence comes from Maruca vitrata, assembly GCA_039566165.1. Classification (NCBI taxonomy): domain Eukaryota; kingdom Metazoa; phylum Arthropoda; class Insecta; order Lepidoptera; family Crambidae; genus Maruca; species Maruca vitrata. Next base: position 10,864,395 of record CM076930.1, read on the forward strand.
TCAAGTTGATATCAAAGTCCTCCTGTACAATAATCTGTAATTTTTTTTCCTTAACATGTATTATCTTACTGCTGGGCAAAGGTCTCCTTCAAACCGATCTATTGCTCTCATCCAAGCCTAGGACTTGCCAGTTCTTTGATACATGGACCAGATCTTCATACCATACTTTTCTTGGCGAAAATCGTCTTCAGGCACGCGAATTCTGGTCCATCTATTGTTCTTTATCCTGCAGACATTCCGCGCCCATTGCCACATTAGTTTTGACCAAAAACAACAGCAGTACGGGAGTGGATGGTGGTATATTTTATTTTATCTTTTTACCTAATATCTATGATACTCCGCTCTATAGCGCTTTGAAAAACCTTGAGTTTGGTTTTCTGATTTTCGGTGAAGGACCAAGATTCTGCCCCATATGTTAGGATAGGCAGTATGAAAATGTCGAAGAGTTTGCGGTTCAGTGATATAAGAAGGTCACCCTTGATATACCCATTCATAGACCAGAAGCTTTTCCAGGCGTTGTCTGCTCCACGGAGTATTCCTTTGTCCTGCCTGTATTCGAAGGAGACTGCCTAGCCCAAGTTGATACTCCTCTACATATTGCTTTACCTGCCTGTTGACTGCTATCCAATCATTGGTGCTGTTGGCCGCGACCTTGGTTTTGGGTTTATTCATCGTCAGTCTAACCTCAAAGCTTTCTGCGCTTAGTTGTTCGAGAATCAACTCAAGTTCTGTCGAGGTATACTTATTTGGGATGAGGAAAATGTCATCTGCTAGGCGAAAGTTTGTGAGTCATCTATCCCATAAACCAATTTCTTTTGTTGCCTATAATATCATAGTGACCTGAAGACTTCTTGAAGCGTGCTACTGAAAAGCTTTGGTCATAGGGAGTCACCCTGTTTAACAATTTTTTTTTGTATTTTGAATGTCAGGCGTTCAGTGTGCAGTTTGATATCGGCTGTGCTTTGTTGGTAAATGATTTGGAGAAGTTTTATGTATGTGGTTTCGACGTTTTGCTGAAGAAGAGAAAGCTAATTGGGTTGATGTGGGAGACCAGGTAGAAAAGTTTATGAAATTCGCTACATTTCTCTTTTATCTGATTTTCGGTATGGAGGTGGTCAGTTGTCCAATATTTGCTTACTGGCTTGCATTGTTTGTTTGATTTTTTTTTATTGGTAGGCTGTTTGGTATTATCTGAATGTTCAAATAGAGGGATATCGCTATTCTAAGCATATAAAGGGGAATTTATAAGCATTCACGTAAAATTGTTGAATATTATAAAATTCCATTAAAAAATCTTACAAGACAGAGTCTGTGTCTGATCAAGACTGCAAAACCCCCGTTGGGCTCCCCAACTATCACGTTTTTAGCTGGCAAGTCATGTCAAATATTGTCAGATTTGATATGAGTGTTTAGTTCTTCGTTAGTTCAAGAGATGTCACTGTGCTCTATTACTTCGCAATATTGCTTCAAATACTAAAGGTAGGTAATTAAAAGTTTCCATTTCATTAAACTTACGATGATGAAACAATGAGATAATAACGATAAAAGTTATTATCTCATTGTTTCATTACGAATACAATACAATCAACAAAAGTGGCACATAACAAACTAGCAAAGCAAATACTAATATAATTCGTCACATGGCGACACACGTCCTTTATAGATACCTTAAGGCAGTGGATCGGTAGTTTGTATTTTTTACCTTTTGAAGTCATCCTGATTATCAGTTTTGTGTACTATTTACATAGGTACAGTACGCTGTTTGCAACTATTGAAACCTGTTTCTGTCAAATCAAATACATTTTAACGTGGTTTTATAGTTCTAAAATGTGAAAAATAATTTTGTGAGTCCTAGCTACCACTCTCCTCATTTGGCTAGAGCATTGCTTAGACAAAAAAAAAATTGGGCGAGTGAATCCTCTTTTAGTTGGCCGATTTGTAATGAAAAATTTTGTATGTTGTTTATCACCTATTAATCAGTAAACAATTTTAGGTTCTTTCCTGGGTATTAATCTAATCAATATCTAAGTTTAATTATATTTTATTTTCTAATAGTTTTTATAATTTATGTGGCTTTATTTATTTCACCTGTAATTACTTTAAAAAATGCTTCCTAAAATCAAAATGCTGGCGAAAGTTACGATTCCACGCAGACGAAGTTGCGGGCACAGCTAGTCAGCACATAAAACTATAATGGCACAAAATAACATACCTTATTCGAATAACGATTACACAGCACAGTTATATAAAGGTCTGTATATATTTATCCAGATCACGCAACAGTGCTCTCGCTTAGTTATTTCCGCTTAGAAGAAATGCCATTCAAAAGAACTATGAAGCGAATACTTATATCTCGATTATTTACCAACATTTGTTACGAGTTTGACTATTCATTCGGAATGAACGGAGTTCCGCGAATATGTTTTGCGATTCTTGACCAAATAGGAATTCGATGGGCAGTTAATGCTTTTATCTTGGACTGCTAAAATGTTTTTCGTATCATTTCAAATGTTTTAGGGTCACGATATCTCTTTGGAAAGCGCTGGGAGATCTGTATCAGAATTAGTGGGTTCAAAACCGAGCATGTTTTTTACTGATGTGTTTTTACTTAAGTGTAGATTAAGTTAAGAAATTAGTCAACCCAAAGGAAGTTGGCAGATGTACGCCCGTACTTCGGACAGCAGGGTGAAGTACAAGTTTTGTGCAAGCACCCTGCATCTAATCTCTCTTCTTGTTGTCTCTATTTGTCGGTTTTCTGTCTCACCGAACTATGAAAGTAAGGGAACAGAGGGAGCACTTGTTTTCGCGCACACTTGTGTAGTGTAACCTGTTAAGTTGGCTGATCTCCATTGTGATACGGCCACACAGGCACACACCATGACCATAATCGGTTAGACACCTTTTTTTTCTTACCCTGTTGCGTTGCGCACCTTCACCCTGAGAGGAGGTTCTCTCCGGGTGGTGTGTCGGACTCTCCAGCAACTGGCGAAGAGATGATAAATGCCAGCCGCGACTCCTGGACGGACTGCAATGCCCAGGAGGTATACCAACCAAAACACCGGGGCGTACCTCATCGCCTGTTAGCGGTGTCGTGGTACCCGGCATAGCCTTCACTCACAATACCGCCGATCGGTCTGACATCTAACTGTAGGATAATTAAGAAATGGATTTGATTCAGGTCCAGATTCTTTCGAATCTCGCTCCTACCGGCACAGCGTCACAGCCGCTTTTCAAAGCCGTAAAAGCCTTTATACGCTAGTGATCCCATAGCAGTAAAGTTCGACGTAAATTTTGAATGACCCATAACTGAGTCGTAAGACATATTTACGAGTCGACTTCTATTAGTGAAAGAGGTTCTACAATGTCCGAGACTTGCTTTAAAATGGAGCAATATTGTTAAATTTATTATAGCTACTTAAAGTGATTAATAAAAACATCGGTCAACACCTGGGTAGCTCAGTAGTTAAAGCGTCCGACGCGATATTGGAAGACCGGTAATTCAAGTCCCTGTTCAGTCGGGGTCATGAATGCGATTTTTTTTAAATTTTGATTAACATCTGTCAAGTGTGAATCGGATTCGCTCACGGAGGGTTCTATACCGTTAACTAGGCATCAAGCAAAAAAGGGTAAAACAATCGCTTTTGTTGTGAGGGAGCCCTCGTTAAATATGACAGACAGACGGACGGATGGTCGGAACGAAACACATAAAGAACACACAAGTCTTATTAATAGGGTCCCGTTTTTACCCCTTTGGTACGGATCCCTAAAAATATATTATTTTATTTTGTGTTTTGTTTTAATGCTTTCATCATTAGTCCATATACGTCCCCACTGCTGAGGCACGGGCCTACCCTAAACTAGGAGGGTCAGGCTTTAGTCAACCACGCTGGCCAAGTGCAGGTTGGTCGACTACACAATCTTTGAATTTGTTCATACGTGTGCAGACTATGGAGGTTTCCTCACGATGTTTCTACGAATAAATTTTAGTGCTTAATCGAGCTTTAATGTAAACTTGGTAAATGCACTTTCATGCGCGCATAGAAGGGAATGGAAAAATATTATTAATATTGTAAGATTTTCTGTTTGTATAATAAATGTGAATAAAATTGTAAACTAAAGCTTACTTACTTCATAGTACTTTCAGTCAATCAATCTCTAAATACATATATGTGTCTTTGCACGATACAGAGGGTTACTGCATGTTTTATCACTCACGGTCCTGACACTCCCCAACCAAAGAGTGATTGTGATCCTCATTGTTTATGGATTCCCACTCCAATTACAGATACATTGTGTGAACCTTTCAGACGAACACATTAAAAGCACGGAAGGGGAGCCCTTTCAAAAGAGACGAGGTATTTCATAAAACAATAAAGACAGTAATGGGGAAAACAATACTTTAAAAATACAATTTGAGAGTTTGTGTAAGAGCAGTCTTGATCCAATTTTTAAATGTAAACAAACAGTCTGTGCACACCCTCATGTCAAAGATTAATTATGTAAGTATGAATTTATAAATATCTTTGTTCGTGTATCTTTGTTTTGGCTGGCTCGGTGGAACAGTGGTTAGTGACCCTGGCTGGCGGTTCCAAGAGTCGTGGGTTCGATTCCCACTCGTGACAAATATTTGTGTGATGTACATCGGTGTTTGTTCCGTGTCTGGGTGTGAATATGTATTTTTAAATATATGTATGTATATCAGTCTCTGACGCCCATCGTACAAGTTCTGCTTAGTTTGAGGACATAAAGTATAACATTATATTTAACTTTTTCAATAGTCTGTATAATCATGTAATGCTTACAATGAAACAAGTTTTTTAAATGCGCTTATATACAGCTTAGTAAAAGATTTATTCAATGTAATGAGATATTATTTTAAAATGTATGTTTGCAAGTGTTTTAAGTTTATTTTCAAATATACTACAAGCACAATATACAATATTGGGCTTCAAATGGATGGATGGCGTTAACCATGTCATAAGTCAATGGGTTTTCTTTTTTATTAACAGTTTAGACAGGCATTGTAATGTTTTTCAGCGTTCCAATAAAGGCATTTCGCCTGTGCCTCAAAGAGATCATTTCGGCTTACTTAATACTTTGGAAATTTACGAGGCAAACAAAATTACCTTTGTTTATCATGTTATACGTGCCATTAGAATTTGGTTACAAAATGATATCTTTTCGGGTGGGACTGCCATTATGTTATATAATATATATTATTATTTTATACCTGCTGTTTTTTTATATGTGCTGTTTTTTATTCTTATTTTCTATTCCCACCAACCAGATTTATAAATAGATATAAATATCTAATATTAGCACACGATAAGAGCTTGTGTTACCAATATGACAAACAACAGTGGATTACACAAATAAATAAAGACAAATAAAGTACCCAGAGACGGGACAAAAACCTATGTTCGCCCCATAAATAATTCTTCACAACATTACATATATCGATCTGAACCCGTGGTAAGAAACTTAAGCACTTGTGTTACGGATATCAGAAACGACAGTGGATGCACAAATAAACTTAAACATATAAATGACACACCCAGATACGGAACAAATAGTGATGTTCATCACACTAATTAATACTTGTCCTGAGTAGGTATCGAACCCACGAACCCCTTGGAGCCATACCCAGGGTCTCTAAACACTGTTCCACCGAGCCAGTCGAATAGTTATAAATTGAGACTATCAAATTCGCCGTCGACTTAGCCGAATACATTATTACTAGCTTGCTAGCTTATTACTAACTTGACATAATAGCACTTGCTATTGCCTACTGCCTACACGCGGCAGATCACCCATGCACTGGACTGATCAAGTGAAATCCGCCGTAGGAAACCGCGTGTCAGACTGCGCCAGGCAGTCTGCAAACAGAGCAAGATGGCGGGAGATCGTGAAGAAAGCTGTGTCCGCCCCTAATACTATAGTCTTTTTCAGCTAAGATGATCCCTGTGACACTTCATTGTGTTCTGAATCACGCATTTTACGTTTGACAAACGAAATTAATTTTATTGCACACTTTTTTCATTTTAATGCGGCGTCATTAGTAAAAATATTAAAATAAATCATTTTAAGCTTTTAAAAGGGAAACAGTATCGTTTAGTTTAATTTAATGTTATAGAAAATATAAAAAAGTACCTATGCAGTATACGTAGAATGGAACTTACTACATTCCATTCTACGTATAAAACTGCATAGGTATTTTTTTTAAATGTTCTATTACATTAAATTAAACTAAACGATACTGTTTGTCAATTAAAAGTATAAAAATATCTATATTAATAATTTTCCTAATGCCGCCGCAACAAAATGAAAAAAGTGTGCAATAAAATAATTTTCGTTTCGTAAAATGCGTGATTCAGAACACAATGAAGTGTCACAGGGATCATCTTAGGTGAAAAATACTATAATATTATGGGCGCCTCGACGTGACCACGACCGCTCTGTCAAGTGCGAAGTGACAGAGAAGAGATTGCCTACTGGCCTACTAACCAGAAGTTTAGTAAAAGCTCTTGCCATATAAACAAAAACAGATTTGCGTTGCGCCTTGACGGGTGGGTGCACAGGGAGATGAAAACGATTCACAAAATACCTACTTGCAAAGCACAAACCTTCTTTGTGAATATTAGATAAGCTTTTTTTATTTCTTAACATGTGCAAAGGCATTTCTCATAATTATTCATAAATAATACAGCAGATAAGGAAAATTTTACAGAAAGTAAATAGAAATGTTCTGCGTTTGCAAAATTCAACCAATGTCAATATGTTGTCCACCACCATACAATTGTAATTGTAACATTTTGCTTCAAGCTTTTAATGAGATTTTCTACGGTGCGTGATTTTGTTAACGGTCCTAAACAAATAAAACAGGGCCCGTAACATTTGTGTTCTGTGTCACTATTAGTTTTAACTATGTAAGGAAAGATTAGTAGAATAATCATTCTATATTTTTGGAAGTAAGTAGTAGTAGTAGTTATCATAATAAGTACGGTTACTTTGTACCATCGATAACTGCCCAATCAAAACATAGCTATACAAGTATGATTCCTAAGAGGCTTATGTATATTATCAATGTATATCTACTCCAAATGCAATACGATTCAGTCATCAATAAATAAGGGGATCGACCGATTTCGGCCATGGCGGCCAATCTCATTGAGATCAGCCAAGTGACCAGGACATTTTATAGTGCTGAAGTTTGCTCGCAAACACTAATAGACTTTTTGTTATTTTACTCTCATAGTTCGGTGACATGGCAGTCCGACATGAACGATGAGAGATCGGGCGAAGGATCACCGGCTTAACGTGCTTTCCGAGGCACGAGCGTTTAACGTACGCCGAGTAATTTCTTTTCACAAAAACCAGACTTTCTGAGTCGTTATCGTTAGACTTATGGTTGCAACAAATATTACAGAAAACCTACAATAACAATAATTGTTGTTCAGCAAAATTCAGCTCTACCGACGAATCTTAAATGGAGATCGGCCAAATGCGCAGGATATATTATTATAGTGACAAGTGGACGCGCACGAATTTTTTTTTATTTTTGTGACTTTTACGCGGCGTATACCACCAATTGACTAACAAGGCAGTCAAAAAGCGCTCACTAAACATACAAACTACTAAAACAAGTTGGCTACGTTATTTGATAAAGCTACAAATGGATCCAACAATAGGGAAGGTGACAGTATTTTATTTTGCATGTGATCTCACATTTACCAGGCAGAATTATGATTTGTGAAGGTGTGTCAATTTGTTTTTGGTAAATTGAGACGACAAAGACGTTAAAAGTTGGGTGGGCGAGTCCATTATAAAATCTTAAAAATAACTAAAACAAACAATATTGACTGGCTCGGTGGAACAGTGGTTAGTAACCCTGGCTGGCGGTTCCAAGAGTCGTGGGTTCGATTCCCACTCGGGACAAATATTTGTGTGATGAACATCGGTGTTTGTTCCATGTCTGGGTGTGATTATGTATTTAAGTATGTATTTAAAAATATATATGTATGTATATCAGTCTCTGACGCCCATAGTACAAGCTCTGCTTAGTTTGGGGTCAGATGACCGTGTGTGGAAATGTCCCAGATATTTATTTATTTTAATAATATGTTTCAAATTACAGAATTAGTAACAACTTTTGCTATGAGACCATTTTCATCAACGCAATATTTGTTATACTTGCTGAACAAATTTCTGACGCGTTGCATACAAATAACACAAGAGTGAAGAAAACGTCACTTTTATGGAACTTTTTGTATGGAGCGTTTGTACGATGTGCTATTGAAACAGCAATCTGCGAGTTTCGAAGTTATGACATTCTTTTAATATTTTTTAATATTGTGTTGCTCTCACAGCTATATCAAAATAAAAAAGGTTCACCATCCCTATTTGTTTGAGCCTTTCAAACAGCACTCCAAAACAAAACAAAAACGTCCTACCAAACTGTTTTGCCACTGCCAGGGGCGTAGCCAGTGGGTAAACTAAAGGCCCTAGGCGCCATCAACGAATAGTCATACGAGAGTTGGATTTTAAAAGCGCTGATGGCCGAGTGGTTACGGTCGTTGCTTGTCATGCAAAAGGTCGCCAGGTCAAACCTACGAATTTGTTATGTACTTGTTTATTTTTAGTTGCGGTTTTTAACCTAACCTAACCTAACCCATCTACTAGGTTTGTAGATTAGATTAGGTTTGTAATGTCACCTTAGCCACCTACTAGGTTTGACAAGGGCCGCCGTCTTGACACAAATAAAGCGCTTAGGCGCTTATAGCGCCTCTACCGGAAGTCAATGAAACAATTCCACGATATGATCGAATGATTTCTTATCATAGATTTGGCCTGGGCATGTGCTCATACCATATCATCAGGTCATGATATGGTATTTATTATTTATATTCATTTATCATTCGATTTATATCATTTTGTATTGCCGCTATAATAAAAAAAAGAGGTGTGGCACTCGGAGACTGTCGCAGTAAAGCTATTACATAGCATCGTCCGATTTCGGAGCGGCTCGTTTCGATTCGTTCGAGTTTCGTAGAGTCGTACAATACGTCATATCGCACGCACACAAACACCGTGCCGAAGTCTACCGAACTGAAATGACGTTAGACGATTGTGAGGTTTTTTTCGTTACGGAATTTCTTGGTTCGGTCGCCGCGCTCAAAGCCCGCGATAAAAGCTATGCAATAGCTTAAAATTACAAAAAGCTGAAAAAATACACCTGTATATTTTAGGGTGGCTCTCATAAAACACACAGGCTAAATATACTGAAATCTTTCGTGAGCGAGTTTAAATCGCCTTGACCGGTTTTCCGTCGTTATAAAATACAAACAATTTTGCTTAGTGACACAGCTGCATCTCAGAGATTGATAATCTCGAATCAAAGTAGTAAGTACCAAATTACAATTTTATATTTTCGTCCGCGAGGAAATGTGAAAATTAATAAAGCCTATAAGGTACCTTGTAAAATTACCTTTGTATAAATGTAAGTCCCGTCGAAATTGGTCCAGCCGTTTTGGAGATTAGCGGGAACAAATAGACAGACAGACAGACAAAAATGTTTTTGATTGTGTTTTTGGTACCCGATAAAGAGGCTTTTAGTGAAAAGTCGTTTTTCCAATATTGCGAACAGATACTTAATTTTTTTAGTTGTATAGATATACTTAAAACTACATTAGCTCCAATTACAAATTATACATACATACATAAATTAGCTACTTGATGACCACCCAAACGAACAATACCTCTCCTGACATTACGCTTGGGTTATTTGTGTACTTACTTGTTTGCAAGTCAAGTGCCTAGTGCCAAGTGCCTAGTCACAATAATTTAATTCTTAATTTTAATATAACACTGAATTACAAATATATAATTATCAATATATACACAATTACATTTAAAATTTCTATGAACAATTTCAAAAATCTACACTTAAACAACTATATACACTCACTATTCCTATTTATACCTAATATTATAACAACTTCTATAAACCACTATGTAAATCTATTCTTAATCTACTATATACACTTACTATATCTATTCATACCTAATAAAATAATATGTGATTCTGATCGATTCATTGAGGATATCCTAATGTTAAGCTCTGATTCATTACGCTTCCTTTAAAAAACCTTGTAGTTGGATTGTACAACGCCGGGTCACTCAGCACAGGTCATGAGGAGTTTATTGTGGCCGTGGAAGAACTGAATCCAGACCTTCTAGCAATCAATGAGACCTGGTTGAGGTCTGGAGAGGATAATAGGGCTCCGAAGGTTGCCGGATACCAGCTGAAGCATACCCCTAGAGCAAACCATATACGGGGGGGACGAGGGGTGGAGTTGGGTTCTACATACGTAGGGGATTGAACGTCAGACTATGTGAAGTTCCATACAATGCGCAGGTTGAGCAGATGTGGCTCCGGGTTCGCACATGCGGGGTCGAAGTGGTGCTGGGTACTGCTTACAGGCCCCCTTGGCAGGATGTCGAAATTTTCCTTGATGGGGTATCAGACTCGATAGCCTCACTAGGAAAGCATGATGCTGTGATCCTGGCTGGAGATTTTAATATTAACCTCCTTAATACCGGCAGTGCTAAAACAAAAATCTTTAACCAATTTTTGAATGGGGTCGGCCTGCATCAGGTAGTCACCGAGCCAACCCACTTTACTCAGCACAGTAGTAGCTTAATAGATGTTATCTGCACTGACACCCGGATAACAAAAGTGACAGTCAAACACACACCAGAGTTGGGAGGACATGGTATGATCACTGCTCATTTAAAAATCAGAAGTGAAAAACCCGTCCCACAGTGGGTTACCTACAGGCCTTTAAAGGACATCCTAGTAGATCAGCTGGATGCTGACCTTGACATAATTGATTGGGACAGTTTTCACAATATCAATCATACTAGCGCCCTGGTAGATGCCTTTAACCGCTGCCTTTTTAATTTATTTGAGCTTCACGCACCAGTCAAAACAAGGAAATTCAAACACCCACCTCATCCTTGGATCACAGACACAATCAAATCCATGATGCAAATTAGGGACAATTATCATAAACTGTGGAAAGCTGATGCTAATGAGTCATTGAAAACCTGCTACAAAGGGATGAAGAAAGTTGTGGCCCTGGCTCTTGAGCGTGAGAAGAAATGTTACTTTAACGAACACATCAATAATAACATCAAAAATCCCAAAAGTTGTGGAAAAACCTGAAATCGAATATTGTCCCCAATAAAAATAAGAGTGCAGATCTACCCCCAATTTTTAATGACCCTAACAAAATAAACGCGCACTTCCTTGCCCTCCCTCACCATGGATGTGCGCCAATATCCTTGCTAACATTCTTTGAATTTCACAGAGCTTCTCACGCAACCCTCTCTTTGAACACGGTATCCTCTGACAGAGTGCTGGCAGTAATCAGGGGACTTAAATCTAATGCACTGGGCATTGATGAAATCTCGCTGAACATGATTCTGTTGTCTCTGCCACAATCTCTTTCTACTATCACAACAATTGTGAACAGCTCTATTACGAGTGGAGTCTTCCCTGAAAGCTGGAAAATAGCAGTGGTTAAGCCCCTTCCCAAGAATACCAACCCTTCATCTTTTAATGACCTGCGCCCTATTAGCCTACTGCCATGCCTGTCTAAGGTCCTTGAAAAAGATAGTGTGTGAACAAGTGACAAAGTATGCAGAGGATAACTCGTTTCTTCCCCAAATGCAATCTGGGTTCCGTAGAGGTCATGGTACAGCAACAGCTTTAACAGACGTGGTGGATAACCTATTGTACGCACAAGATCAGGGTGAAATCAGTGTCCCTAATTCTACTCGATTTCTCAAGGGCATTTGACTCAATTGACACCACTCTTCTAGTATCCAAAATGGCTTACTATGGATTTGATTGTCGTGCTGTGAAATGGTTTAATAGCTACCTGAAAAATAGATGGCAGTATGTCGAATTAACAAATCCAGATGGTTCCAAGACACGATCTGACAAGCTACCAGTGGCGCGAGGAGTGCCCCAGGGATCCATTTTAGGACCCTTCCTGTTTGCATTGTATGGAGCAGATATCATAAATCATATAAAAAACTGTAAATATCACCTCTATGCGGATGATCTTCAGCTCTACCTTTCTTTCAAACCGGGTGATCACCTCCAGGCTGTAACTAGGATCAACGAGGATCTGGTAAGAATAACTGACTGGTGCAAAATCAACAGCCTTGTCCTCAACCCTAATAAGTCAAAATTTATGTTAATTGGCACAAGGTTCAACTTGTGCAAATATATGAATATACCTCTTAACATACTTATTAATAATGTTCCTATAGAACGGGTAGAATCGGCAAGAAATCTGGGGGTGACAATAGATGGCTTTTTGAATTTTGAAAACCACATTGCTGAGTGTACCCGGAATTGTTACTTTAGATTAAAATTGTTATATAAAATCAGGCCTTACCTCAGCGAAGAGGTCAGGATCACATTATGTGAATCATTGGTACTATCCAAATTAAATTATTGCGACACGGTGTATGGCCCCTGCCTTCTGTCTAAAACATCAAAGGCGGCCCAACGGGTGCAGAATGCCTGTGCTCGATTCTGTTTCAGTGTTCCTCCCAGGTCCCACATCACCCCTTTTCTCAATAAAGCAAACATGCTGAAGATGGACGCTCGCAGACGACTTCATCTTGCCACTACGCTGTTCGGCGTTATAAATACGGGCAGGCCGTCCTATCTTCTAGAAAAGCTTACGTGGGCAGAGAATCTCAGCAAGTATCCTAGGAGATTCTGCTCTCAAATTTTCATAACCTCCAAACATAGAACGGTAGCCTTTCGTGGTTCCTTCAGATTCGCCGCCTCAAAGTGCTGGAATGACCTCCCGCCGCCGATACGCAACCTGGAAACGATACACACATTTAGAAAGGAATTAAAAAACTTCTACTCGTCCTACAAAGTCCTCCGACGTACCTCCAGGTTGTTCGCGATCTGCGATGCGGACTGCTTCCCAGCATCTCTGAGGCCGGTCCTCTTTCCTCTCCCTCCATTCCATATTCCTTCCGTTGCCTGCCCTTTTTTACAATGATTAGTGGTTGAGTTTTATGTACGATAACGTTTTTATAAAGCAGTATTGGCACGAGCGACATGTGTGTGACGTGGCAAGCGTGGTTTTTATACTTTTTTTTTATGCTTCTTTTTTATTAATTGTTTTTTTTTTTTCCTGTTATTTTTTCACTGACGTGGCACTTTCGGGCACGTTCATTACTTTGTAGTTTTAGTTCTTGTAGCTTTCCGTATGTGTACCTGTTTCTGTCATTCCTATTCTTTTGTACTTTTGTTTATCTTTATTTTTGTTTTTTTTGTTCCATTCCTTGTATTGTTTTGATCTTCTTTTTTTTTTTTTATGTAATATTTTGTATGTTAATTTTTATAATTTTAAGTTTACCCTTTAACTGATGTATTCCTGTGATTTTTTTATTTTATTTATTTATGTGTATTTATTATTTCAGTCACTCGGGGTACGGCCAGAATACCAGCGCTGCAGTGGCTTTCGGGCTAATGTGGCATATGCTGAGGCCCGTACCTCGTTGACCACTTTATAGTCCTTGTCCATGTGTTATTTCTTAGTTTGAGTTTTTGTGTCTTGTGTATTTATGTCTCTTTGTATTTGTTATTTCTATGTGGTCAATAAATGTTTTTCTTTCTTTCTTTCTTTCTTTTCTTTCAAGGGATACCAGTCACAACTATCTGTCCGGTGGTTGGTGAACGGTATACGGGTAAGCGACCCCGGCTCCTCGAGCTACTATCGACTCGATAGTATCCTTCCTCCCCTTTTCCTTTCCCCGTCAAATATCCTTGCAACTCGTGGGAACGCAATGACCTTGTTAAAACAATGCACAAGGCAGAATGGCGGCGACGTGGTCCACAACCCGTCACGTCACGTTTCCCACAAAGGTGAAAAGTGGATCGCTGGAAGTGATCTCTGCCTACCCCTCTGGGAAAAAGGCGTGATTTTATGTATGTATGTATGTACTTGTTTGCAAGCGCTTCGATGGTCAGTTCATCAATAAAAACCAACGGTTTTTTTTCTTGTCGAAGGGGGCGAAATTTGTATGCACGCCCCGATGCCCTAGGCACTTTTTTACGGTCGCCACGTCCCCGGTTCTGCCAAAACGGGCGATTTGCAGATAATAAATAGTGCACCAGTGGATCGATGGCGACCTCTTGGCACTACGCCATTATTACCTAATATCTACGGCTATTAGTCCTGGTCTCTTGTTTTTAGGATCGAGGTCTGGGTAGACCGCGCGGGGGATTCTTTTGGCAGTGTTTGAGATGTTGTGGGTCTGATAGGTATACCTATTTTAGTATTTGTTGAAAATGGTAAACGCAAAAATATTTTTTATTGATAATAACTAGGCTAGACATTCATATACATGTACAAATTGAACAAAAAAAATTAAATAGTTACAAAACCATAACATAAAGATTTGAAGATAATTCGAGCGTAAGTGCTACCTACAAACAGAGGAAATTTTAATCTATTCTGCAATTTAGGATGGCCATTAAAATTAACTGCCTTGTTGGTCTATTGGTAGCATGCGCTAAGTAAGGACCGAGAGGTCCCACATTCTAGTCCGGGGTCGGAAAAAATTCGGATGAGTTTTTCTATAAAAAAATTACTTAGCACGGAGTTAGGAGGTTGGCGTTTGCACGCCCTTGCCTCAGGGAAGCACGTTAAGGCGGTAGTCCTGCACCCGATCTCTTATCGGTCATGTCGGATTACCGGCTCACTATGAGAGTAAGAGAACCGAGAGTGCACTTGTGTTTGCGCGCACACTTGTGCACTATAATGTGATCTGCGCACTTAGCTGATCTCAATTGAAATCGGCCGCCATGGCCGAAATTGGTCGGACGCCTTATAAAAATGAACTCTGAATAAAAATACGTAGAACTATTTCGGTCCACACTCCGAAATAAACTCTACATTTATACACGGCCCTTTGTGCTTTTGAGAAGATGTTAAGCTTTTGTTCGCGGTTGCAGCCCCAAGATAGCAGTTAAAATGTAGCATCTAAAAGTGTATTTGGGTTCAAATGCACACGCTTTCAAAGTAAATGGAACTACGAAGTATTTATAGCAGATTTTTAATAAAATGATAGCCTACGGTATAGGCAATTGGCATTCGCATGTGAATTTTTTGCTTATTTCAAATTTATGTCATACTTATACATATATAGTTAAATTCTCCACGTGGAAAAGATACTTAAGGCAGCATGTTAACACAAGTGCTTAAGCTCCTTACCACGGGATCAGATCGATGTATGTGATGTTGTGAAAAAAAAAATGTTATATACTGCACATATTTTTATATACCCGCGCCTACAAACGCTGAGCAAGTTCGCGTGATTATTTAAATTAGCATGTTTTTAAATGTATGAACCGATTGACATGAAACAAACATTAAACCTTTAGTAAAACTAACCCAACATCTAAATCGGATAAGCCGTTTCTGAGATTAACGTATAAACAAACGCACAGACAAACCCGCCGAATAATAAGCATGTTTTACAATAATATTAGTAGATATGAAATGGAGCGCGTATTCCTTAAACATCTTAAATAAATGAGTGAGCGTAAAAATGAATAACATCTTCTCTAGAAATTCCTCCGTTCACTTTTCTCGCGTGATCCAAGAATATTTTTTAAGTGCAACATCCCTTGCATAGATCCGCATTATATTCCCCGCGTGTCACGTTCATTTGTCACCGTCACACACGTCTTCTCCATCGTTCTATTCTCAGAGACAAATGACGAGGTTACAAAGTAAGTACGTATAAAAGTGTATACGCGCGTGTGTACAACGTAGGTTTGGACAAGGAATTTCTTGGTGTATCTACGTACATTTTATATCATTAATTCCTTAACTTGTTTGATGGAAGCCCTTTGACCTTTCATCTAGCGGATCTCGGCTCAAAGGCATTATAATATACGTACCTTTATCATGAATTCCGTAAAATAACGTCTGGCATTTAAATCGATTGAGATAGTTTGGCATATAATTTTTTCTTTTCAGATTCCCAAATTTAATCCAAAAACAAAATTTTAATAGAATATATTACAATTATAACAACTTTATTTTGTGTGACATGCTTTGTAATATCTCATAAATTAATAGATAAAAATAACGTATTACAATTACAAATATCCATACTTGGATTATAAACGTAAAGATACATACGTAAAACGTAACATATTTACACTTAACTCCAAAAACATAATAACTCAACAACGGTAGAACGGTTATCCTATAACATTGATCTGGGCCGTACTATCCCTATCTATTAGCCTAACCTTGGCTTTATCAGGTTTTACTCCAGGCATTACCTGCAAATTGGCGTGGACAGAGCAAACAAGGGCTATTACACCTCGCAATCCGAGTCACAGTGATACCCAATACGGGATTTCATCACATCCCACAGGGACCCTATGGCTGTAGGATTAGAGGCCACTATTGCGTACAGGATTGAACCGTGATGAAGGATTAGGGATACGAAATGTCGCTACCGGGTATAGAAGGGTGTGACAGAGCGTACGGGCGGCCATATTGGATGGTATTACAATGGGAAAATAAGGTTGAACGAAACAAAACGTCTAGAGTGATCAGTTTTAAAAGTAATTGTACCAGGCTTGGGGCTGATTACTGTGATGATGATGAGATATTTGAGCACCGGCTTGTCTATCAAATTGCTACCAAATTCAAACCTTTCATACATATTTAGAATTAAACGTTAATTTTTATATATTGTCTTTTGTGTGTGTGTATGTCGTGGCCTCATCGTAGAATTGCCCATTTCATGAAATGATTGGCCATTTCATGAAATGGTTGCATTTCATGAAATATTTCACTGTCCATTGGCCATTTCATGATATGGCCAGGTCAGATCAATGATAAGAAATCGTTTGACGATTGGGCCAGCTAGACGCACTGCCATTTCATGAAACGACCAATCTCATTCGATCATATCGTGGAATTGTTTCGTTGACTTTACCGGTAGAGTGCCAGAGTTGCCATACCAATTTAAGCACTTTGTGCAAATATGCTAAATTTGCACAAAGTGCTAAATTTGGAATATTATTTTCTTCCTGTTTAGCATATTATTTTATCTTTTATTTTAGAATAGCATATTTTTAGCAAACCATATTTTTTATAAAATTCATGTAATTTTGAAAGTAGGTACATTTAATTTTAATTCGGACAAAATTGTCGGAAGTTAGCCTATTTTAGGCAGTAAATATACTTATTTGGCAACACTGGTTGTTTTTGTGCGGTTTGTGTCAAAATGGCGGCCCTTGTTGAAAACAAAGAAAACAAAGAATTTTCTCTCAGAAAAAATGCGAATAATTCTTTATTAAACACGGAAGAAAGTTAAAATGAAAGATGAAGAATTTGATGTAAACGTATTAGAGTATGCGTATCAAAATTGATCCTGGTTTTCATTAAATATTTTATAGTCGCCCTCTTTTTACGATATGGCCAAACGTGGATGACCAAATCGCTAAACGTTTACCGTTTAATGATTTGGTCACCATTGGTTGGCCACTTCATGAAACGTGAACACTTCACGAAATGGCCAACCATTTCATGAAATGATCAATTCATCGATTTGGCCACGACATGTACACACAACAGACAATATATAAAACGTAATAACACGTAAACACGTGAACTATAAACATAGTTCCATAATATTAGTTTTATTCTTTCTGGATAAAAAAATCGCCGATTGAACGTATACATATGTCTGCAAAACTCAGTTCAATAAATTGTATTACCATTTATGTGTTAACTGATCTTAAGACAAAAAGGGACAAAGGGAGTTTTCAATACCTAATAGTAAGGGTTTTTACAAATAAAGAAAGAAAAAAAACAATTGAACACACAAACACCATTACATAATTAGACAAACACACATGCAGGTCAAATTATTAATAGGTTCTACCTCAGAATGTGCTACGCTAAAAAATACAGATTAAGTACAAATTTTAATGCAAAAAATACATAAACAACAATAAACAGTTTTATAATTAGAGCTTGTAACAAATTTAATTGTAGCCATATCGACATTTTTTATGAAAATATCACAAGGTTTAAAAAGGCTATCATAAATAGATAGTTCAATTACCTACTAATTTTATATCCTAATCTTTCCTTTCGCGTTATTTCGTCACACAACACTAAATGTATGAACTTGTAGTGGAAAATGTTAATTGCTGATGTATTATTTTAAGTTATTTTAAGTCAAATGTAATATTAAACAGCTGTATATTTTCCTAAATAAATAATTAAAAATAAATAAAATAAACAAAAATACGCGTGTTTTTACGGGCAACTAGTTGTTATGTCGAAATAGAATTTAAATGGTGTATTTTGTGCCGAAATTAAACCTGATCGGCGCCACGGCGAATCACGCCATTTGTTTGTGTAATTGCCACCGCGCTAACGATGTGTCCCGATTTTTACGGGAGTAATTTAATTATTGCATATCAAACGTGCCCGGGGATTCACGAATTCACAGTTTTCGCTCGGCCGATTGATGCAAATTGGCATGTTATAGGGAATAAGGCTATGGATTCACGCGCGGTTTTAACCTACACCCGCAGGTTCTATGGAATGAAAGAAAAGAAAGAAAAACATTTATTGACCACGACATAGACACGAAAAGTTACAATGATACATAAATACAGAAGACACAAACACTCAACTCAAACAAAGAAATATCACACATAGACCAGGACTATGAAAGTGGTCAACGAGGTACAGGCCTCAGCATAATTATGCCACATCAGCCCGAGAGCCGTTGCCGAGCCGAAATAATTCACATAAAGAAATAAAAATATTAAACAAAAACACACAAATAATTGGGTACAAATTAAAAACTATTACATTAATAAAAATTACAACAATACAGGGAATGGAAAACAATCCAAAAGTACAAAAGAATGATAGATAGAATGCAGATTCTTAAGTAAAAACAAATTCACAACTGACGGGCACACATCTTCAACAAAATTTAGTAACATACATAACGTATTTAAGAGCCTAAGGAAAAATATTTTGCCCGACTGAGATTTGAGATAGTATTTTTGGAGACGTAGTCGTTTTGTGGCTGCCGGAAAGGTATAACTGAATATAAACTTGACTTTTGACTTTGAAATTACAATAAGATACACCTCCACGGGATTAGTTTCCCTTTTTTTTAAAAAGAAAAATCAGATATTTTGCCTTTTTATGTTGAGATTAATCACAGCTCGATACCCACAGCATTTTAGTGTCCAGAACTTCAAAAGAGAAAGTTGTGTCCGCTATTGTTTCGGGCTAACGTAATCAGCGGTCACGGAGCGACCTCCCGGGAAGGAACGGGTTAGAAACGGGAAAACGGCCGGAATTCGGGTTGTTAAGTCGTTGTTTAGTTTAACTCGGCTGTTTATGATCAAACATTTTCATGAGAAAATATTATGGGAATGGATACGGTTTTCTGAAAGAAGGTATAAGGTACTTTGTAACGGACTGCTGTAAATGGGAGTAATGTTTTACGTTATAAATTACTACACACGTACGGCGTAAAGTCAATTGAATATAAAATTTAACTTAATATCTTCATTTGTTTCGTTTCTTTTAAATATTAATTACAAAGTGTGCCAGAGACTTCGTCCGCGTTTTTGTCCGTTTCTTTCATATTTTCTATCGTTTATTTGCTCCTATTGATCGTAGCGTGATGTTATATAGCCTAAACCTAAATAATATCAAGCTTCCGCGATAAATTGTCTATCCAACACAAAAAATATTTTTCAATTCGACCCAGTAATTCCTGAGATTAGCGCATTCAAAGAAACAATCAAACTCTTCCGCTTTATAATATAAGTATAGATTTATTTTTAAGACTAGTTAAACAGATAATTGTTTTTATGCCGATCAAACAATTATTCCATTCTATTCTAAATAATCGGAATCACAGCTACCATGAGTAAACATAATGTGAACATTTTCTGCAAGAGGGCAAAATAAAATAAAATAAATAAATATCTGGGACATTTCCACACACGGTTATCTGACCCCAAACTAAGCAGAGCTTTTACAATGGGCGGCAAAGACTGATATACATACATATTTATAAATACATAATCACACCCAGACACGGAACAAACACTGATGTTCATCACATCAATATATTAATGTTTATTACCTGTGACGTTGGTATAGTCTATAGGTGTATAAACGAGTATAAGACTGAATTGGACTAGAAAGTGCAAACTTTAAATATAAATATAGCTGTTTAGAAAAAAATGGTGGAGTTAGTGATGAGGTTAGGTACATACCTATTATGTACTTACATCTAACGAAATTAACCAATAGTAAGAAACTTTACAAATACGTAATAATATATAATTTTTTAACTGTCATGGTTACACACATTTGAAAACTGAAAGTGTCCGGGATATTTACCATGTTGTTTTGTTTCACGTACTAACTAATCTATTTTCAGTAGCACAAATTACGTATTCGGTATATAAAGAGAGTCTTATCTACATGTATCCACTAAGGCTCGCGGTAGAATATTTATATCTTTCCCCTCACCAGGAGACGAGCGCCTTTTGAGAGTTTTATTGACTTAGCAAAGACGTCTTGGTAACTCGGACATGAGTTGAATCCTAATTTCGGGATGCAGACAGGAAGAGGGGGATGCGACTATGAGAAATTATCATAAGAATTAAGGGTCTCATCCGATTAGGGACAATAGGGTATTTGACTCAGTTTGCTCTTATCAGTATTGCTTTTTTATTACGCTTGCTCATTTACCATATTCCAAAATAAAGAAGTGAAATGGTATCAAAAAACGAGCACCAGTCCAATACATCTGTCATGTTCTACAGAAATTTGGCTAAAATGAAAGAAATAGATATAAAAAGCCTCGATGACCTAGTAGTTGAGGACGTTGCTTGCTATGCGACAACTCGTCAGTTCA
The DNA here is from genome assembly GCA_039566165.1 of Maruca vitrata. Taxonomy (NCBI): domain Eukaryota; kingdom Metazoa; phylum Arthropoda; class Insecta; order Lepidoptera; family Crambidae; genus Maruca; species Maruca vitrata. Next base: position 10,885,428 of record CM076930.1, read on the forward strand.
CACCCTGCCACGTATCACTGTGTTTTTCAAATCATCAATTTGTAGTGCGATTATTCGACGCTTTACATCGTGAGTGAACCTGCACATCTACGAGAAAATTGAGGTTTTGTAGTCAACCGACCCGCACTTGGCCAGCGTGGTTGACTAAGGCCTGATCGCTCTTGTTTAGGCCTACCCTAAACTACAGGCCTACCTGCTACCTGTGCTCAGTTGTGGGGCCGTCTATGGGCTGATGATGATGGACTATAGATCCGATAAAAATATTGGCGCCCAACGCGTTGCTGGAGCAAAATGTAGCCACATATTTTCAAAAGCAATAAAAGCTTGTTACTGATTGAAACGAATACCTACAGTTTTATTAACATGAAAACTTATTATACCCGTTCAATATGTGCTCTCTTGTCCGCTTATATTATGCAAATGTTAATTTAAATTAGCTATAAATACCGGGACAGTTAATTATTTTCAATGAAGAACGTCATTATCAAATGTAACATTTCAGAAATAATAAAGAGGATTGATATGGGTAGTAATATTATTGGAAAGGAAGAAATTTAATGCCACCCCATGAGGGTTTATGGGGTAGCATGTTAGCCATAAAATTGGACCAGGTGTCGGGAATAGCCACTTTTTATAATGATGCGTACGTATGAGACACAGTAATTCAAATTTATACGCATGAATAAACTAAGAAGAGTTTTTTTTATTTATTTAAATACCGACGAAGGCGAGTTTTTGACTGGCTCGGTGGAACAGTGGTTTGTGGCCTAGGCTCACTACCTACGGTGCCAAGAGTCGTGGGTTCGATTTCCACTCGGGACAAATATTTGTGTGACGAACATCGGTGTTTGTTCTGTGTCTGGGTGTATTATTCAATTCAAGTTTATTTGTGTATCCACTGTTGATTTTGATATCCGTTACACAAGTGCTTAAGCTACTAACCACGGGATCAGATCAATGTACGTGATGTTGTGTCATATTTAAAAAAAAACCGAACTACTGAAAACATACATAATGCTGCGATCTTACTTTTCTGAAGTCTATTAAAATGAATAACAAGCATCAAAATATGGAAATTGATGACAATTGATTTATCGTTAAGTAGGAAAATTAAATTGCAATTTTTGAACAGTTTTTGGAACAGTGAATAGTGACCCTGGCTGGTGGTTCCGAAAGTCGTGGGTTCGATTCCCACTCGGGACAAATATTTGTGTGACGACCATCTGTGTTTTCTGTACTGGGTGTGAATATGTATTTAAATATGTAGTCATAAATATCTATGTATGTATATCAGTCTCTGACGCTCATAGTAAAAGCTCTGCTTAGTTTGGTGTTAGATAACCGTGTGACTTTTCCACGTGGACAATTCCACAATGTCCCAGATATTTACTTAGATTGTATATGCACTGAACAGTTTTAAATATATAGATATAGAATAGAGGCCGGAAATGATAAAGGTTAGTTTCTTCTAGAAGGTTCTAGAAGTCAGTAATGTTTTGAGCGATTGCTTCACGTAGGAAACATAAAGACAGTTCGTAATATTAACAAGCGGTCATAGTTTAGGTGAACAAAAATAAATTTTTCATACGCTTGTTCCCGTACATTTTGTTTAATGTACCTAACTTAAACTCCATTACCTGGCGCAGTTCCTTGAAGCGCTAGGAAATTCTCCCTCGAGATTGCTGGCGTTCATTGCGTTTCCTTGTAAAATATGGATCACATATTTTTATCAGCCCCTGAAGAATAGTGGCAGCTTTTATAACTACTATACCTGTGTGAGGTGAACGTGAAAAGTTGCCTTTTAGTGTACTGTAATAGGTATAGTCGCCTTAGGGGTGAGTAATATATATGTTACGGCTAATACCCGAAGTGCGGCTACACCTAGGTTTAGCCGGCTAGAACTAGGTGTAGCCACTTACTCTTGGCTAAACCTAGGTGTAGCCGATTGTTTTCGGCTAAAACTGGGTCTAGCCTTCATCATGCCGGCTACAACTAGGTCCAGCCATTCCATGTCGGCTAATACTAGGTTCAGAGAATCCCTGTTGGATAAAACTTAGATGCGAGTCCCGCCAAGCCTTCCGTCCTTCCCCGCGTCACACTCAGGACTCACAGCATCTGCAGCAGCAGCGCGGGGTGGAGGGCGTAGCGAGACACGCGCCTCTGCAGGTTGTGAGCACCAAGTGCTGCTGATCTACTGCAGGTCTACTAGCGAGTGTGACTCATAGCGTCTGTACATAGTTTTTGCAGAGGCACTTTATGTTGCCATATTTGGTTTTGTAGTTGCATGTTTTCTAATTAATGGATGTTTTTGTAATATCTAAAAAAGCTCTGCCGAAAGCATGCCGGCTATAACTAAGTATGTAAGATAAGGCGTCCGACCGATTTCAGTCATGGCAGCCGATCTCAATTAAGATCAGCCAAGTGCGTAGGTCATATTATAGTGCACAAGTGTGCGCGCAAACACAAGTGCACTCTCTTTTCCCCTACTCTCATAATTTGGTGAGTCGGCAATCCGACATGACCGATGAGAGATCGGGCGCTGGACCACCGGCTTAACGTGCTTTCCGAGGCACGGGCGTTCAACCGCCAACTTCCTAACTCCGGGCTAAGTAATTTCATTACAGAAAAACTCACACAAATTTTCACTGACCGCAGACTCGAACCGGGGACCTCTCGGTCCTTACGCAGCGCTTGCTGCCAATAGACCAACGAGGCAGTTACAACTATGTACAGACGCTATGAGTCACACTCGCTAGTAAAAAAAAAAATCAAAAATCAAAAAGTTTTTATTGGAACATAAAGAGTACATAATAAAATAGGATGTTCGATAACAACTGCGGTAGTTTGTAAAACTGTGGTGCAGGTGCTAACGCCCACCTCTGAGGAAGAAGGTATACATGGTTGTTCCTATAATAATAAAAAAATAAAAATAAAAAAAGAATACCAACTAGATTAGATCATACAGTGAAAATAGGTGAAATATATGAATGCATGTGTATGTGGTGTTTATGTTATGTTATGTTATATTTAGTAGACCTGCAGTAGATCAGCAGCACTTGGTGCTCACAACCTGCAGAGGCGCGTGTCTCGCTACGCCCTCCACCCCGCGCTGCTGCTGCAGATGCTGTGAGTCCTGAGTGTGACGCGGGGAAGGACGGAAGGCTTGGCGGGACTCGCATCTAAGTTTTATCCAACAGGGATTCTCTGAACCTAGTATTAGCCGACATGGAATGGCTGGACCTAGTTGTAGCCGGCATGATGAAGGCTAGACCTAGTTTTAGCCGAAAACAATCGGCTACACCTAGGTTTAGCCAAGAGTAAGTGGCTACACCTAGTTCTAGCCGGCTAAACCTAGGTGTAGCCGCACTTCGGGTATTAGCCGTAACATATATATGTTACCGGAAATGTATGAAATTAATACAATTCCTAAACTATTTAGGAAATGTATAAAATATTGTTTGAAAAACTATTCAATGCATAGATATCCTAGGAAATGTGTACATTTCCTCGGAATTGTATAAAATTCCTTTATCGTATTAGGAAATGTGTAAAGTAAATGCTTTCTATAGTAAAACACGTTATTAATAAAAAAAATGCCGCTTTTATTACCTGGTTTTATTAGGTTGACCTGTATGTATGTATGTAAGAAAATAAATTTAAACATCTTCAAGATCGGAGGGTTATGAAAATTTACAGTCGTATGTGATTTTGATGACAATACAATAATATGGTACTGTCGAGCTGATCTGATAATGGAGCCGAAAGATATGAACTGGAACTTATGATGGATGATCGTATCATAGCCTTATTTGGACTGGTTGGAAAGGTATTTTAATACTGTGAGCAAATACTAAAAAGTGTAAAAAACTCTATATTATTGGTGCACGTAAAAGTCAAAAATAAATTACGATTCGTTCAAATTGTCTCTATTCTGGGCTGGGGTGTAAACTATGTGCTTTTAATTATTATTGTATTTGATTGCAAAAGCGCGGGGCGCTGGAACAGGTAGGATTGTTAGTAAACCTTGCTGAGGTGTACCTCAGCTCAGAAATAGAGACAATTTTAACGACCCTTTATTTATTTTTGACTTTTACGTGCACCAATAGAAGCGTGGTTAAGTGTCTTTTTTTTTAACACAGATATTATGCTGTAGCACAGCTTGTATTGCAAAGGCACTTCTTAAATCCCTGGCCGGTTCCAGTGTATTACAAGTTGGCAACTGACCGTAGTGCAATACGAACGATGTACTCGGTACATCGTTTGCATCAAGAAGAACTTTGGACACTCATTATTCTGAGATCGAGAATATAATTGTTTTAAGATTCCGTTCTTGGTAACAATAAAATAGAGTTCATCATCGGTTTTAGTCAAAAAAACACCAATAAGAGGCAATATACAAGGAACTTCGCGATCCCCCGATCAGGCGAAGCAATACCTTCCGTCTCGCTGTCGCGTACACACTAATATCTTAATTTTTTTACATTTCCGATTGCTATTTAGGAAATGTATAGATTTCCTAGGAAATGTGTAATGTGTAATTTATTTCACACATTTCCGTGTGATTTTAGGAATTACATACATTTCCTAGGAATTGTATACAATGACGGATTACATACATTTCCGGTAACATATACACTCCCCTGTAGTAGCCGAGGATAGCTGGGAGTGGCGAGCATGTGGGGAGGCCTACGTCCAACAGTGGAGCAAGTTATTGGCTGATGATGATGAATTATAAATAAACCATTTTTTTACCATACATATGCCAAATAAATAGTTATTATATGCTTTTCTAAACTAGTGACCCGTCCTCTCTTTGCATCTGGTAAATTTTACATAAAAACCTCCCTTTGACTCCTTCTATCTATTAGAAAAACCGCATAATAATCCGTTGCGTAGTTTTAAAGATTAAGTATATCTTGGGATATAGGGACAGAGAAAGCGACTTTGTTTTGTACTATTTACTGCATAAAGCAAAGCCGCTTTCTCCAAATAATTCTTCATAGGCTCATATTGATTTTTCTGCTTGATTTTAATTTTACCAGAGTGGCAGGTTGTATCAACATAATATTGTCTATTACTTATCAACTAGTATCCACCCTTCCATAGATACTTGAGAATTCACATGTTCTTTTTTTTCTACGAACAATGCTACTGTAGAGGAATTTTCAATTTATTCGCATTAAGACATTTGTATGCGAGAAAAGAATGTAATTTGCTCAAGATTGGTTTGAAACCTTTTTTGTTCTATTGGAGCAGCTGTGTTAGTGAAATCTTTTTTTCTTTTAACTCTGGTATGTGTACTGAGCTGATTGGCATTTGCATACAATACATTCCACGTTCAATACGTATAAAATAAATCAGTTTCGCCCCAGCTAACATTGTTATTACCTCATTCTGAATTTCTACTGTGATTTGAAGATGTAATATTTCTCGAACGTAATTTTGATTGTTTTACAGTTTATCGATTTGCTATATGAATGAATGTTGCAAACTCCTAAATTATATAGACAAATAAGTTTAATGCCAAAGTTGCCCGATCTGCGCCCATGTCTCCGAGACATGGGCGCAGATGTTAAGCCGGTGGTCCTGAGCCTGATCCGGAACTAGTTGATATACCGTCACCGAAATTTGAGTGTAAGGGAGCAGAGTGCACTTGCGTTTACGCACAAATAGATTGTGCACTTGTGGTTGCGCTCCATAGGTATTGGCTGCGATAGTCGACGTGTGTTAGATACTATATTTATTTGTACGTAACTTCTATAATTACAAAATTATTATTTAAAATTCAATTAAAATATTAATTTGCATACTAAGTGTACTAACATAATGTAGGTCTTATAACAAAAACTATATTGCCCTTAAAACTTAGTGCAAATGTAGGTACTTGAACTATACAACCATAGGGTATTTATTTATGTACACCAGTTGTATTTTATGAACAGATGACTAGTAGTTACAGCCTACAGGTAAAAAGAAAGATATAATATTTAATATTTATTTGATAAATATATATTTACTGAGAAATTTTCATTTTAAATTAAACCTTATTCTAGGTTCTATAAATATCTGGGACAATCCCACACACGGTCACCTGTCCCCAAACTAAGCAGAGCTTGTATATGGGCGTCAGAGATTGATATAAATAAATAAAGAATAATAAATATTAAATATATCTGGGACATTTCCACACACGGTCACCTGTCCCGAAACTAAGCAGAGCTTGTACTATGGGCGTCAGAGACTGATATAAATACATAGATATTTTTTAAAATACATACTTAAATTTATAATCACACCTAGACACGAAACAAACGCCAATGTTCATCACACAAATATTTGTCCCAACAAAATGTTAACAAAGCACTGAATTTAAAATGTAATTATTATTATTATTTCCTTATTCCAAATTCTGTACAGCAATTTACGAAGTACTGAACAATTTAAAATATTGTAGGAGCAGCCTGCATTCTTGGCGCTAAGAGACACTCCGGCGACACGTAACTGAAGTAGCTAAGTAGACAGCTACCTACTTAATTCTTCGCAACTTCTTAACGGAAATTCTGATTCAAGGATAGCTTTAAGGAGCATAGCGAGCGATCTGTATAACCCGAGCACTTATTTTTCTTCTTAATTTTCTGTCAGTTAACTTTGTTTACTGAAATGCTGTTGGAACTTTGCATTAACATTGGGACGTGGGTATATACAAAGTGTTTTTGAAATTTTGTTTATTGTTTTTTTTTTCCTAACTGACATACGATGATGGCTTGGAGTAGCCTCGTCATCATCACCGGACTTGCGGGGGGCGGATGGCTCTCACCCTGTAGTACGACTAGATGTGCTAGCGACTTCGTCTGCGTTTTCACAGGGTTTTTACCCATTTTCCATGTTTCTTTTCCATTGGTCTCATAATGATATTATATTGCCTAAAGCTTTACTTGATAAATGGCCTATCCAACACAAATATTTTTTCAATACGAACCAGTAGGTTCTGAGATTAGCGCGTTCAAACAAGCAAATAAACAAATTGTTCAGCTTTATAATATTAAGTGTAGATGTGTGGTATTCCCGCCATTAGAGAACTGATTTCTAATATGATTATTTTTCAGCTAATGTCTTCTTCTTATCGTATGGTTGATGAACAACCTGGTGTCAGAGTTTTTAAGCCGCCCGTAGGCCTCTGACATGGCTTCACACACTGTTGAAAAATTTCACAGGTGTGCTGGTTTCCTCACGATGTTTTCCTTCACCGTTAAAGCGTCGAATGATGGTACATATGAATTCCAAATTTGAAAAACACATTGGTACCTGGCGGGGTTTGAACTGGCGACCTCTCGCATGGCAAGCAACGACCTTAACCACTCGGCCATCGACGCTTTTCAGCTAATGTTATGCAACATTTATTGCTTTGTAACTTTGCGTCAGATTAAACTTCTAATATTAAAATTGGCTTGGACATCATCAACATCCGCCAATATACATCCCCACTGCTGGCGTTGCCTATCCTGGACTAGGTCGATATTGGCTTGCACATTGACTTCAAATACGCGAGTCTCAAACATTACTCTGTGTCATTACCGAAGTGCGAGTCTGTGTTTAATTGCTTCGTCGTTGGAGCCACCGCTCGCTAATTGGACGATGTACAGTCAACCAAATATGTGATCTCGACCACCCTACGGTTGAGATCCGTTTGAACGTCATAAAACAACAAGGTAATTTTTCCCTGGCAATAAGATTGTGACAGTGACTATTGTCAACCTTAGCAATCGTTACGTCTCGCAGAACTGTTTGTCAAAAGTGGTAGACCACTTTCTTGGCTGACTGTACATGCTTACGAGAGATCACTTTACGCCATTTTGTTTCAGCCGTAATGAAAGCCGTGAAAACTTTACGTCATTGTGAGACGCATACGTATTTGGGATTATGGTTTAATCTTATTATAATTGGTATTTTTTTTTGATTAAAGGTAAGGGAAATACGCTCTTTGTTGTAGTTACCAACTGTATTTAAATCATGTTTACAAAAGGATGTTTGATAACTTATTGGATTGAATCATAAAATGTTATTATTAATCTTTAACTTAATATTTAATTCTAAATATAACGTAATAAATCATTCCTAGACTCTATTTCCCCATTGAAAATTATGGTCGTTCAATTATAACCATTTTGCGGTACAGATCCATTTAAAGCCATTTAAATAATCAGAGCAAGATTACTTGGGAAAAGTCAAAATTTGCCGTTACCGATATTAAATCAATGTCAGATTTCCGAGTGCCTTTATTTTGCATCATTAATACTCCTGTCATTGCCATTATCAGGTCCAATCAATATCATCCTTTATTCCGATGCCCACAAATCTAATGGCGTCCGTCAAGGGTCACACTTAGGCTTCCTTTGTGAGATACGAGGTCAACACTCTATTTCATATCCTTGTGCCAAAATTTTAGGAAGTCTATAAGCACTTATTGTTCTGCTGATTGCCTTTCAAGTTTCCACTCACAATTGATTTATAAGTTCAGCAAAGCACCAGTTGTTCTTATTCTGAAAAGATAGACGTTTATCGAAATCCATTTCGCCTACTTAAGTATTATAAATGAATCGTTTGTTATAATTACGAGATTTGCAGCATGATGTTATATTGCCAAAAGCCTTGCTTTATAAATGACCTATCCACAAATATTTTTTTTAATTCAAACTAGTAGTACCTGAGATAAGCGCCTATAATTTTCCAATCATAGCATGTTGTTGTTGATATCCCCGGTCCTTCAACATAAAGTTCGTTTTACGCTTTTGTTCCATTTGCATTCGCCCGTAATACATTATTAACGTGCATTCAGGGGATCGGATATTGTGTCCCTTTGAATGAACTCTTTTGTGTGATACACTGGGAGTATTCTGAGCGATTGTGTCATCAACAACGTCACATTCATTTTGAGTTAGTGATATGTCGCTTTGAGCACTATTTATTTGAAATAACGCGTACAGGCAAAAAGTAAAAACAGATGAACTACGTAGTTTGTATTGTATTCAATTGATAGATCTGAAAAAGCGTCGATGAGTGATTAAAGTCCTTGCATGTCATGCGAGAGGTCGCCAGTTCACGTACCACTGTGTTGAGAAAACCTGCACACTTTAGGTTGTGTAGTCGACCAACTCGCACTTAGGCGTGGTTGACTAAAGTCTTACCGCTCTAGTTAAGCGTACAGGGCACAGAGGAATAAAGGCAACAAACGAAATAAAAAAAATCATAAACTGAAAAATGAAAAAAAAATTAAACATTTCCCTTGTATTTCGACGAATTAAACATCCTTTTTTTCTGGAAGACCTAGCCGCATACCGAATTACATTTAAAATGGTTACCAAGTTGTCCCAGCCACAAGCCATATCTTTCGCACTCCGTAGAAATTAAGTTATCTCCAGACTTACGACGGATTTCCATAAAACTCGGCTAAGGATAAACCTAGATGCCTGAGAACGAAATAAAATCCCCAAGATGAAGTTGTGGTATTTATATTCTTTTTTTAAAAGTAATGGCTGAAGCCGTTGCGTTGTTTTTATTTCAAGCCAGCGGTTTAGTCCGTAAGAATAGAGGTCTATTCTTCAGTTTTGACGTCACTGGCGGCATATACGGCAGACTATTCTTAACTGACCGCTCTATTTTAGTTCTTAGAGACACAGAAGTCTGAGCTATCCAAGCTAACTAGGTTAGATATAAACCTATATAATGGTATAATCCTATGGTAAAATCCTAAGTAAGTTAACCAACTTACTTAGGATTTTACCATAAAGATACATCATCTTTATGGTTTAGACGTTCAAAATTAATAAAGTTAAAATTTTCAAAAAGGAAATAAATAAATAAACATCACGTACCTACATTGATCTGATCCCATGATAGGTAGCTTAAGCACTTAATATGTAAGAGCGCCATTATCGCCAACAAACTGGCAACAGTTTGGCGATTTTTGTTATATAAACATTGTAATTTTGAGAGAATAAATGATTAAAAAAAAAACCTGAATCACAGATATCAGAACCAACAGTGGTTACACAAATATATTTAATAACACACCCAGGCACAGAACAGATGTTCGTCACACTAGTATTTGTCCCGGGTGGGAATCGAACCCACGACTCTTGGAACTGGAGATAGTGATCCTAAATCACCATCCACTGTTTCACCGAGCCAATTGATAGTTCACAATAGAACACTATTGACGGAATAACATATAATATTAATGAGAATATAAGAAATTACTGCAATATGACAAAATATTTTGCCGATTCTGATAAAAGATTGTTAGGGGTTATTGAAAACCTGTCCATACAAGTTGAATTTGATGATATCACTTTATCCAATAGAAGATATATTATTCGAATTTATGAAAACAATATGTTACGGTTCCCTTACGGCCTATAAATCTCACATTTAATTGATGTCAAACACAATCATCGCATCGATTCTGTATGATTTGTTTGCGAATGGGCCAAGGGTAATAAATACTGTTCGGTCCGTTGATCTGTCACAAGTTTATTACTATAGTTTGCTGCCAAGCTCGTAGGTCCATTGTTAATAAGTTACGGGTAAAGACGGGTAAATACGGGTAGTGTTAGATAGGTATAGGTATGTTAGAGACGGGGTCGGGCTAAAAGCATTGTATTTTGGTTTTGTCCCAAAGGTTCTGCCAGACAACAGCGTTTTTTAGTTACAGCAATGCACACACATTAATTAATTAGTCGATCATTTCATCGGCTTCAATGTAGATACAGCTGTTATGATTTTGTAATAAGTATAAATGCCCTAAATAACTATGTATTTGCTACTCCTAATATCGCGTGTAGACCCATAAAGATATTAGGATCAATATTTAGAGTAATGGAACGCGAAAGTCTAAAAATCTTGCGTAATATATAACTCAAAGATTACTGACTGACATTGTGATCAATCAATGTAAAACCCAAACAACAGGACGGATCGGGCAGAAATTTGGCATGCAGGTAGATATTATGACGTAGACATACATACGCCAAGAAAAGATTACCCGAAGCGAAGGGCGGGCCACTAGTTACATTTAAATATAAAACTAGATGCTAAATGTCACGTGCAATGCCCATGCCTTTAGCTTTTAGGTCGAAGACATCCCGGCCGCCGGATCCAAATCCAATTAAGGGGAGGCACTGATCCATCCCGGGATTATAGTGGATTACACAATTGGATCCTAAGTTTAATTCTTACTTGTGCATCGACTCTGCAATACTTATACTATACAACTAAACAAAATAGACTGTTTGTTATATTAAAATAACGACTTTTTACTAAAAGAGTATTAATCTATATCGGTTACCAATAACAAAAACACAATTAAAAACATTTTTGTGTGTCTGTCTATTTATTCTCGCTAATCTCCGAAACGGCTGGAACAATTTCGACGGGAGTTTCACTAAAACGAAGCCAATTTTACAAGGTACATTAAAGGCTATTTTAATTTTCACATTTCCACGCGGACAAAGTCGTGGGCGGCCACTAGTATGTAAATAAACAGTTTACTTCAACTTGTTCTAACTTTTGACAATCACTATTTACCTAGAAAGCTTTAGAGGTTTATTATTATTTGAAAACTAATATTCTTTTTCACGGAAAGTTACATTATGATTATTCAGAGCACCAATACAAAATGTAATCCATATAAAATTGACTACAAATAACATAATATTTTTCTTGTAGAAATAAGTAACTCAATACTCAATTGGTACTCAATACTCTACAGTTTATTGCTTTTCCATAAAATACGAAATAGATTACGATTCAGATACGATATTTATTTTTACCTGCTAAGCATTTGACTTGAATTTTCTGGAAGTTGATTCAGGGGTAAGAGACATATACCCTTGGCGGTTGGGGTGATAATACGGCCGCCGCGCAGTCGGCCGGGCTGGAGCGTCGTTCTGCTCTGCAGAAGGAGCATCGAACCCGGCCAGGAGATGTCCTGGCCTGGAGATGTCCAGCGGAGACCGGTGGGTGAGGGCGTGGGGACGTCCATACTCACATTGCACTCGGTCTCCGTCTGAAGAGTGGGAACTACTGGTGTGAGGTGTTCCCGCCGGCCTCCCCCTAGGGGGTTGAGGAGGGCCCGAAAGGGCGAGCCCGGTGGTGCTGCGGTTGTTTGGATTCTCATTCGTCCCCATGGCACCACCAATGGCAGATGCGTCACACCGCGGAGTTTTAGTGGGCAGTCCCCTGAGTCACCTTCTCAGGAGCAGCTTGACGGAAATCCCAGTCACCGTCAAGCCGGGAGTCCCACACACCACTCTGGGCAAACCCCTGCCCAGGTGTGACGGTGCATTAAGTATTTCTCAGCGAAAAAAAAAGGGTAAGAACCATCCGTTCCCCCGCAAGTCCGGTGATGATGACAAGGCTACTTCAACCCTTGATCGAAATCATTGGAAAAAAGGAAGTTCATTGTGCGACTACAGTACTGATATAAATTTTCCAACAAACAAATTCTATTTAATGGACCACGAAATACCAATCCCCGAAATCCGGAAGTGCGCAGGACATATTATAGTGCACAAGTGTGCGCACAAACAGAAGTGCACTCTCTATTCCCTTCTCTACTCTTATAATTCGGTGAGACGGCAATCCGACATGACCGATGAGAGATCAGGCGCAGGACCACCGGCTTAACGTGCTTTCCGAGACACGGGCGTTCAACCGCCAACTTCCTTACTCCGGGCTGAGTAACTTCATTACAGAAAAACTCACACAAATTTTGCCCGACCCCGGACTCGAACCGGGGACCTCTCGGTCCTAACGCAGCACTTGCTACCTTTAGACCAACGAGGCAGATGACATAATATGTGATATATCGTCGAGGAGAATCCAAGAACAATATGATACATACCTGTGTATTACTTACACTTTTACGAGCGTAATGCTCTTCTGTATTTTTAACTTGAGGAATATTTGCGCGGCGGCGGCGTAAATCTCTTTGATGCTGATGTTGGAACATGATATTCCAGATTATTTGAAAATACGACTCGTTTTGACCTCATACTTTGAACTTTTGTTCCCCGTCTTTTGATATGGATACGTCTCCTACATAGAAGAAGAGTATGTGTGGATGCGTGGGTACGCCCATGTATTGTAAAATAATGGAGGTTATATGTATATTGTATGTATTTGAAAGTTTTTTTTTTATAATGGACGTTCATAATGACTTCACTCCACCCGTGAGGTCCACGTATGAGGTCAACAAGCACAATAGACCCTTGAGCCTGTCGCCCTTACCCGGTAGGCTTTTATGCCGTTTCACGCCCCGTTTGAAGGGCCTGGGACTGTTGTTGATTAATGTTATTTTGAAATAGGATTTACTCATTACATTTAATTTATATTTTTTTTACTTATTTGTCTGGTTACTGCTTGCACTTGTGCACAGAAGTCTGATCATCATCAGCCCATATACGTCCCCACTGCTGGGGCACGGACCTACCCTAAACTAGGGCGATAAGGCCTTAGTCAACCACGCTGGCCAAGTGTGGGTTGGTCGACTACACAACCTCAGAATTTCTTCGTAGGTGTGCAGGTTTCCTCACGATATTTATTTCAAATTCGAAAAACACATTGGTACCTGGCGGGGTTTGAACTGGCGACCTCTCGCAAGGCAAGCAGCGACCTTTACCACTCGGGCATCGACGCTTAGATGTCTGATGAAAATAGAATTTTATCTCTTCAAGAGAAAATAAAGTAAAGTTGAAGAAACTTATTACCTTAACATAATCCGTGGCAGGATAAATACGAGTAATTAGCCCCGAAAAAAAAACCTTTACCGAATCATCTCCATTACTTACATAAAGTAAGAACAACAGACACGAAATGTTCCTATTGTATCACTAACTGTGTTCTATTGTGTAGGATTTACCATCACTTGGATACAAGAAACTACCAAAAATGTCTGCGTAAGGCGGGCTAATTCGTTTTACTACTTGGGCCATTGAATTAAATCAATTTGTCTGCGTAAGGCAATCCAATTTACAGAACTAGTGAAGTAAATTTTATTAGTATGAGAGTGAAGACAAGGTCACTTCGAAGTTATAAGGCTAAGTTTGATCGTGAGAAGTTGATAAGATATGCTTAAGCTAGACGCTAGTCATACTATATTTTTTTAAATTATACTTGTGAGTTTGCCTGTCTGTATAATCACGAGCAATTAAAATAAATAAATATCTGGGACATTTCCACACACGGTCATCACCCCAAACTAAGCAGAGCTTGTACTATGGGCGTCAGACTGATATACATACATATATATTTATGGATACATACTTAAATACATAATCACACCCAGACACGGAACAAACACCGATGTTCATCACACAAATATTTTGTCCCGAGTGGGAATCGAACCCACGACTCTCGGAACCGCCAGCCAGGGTCACTAACAATTGTTCCACCAAGCCAGTCTAGTGTTAAAACATCCAAACAATCATCATCAGCCCATATATGGCCCCACTGCTGGGGCACGGGCCTATCCTAAACTAGGGCAATTAGGGCTAAGTCAAAAACCCTGCAAAGTACGGGATGGTCAGTCGACCATCCCGTACTTACACAAAGACTACCTTATAACGTCTTATATAGGTGTGCAGGTTTCCTCACGATGTTTTCCTTCACTGTTAAAGCGTCGAATAATCGTACATATGAATTTAAAACACATTGGTACGTGGCGGGGTTTGAACCTCTTACATTGCTAGCAACGGCCTTAACCATCGACCCCTTTTGAAACCCAGTTAAAGAAATAAATTATAAATAAAATATAAATAATATTGAAATAGTCGGGAGAAACAATTTTTTCCTTATCCTCCCTTAGAATCTGACATCATTGAAATACATCAGTTAATATCTTGTATTAATTAAAAGTTACAATTGCATTTTTATGAAATTGAGAATATCTTTTCGAAGTATCGTTTGTTAATTAAAAATTCCATTAAAAAGAACGTTTCGCTTCGTTTCCAATTAGTGCATTACGGGAAGAGCAAGTCTTTGAAGAAAACGGGATTAAACGAATTCGTACAATTATCCCATTGATTTCTTTGGAATCGAACTTGTGTACCTTTTAGGAGGTTATCATAGAACCCGCATTATTGTAATAACTAGTATATAATTTTTGACTGGCTCGGTGGAACAGTGGTCAGTGACCCAGGTTCATTACCTACAGTTCCAAGAGCTGTGGGTTCGATTCCCACTCGGGACAAATATTTGTGTGACGAACATCGGTGTTTGTTCCGTGTCTGGGTGTGTATTAAGTATATTTGTGTATCCACTGTTGATTCTGATATCTGTAACACAAGTGCTAAAGCTACTTACCACGGGATCAGATCAATGTATGTGATGTTGTGTAATATTTATTTATTTATAATGTTTGGCACTGTCCGCCTAATTAGTTGTTCGTAAGTTTTGTTCAATTTAACTGATTAAATACAAAAACAATGTCGTTCTTGTACTTTATCCTAGACTTATTCTAATATATCTGATAACAACCAGAAATGACTTACTTATACAACCGGATGATACATTTGTTTTGGCGACAGATACCTATTTGTGATGATGCTGCATTTTTATTTGTTTTTTTTTAATGTTATTTAAAGCTCTAATGTAAATTTAAAATTTGAAAAAAATCGCATTCATGACCTCGCCTGAACGAAGACTTTTTTTTTAAGTTTTTAATTTTCGATGCTGCATTTTCAAAATAAACGAAATAAACTCGCTTGTATTGCTATCGTAAACATATTATTTAGAGACCCGACTCGCCCGACAGTCTTTCCAAAAGGGCTGTAAAGATCTCGAAACTTCTTGTCTCTAAAAATTGTTTAGAATACCATCACATGATTTTAATCCTAGATCTTTATATTTCAAATATAGTGTTCGCGCAAAAAATAGACAATAGGTACTAGATGCTGCACTTATATATTTACGCATGCAGAATCGAGCTTACTGCCCCAACGGCTCTTTCACCTGAGTCTCTACCTGTACCGCTAATCCACCGTTAAACTAAGCTAGTATACTATTTTCGAGAATTATCCGCAACACAATTCATTCGTACACTTTTCCACACATTTCAGTACACGCCTTTTATATGTCGCTACAAAGCCAGTCCATAAAACGTAACAACAGAACTTCTCATTCAATAGCTCACAATATATTATCGTGTGTAAAAGCCCTAACATTTTCGCGAGGAAGTATTTAGGAGCTCTGCTATATTAGAGTGGAAAGTTCCGGGCGTGTGGACACAGTATAATGGGCTGGACGTGAAGCAGTGAGCAAGATGGCTCTCAGCTCTACTGTATTTGTGTTAGTCAATCACCATAGATCTAATTTTTAAGCTATTGCATAGCTTTTATCGCGGGCTTTGAGCGCTGTGACCGAACCAAGAAATTCCGTAACGAAAAAAACTCACAATCGTCTAACGTCGTTTCAGTTCGGTAGACTTCAGTCAGGGGATACCAGTCACAACTTTCTGTCCGGTGGTTGGTGAACGGTATACGGGTAAGCGACCCGGGCTCCTCGAGCTACTATCGACTCAGTCCAAATCATCCGAGGCGATAGTATCCTTCCTCCCCTCTTCCTTCCCCCGTCATATATCCTTGCTACTCGTGGGAACGCAATGACCTTGTTAAAACAATGCACAAGGCAGAATGGTGGCGACGTGGTCCACAACCCGTCACGTCACGTTTCCCACAGAGGTGAAAAGTGGATCGCTGGAAGTGATCTCTGTCTACCCCTTTGGGAAAAAGGCGTGATTTTATGTATGTATGTATGTAGACTTCGGCACGGTGTTTGTGTGCGTGCGGTTAGACGTATTGTACGACTCTACGAAACTCGCACGAATCGAGACGAGCTGCTCCGAAATCGGACGATGCTATGCAATAGCTATACCGCAGCAGTCCCCGAGTGCCACACGTCTTTTTTTCTTTTCCTTTACGAGTATGTAGTATTTATAAAAAAAAAATCAGTTGTTCTTGGTACAGTGCACATCAGTGGCGAAGGGTGAATATTTTCAGAAGGGAAGCCGGAGTATAAAAACTACTTACCAAAATAATGACCGATAACACTGATGTTAATGTACTATAGTTCAAATGTTATTATTTATAAAACTGCATTCCGAGTTTAAGCATTGCAAGCATATTGGTCATTAACACATATCAGTAAAACCTGTGCTACTCCAAACTGAACTTCATTCCCAACAAAGAAGTGAACATAAACAACAAAACATTTTATTTAACTTACCTGCGCCTGCCATCCACATATACTTGTCGTAAATTTGATGTATGGAAATGTTTAAAAATCCATTTTTGCGTTTATCAAATGGTCATTTTTGGGGTTGCGCGGCCTAATTATAGTTAATCATGTTTATTGTTTACAAAACTTACATTTGAGAACGAAGTATCTTTCGATAACCATTTCTAACGAAGGAACAAGTACACGAAGACGACACCACAACATACAATACACATTACAAATTCAACACACTTCAGCAACACAACAAATAAAATTCGACAAACAAAACAAGTTGTTTACAAACAATTCGCACTATCCGCCATATGTAAAACTATTTTTTTGTCTAATTCATTCCACCAAGGACAGGCAAAGGGATCTAGTCCGTACAGCCTAGCCTACAGTAAATTGTTAAATATTTCGGCTGGAGCCATGTCTTCTTTGATTTGTATTCATAAGTGAGCAATATTTTCAAGGCCAGAGCCACGATATAAAACTAAAAAGCCACGGATAATAATTAATCAAGCGCCAGAAAAAAATTATGCACACACGGAATAATGTATCCGTAATTCGGAACTAGGCTGTACGGGCTAGATGCCTTTGCCTGATGGGATAAATGAATTGTATTAAAAAACGTTTTTGGGAATCTACGTCACGAGTGTTTTTTCTCGCTTGCACATGTAGGTTTTCTAATTAACTATCTCTATCACAACCCGGTAGACATCGAGTTATTTCCTATTAGTACATTTGCGCGTGCTAAAACGAGACAAAGCATGACGATTAGTTCATAGAAATGAAAAGGACAGATGCTCAGTATGGGTGGTATGGGGTTTTTTTTTGTATGAAGAGGTAAGCCGGCTTTTATCGGCTTCTATTCGGCATTATTTGCATTGCCTATGAAATTTTGTAGGCGTTTTGTCAATTTTAGCAATTTGAATGAAGTAAATGAATAATTTAACAAATAAGAATGTCGTTGGCCCATGGATTCGATTTTTCGAAGGGAAGCCGATGGGAATCGGGTTATATGGACTCTTTGCCACTGGTGCACATGCATCGCTTGCTGTGACGATTTACTGAACCTGACTTCTGACTACATCTCATACCAACGATAAAACTGTCAAATATAACACTCAATAAAACTAATCAGAATAACAAATACATATTATACATTTAAAATATAAACCTCAGTAATTTTTCTTAGTTAAAGTGTTCATTGTTAAGATCCATAGGAAACTATCTCACCGCCATTTATTTCACTGTGCCGCGAGTATATAAGCTACTTACAGTAACTTCACTCACTTTTACACAGGCCCAAAGTTGTGGTTGTTCTTTTAACCCGCACGAAGTATGCGTACATATTTTGGAAGTAATAACACGAAATCATTGAGGGTACGCAAAATGGATTGGTGTTACGAGGATAATCCTTCAACCAATGTAGGTAAACTTTGAAGAGAGCAAAAGCTGGAAAACTTGAAGTTTTAAGGAATGAAATAGCTTATTTTGATACCTAATATGAAAGTTACGTTTCAAATAGCACTACCTAAAGGGAGACATGCGCATTTTAAAGGTAACCTTAAAATGGAGACTTAGTATTTGTAACACAATATACCTACAAGCAACGACAAAATATCGTCTTCCAAAGTATTTATTAATTTAGTAGCAACTAATGGAATATCTTTACTTACTATCGAATAGCGTATAGTTTCAATAGAAAACTTGCTATAACCCGTCTCAGCTTATCCCATCTCAACTTAATTTCCGCGTAAAATGTGTCGTAAGCGAGTTTTAAATTGTCACTACAAATGTTGGATCGCTAAGCCTTCAGGCTAGTTCTGTTTGTTGAGCTATTCACAGTTCTAAGCGCTTTCAGAGTGTTGGCACATACAGGGACGGACACTTCCGTTTAGCGTCAAAAATACTGGGATTTAACCAATCGGTTAAACGTAGCTTTTGTCCTTTTAGAGTCACTAGACTATTTATGTACACAAACATACTGCTGCTAGCATAATATGTAGTCATGAATTTGTATCCTGATTTATTTATTTATTTATTTATTTTAGGAAGATCAGGATTTACATTATTCACATAGGATAATAATAATAACAATTAAGAAATCACTTATAGATCCTCACAGATAAAAATTTAGTAAATAAAAGAATAACAACAGTTAAGAGCACATTCAAAGTCACATTGTAATTTTACCTATACATAACAAAAATAAAAATTAAAAAAAAACAGAACAAAAATCCGATTATGATTAATGCGATGCAAAGAACCGCCTGCCCATAAGCCGTCCAACCGTTGGTACGCTAGTGTTGAAGAGATCTAGGTCGAGTTCTTTACTTAGCTTGTTAATTTTTTTTCATATAACAATGACAATGTTTTAGATGCAATGCGCGATGCGAAAAGCTTCGATGGCCGCGTGGTTAAGGTCGTTGCTTGCCATGCGAGAGGTCGCCAGTTCAAATTGAAAAACAAAAAAAAATTAAAAACTCTGTGGCACGTGCCAGGCACCTACCACTGTGTTTATCAGATTTGAAAATATGTACGATTATATGACGCTTTAAGGGTGAAGGAAAACATAGTGAGAAAACCTGCACACACCTACGAAGAAATTCTAAGGTTGTGTAGTCGATCAACCTGCACTTGGCCAGAGTGGTTTACTAAGGCCCGATCGCCCTAGTTTAAGGTAGGCACGTGCCCCAGCAGTAGTTGAATAGATTTTTACTAAAATTTAGTACGTTAATGGTATTTGTAAAGTCTTTATATACGGAGATACGCCGGACTTTATGTGAGAACTGGGTGAGCACACATTACTTAAAAAATACCCTTGGTTCTAACGTTTTACAAATTGCAAGATTGTATTTACAATTTTTTTAGACCTTTTACTAAATGGTTAATAATATATTTTTATTCATTTTTAGAGGGAGCTCACCCAATGCACATGCACATTGTTACTACTAAGTTTTTGTTTATAAGTTATCATTTATGTGTAGCTCAATAAATCAAATCGATAATGTAAAACAATCCTAGTTTTGCTTACTGTAAGTCGGCTCCCAAAGTGAAAAGTCGAAATTATATGCTTAAATTTAAAGGGAGACGACACAAAATTTACTTCCGTCTTTCAAGTCAACCTCAGTCTTAAAATATTCATCATAATTCCATTAATATTTATGTTTCTTATCTCAGTCGGGCGTCGTAAAAGAATCATTAAAACATTTTAATCAGTTTTCCTGTTGAAATTTTTCATTAAGATTTTCCAGACATGATCGTGTTGGTTTTGATGCTGTTATTTAATGAAGGTATTTTTGTATAAAAAAAATTAAATTAGTTTTATATAAATGATTTGTTGAAATGTCTGATTAGATGATGTACACCACATGTTTACATACACACACACACACACACAAATGTAATATTATAATTTAAGTAAGTAAGTCATAGGTGATCCATTCATTATGTTTGTTTACATAGATTAGCTTGATCACAACAATATATTAATAGATCTTAAGCAGTTCAAGGTGGTGGGAGCCTACAGATATAATACTATATCTAGCATAGGCATCACACAAAAATACCTAATGAACTACGCCTGTTGTATCTTTATTATTGTATCGTTGTTTTTGTGTTGAGAAATATACTTCATTCATTCATTCGTGTTCGCGCATAAATAATCTGACCAACAACAATTTATGTAACGACGACAGTAGAGATCACAATCGCGTTTTACACAGGAATACTTTCTGCAAATACGTTTTCATTAGTCATCTAAGTGAGTTGTTAGTTGACTGCTCTAACCATTTTATTGTGGACATCTGAGGTAGCAATCCTTATATACCACTCATCATCATCATCATCAGCCCATATACGTCCCCACTGCTGAGGCACGGGCCTACCCTAAACCAGGGCGATAAGGCCTTAGTCAACCACGCTGGCCAAGTGCGGGTTGGTTGACTACACAACCTAAGAATTTCTTCGTAGGTGTGCAGGTTTCCTCACGATGTTTTCCTTCACCGTTAAAGCGTCGAATGATGGCACATATGAATTTCAAGTTTGAAAAACACATTGGTACCTGACGGGGTTTGAAGTGGCGACCTCTCGCATGGCAAGCAACAACCTTAACCGCTCGGCCATCGACGCTTATATACCACTAATTGCTTCAATTTATTTCAGGATATGCTATTCTTTGGTCTACAGTTGATAACAAAACATCTTATAAGAACTATCAAATGTGGAAGCTTAGCATAAGAAATATAAGTCTTAGCCCAGAGTTGGAAAAGAAAATAGCCAGTCAGGGTATGTAATTTTAAGGTACATTACATTTAGTAAATTTGATTTTTTATGTACTTAAGCTTGCACTAGGTGTTTTAATATTTAAAAAAACGGAAAATATTCAATTGCGACCAGGTTTGCGAACCATTACACCAACTATCAGCTTTTGAAGCCATCGAATTGTATTTATGGTTTAATTTTGTTATTATACGAAATCGGATGATTTGCTCGTGAATTAACCGAAAGCATTCTCGCAACAGCGGTGTTCTTGGAAATAACTACTAAAATTAGTATTGCGTATTCTAACAATAATATGGCGTATAACATAATTTTCAAACTAAGCAGAAATAATTAGTAAAATCTAACTGAATCGGGAATACGGTAATTCTATGAACTCTTCATGTTAGGTGTAAGCAATTTGAAATAAAACTAATTTTACGGATTAAACTCGCGTGTATTGGTATTCTAAACATTATTTAGAGATCCGACGTTTCGAGCTCTTTACAGCGCTCGTGGTCACGGTGACCACGAGCGCTGTAAAGAGCTCGAAAAAATTAGTTTTATTTCAAATGTGTAGTGCTCGCGCAAATAAAAATAGACAATACTAGGTGTAAGCAATGTAAGTTTTACTTGTGTCTTAAACAGCAGAAAACACATTACCTTCATAGTTATTTCCATCCATAGAGAAATAAGTAGACTTATATACTTAGATATAACATGATAGCTCGCCCAACTACTCGACAGAAAGACCTATTGAATTTTAATGCTATACCCAAAATATTCCCAGCGAAGACGTCTTTCATCGTAGCGACAACAATATAGATTTCCTTTTAAATGGAAACGAGACCGAGTATTGGAATGAATTCCTCAAATCCCAGAATATCAGTTACGCAGTGCTATTGGATGATGTGCAGAGAGCCATTGACAATGAGGATTTAATGAAAAAGTATGGCGGGTGGCGGCGAGGTTAGTTGGTTTGATTTGACTTTCATTTGACATTCATTTGTCATTCATATTCTGTGGCTTTGACTTTAACGTTTATGATACTTATGATATTTATTAGGTACTACGCGAACTCATTTCCACAAGGACGAAGTCGTGGGCCGGTAGTTATAGATAAAAACCTTCCTCTTTAATCACTCTATCTATAACAAAACTGCATCAGAATCCGTACCTAACTTAGTTTTAAAGATTTAGAAATAGAAATATGATAATTTGTTAGAAATATACAGAACCGTAGGCAGTGAGTCTGGGTCACTATTATAACCACTGTTGATTTATCTAAAAAGCTTGCTCCAATGTATTATCCAAGATTTGATTAAATTATCTATTATCGAGCTTACGTATACTCGTAGGTAACCAAAGCTATGTAAATGAAGTGACACTAGTTATCCGACGAAAAGACTATTGAAAAAGTACTTTTGTTTATGCAATAATTGGCGTAATTATTTTCAAATTGGATTTTATCTGTGAAATAGAAACAATTGAAATTAGTATATTTATTACTAAGTATATTCAGTAATACCTGTAGCGGTATCATGAGTTGGCTATCGAAAACTTACGTACGTTAAAAACCTATCGAGTTGTTTTTTTCATACTACCGATTTTAGTTCTTAGCGTAACCACCGGGGACGCTGTACAAGTTTTTCATAGACATATTTACGTAGGCGATATCGAGTCCGTAACTTTTAAACTCATGGTAGTGCTCCTGATCGCTCTGGATAAGCCAGCAGCAGTGGGGCCGAACATGAGCTGATGTTTATGATATTGTGACAAGTAGACAAGTTTGGAAGATACTTTTTGCTAGCAGTGGGATGATACAGGTTATAAGAAACAAAATAGATTAAAATGTTATTTATCTGTTTTTAGATGGAAAAATAAACTGGACTTCTTACCCAAAGCTTTCCGACATTTACAAATACCTAAAGAGCCTAACTGCTACCAATCCCGGATACTGTACTCTTCAGACAATAGGACAAACGGCGCACAAGAAAAATATTCAGGTTTAGTTACATAATGATTATCTTATGTAATGAGCTCTTAGGACTCTGCCAGCTCTATGAAATCCTTGTATATATCAATATTTTTATTTTGGATATCAGAAACAACGTTGAATGCATATTCAAATTCAAATTCAAATTATTTATTGCACACATGTTGGGTTACAGATGTTAATAGTATCTAATGGATATGTACAACAAGTACCCTGTTAGGGCGTAGCAAAACATAAAAAAAGTAAAACTAACTTAACTTAAAAAATAA
The DNA here is from genome assembly GCA_039566165.1 of Maruca vitrata. Taxonomy (NCBI): domain Eukaryota; kingdom Metazoa; phylum Arthropoda; class Insecta; order Lepidoptera; family Crambidae; genus Maruca; species Maruca vitrata. The sequence continues at coordinate 10,909,230 of CM076930.1, forward strand.
AAATAATTCATTTAACAAAATAAATATATACCTATAAAATAATAACAATTTGGATTGTCTATTGCGAATTATCAAAATACTCAGCCAGTGTATAGAAACTTAGATATAGGTATGTACTTATTTCATAAAAAGATGAAAAATATACCCAGTCGCTATCCTTTGTTTGGTCTATTGGTACCAAGCGCTGCGTAAGGACCGAGAAGGCCCCGGTTCGAATTCGGGATCGGTAATTTGAATGAGTTTTTCTGTTTAGAAATCACTCAGCCCGGAGTCAGGCGGTGGATGCACGCCCGATCTCTCATCGGTCATGTTTGCCGTCTCGCCGAACTATGAGAGTAAGGGAACAGGGAAAGTCACTAGTGTTTGTGCACTATAATATGTCCTGCGCAGTATATCCATTGAGATCGGCCGCCATGACCGAAATCGGACGGACGCCTTATTATTATTAAATCTACCTTTTTTAAATTTAAAAAGCTCTACAGATGCTTAAGCTGTCTACTGGGAAGTCTTCAAACCGAGCTTTCCTGGTTGAGAGTGGTATGCACGGACGGGAGTGGGTGGCCGTCTCTTCGCTATTATACTTCGTAGAGCAAATCGCTTGGAACTTCACCAGACAACCGGAACACATCAAGAACAAAGATTGGTAAGCTGTGTTGTTGCCCGACTACACAGAAAGAGTTATATTTTATATATGGGGTGTGAATGGCTAGAAATTCAGGACCTGCTATTAGATAGTTCAATCTGGGAAGACGTGATCCGCTTTTTGGCTAGTATCACAGGTGACATATGGGCTGAATTGACAATTGATTTTTTATTGAGTCTACTTCTCTGACGGTGAACCGGTTGACAGATGGAATTTAAACTGTCATGGTAACGCACATTAAAAAAGTTACCCAAGTGGTAAATGACCCCTTTATCTCTACCATGTTTAATTATTTTGGCGAGTTGCCAATATATCGGCATTGTTGCAAGGGACACCATGGTCATGGGTCGGTGGACACGGAAACATGGTTAATATCCCGGAATAATTGTAAACACACTAAGTTTTCTAACATCTATATAAATAAAAATGAATCGCCGTTCGTTAGTCTGGCTATAACTAGAGAACAGCTGGGCCGATTGAGCTGATTTTGGTTTTAAAATGTTTGTCATATTCCAGGGAAGGTTTCAATGAGAAAATATAGAAAAAGAATCAGTATTGGCGGTATGAAATTCGCCGGGACCACTAGTTAGGAATAAAATTTGTTTTATGGGTCTACACGCGATATTAGGAGTAGGTAGCAAATTACATAGCTACTTACTGCCCGACGTTTCGACTGGGTTACACCAATCGTGGTCGCGAGCGACCACTAATTTTAGTGTAATGGAACGCGAAAGTCTAAATCTTACATTAGGAATAAAGTACAGCCTCTGATCTTAAACTTCGTATCTTTTTCAGGTACATTATACCAGTGACCAACCCTGACGGGTACGATTACAGCATGACAAAGGATCGAATGTGGCGGAAGAATCGGCGTCGGTTCAGCGGTGGCTGCGATGGAGTCGATTTGAACAGGAACTTTGAGTAAGTGATTAGATTAGACCAAGTTAATTTGAGCAAGAAATTCCGGTTACAGTCTAAGATCCAAGAATAGGATGTCCTTCACGGAATTGGTTGATGAATTTGTAAGTGTACTTTTGGCGACCGGATTTATTACATAGTGTAAAACGAAGTCGCTTTCCGGTGTCTGTCTCTATGTATCATCACCATCAGCCCATATACGTCCCCCCACTGCTGTGGCACAGGCCTAACCTAAACTAGGGCGCTAAGGCTTTAGTCGACCACGGCTAGCTGGCCAAGTGCGGGTTGGTCGACTACACAAACTTAGAATTTTTTCATAGGTGTGCAGGTTTCCTTACGATGTTTTCCTTCACCGTTAAAGCGTCGAATAATCGTAGATGTGAATTTTAAATTAAAAAACACAGTGGTACGTGGCGGGATTCGAACTAGCGACCTCTCGCATGGGAAAAGGGTCATATAAAAAGTACCCATAATCGACGAGCATGCATGAAGAGATTGATAGATGTGAAAGAAGCGAAATGGTGTGCCGGGATCGTAGCACATAGCAGGAAGTGATCTCTGCCTACCCCCCCTGGGAAAAAAGGCTGATTTTATCTATGTATGAGTAGTTATGGTAGCAAAGTGTGGCCCACACTTTGCAATCCCAACTGCCAACTTTACGAATTTTGTGAACATGCGATAAATTGAAAAAAGGTTTATTATCCGGAATGATAAATGAGATTGTGGCACGGTACACAAATGGTTTCAATCAACGCGCCGACTGCCGAATTGACAAACCAAACAATATCATTGAAACAAATTGGACGAGAAAAAGTGATAACAAATTGAAACGTTATTTGTGATTAATGTACCATGTGTCATTTAATAACCTATATGGACCAGACAGTTTGAATGAAATAAATGATTAGGTACTTGAAAAAAGTTAGGAAACCTGCACACCTACTAAGAAATACTAAGGTTGTGTAGTCAACCAACCCGCATTTAGCAAGTGTGGTTGACTAAGGCCTGTGTGGCTACCATGAGTTTAAAACATACGCACTCGATATCGCCTACGTGAATATGTCTATGAAAAACTTGTACAGCGCCGCTGGTGGTTACGCGAAGAACTGAAATCGGCCGTATGAAAAAAACAACTCGATAGGTTTTTAACGTACGTAAGTTTTCGAAAGCCAACTCATGGTAGGCCCTCTGATCGCCCTAGTTTACGGTATGTAGGCATGGATGCGTTATAATATTGTTTTCTTGAAAATACACCAAGTTAATTGCCAATTTCCGTCAACAAACACTAATAGGAAACTGATTAATTGTTATTAAATTGGTGAAGAAGTTTGTTCATAAGCCTCTAATAAACATAAAGGAATGATAATTAATTTTAGAGAAGCCTTCAGTCACCAGTAAAAAGGTTTAAACTTTGATGCAATTAAGTCTTCTGAGGAAGGAAAGCTAATAGAATTGTACAAAGTAATAAATAAATAAATAAACATCTGGGACATTTCCACACACGGTCATCTGACCCCAAACTAAGCAGAGCTTGTACGATGGGCGTCACAGACTGATATACATACATATATATTTATAAATACATACTTAAATACATAATCACACCCAGACACGGAACAAACACCGATGTTCATCACACAAATATTTGTCCCGGGTGGGAATCGAACCCACGACTCTCGGAACCGCCAGCAGTGACCCTCACTAACCACTGTTCCACCGAGCCAGTCAAAAATAGGTATATTATGGAACACTGCCTGGCATATCAATTTGCATCGCATTGCAATATGTTTACATGCATTTGGGTTAAAAGTATATAATAAGTATATAATAAATTAAAGCGTTACGGCTTAAAGAAAGGAAAAATAATACGAAAACGAATTGTTGACTATTTCCTATTTAAATAAGTTTTTATATAGTATTTTAATATTTTTTTATCATAGTAGAACACTTTTAATGATACCCAATATACAATCTTCTTTCTTTTTCTTATCTTCATAAACAGTTCCAAAAGTTGAAGCTTATTGTGAATCTACATGTTCGCTTCTAGTTATTTACTTTTTAATCGACAAAAAGCGTCGATGGCCGAGTGGTTAAGGTCGTTGCTTGCCATGCGAGAGGTCAATACCAATGTGTTTTTGAATTTGAAATTCATATGTAAGCCATACGATAAGAAGAAGATCGACAGAAAATAATATCCGTCGATTTTGCACTGAAATACTAGTGAATATTATGTAATAAACGCCGATCAGCAATAAAACGTTCGTAATTAAAGCCGTATCATTTCAACAGTTTTACCGCGAAAATAACGATTTCCACTGCACTGAATGGTCCAATTATTGTTCATTATAATCAACCCAATACGTCCCCACTTCTGTGGCACGAGCCTACCTTAAACTAGGGCGATGAAGTCTTAGTCGACCACGCTGGCGAAAAGCGGGTTGGTCGACTACACAACTTTAAACTATGTAGGTGTGCAGGTTTCCTTACAATGTTTTCCTTCACTGTTAAAACGTCATATGATTGTAAATATGAATTTCGAATTTGAAAAACACTTTGCTACGTGGCGAGGTTTGAACTGGCGACCTCTCGCATGGCAAGCAGCGACCTTATACTAGGACACCGAAGCTTTTTATTAGTTTACATTAAAAGTTTATTTGTATACCTAACAGTTATAGCAACGGTCCGAGGAGGGAACAAATTGTGTCACCCGCAAGTTTGTTCCATTGTCTTACCTTAAAGCCGGAGTTTATTTAAGCAGCTAGCCTCTTTAAACTTTCGAGACACAAACTGGTTTCTTAATGTCTGTACCAATCTCGAAACACTGACTACTGAAGATTTTTTGTTTGTTTGTTAGATCTCAGAAACTACTGGTACTTATCGAGGAAGGCGTTAGGCTATATAACATCTCGCTGCGACCAATAGGAGCAATGGAAAATGTGTAAAAAACGGGGGAAATTGTGGAAGAAGTCGATGTCACAGATAGATTAAAAATAAACAACATTTATCTTAAAATTTCTCGTGACACAAAAATAATGCTTCCTTGATCGTCTTGTCTTTGACAATCTTTATACTTACACTAACATCCACCCCTTTACGACATTTTGAAAGATAGAGAACAATTGAATCCATCTCGTTTAGTTTTACAGTACAATGTTTTTTTTTATTGTGCGTGTGTAACGTTGATATATATTTTTTTAATTCTTATAGAAACATGCAAATATTGACTAAGTAATTGCTTTAATTTTTTTTATATTTACATCAACTATGTTTTTATGTAATAGAGTATTTTTGTTTTATATAAATTTTAATTTTTTTAGATATTTTTTTTTATGTGTGAAGCTCACACATAAAAAAATATTTAAAAAACTATACGCTCACAAACTAAATGTTAAATAAATCTGCTTTTAAGTCGTTAGGCCCAGAAAACCAGACAAAATAGTAAATCCATTGTGTCTGTCTCGTGTGAGGACATTGTGCCTTACGAGGTTAAAGTATAAAAATAATAGTATATTCCCAGTTGTGATAATTAATATCAATGTAGTTTAACATTGGTATCACACAAAAGGTTGACCTCGAAATATAAAAATATATGAAATAGTTAAAAATTCACTTTTTAAATAGTGAAGATGTTAACAAATTTTAGACTTTCGCGTTCCATTACACTAAATATTAGTATTTATGGATCTACATGCGTTATTAGGAGAAGCAAATTACATAGCTACTTACTGAAAAAGATAAAATAGTAACTTATAGAAAAGTAAGTTGAATCTTCGTCGTCATAATGTTTATAGCAAAATAAAGAAGATAGAAGCGAAGTAATGACCCCATTGGGGTCATAAATTGTTTTTGTTTTCTGTTCAAATTGTAACTGTATTTCACAGGATTAGCTACGATTTATACTGGATGGAAAATGTGAAACTGTGTGCTATCGCAAGCAATAACGTACTCTATTGTTATGTGCGATAAAGTTGCGAATAGTTTGGGAATTTAAAGCAAACATGTATCATGGGTTCAATTGCGGTAAAAGTTTTGATAGTTCATGCACATTACTGCGGAGTTAAAAATCTAAAACCAATAAAAGTAAGTGCGGATATTTAATAATATTGCACTGATATAATATTTTTTTATACGTTTCTGTAATTACTTAAACACATGCTGTAATCGCGAACGTTTAGCCATAACATATCTGTATGGGCAGTCTACATGTTATTCTGACATGTAAGCTATACCTACTATTGTGAAGTTTTATCAAGAGTGTTCAGTAGTTTTTGCATTTAAGGATAACCACCATACATACCTACATACATTGATCTCTAAACATTACTGGGATATACACTAGATATACTATATTTGACTGGCTCGGTGGAACAGTGGTTAGTGACTCAGGTTCAAAACCTACAGTTCCAAGTCGTGGGTTCGATTCCCACTCGGGACAAATATTTGTGTGACGAACATCGGTGTTTGTTCCGTGTCTGGGTGTATTATTAAGTATATTCAAGTTTATTTGTGTATCCACTGTTGATCTTGATTTCCGTAACACAAGTGCTTAAGCTACTTTCCACGGGATCAGATCAATGTATGTGATGTTGTGTAATATTTATTTCTTTATTATACATATACAAAACTTTTTACGGATGCAGCTTCCCGATCTATCACCCATTGGGTACCTTTATCGTTATAGCTTGAATGCCTTGAATCGTGTCCCCGCTTACAACAGTACTAGTACATAACGGTCATGTTTACTAGTTAGTAGTTAGGTATAGTAGATGTCTTTACGACGTACTCGTCAACTTTGTAAACAGAACATGCCTTGATGCGGTGTGGACTCACATTGTGGTCGCGAGCAATTTATTCCGTCCGTAAACTTTGCTGTCAGTTAATGTAGACGATGGAAACATAGAATGATGAATCTGTAGAAGGACATTGAGAGCATACTGTTTTTATCAGAAAACAAGTTACCCGCCCTCGCTTCGATTCGGTATATTATACAAAAAAACTACCTCTTGTATGCCTCTGTCTATAAAAAACCATCTAAATTTGTTGCGCGTAGTTTTGAAGATTTAAGCATTCATACATACAGACAGACGTGGGAAGCGATTTGCTTTATACTATGTAGTGAAGACATCACTTATGTAGGCTAAAGAACTACAAGAAATGACCTCCACCACAACTAACGACTTTTAATGATTTAAATGAAATTAAATAAAAAAAGTCAAGTTACAGTTTAAGTTATTGCTCAGTTGGCAATAACTATTACGAATTTTTTATGTACCTAATTGCAATATTTTGTCAGGCAATGGATTATTTGTGTGGTTAATAAAATTGTATGTGTGAGAAAGTAGCCATCTGGCAAGAAAGTGTGATGGAAAAAATGTGGGAACACTCGTTTCAGCTGTAAGTTATCCTGAAACTATATTTGTGTGGATGTAACTCTATCATGTAAAAACACTCAATAACAATTAAGTTATATACCTACATATAAGTCATCATCATCATCATCATCAGCCCAAACATGTCCCCACTGCTGCGACACGGGCCTACCTTAAACTAGGGTGTTAAGGTTAGTCTATGAACCCTGGCCAAGTCCGGGTTGGTGGACTACACAACTTAAGAAATTCTTCGTAGGTTTTTTCACGATGTTTTCCTTCACCGTTAAAACGTCTGATCGTCTGATCGTACAAACGAATTTCAAATTTGAAAAACACAGTGGGACGTGTTTGAACTTGCGACCTCTCACATCGAAGCTTTTTAAATACATACGTAACAATCAACCAACAATAATATAGGTTACATATCAGAATAACACAGGCTATTAAGCGCGTAACTCAGGACTGGACAAAACACGAGAATTGAAATCCTCAAAATTCACCAAACTACGCATACAGCTGAGAGTGATCATATTAAAATACTTTATCCCAAAGTTGAATAATACTCATACGGGAGCGTGCAAAAGTTACATCATTCGCGAAATTCGGGACGTTGGCAGAGCGCTGAAGTAATGTTAATGAGCGTTTTATGCATATATTACGAAGCATTTAACTACATCACTCTCCCTGTTCTAGAAATTAGGGATTTTCAGTTGTTGTTTTTTTGTTACCAGTACTTTTTACACAGGGGACAAACATACATGGGAAGAGCTCGCATATTTTTTGCTTGTTTCGCACGTCTGGGTGTGTTTATTTACTTTTACTGTTGATTCTCATATTCGTAACACAAATGCGTAATCTACTTAGCTCGGAAACGCTTATTTCTTTTACATTTGTTTGTACCAGTAATATGGTTATGCAGAATTTCAGAAAACATTCTAAAATTCTGATAAATTTAGAAAACTGTGACTGTTCGGGATATTTACCATGTTGTTTTGTTTTAATGAGCTCCCGATATTTCGGCACTGTTGCAAGCGCCATGATCACGGGTGAACTAAGAAGTTAACCCTTTACAGTTTTCTAATGTATGTAACCATGTCTGTTAAATTTGATACGTATTCCGTGTGTGTTATAAACTTTATTATTAAAAACAATGAATTCGATTAAAAATTATTAAAAATACATTTAGTTTTATACACTTTGTTTGCGAATACTAACTTTTAAAACAAAAAAACTTATATTACAATAACATTTACTTTCGTTATTCGAATCATAACAATCGCAATATTTTACCGAGCAGCAAAAGTGATCTCGCAACTTTCAGTCGGGATGGAATATAAACAATAAACCATTTACACGGACATTTGAAAATTTAAATTGAAAATGCTGGAGATAGCCTCTCCAAGTATCCAGACAACGTTGCAATGTACTGGCACTGTGGAGACGAGATGTGTTTAGGGTCCCGCACCTGAAGAGGTAAAACGGAACCGGTTTTGTATCATTCTGTTATCCGCCTGTCTGCCTGTTTGTCTTTTAGTCTGCCCTGATTTCTCAGAAACGCGTGGGCTCATGTTAATTAATACTTTAAACTGATATATTGATAGAGACTTGTCAGGTAAAAATCAAGCTTTTAATATAACGTATTTTTAAAGGTCTAACACATTTAATAAGCTGAAGGTTTTTCATTGTACAAAATGAATATATTTAGTGAACACACTCAGATAACACACATACATTATCTTGAAATTTTACCAGAAGTCAGGTCTAGGCTTAAAGAACTAAGCAAAAAACGGTAAACTGAAAACCTGTTCTACGGTAATCGTGTTTAAACAAAACATTTACATACAAGTTTGTCGAGAACCCTAAGAGCAAGGGCCCAACTCGCACTCTACTGGCTTTTTTGTTTGTGGACCAATTTACATACACTTTGAGATGCAGGGGACGAATCGCAATCGAGCTTTGTAAACTGTTTTTTGTTGGAAACATTTGTATGAAATTGATAATGCACAAGGGAAATGTTTGATGCCAATAATGGAATTGAAAATATCAATGGGAGCTGTTTAACAATGTCAGATTGGTGAGTTGAGATTGATAAAAAAAAACCGGTAAATCTGGCTTGTTTGATTCGCATTTATTTTTCACTAACTAGGATATAGTTCATAATCTGTAATAAGGCGTCTGACCGATTTCGGCCATGGCAGCCGGTCTCGTAGAACAACAGCCAACTGCGCAAGACATTATAGTGTACAAGTGTAGGCGCAAACACAAGTGCACTCTCTGTTCCCTTACTCTCGTAGATCGGTGAGACGGTAATCCGACATGGGCGATGAGAGATCGGGCGCAGGACCACCGGCTTAACGTGCTTTCCGAGGCACGCACGGCAGTTTATAATATGTTATATAGGTATTTTATGGGAATAACGGTACATTTGTGAGTTTTATGGGTAAACTTAGTCATTTTGAAAGGTTTTTGTCAGAACCATCCTTTATTTGCATGCTGACTGCCACGATGATGACGTATTTGACCCCTGTCTCTTACGCCAATTCGTGGGTTCGATTTCCACTCAGTACCTAAAAATAGTCGTGTTGTGTACATTCACGTTTGTTACGTGTCTGGGTGATTTATTAATGTTTAAGTATTTTTGTGTTATTTCTGATACTCGTTGTTTTTACACTTGGCTGTGAATCAGAAGAATCAAAGATACTGACTAATATTATGTCCCTGATATTGTTTTGTTTATTATGTTGCGCAAGATACGGCTTAATTTTTCTCGTACAATGTTTTTTTTGGCTACAATGCTCCCTGATTTTCTGAAGATTTAATTAAACTTAAAATCAATTGTCGTTAAAGCGTGATCGCTCATTTTATCACTGTTTGTTTTAGCCTCAACTGGGGTCAGAAGGGTTCAGCCAATGTTATATGTTCAGTCGAATATTGTGGTCCTGAGCCATTTTCGGAGCTAGAAACTCAAGCTTTGAAAGTAAGTACATAATGGAAACATTGTAGTGATGATGCAAACTATCAGAAACTACCATTTATGCAATACAATCAATGATTATTTAGACGTTAGCGAAAGTTTTGAAGTGTGTTTTTCTTATAAGTGCCCGGTATACAATCATACACGTTTAGTAAAAATTCGTTATTTGAATACAAACAGACACTTTATTAAGTTGTAACTTAAAAAGTATAGCTGTGTAGAGTTCCCGCGAATAAAAGACTGTTTGGGATGTTGTGTGATGTATATTAATATTTAGTTTCTCCTTTTCCAGAAACTAGCTCAAGGGCGTCATTTCACAGGTTACGTGGGTATCCACTCATATGGCAGCAGGGTCATATTCCCCTGGGGACACTCCGGGCTCTCCACAAGCGATGCAGACACGCATGTCAGGGTCACGAAGGAGATGGTGATGGTAAGGGAATGACTAAAATCATTTCTTAGTAACAAAGGTCACTATTATGTTCACGAATTTCTTACTGAAAAGATGTACTTGATTCATCTAATCTTAAGTAATGTTACATAGACCTAAGTATCTATAATTGAAAATTTAAATTGGAAATGCTGGAGATATCCTCTCGAAGTATCCAGACAACGTTGACGATAAGATTGCCATGCGCTTGCAGAGTGTCACATTGTATACCTTTTACTCTTAAGGTCTTATTATGTAATGTGATAAAGTGCAATAAATTTGATTTGATTTAATACTTACAACAGTCAAATATAACTCTTGACTATGAAAAATAGCTGCAAATAAATAGATTTTAACTCTTAAGTAAATTAAGACTACAAGGTCTTGATAACAGTCAAAGATAACTATTAACTACAAACAATAGCTGCAAATAACTCGACGATTAACTATTAAGTAACTTAAAAACTACAAGCCTATGAAGAAGAATAAATTAACGGTAAAGAAATATTTTAATAACAAGCTTTTATTATTATTCAAAAACAGAACACAATTAATATTCATTTACATTGAGATACGCGCCGTCCATTAAAATTTCTGTAATTAATTAGTTAAATTAGTATTATTGCGTACACCAGAGCGATATTTAGTTGCGAATACAACTTTCGATATAATCTATGGATCCTTTAATGATACACATTCAAGATGGCGTCCTTCTGTTTGAAACACATTTAATGTGTCATTTGGAACAGCGGTTTTCGAAACGTCCTTTTAAAGGATTATAGTTTTACAAAGCGTATGATTTAAAAAGGGACGGTCAGCCTTAGCTATTTATTTATTTACAATCTCAACTCCCATACATCAGAATTTACTCTTCTATTTTTATCCATATTTCCATTTGACCTGTTTTATTTAACCCGTGAAAGGTCGATTACTTTTCCTTATGAGTAACATACCCTATTAGGTTTCAATTATCGATTTGTGGGAAGAAGGTCCGCAGAATACAAAACACACATTAGGAGATATTTTTAGGTTACAATTAACCGGAAAAGTACTATATTCTCGATAGAATCTCACTGATGTCAGCGTAGTTTTGTGAAAGGCTATAAAAGATCAGCGTCGTGGAGTCTTTTCAGACATTATAACACATGCTGAGTGCATGCCTTTTTAATGTCACTTTGTAAATGTATTTTCCTTTTTGTTGTCAAAGTCAAAGTCAAAATTTCTTTATTTATATAGGCATTCACATGCACTTATAAATCGTCATTACATTAAAATAAATAATTAAAAGATAAGTGATTCTACCACCGGTTCGGAAAGCTGGTTCTACCGAGAAGACACCGGCAAGAAACTCGATAGTTACTCTTTTTAAAACTTCATTGTTGCCTTTGAGTTTAATTTTTTCTTTATTAATTTTATATATCAGTATATAAATTTTTATTATAGCTGTATCGATACAAGAACAATAATACATGGTCACAATATCCCTTTTGCTAATAAATAAATGTTGAATATGCAAAGCATTTGATAATAATAAACTGTGAAAGCAAAGAATAACTTCGTTTCGTATCCGAATAAGTTTTAAGCAGAAATGATCAATTTTTAATTGTTTTTTAGTATTTAATGTTGATATAGACAGACAGTCGGTAAATGTTTGATCTACCATTGGTCTTTACACCTATTTAGATGTCATGTCTTATGTTCTTAAAGTAACCAAGGTAAATTAAATTATCTTTTATTATCAAAAAAAAGTGAATTTATATTTTTACGGTACGATATTTGTATCGACAAACAGCGAGCCCGCCCTTCCGTTTGTCTTGTGACATTGACAAGTCCTTGAAGCTATCATAGAAATATAAAAAAAAACTCCCTTTGACAGAGAAGGTCATCAATAATTTGATCAATATTCATACTTGACATCTCATTGATAAGAGGCGACCCGAGTACGGGGACAAAAAGCCTGTCTCTCTACAATAAGTAACGAAACTCATTGTACTGTATATAAATATCGTTGGTGTGCGACCCTCGTCATTTTAGAAGTACAACATGACGGTAAATGGCTTTACTAGAACGCTAAATCAATAACTGGGAAAGTCTGCCTGGAGGCAAAATTTAATGTAGCAAAAATACGTAACTGAAATTCAAGGTTTTTTTGGGCCTTACTTAAAATACGCTACTTCTCAATTTGCTGTTCCTAAGTTGAGGGCTTTATTATTTTGAACTATGGTTAGAGTTTTTTTTACAGTTATTTCTTAGGTAAAGGAAAACGGGCAGAAAGTTCCCACCGACCAATAAGGACTAGACATGTCATTAGAAAGCTCTTTTCATGACTTTCATTAGTTAATATGGGGGCTAGTATCAATTCGTTCAAACCTCGCCACGTAACACTGTTTTTTTTTTAAATTTGAAATTCATATCATGTGCGATTATTCGGTGAAGGAAAATATCATGAGAAAGCCTGCACACCTACGAAGAAATTCTTAGGTTGTGTTGTCAACCAACCCGCACTTGGCCAGCGTGGTTGACTAAGGCCTTATCGCCCTAATTTACGGTAGGCCCGTGCCTCAGCAGCTGGCTGATGATGATCATGATAACCACGGTTGATCGTAGAAACAAAAATAATTTGGCTTACTTTATCATCATCATCATCAGCCCATTCTTGTCCACTGCTTGTCATAGGCCTCTCCAAATGCACGCCACTTCTCTCTACCTCGGCCACTCGCGTCCAGCTCCTACCAGCCGTCCTGCGCAGATCGTCACACCACCTGGCCTGCGGGCGTCCTACACTACGTTTGCCGAGACGCGGTATCCACTCCAGAACTCGTCTACCCCAGCGGTTGTCGGCTTACTTTATGTCATCAACCAAATTTTTCATCCAGAAATATCTTCATAAATATTTTCATACCCCCCACGCAGCTGTGAAGTAGCAGTATGCAAATAAGTTTTTCAAAGTCTTACATTAAGTTAAAGCTAACATCCCCGTAGATGTTTTTTTGTGTTGAAAATAAAAATTCGTAGCAGACAGCTTAATTTGACTTTCATGAGGGCTTATAATGCCGAACATTGAATTTTAGTTGGTTAATGTTCGTTCGAGCCGAAAATGTACCTAATCATTTGTATTTTGCCAACTTATTTACGCCCACAGTAATCGACAGGCGCCTATTGTTGTGTTTTGTACATCAAATTTGGAATATAAGGTGTTGTTTCTGTTAAAAGTATATTTTTAAATGTTGGATATTGTACTTCGTTACATTATCAATTTTAGCGTATCATGAAGATAATGACTAAGAACCAACGCTGACGTAGATATTGGTCTCCAGTTCATACAAAATTGCCTCTCGAGGAATTGAACCAGCGTAAATGCGGGAAAAGTCACCTGCTCCAAGCTCGATGATGATTGGCTATTCCAAGCTATCATCGTAGTCAGTTAGTGTTATATATTAGGGTATAATAATATACATACATACAGTGATTGAGTCGGTATCTACGTACACCAGCCAACGTCAAGCCGAATAAATAAACCCATGTATAACAATTATGAAAAATGTATTTTTTTTTATTGTAAATTTGTACAACCAATGTTGGCCCCAATATACCTATTTTTATCAGGTTTAGCTTGCTCTATCTTCCCTATCGTAACTCCAACTGTATTTGATTGCATAGGCCATGAGAGCAGTAGCGAAGGAACACTTCAGAGCTGGTACCGTGAAGCAGTTCCGCATCGGCAAAGGTCCTGGGATGATGATGGACTGGATGTACAACCAGGGAGTCCAGCACACCTACCTGGTAGAGACGAGGGGGGCCAGCAGTCAATCGTTCTTCTTGGAGCCTCATCAGATACTGCCTTCTGCTAGGGAGGTCACCGCCGGCTTAACGGCTATGGCTAGGACTATCGCGTAGTTTGACGTCACTGTTTTTTTGGGAAAACCAATAGTAACCGAACGCAGCAACTTAGTCGCGCCATTCCACCAATAGGAAGTACATATCACGGGATGTTCAACCAATGGGAGCTCGTCTTCACTTATCTACCGCATTTATGGACCAATTACCTAAATAAAGTGCCTAATTTAAAAAAAAGCTGGTTTTATTTGTTTGCGACGCGGATCAAAGCCATAAATTCTGTTTTTGTCACTAATATGTCAAGACTAAAAAGTATTTTATAATTTTCTTTTAAGGCAATTGGTTTGTCCTATTGTATTTTTTAATTACGACAGAAAATTAACAAGCAAAATAACAAAGGGGTAATGGCCTATTGTAGGTCGTGATGGAAAATCATGGCGTAAAATTAACAGGATGAAAGGGAAATTAGTACGGTCCTGTAATCTTTATTGCCTGAAAAACGTAAAAGCAGGAATTCTTGCCTTACGAATTCCATTATTGCTATTATATTCGATGCTACTTTAACTTGTTACTTAAAATATTTGTTATTTACGTATAGATTACGATCTTTAACGTCAAAGATGGTTGCATTATAAATGCGCTTATAAAAAATTAGAGATTCTCAAACCCGTCTTTTTGTCTTGCCCGTGACTATTAATGCAGTAAAGAGCTCGAAACGTCGGGTCCCTAAATAATATGTTAAAAATACCAATACACCAGAATTTATTTGCGTGCTGGACAGCGCTGCCATCCACATACAATGCAGGCGCTGGTGGCTCGGACTAAGAGGTTTAGCTCCTCATTTCTGCCATTAAGGCATGGAATGCCCTTACAGCTCATGTTTTCCCTCCCTCCTATGATCCCGGGCTCCCGGGCAGGCCTTCAGGGTGAGTGCGACAGGCTCAATATGATGTATTGTGCCAGTCGACCACATATTTGGATCTCACTACCGCTTACCATCAGGTCATCTGGTTTGCCTATTATAAAAAAAAATATACCGTCAACTTAGTGTTATTTCAGATTCTTAAAATTAAGATATTCACTGTGTTTAATTTTGTCCTGACACAAAAAGAAATGTATTTACTTGTATTTAGGACTTTTAATAAATTAACTTAATTAGTATGCTTACACTTTATATAGAATCCCCCAATAGTTGATGAGATAGTTATTTTCAACTGCAAAGTTATACTAGGTTTCATTGACTCAAAGCATTAAGAACTAATTACATAAATGACTAAGTTAGCACTTATAAAGATACATTCAGTAACTTATTCCGTCTCCAAGTAAAACAAGTTTTAAACTTAGCTTGCCTCTAATTGGTTTGCTCTTGGAACTTCGACGTTAACTAATTTCAAAAGATTGTAATTTGTGATTGATAAACAAAATTCTTGAAATAATTTTATCAAAGAAAAATCGGGGAAAATTCTCGATTTGATCTGTATATAAGGCGTCCGACCGATTTCAGCCATGGCGGCCAATCTCAATTGATATCAGCCAAGTGCGCAGGACATATTATAGTGCACAAGTATGCGCGCAAACACAAGTGCACTCTCTATTCCCTTACTCTCATAATTCGGTGAGACGGCAATCCGACATGACCGATGAGAGATCGGGCGCAGGACCACCGGCTTAACGTGCTTTCCGAGGCACGGGCGTTCAACCGCCAACATCCTAACTCCGGGCTGAGTAATTACATTACAGAAAAACTCACACAAATTTTGCCCGACCCCGGATTCGAACCGGGGACCTCTCGGTCCTAACGCACCGCTTGCTACCAATGGACCAACAAGGCAGTTGATCTGTATATTAGATAACTAGCGGCCCTTCCCGGCTTCGCACGGGGGTACTTAATAATTAAAACGATTGTTATGGGTAAGCTATAAAAGGTAGACATATGCTTTGGCGGACTTTTTTAAAGATAATGTTAAGATGAACAATTCATCCATAGAGCATTATTGTATAACTTTAACTATATGCTCAGCGCACGCCTCGGAAGGCCTCAGAGACGATACTTTTCCCCCGTTTTTGAAACATTTTCGGTTACTGCTCTACAACTATAGGACCTAGCGTGATATTATATAGCCTATGTTACTTCTGAATAATGCAGCTTTCTAGGTGAAAAAATTATTGCAATCGGTCCAGTAGTTTTTGAGTTTATTCATTACAAACATACAAAAATACAAATCTTTCCTCTTTATTATATTAGTGTAGATGTAGATTAATTGGCTGAGATACATGCGTAAGTTATTACACGCAAACGCAATGAAAAATGGCTATTCGTGAAATAGTTTTAAAATACCTCAGAAAGCCTTTTTTTATACAAAAATGTCCCCGCAAGCATTAAACCACTTTAGTGACGGTGTGACAAACAAGTAAGCTATATTCGTAGTAGCTGTATCAACACCACAACCAAAGTTCACTACACTTTGATTCTTCCATTTCTGTAAAGAAGTAGTAACGGACCGATAGTGTTGATATCGGTGGGGGCACCACCCGTGGCTAACGGGTAAAGTGACGGAAAAATTTACATACATGACGTAACGCCTGGATAGCATAATTGGTAATACGTGGGGCGCGTAACGTCAAGATCGTTCGTGACCCCGTTCAGCCTTGAACATGAATGTGATTTAAAAATAGTTCAATATAGAGAAACAAATAAATAAACTAAACAAAGTCAGCCTTATGGTTTCTAATCGCATGAAAAAGTAATGAGACCCAGTGGACTCATTTTACAAATCGAGGATATGAATGCGGGCTATTCAACGAGTTTTTGTTGAACTTTGGTGCTATTTAATTCCGGAACTTGGCCGAACAAAGACGTTGGAAGGCGCGGGCTGCTCGGAGACAATGCGAGATTTGAATAAAATGTCCGCCACAGAACTTAGCAGCCGCACTTTTATTTGCGGGACATTCACAAAATCACTGTTAAACTCAAGTTAGCGTAAGAAATCCAACTTACAGTTAGCGTAGAACTCAAATAGATCACAGATTTAAGGTGGAGAGTTTGTTTTTTCTAACTGACATACGATTATGGCTTGGAGTATCATCATCACCAGACTTGCGGGCGAACGGATGGCTCTCACCTTAAAAACAGACGCTTGCGTCATCTTTGGGAAAATAAGACCGGGAAAATCAAGACTTATGGTAATGTCCCTGAGTCAAACTGAGTTAATGATATACATTGATTGATGATATAACTTATGCGGAACCAACTAATCAACGCGTCTCTAAAAATATTAGCCCTTTTCTATAAAAACTGAGCTTTTCATTCCACATCGAATTGAAAAAGAAAAACGAAGTCTACTAGTCTGCTAGTAAACGCAAAAAATATTTTACCAGCAAACCAAAACCAAGCATTTGTCTAAAAATAACTCGTTCCAAAGGATTACGCAAAATACGTGTGGGCGATCTACAGGGTGTTATCACGTTTTTATAACGAATCAAAGGTCCATTTACACATGGCTACTGCTATATTCGTTGAAATAAAAAAATCACAGACAAGATTCTTCTGTAAACCGCATATAAAACGGTTCAGCCAAACGCGGTAACAGGGGAATGATGAGGAACTTCTAGACTTTGTTTATAATTATATTCTTGACATTTTCACTGAAATTCAGCCTGTTGGGACTTTATGTAACTTCACTCTCATTTTTTGTCTAAATTGACCGGACTAGAAAGTCAATTACAAGACAATTTAAAGAGTACAAATGTACCGTTCAATAGATTGTTATCACACAGGGAATACCCTAGTTTAGACTCCAGTCTCTCACAAAGGTATCATTTATTTTATTATTACATAGATTTTTATATGTTAAAATGTGTCCACAACCCGTCACGTCACGTTTCCCACAGAGGTGAAAAGTGGATCGCTGGAAGTGATCTCTGCCTACCCCTCTGGGAAAAAGGCGTGATTGTATGTATGTACACCTTTTTGAAGAGAAAACAAAATATATTTGAATTTGAATTTAGACTAACGTACAGCTAGTACGTTTTGTACGTTTTATTTGTACGTACGTTCAGTAAGAAATAATATTCACTGGTTGACTGGTAGAGTTTAGTAGCAACTGGTCGTTGTATATAAACATGTAAAGGCTTAAGCCTTTCACAGTTGGCTGAATGGGCATGGGCATCGATTTTCCTTTATTTAAACAGGAATCAATGCGGCACGTGTATTGTGTGAAAATAAAAGACAAATCCGGCACTAATTGGGAATATGCAGAAACTACTACAAATACTACTACTAATTGGGAATTGACAGGCTCGGTGGAACAGTGGTTAGTATCTCAGGTTCAAAACCTACGGTTCCAAGAGTCGTGGGTTCGATTCCCACTCGGGACAAATATTTGTGTGACGAACATCGGTGTTTGTTCCGTGTCTGGGTGTATTATTAAATATATTTAAGTTTATTTGTGTATCCACTGTTGATCCTGATTTCCGTAACACAAGTGTTTAAGCTACTTACCACGGGCTCAGATCAATGTATGTGATGTTGTGTAATATTTATTTATTTTTATATGCGTGGTCATTTTAATTCATAGAATATGTTGCATTACAAAGTTGTAATCTTTGCTGAAATACCAAATTTATCATAATATGTATTTGTCATAATGTCAAAATGTGCGGTGATTTGCATCACATGCATTCATAAAACGATTAACAGACTTGAACATGTTGGCTTCCAACACAATTCAAATGAGATATTCACAATTGCATTGTTCTCTATGAAAATGCAAACAAAATTGATTTAACGATTCATTTGCATCCACATCATTAATTACTCTCGCGTGTTTGTGATTGCCATCATTATTCACTGGCAATTATTAATTTACATCAATTAAAGGATTATAAAGCTTTTCACCTCACGGAATGTTAATTACTGCTCGATTGCAGAGGGTATCAAAACTTAATTCTGTAATTACCAACTTTCTCAGATATGTAGATAATACCTTATTTATCTTCATTTTTATACACAAGGCCTAATAGAAACGGAAGTCTGTTGCTTCTGTTTTGAAATTGAATTTTAAAATTGAACTCTCACGGAACAGTTTTAAAATTTAAATTCAGAACGCCCGTGAGGTGAAAGGCAACAAAGGCCCGCTGGCATGCCCGGGACGGAAGAGGTCGAAACACTTCTGATAGGGTTGATACTGGCTTTTAAAATATAAAAAATAAAATTGCCGATGTAGTTTATGGAAGCTTATACCAAAGCCGCTCTAAGTTGGCCGATTTGCTACATGTCAGACTGACTGCACTAGTGAGGGACAACGGTAAAATTGCCGAAGTATATAAGTAACAGTTATTTCCACTTTATAACCAAGCAAGGTCTAATTATAACAAATGTTTATTAAAAACATTAATTCACATCCAAAAGATTGAATTTAAGTTCCTTATTTATAAATATATTTATTTTTAAAATACAATACTTATTAAATCCTTCATCCTATTTTAAAAAAATACCTGGTGAGTATTACCCACTACGTCACTATGAAAACGTGTCAAACGGCGTAACCTTGTAAAAGCGTAATACAGAGTGGAAATTTTACGTTTTCTTTTTATAATTCAATTATTTTAGGTAATAAAAGACAAATAATTATATAATTATGTGCATTTGAAATTTTGAAATAACGTATTATTTTTAAAAGTTGTTCTTTATGATTCGCGTAAATATGTTCCTCTTAACAAGGATAAATGCAAAATATAAAATAAAAAAGTGTCAAATCAGTCTTCTAAGAACGGCTCCGGTATAATTATCTAGTTATTTGTCTTTTATTACCTAAAATAATTGAATTATAAAAAGAAAACGTAAAATTTCCACTCTGTATTACGCTTTTACAAGGTTACGCCGTTTGACACGTTTTCATAGTGACGTAGTGGGTAATACTCACCAGGTATTTTTAAAAATAGGATGAAGGATTTAATAAGTATTGTATTTTAAAAATAAATATATTTATAAATAAGGAACTTAAATTCAATCTTTTGGATGTGAATTAATGTTTTTAATAAAAATTTGTTATAATTAGACCTTGCTTGGTTATAAAGTGGAAATAACTGTTACTTATATACTTCGGCAATTTTACCGTTGTCCCTCACTAGTGCCTTTGAGTATAAAGCCACTGGAGATGCCATAACGTCAACGCTTCTAACAAATTTTTTCGCCACTTTTAGCGGGGGCGAGGTAAACACGTACAGCACACCACCAAAAAATTAATAACTCAACAGACACAAATTTTGCTGTAACGATAAACGCACACTACAAAAATGTTCAACACTTCAAACAATACACGCACACAAACAAAGTTTTCACGTAACTACGCAACACACATACGAAAAAAATAGTGATGACACAAAGAATAAAATAAAATCAGTTTGGTGAATGAACTGAACTATCTTGTACTGATTATTGTAATTCAATAACATTTTGTGGGATCTTATTAAACAATTTTGTGCTTAAACCCAAGAACGACTTTCCAGTCTTTTGAAGCCTGAGCCTTGAAACGGCAAACTTATGTTTATTACTGGTGTTAAAATGGTGAGGATCCGATATTAAATGATTGTATGTTCTTGTAAACATATAAGATACAGTCCAAAATGTACTGAGAGGATACGGTTAAAATATCTATGTCTTTAAAAATATCTCTAAGGGAGTCACAGAATTTCTTTTAATTTTCAGACTAAATTTCAATATCGTATGACCAGAGGAAAGAAAAGTAATTTTTCTAATTCATCTTACAAGATTTAAATATAACATATGTTTAGACCTTTTATTTAATTCAAAATTAAAGTAAAAAACGGATTATACAACTAACTGCAGGGAGTGAATGATTCATTCAAATGTCGAGTCGCTTTTTTGACTTTGTGACATCACTAGCCCCCGTACCACTGTATTCTTGTTTATTTTTTTCTGTCGTTTACGTATCGCAACGACTTTTTATTTAAATGGCAATTCTTCTTAAATACACGTTTAAAAGTTAATAAAAACACTTAGATATGATACTAAACGCGCTCTTGTTGCGAATTTGAGCTCTCGATCGCCTTTTACACGAGAATACTGCACAACTAACCATTTTTCAAGAGTAACGTCACGCGACAGGGATCAATGCAAAATGGCGGTGGTGCAGCGACAAGTAGTTTTATTAAAAACGTGTTTGAACAGTTGACCGATGTACTTTGCCGGAGGGGGTCGCCCGTGTAAGGCATCTCCAGTGGCTTTATACTCAAAGACTAGTGCAGTCAGTCTGACATGTAGCAAATCGGCCAACTTAGAGCGGCTCTGGTATAGCTACCACTGGCGCTTAAACGAGTACCTACCCTTAGTATGATACCAGTATTTGTAGTGGTGATTCTCTTTTTATTATCTCTACCAAGAAAATTACTTACAAAAGAAACACATTCTGTGTAAAGAAAATTATATTTCCCATCCCACCCCACACCGAAAAAACACCCCCTAACCAACACAAAATAGCCTTAGCATCCTCGGCATCGATGTAACCTGAACCAGCAGAAGTACATCATTAGAACAATACAACCTCCCCCAAACTGGGGATCCTGAACGGAGTGCGAAGATTTTTCACTCCGGTGAAGCTTTGTCTTTTCTATAAGCACAAATTCGCCTGTGTATGGCATATTGCTCTCATCTCTGGGATCATTCCGCGAAGTACTTGTTAGATACTACCTCGATGGCTAGCAACAACGTGTTATCTGTATTGTTGCAGATTAAGAGGTGACTGAACCTTTGAACCTCTGCAGTTACTTAGAGACATTGCAAGTATTAGTGTTCACTCCCGCCTTTATAATGGAGAATGCTCTGGAAAGTTATCGCTCCTTTTCAATCCCGAACAACATGTGCTGTACAGCGTTCATGTCCGCATGTCATGCAGACACTGATGACTTGGAGTCCGAGCGTCGGACTAAGAGGTTTAGTTCCTCATTTATGAGCCGAGCCATTAAGTCGTCGAATGCCCTTCCTTTGGCCTTCAGGGCGAGTGCGAAGGACCCGATAGGTTCATTTGTGCCTGTAGGTCTCCTATATGGACCTCATGGTCACATACCATCAGATGGATTAAAGATTCACTGTCATCCTGGAATGGAATTTATACTTTTTTTTTTTGACCCGAGCCATTAAGTCGGGACATGCCCTTCCAGCTTGTGAGTTCTTAGGCGTGGCGTAAACCTTTGGCCTTCAGGGCGAGTGCGACAGACCCAATAGGTTCTAATGTGCCTGTAGATTTCCTATAAGGACCTCATGGACACACCATCACATGGTTAATGATTCATCGTCACTTTGGACTGGAATTTTTACTTTACTGACAAACTTACCCACTAAATTTGGTCTCCAGAACTCTTTCTGTAACACGACAAGAGCTGCAATTTTAGGTCGCTGTTCTAAGTGGGTCTTTCCATTAATTAATTTTACGTTATTTATGCAAAGCGGGAAAGTTTACAAAGACTTTTTCGTTTATGATTAAGGGCAGTTAATGCACAACAGGTCCGAATTTGGTTCCCTATAGGGTTGTTTGCGACTTATAATGGATCTTTATTAAGGTCGTGGATTTCAATTCATTAGATTAACTGTAGATACTTTGCTTTACTTTTAAAAATCACGAGAAGCTTAGAATTCATGTTTTATTTTCACATTTAAAACATACATAACTTTCACATCTAAAGACAACTCTCTCTAAATATGATGTTTATCATTAAATTATTCTAAAGCTAAGATAAAGAATAGAACGACTGCTGACTGATTTTAACATTTTTTTTCGTATGACGTATGTCCTTATACATAATATAGGCCATCTGATTACAATCTAGTCTTGAAAGAAAGAAAGAAAAGTATTTATTCAGTTACACTTAAAAAACACACACATACATTACAAAAAGTATAAGGGGATACCAGTCACAACTATCTGTCCGGTGGTTGGTGAACGGTATACGGGTAAGCGACCCCGGCTCCTCGAGCTACTATCGACTCAGTCCAAATAATCCGAGGCGATAGTATCCTTCTTGCCCTTTTCCTTCCCGCCTCATATATCCTTTTTACTCGTGGGAACGCAATGACCTTGTTAAAACAATGCACAAGGCAGAATGGCGGCGACGTGGTCCACAACCCGTCACGTCACGTTTCCCACAGTAGTGAAAAGTGGATCGCTTGAAGTGATCTCTGCCTACTCCTCTGGGAAAAAGGCGTGATTTTATGTATGTATGTATGTATTTACATTACAAAAAATAAAAACATAGAGGTAGGTAACTGAAAAGGGATCTGCTCAGCATGTGTCGAGGAGTCGGGGACACCCCGACGCTGGTCTTCCGCAGATTCCTTAGAAATACTAATGAGTAATTTATTTTTAACTTTAACTGCTAAAATAATTGCCTAAATATCTATAATTTTAATAATAAACCATAATTTTTATCCTCAGATAGTCAGCAAATCCTTTCATTTCATAAAATTGTTTCACATGAAATACCAATTGAATGATAAAGGTATTATTCATGGAAATATCTTCATGGATTTCCTTTAAAATTAATTTTCAAACACTTCTCATCCCATACCCATTATATCAAAGACCAGTAAAGGTGAAAAAAGACCAATAAGACTTTAAAAAGCTTTTAAATCTTAGAGTGTTTTCAGCGGCACTTTTGTGCAAAAAATAAGGCATTTTGAAAGTGCGAACGTGCCGAACTCAAATTTATTCTTTCCTGGATTATCGGGACGCTGATCCGACAAATGAATCCCTCGTTTGCGTCTGAGTGCTATCAGGAACTGCCCTTTTTAAGGTTCCGTACGCTAATAGTAATGACAGAACCCGAGTACAAAAACCAGCCAGAATACCAGCGCCACAGCGGCTTCATGTCGTTGAAGCATATGCTGAGGTTGGACCTAGTTGACCACTGATAAATGTTGTATTCCATGTGTCACTAATGTGGTCAAAAAAAGTAAAACGTGACCGCTCTAAAACTGTGTTATTTGTCCGCCTGTTTGTTTGTCTTTCTGTCTGTTAGCAGGCTACAGCCTGCTAATAGACAGAAAGACATGAAAGACAAGACAAGAAAGACTTGAGATACATCTCATTAAGCTTGATATCTAAACAGTTGAAATATTCATTCACAAATGATGTATTGCAGTTGCGGCTATTACTATATTTTACCTAGTAAACGACGGAACCCTTCATGTGCGTGTACAACTTGCACTTGACCGGTTCTAAGGGATCTGCCTGCACCCCTAGTAGAGCTAGTGAATATGTTTTTACGAACCCAAATGGTCTGTCACTCTTGCAGACCTACATGTTGGTTAGCTTTCGGAAATGGTTGGGTATTAGAAAACTGAAACTGTCCGGGATATTTAATATGTTGTTTTGTTTTAATGAGCTCCCGATATTTCGGCACTGTTGCAAGCGCCGTGACAACAACAGCTAATGTGTGTAACCATGACAGTTTAAAATTATATAAGGTTGGGTATTATTGACCTGCGGGTTTTTTGTGACTTTTGAGAACTGATTTTTTTTCTTTTTCATACAAGTATAATTTACATATTTAATTTTATTACTCTGCGTTAACTACGCATCGTGACAAACGTTTGCTTAAAATGTATTTGGTATCTTAAACATTCAGTCAAGAGTTAATTCGCCGTCCCCGGAGAATAAAATGATAACTACAAAAATGCAACTTTTCAGGAGAAATAAAAAACACATTTTTGTCTTTTTCTCCTTAAATACTGGACATAGGCTTATGATTGATAACTTAAAAAAAAGGTAATTTTTAGTACTATAGAAATGATTTAATGGTACGTGCCTACATATTAAAATATAGATAATATTCAAGAAATAAAATATTAATGGAAGTAAGTAATTATTTTAAGTCTGTAATATCCATTATCATTTTGTTCTCCGTACCGCCAGACTTGAGTCAAATATGGCAATCGTTACTTGTCATTTTATTCTACAGGTTTTAGAGAACAAATGATGAGGATAACACTTTCATATCATTTTATTCTCGTACATATTGTATTCTTTTTTTTCGATAAAGGACTTTAATTTGGTGTCTTAACAAACCTGTTACATGTTAATCAACATTAGTGTTATTTAATGAAGTTAAATTATTTGGATTTAAAAGTTACTTTGGAACCTAGTATTGATTTTCAAACTCCTAAAGTCTCCTGAATTGCTTCAAATACCAAAAAATAGGTTCTCAGTGTTCGAACTAAGTCTTAGAAATCAGATTTTGTCATTTCAACAGAGATAGATGGTGGGAGACGTTTTGTCGACCGGTTGCTGTTACCACCATACAGTTGCGTAATACCCGCCAAGTGACTCTGGCCTCTCTCGGTCAGGTCGCGTTCCGGGATCAGCACTGTACGAACCGGAGCCGGGGGGAGGACGGGGGACCAGTGGAGTCTTAGCGGCGGTATTGTGCGAGCGGAGTGGGTCAGCCCGCCGGCCGGGGGGATCCTTAGAAGCGGGTGCCCTTCCGTCCGGCGGACTGGCCAACTCGGACCCGCACAGCTCAATACTAATATGCGAGACTCCACGTATTGTCTCGTTGTTGCCGCAGCAGTGGTCTCTTCTTTAAGCGGGCTTTCAGGGTGAGTGCGACAGGCTCAATATGGTCTATTGTACCTGTCGACCTCATATTTGGATCTCACTACCGCTTACCATCAGGTGGAGTGAGGTCATTTTGTTAGCTGAATAAAAAAATATATTTTTATCATACATTCCCATTTTCTCGGGACTACAGAGTCCTGGATTTTTGGGAGGCGACCACGCAAAAGCCTACACGTAGAGGCCTTTTAATAACTTGTATATTAATGTAATGTGGCACTAGCCGACGATTTTCCCTGTATACACTATAAAATGTAGCCAAGGACAACCCCCGGTCAGTGTAGGACTATGGAATGGCGTGAAAGAACAAAGAATCTGGGCTATTGGGGTGAGTGTTAGTGGACTGGGTAACCGAGACTATGTAAACATAGATCGGGAAGGACAATGGCACCCGCCCCGATCTATGTTCAAAAACACGAATAAAATAGGCTGGTGGTGACACGCCATTCACTGTCATGGGCCCCATTGGTCGCACATGCAAGGCACGAAAGAGGAGCGACGGGGATAATCATTAGTAAGAGCGGCTCTTAGTGCCGAAAGGTGTACACCGCTTTCTACCCAGTGGCGCAACGCCACTGTGCCAACTCGTGACGTATGCATCTTTCACTTCCACCCTGCGAGCATGTAGCTCTGACGCCCAACTCTTTCCGGCCGGCTAAGGCAAGCCAGAGGTGAGAGACCTGCGGTCCCAGTGGGTCCATTACCAACGGCCAACTTAGGCAAGCGGTGAGAGGAGCCTGGTTGACTCTTAAAGGCACGGGTCCCAAGGGGTGTCAATCCCATTCAGCCCACCACAAGCTGCCCTGGAGAGACTGGTTGCACTAGTAGAGAGTCGTTACCTTTCATGGTGCAAAAAACAGCGAGTCCCACCAGAGGGCAGTGGGGTTGTCTCATCCTAACACCTTTATTATCATTATTATGGTACCGAAGAAATTAACAATGTAATGTGAATCGCGTAATATAATATTAATTTCTTCTTCAACTTGGTCCTCTCTAAAAATCAATAAATCAGCCTTTTATTAATCTTATAAAAACACAGTGGCACGTGACGATTTGAACTGGCGATCTCTCGCAACGCTCCTCCTCCACTCGGCCATCGACGATTCTAAGTTGTATATTTTGTATTTTAAAATTGATACATTTGAAAGTGAAACATTTACTTCCATAATTTTAGTCCACGATATTTTTGGCCATCCTCATTTTTGAACCAGTTCTTATTATTTATTAACCCCATTATATTGTAAAATTCTATTTGCGTCATCTCTTTTATATCCAACTCAACAACTTTCTCCTCTCCAACTTGCTCCTCTCCAATTTTCTTCCCTCCAACTTGCTCCTCTCCAACTTGATCCTCTTCAACATCCTCCTTTCCAACTTGTTCCCCTCCAACATACTCCTCCAATTTGCTAATCTCCAACTTGCTCCTCTCCAACTTGCTCCCCTCCAGCTTGATCCTCTTTAATTTGATGCTCTCCAACTTGCTCCTCTCCAACTTGCTCCTTTCCAATTTGCTTCCTCCAACTTGCTCCACTCCAACTTGTACCTCTCCAACTTGCTCCTCTCCGACTTGCACCACTCCAACTTACTCCCCTCCAACTTGATAATTTCCAATTTGCTCCTCTTCGACTAGCTCCTCTTCAACTTGCTCCTCTTCAACTTGCTCTTCTACAACTTGTTCTTTTCCAACTTTTTCCTCTCCATCTTGTTCTTTCTAACCGACTTCAAAAAAGGAGGAGGTTCTCAATTCGTCTGTATTTTTTTAATGCTTGTTACCTCGTAACTTTCGCCTGGGTGAACCGATTTAGATGATAATTTTTTATTTTGAAAGCTGGGGCTTTCCGTTTGGTCCCATAGCTATTTGGTCAACTCCTTAAAAGTAAGAAGTAAAAGGATAATTATTTTAATACTGTATGCATATTCAGACTACTAGTTATAATATGAGTAGTATTTCAGGTGAGATGAACAAAAATAAAATTAGGGTGCAAAAAAATTTAACATTAAAAAGTATGAAAAAAATATTAACAATAAAATAAAACCTCATATTTGGATCTCACTACCGCTTACCATCAAGTGGAGTGAGGTCATTTTCCATAAAAAACAATCCAAAAACGTTCCATCAAAAAACCAGACACACTAAAAATTACAAAATAATAGATATAATACGAACATATATATCTGGGTAGGAATATGATATGTTATGAAGGATTTTTTGTTCTTTCCTTCCAACTTGCTCCTCTCCCACTTGTTGATATTAAGTCTTACCGTTCTAACTATAAAGGTCGTTTTGCTTACTCAACTATATACTTAGCGATCGTTGCGTTTTGAACGAGAATAAAATGATAACTGCGTTTATCATTATCTAGTTGAAATATTTTTACGAGAATATAATTATATGACTGTTTGTCATACTAACAAGTGAGAGAACATTTCGATAATGTTATATTAAAATTTTATTCTCGTAATGTATGGCATGTGTTAAATCTATGAATACTATTATAACATTTTGTAACTTCGTGAAATAACTTCATAAAACTCCCAAAAAAATTTAGCAGATGTAATAGCACCCACAGATCAAGAAAATGGCATAACACTAAAACTAAGATATTGGCTGTTATCATTTTATTCTGCGGGGGCGGCGAATTGTCAGGATATTTTAAGATTATACCATTCTATTTCAAATAATAAATAAAAAAATAATATAAAGTTGGTGCAATAAAACTATACCGGTAGATAAATAAAGCTCTTATCGCTGTAGTATCAAAATTTGAATTATAATCTATTTTTCTGACTACACTTACTACTACATATAGTTGCAATAATTTAACATAGTTTATCTATATCTTTCAGGATATAGAAAAACTAAACTTAATCAGCGGAACGATACACTTAGATTCCCGCTCGTGCTTGACAGTTTTTTCATTCTAGTGTTAATTTAGCCATTGAATCTCTAATGCGCTTAAGATTATCCACTCGTTGCTAAATCGTTTATTTGCTCCGTTTGTCTTCAAATTGTACGGAGGATTTTTCGTCAAAGGGTTTTTTATAATATGGAATTCGATACGGATGCTAGTAGGTGAAATGGGGTGGAATAAATAAATATCCGCAAATATCACATTCTTTATACTAAAACGTACCTGAACTATGTAATTTTAACATTCAATTGTAAATGCAAAAGTATGTTTGTCTGTTATTGATGCCAAAACGACTAAAATGATTTAAATGAATTTGGTACACAATTAATCTAGAAAAAAGACGTGTGGCACTCGGAGACTGCCGCGGTAAAGCTATTGCATAGCATCGTCCGATTTCGGAGCAGCTCGTTTCGATTCGTGCGAGTTTCGTAGAGTCGTTACTGCACGACTCGTCATATCGCACGCACACAAACACCGTGCCGAAGTCTACCGAACTGAAACGACGTTAGACGATTGTGAGGTTTTTTTTCGTTACGGAATTTCTTGGTTCGGTCGCCGCGCTCAAAGCCCGCGATAAAAGCTATGCAATAGCTTAAAAAATTAAACACCTGACAAATCTCCACGACACAGAATATGTGTTGTGTATATCCTGTCTCTACTGTTATGTTTGGAATATTTGCTCCGAGTATAAAGTGTCGGAAAAATTTAAATACATGACGTAACGCCTGGATAGTATAATTGTGAGTATGCGCGTACGCGTATCCTCAAGATCATAGGTTCTAGTCCTCGTCTAGTCGGGCCTCAATGTGAATTTTTCCAACTTTAAATTTTCATTGGAGCTCTATGTAGCACTAAAAAAGATACAAATACATAACGCGTTACACGGCCTTCAGTCTAGTGCAATCAAGTACTCCCTGTAAGAAAAATAAAATATGAAAATGTAACAGAGGATAGCAACCCTGCCGCTTTCAATTTTATCAACAGAGTATTGCACAATGAGCTATTATGGCGGAAGAAGTTCCCGGGCGGTTCCTGGGTCTTTGTGACCCACACGCTGGGACGGTTAATTTTTAAACGCCATCTAATGGACCCCAGTGGCGTGGAAGGTTTCCACGTTCCACTTTTTGTCCTAAGTTTTGAAGTCTGAGGTAGGTTGTGGCTCGGTGGAACAGTGGTTAGTGACTGCCTACAGTTCCAAGAGTCGTGGATTCGTTTCCCACCCGGGACAGATATTTTTGTGACGAACAACGGTGTGAGTGCTACCGACATTATGGTCGTTATTGGTTGGTGGGGACATTCTGCCTGTCTTCCATTATTGCAAAAGGTAGTCAAAATAACTATATATATACTCCTATAACTGAGTAGTTTCACACCACCAGAACTGCCCAAATAATTCAAAAGGGGAAACTTCAGGTAAAAATAAATTTCACCTTTTATAGTGGAGATATATAAAGTTTAAACACAAGAGCGGGTTAGGTAGGAAACAGCAAATCAAAAGCAGCGAACACAGTATAAATTGCCAAGTTATCTTTTCGTTTCCGCGCGTCGGTTTATGGAAGGAGAGAATAACGAAATTACAACTTTGCTGGGAGAGGTGGAAGGTATGACCGGGTTTTGTTCGGTTAATGAATGCTGGCTGGAATACTGAAACGATAAATAGCAAATAGTAGTTGTCCTGGGCGTATAATGACATCTAAATGCCAGTCAATTTACGCCTTGAAATGTTTTTCCAAGATAAAGGCGGAAACAATCTTCAATACAAAAACAGATGTTATTTAATAAAAGGTTTTAGTTGCGAACATGGTGATTTTTATGCCTTAACATGAGTTTGACAACTTGGATACTTGTTTCAGGTACTGACTTAATATGGTATGAAATTAAACTTTCAAAATTACTATTTCTATTGTACTAACTTAACTTGTCCGAAGTTCTCATCTCGCAAAACATTAAGGATAGTAAAATCAGTTAAAAAGCATCAAATTTTATTTAAATTGGTTCTTTAGCTGTGACGTGAAAGCCCGCCAGAAAATAGCTACTTTCGCATTCATAATATTACTAACGACAAAGTCGTTACGCTATATTTTTAGGTTTATGCTCCGATATTTAATGTAAACCAAATTATTAAGCGGTTACCCTTAAAATAAGGGCTAATGGGAGCGTTTTCGTTGGGGCCATTCTTCTTCTGGGAGGTTAATGGGTGTTTTCGATACTTTGAAAGCTTACCTACTACCGACATTTAATTGGGTGATGTTGAATTTTGATGGTCTTAACGGAAATTTATGGAATGAGCTTTAGCTTGGGAAAAGTTCGTCTGCCCCGTATTTTACATCGCAAACAAAGAGAAAATTGGTTTTTACATTGTTTAGACTGATAAGGATAAATGCCTGTAAATTAGTTTGCTCTGAAACTATCTGAAATTGTAGTCATTGTGCTACGGGGAACAAAGGCGAAACACTTAGGTGTTTTGTGAGGTAATTTCTCTGGCGAGAGCGTGTTTTAATACGGTAACATTGCTTACACCACATCTAGGTTCTAGGTATACTAGAAACGCTTACATTTCGGTAGGTCTCAATTTAATTTAATTTAACTTATTTATTTTAGGAAGACCAGGATTTACATTTATAATATAGGAAAATAATATTAATATAATAATATTATTTATAATATAGGAACTGCCTCGTTGGTCTATTGGTAGCAAGTGCTGCGTTAGGACCGAGAGGTCCCCGGTTCGAATCCGGGGTCGGGCAAAATTTGTGTGAGTTTTTCTGTAATGAAATTACTCAGCCCGGAGTTAGGAAGTTGGCGGTTGAACGCCCGTGCCTCGGAAAGCACGTTAAGCCGGTGGTCCTGCGCCCGATCTCTCATCGGTCATGTCGGAATGCCGTCTCACCGAATTATGAGAGTAAGGGAATAGAGAGTGCACTTGTGTTTGCGCGCACACTTGTGCACTATAATATGTCCTGCGCAATTGGCTGATCTCAATTGAGATCGGCCGCCATGGCTGAAATCGGTCGGACGCCTTTATTTATAGGAAAATACAGTAACAATTAAAAATCACTTATAGGTCCTCACAAATAAAAATTGAGTTTATAAAAGAATTACAAAGAGCACATTCAACGTCACATTGTAAGTTCTTATCTATACATAACAAAAATAAGAAAACAGAACAAAAATCTGATTATGATTTTTAAGAAACAAAGAACCGCCTGCCCATAAGCCGTTCAACCGTTGGCACGCTTGAGTTAAAGAGATCTAGGTCTAGTTCTTAAGGAACACTTATACTTACCATGTATGGCATCTTGTAGGTACACCGTCTAAGCATTTATATTTAGATAAAATTTCCTATTGACATTACTATCCTATGTAGATGATAAGTAGAGTCAAAGTATTAACAATCTTAGTGTAATATGGTGTAAAGTCGCCTGTTGTAATTAGCATGCAAACTGTATGGATTGTATTTCCAATCTAAATTTAACCGTTAATATATCTCATCCATCATCATCATCATCAGCCTATAGGTTTGTCCACAGCTGGACGTAGGCCTCCCCCCCCACGTCTTCCACTCCCGCCTATTTTCAGCTACTCGCATCCAGCTCCTTCCATCCATCCTGAGTAGATCGTCACTCTACATTGCCTGAGGGCGTCCCACACTACGTTTGCCGAGACGCAAATACACCGTGAAATTTGAGTGGTTGTTTTCCCGTGGCAGAACGATTTGCCTTTGGTAATACTATCGATCCTGCAAATTATTCCGCGAAAACAAATTTTTTTTTTTCAAATTAATATTTTTCTAACTCGAAAACGAGAGAAGCTATCGTTCTTTTATAAGATGTGACGTAATCAGGTACTGCTTGCCGCATGAAATCGATGCTTAAAACTAAAGAAGCTCTAGGCCCGAAGTAATAAAGCGGTTCGAAAGTGCTTTCGAGTTTCGATTGTACCTTTCGTAAAACCATTTCATTTTAATAAAAAAGAACTGCACAAATCTATTGTGCTACTAAGATAGAATCATTTTACTGCGGGAAAACAACCACTAAAATTTCACGATGTACTCGTATATCTAAACGTAACGCCTAACTTTATATAACGGCAATTTAGTTTGCCCTACCAAAGAGAAGAAACAGTCCGATTCAAATCCGTTGCCAATATTCTATTGTTTATAGAACAAAACCCTCACTCGTACCGGGAATAAAATACAAAATTAATGAATACACCCCTCGACTACAGTACTGTAGGCTGTTCCTGAAGGATAGTGATGTACCTATCACGCCAGCTGAGCACCGAAATTATAATTACTTATAATGATGTTTCGGTTGTATTAGGTTGTATGTACCATACAATAAATAAATAAATATTGCACAACATCGCATACATTGATCTGATTCCGTGGTAAGCAGCTTTTGCATGCCAAATTTCAGCCCGATCCGTCCAGTGGTTTGGGCTGTGCGTTAGATCACTATGTCAGTCAGTCACTTTTGAGTTATATATTTAGACTAGCTGTGCCCGCAACTTCGTCTGCGTAGAATAGTAAC
Organism: Maruca vitrata; assembly: GCA_039566165.1. NCBI lineage: Eukaryota > Metazoa > Arthropoda > Insecta > Lepidoptera > Crambidae > Maruca > Maruca vitrata. Next base: position 10,942,475 of record CM076930.1, read on the forward strand.
TTTTGCCTGCATTTTATATTTCAGGACGCATTTTTTTAAAGAAATTACAGGAAAATAAATAAAGCTACATAAATTATAAAAACTATTACAAAATTAAATATAATTAAACTTAGTTATTGATTAGATTAATATCCATTAAAGAACCTGAAATTGTTTACAGATTAATAGGTGATAAACAACATATCACATTTTTCATTACTAATTGGCCAACTAAAAGATAATTCACTCGCACAATATGTTTTTTTGTCTAAGCAATGAATTTGTATTTTAGTAATAAAACCATGATAAAAACTTTAATTTATTTGACAGGAACAGGTTTCAATGGTTGCAGCTTACTGTACCTATGTAGTTAGTACACAAAATTGATGTTTGATATCAGGATAACTTCAAAAAGTAAAAAATACAAACTACCGATCCACTGTCTCAAAATATCTATAAAGGATGCGTGTCGCCATGTGACGAATTAATCAGTATTTGCTTTGCTACTTTGTTATGTGCCACTTTTGCGCATTGTTTTTGTATTTTTCTCGTATATTGTATTATATTCGTAATGAAACAATGTGATAATAACGTAAAGCGCAAGTTTAATAAATATAACTTATGAATTACTTTTAGTATTTGAAGCAATATTGCGAAATAATACTGCATAGTGACATCTCTTTAACTAACCAAGAACTAAACACTCATGTCATATCAAATCTGACACCATTTGACATGACTTGCCAGCTAAAAACGTGATAGTTGGGGAGCCCAACGGAAGTTTTTGGAGTCTTGATCTGACTCAGACTCTGGTCTTGTAAGATTTTTAAATGGGAGACTCCTTGCACCCTTTCATGTACCTCTACCGGATATGTATACTTCATACGGGAGGGAGAGGGTGCGTGATCTTTAATAACATAGTTGCTAATGCTAATTACAAAGACATTGTTAAAAGAATTGGGCAGGATTATAAAGAACTAATAATCTCTGACGGTTTCCATGGGGGTGATGACCATAGAACCGCCTCGCCTATAACAACAATTACTAAAACCTTTGACACAACAAATATCCAAGGGGCACTTGACCAATTTTCTAATGATCTATGTGATTTTATTAGTAACGATCTTTATATACGATAACTTTCTTTAATTTTATTTCCTAACATTCAAAATACAAAAAAAAGTTAAACAGGGTGACTTCCTATCACCAAAGCTTTCAGTAGCACGCTCCAAGAAGTCTTCAGGTCACTATGTTATTCTTAGGCAACAATAGGAATTGATGTAGAGGATAGGCGACTGATAAACTTTCGCTTTGCAGATGACATTTTCCTAGTCGAAATACGTATACATCGACAGAACTTGAGTTCATGCTCGAACAACTAAGCGCAGCAAGCGTTGATGTTAGACTGACGATGAATAGATCAAGACCAAAACCAAGGTCATGACCAACAGCAGCACTGGTTTGGTGGATTGCAGTCAACAGACAGGTAAAGCAATATGTAGAGGAGTATATACTTGGGCTAGGCAGTCTCCTTCAAAATCAGGCAGGACAAAGAAATAATCCGTAGAGCAGACAACGCCTGGAAAAACTTCTGGTCCATGAATGGGTATATGAAGGGTGATCTTCTTATATCACTGAAACGCAAACTCATCGACGTTTTCATATTGCCTATCCTAACACATCTTGGTCCCCCACCGAAAATCAGAAGTCCAAACTCAAGGTTTTACAAAAAGCTATGAAGCGGAGTATCATAGGTATTAAGTTAAAATAAAATATACCACCATCCACTCCCGTACTGGTATTGTTGTTGGTCAAAACTGATGTTGCAATGAGTGGGGAATGTGATATGAAATGTGCGAGGATAAAGAACAATAGATGGACCAGAATTGTTACACATCGCGTGCCTGAAGACGATTTTCGCCGAAGAAGACCCAAGAAGAAGTAGTATGACGATCTGGTCCATGTATTAAAGAACTGGCAAGTCCTAGTATTAGACAGAGAGCAGTAGATGAGTTTGAAGGATATTTTGCCCAGCAGTGAGGTGATGCAGGTTAAGAAAAAAAATTACAGATTATTATACAGCAGGACTTCGATATCAACTTGAACCTTCTGTATAAAAATGTAACGCGCTGAAGTATCTCAAGATTATGTGTTTTTCAACAGACACAAAGATTAATTATTATAACTATGTGGTCCAAATCGTTACAATGTCACTTTTTAGGTATTATTTAACATGCACTTGCTTGAATGACTGACACGATCAAATACCTTTTTTCTTTTAACAGCTTGTTACCAGGTAGCCCTCCTGTATTAATTGCTGTCCCCCCTTATAAAGAAAGTGTAATATACTTTTCGTAATCTTTCTATTCCGATTCCATGTCGTTCGAGTAACTGCAAATCTAGCCATTTACCTCCCCTACTATGACGTTTTACTCAATAAAGTAGTTCGTATAGTCCTAGTCAGAAGGTTCATTTTGGTCGATATACTTTTACCATTTTTGTACGTGATCTAATAAAGTTCGATTTTTAACTATCCTACAGGAATTTCTGTGACTAAAAGTATTTAAGATCTTGACCGGGGATGTATGGTACCACCATGCAAAATTTCATTCAAATCGGTGTAATAGTTCCAGAGATCGGTCATTTATTTAGGTTTTTTGAATATCCCACGGGAACCAGTTAACTGTCAGTGATTTAAAGTATCCTATGCATTTTTCCGGAATTTAAAATACCTTCGTGTAAACTTTCATTTAAATTGGTTCAGCCGTTTAGGAGGTCAGTCGAAACAAACAAACAAACAGACAGGGACACATTTTTTTTTAAGTATGGGGATGTGTTCTACTACTCTCAAAACATATCCCTGACTTGTTTTTTTTGCGTTTTTCAAAAAAGTACAAGAATTTTTACCTCCACGTTTTTATTATAGTATAGATTTGTTTCGTGACGGTGTATACCTTCAAGTGATTAAGCAATCAGCTTGGGTATCCTTGGTTGTATTTATTTTAAGTATTGTTGTATTAGTCGTTGGTGTACCAAATAAATAAATAAATGTGACTAGATATTTATCTTTTTATTCCATACCACTGTTGTTTTTGATATCTTGCCTAAATAACTTATCTTTTTTTTTTTTTTTATAATAGGCAAACAAGATGACCTCACTCCGCCTGATGGTAAGCGGTAGTGAGATCCAAATATGAGGTCGACAGGCACAATAGATCATATTGCGCCTGTCGCACTCACCCTGAAGGCCTGCTTAAATGCCGTTTCACGCCCCGCCTGAAGAGCCCGGGATCATAGGAGGGAGGGAAAACATGAGCTGGAAGGGCATTCCATGCCTTAATGGCACGGGGCAGAAATGAAGAGCTGAACCTCTTAGTCCGAGCCACCAGCGACTGCATTGTATGTGGATGGCAGCGCTGTCCTGCACGTGTCGTTCGGGAGTGGAAAGGGGAGGGAGGGATTAGCTGAAATAGCTCTTCAGAGCATTCCCCATTAAAGAGACGGTAGAGAACACTAAGACCGGCAATGTCTCTACGTAGTTGTAGAGGCTCCAGAGTTTCGGACACCTCTACATCACCGACAATACGGATAGCACGTCGCTGCAACCTATCGAGAGTGTCGAGCAAGTATTTTGCGGAGCCATCCCAGAGGTGACAGCAATATTCCACACATGGGCGAACTTGTGCCTTATAAAGAAGGCAGAGCTGCAACGGTGTGAAAAATCGCCGCACTCTGTTCAGGATCCCCAGTTTGCGGGAGGCTGTTCTAATGACGCTCTCGATGTAATCCCGCTGGTTCAGGTCGCGGCGAACATCTATGCCAAGGATGCTAAGGCTATTCTGTATTGGTAAGGAAAGGAGACACTTTACTAGAAAAAACACATCTCGTAAGCAGATGCAAAGCAGATGAAAACTGATGATGTTCTGACTGAAAGATGTTCGGGATATTTACCATGTTCCACAAATTTATTGAGTTCCCGATATTTCGGTACCGTTGCAAGCCCAGGTGAAACTTCATGGCGCTTCATGAATTTTCAGTTTTCTAATGTCTGTAACCATGACAGTTTAAAGTCTAATTAGTCTTTATGGGTCTATACGCGATATTAGGAGTAGCAATTACATAGCTAGTTACTGCCTAATAAAGACTAATATTTAGTGTAAAAGAACGCGAAAGTCTAAAATCTTCTGTCGTCTGATAAAGAAATTCATTTAGTAAGGAAGTTGTTTAAAATTCTTACGATCCTCACACAATCCCTGCACACCCCTAGATGGCATATCTCTTAGATGACTCAAGCATCTCACAAATCTGTTGTTTCCCGTGATAAAGTGTTTGAACAACAAATTGTGTGCCTCCTGTTTAGATGTTCTTAAAGAGGAATTCAAGGAATTAGGTTACGTAAAATTAGACTCCACTTCTAATTGAAAAGAGCTTTACGAGTCACTACTCGTAATAATGCAAAGTAACCCCCATTGTTATGATAAGTGGGTGTACTTTGCATTATTTCTATATTAAATTTGTTTTACACAATTTCTTATTTTTTTTTTGAGGTTTTTTTTCAACTGTAAAATTTTGTCGGTAGCGGAATTACCCTAAAATCTTTCTTATATTGGAAGCCCGAAATGCACAATATAAAATAACAATCCAAAATAATGTCAAGTGTGAAACACCATATAAATATACCAGGGACCCGCCCTCGCTTCGCTACAGGTGAATTTTACATAAAAATCTTCCTCTCGAATTCCTCTATCTATTAAAAAAGCCGCATCAAAATCCGTTGCGTAGTTTTAAACCTTTGGGAATACATCGGGATAGAAGGACAGAGAAAGCGACTTTGTTTTATACTATGTAGTGATGTTTTATGAGATGTGTATAAAAAGCTAATTTTTTTTTAATTTGTTTATGGACTCCATAATAACAAAAACACGATACTCGAAAACTGACACATTATAAAATAAAGCTTATGAAGCCGGCTCCTTCAGAATAAGTAACACAATCTCTCAATTTTTACATCAACAGGACAAAATATGTTTTTGATGTAACAAAGTTAAGTATTGAAATTCCTTACTTAATTTTTAAGACAGTGACTTAATAATAATAATTGGATTGACGCGTTGTATGAACATTGTGGAGACAAAGAATTTCTCAGCGGCAGAGGTAAATTGATGCCTCACGACACAGATATAACTATGACAGTGAAGTAACTAACTAATTAGGTAATAGCCTGGTTCTATGACTCGATATCTAATAGGTATATAATGGTCGACCCGTCAAGTAAGAGCCATCCGCTCCCCCGCAAGTCCGGTGAAGATGACAACTCTACCCCAAGCCATCATCGTAGTTAGTTAGAAAAAAAACTCATGAGAATTGGGAAGTACAAAGATAGTTCAATATCACGCTAAGATTAAAACCAATACAAATTTCGTTACAAAAAAATATATTATTACGGGGTTCGAACTCACAACTACTGATGGTAGATAACGGCGCTGTATGTATATTGCACCATGGATACTCAGAAAATATGGATAACAAGTGGAAACTTGAGGTGAAAACTATTAGGGTCAAGCAGCCTCTTTAGCGTAATCGTTTAAAAATTACCTCTTTCATCAGGCAGCAGGCAGGTCTATTTGTGTCGATAATAATTTTATTTCAATCGGTTTAGTAGTTGTGTTGTAAAAGCGTGATATTTAGATATTGATTATAAAAAATACGCCGAAGATTTGTTTTGTATCAAACGTGTAGTGCTTGCGCAATATTAAATGCGAATTATCAAATTACATTTCTTCACTGTTATACGTTTGATTGTGTTATTCTACTTGTTATGATTAATTCCCATGTAGCTTGTAAATTAATTTCTCTTTCAAATAATCCTCGGGAAAGTAATTAAACGAACACCTACAGATGTAAATTATATTGCAAATAAGGAATCTTACTTGGAATTGGACAGCGAATACATTATTTATGTAAAGCCTTTTGCATGAAATACCGTTCAAAATACCCGTGACTAACTTTAATGTAATTAAAAATTCAGTGCTTACTTAAAAATATATGTTCATTATATTTCATGTAAGTATTCTTTTACTGCTGAATACTATATGAGTAACACGAAAATTAAATATGTATTGAACTTTTAGTCAGACGAATAAGCAGGTTCTTATTTTTTTTTATTGTGTTTTTAATGCTACACAGAGCTTTAATGTAAATTAAAAATATAATGCCAGGTGCTACCATGTCTGTATAACGTTTCTGTAAAGAAATGTTTACGGATCGATAGTTGATCACTATCGGTGGGGCCGTCACCCGTGGCTAACGGGTAAAGTGACGGAAAATTCACATACATGACGTATCGCCTGGATAGTATACCTAATTGGCAGTACGTGGGGCGCGTAACCTCAAGATCGTGGGTTCGAATTCCGTCCAGTCAGGCATGAATGTGAATTTTTCCAGGTTCTTCAATAAAAACATTGGGCGAAATTCGTCGGAAGCCCTATATGTATACAGCATGGTATTAGACATGCTCTCCGTATAGTTATGTTAAGGTTCTTAAATATCTGGATTAAAAATTTTATGTACAAGTAAATCAGTGCAGTAGTATTGGCGTCAGAGCTGATAGCATTATTTCCACATTTCGTCGCCTTAGAGTGAAAACTACGAAATTGCATGTTTTGTTACAATTTTTTTATGGGAATAAACCCTTGCAACGTCACATACTCCCAAGTAACCTATTTTGCAATTACGAGGTATTCACAATATCAATATGCGATATACTCGAAAAAGGTACAACTCGTAGGTACAATATAACTTTTAGTATATTTACATAAGTATTGAGTGGATTGGTTTCCTTATCGAAAAGCATTACACATGCTTCTTGCCATACACTTTTATCCTAAGCCTAATCAATCAAACTCTGCCAGCAACACGATTGTCCAACAACCGAACACATCCATACAAGGTTAACTTACCCCATCGATCAAACTCGACCTTGCAATATCAAATAGCCCCTTTCTATGTAATATTCGATCAGAGTAAACAGCCGTTCATCGACTGACCAGTCTTGAAAGTACAACAAATGGAACATGATGTTGTGAAATTATTATTTTATTTATCTTCCTTAAGAATGATCATCATCAGACTAATTGAAGATAGAAAAGTGAAAAGGGGTTTTGAAAAGTGATGTTAATATGTGTTGTTGTTAACGCGCCAATAAAAAAAAAGACGTGTGGCACTCGGGGACTGCCGCAGTATAGCTATTGCATAGCATCGTCCGATTTCGGAGCAGCTCGTCTCGATTCGTGCGAGTTTCGTAGAGTCGTACGATACGTCTAACCGCACGCTCACAAACACCGTGCCGAAGTCTACCGAACTGAAACGACGTTAGACGATTGTGAGGTTTTTTTCGTTACGGAATTTCTTGGTTCGGTCGCCGCGCTCAAAGCCCGCGTTAAAAGCTGTGCAATAGCTTAAAACCTTATCTGTAAAAATTTCAACCATCTAAAACCGTTTAACCCTTAACAACCCACAAGTGTCTCGCGGACACATTTTTGCGTTTAAGTTTTGATAAAAACTAAAGTATTTATTTTTATGAATCGGCTTTTTACCTATTTGATCTCCAATGTTTTAAGTTTCTAAAAGTGCTTTTAAAATATTTATAACATATAAGATTTATTATTTATTTTAAATATACAAAAATAGTACTTCATCAACCCACAAGTGTCCAATAGGCACAATAACATTTTGTTTGAGAATGTGAACAAAGATTGTTTTTTATTTATATTAACGTATAATCCTATGATGTCGGGTGGGTCATAACGATTAATATTTTATAGCCATATTAATCTGACACCACTTTTTTGTGTTATAATTGTCGTCTTTGTTTTCGTCTCGCATATCAGTGATTAGACACACAAGACACCACATAATAGTCCTCTTATTCAGTATTATTTAGATAAATAGATAAAGGGCAACCAATAAGACGTAAACTTCGACTTGACATGTTTACAGTAACGATGAAAATACTTTTGTGCACACTGATTCGAGATTGAAAAAAATGTGACAAAACCATCAACTGTAAACGGTAATGAAAGACTTATAGCTATAATTCTTGGAGTGAGGGTGATGATTATGATTCATGAGTGTAGGTAGTAGAGTTCAGTATAAAACGAATAGGTACCTAGCATATTCTAAATATATTTATATTAGATGTTATTATGTAACGTAGTGTAGGACGCCCGCAGGCCAGGTGGTGTAACGATCTGCGCAGGACGGCTGGTAGGAGCTGGATGCGAGTGGCCGAGGAGAGAGAGAAGTGGCGTGCATTTGGGGAGGCAGATGTCAATCAGTGGACAGAAATGGGCTGATGATGTTTATGATGATGATGAGATGTTATTATATGACTGGAACACACGCAAAATAAAAAACACAAAAAAAACTATTTATGCGTGAAATTGCAACAGTATTGGTAACGAAATTCCATCAAGTAAGCACTTAGCAGCCATGAACCATGTAGAAGCTGACCTACTCAATTATCTGAATCTTGCTGTGAAAAGGATAAAGCGTTGTTAGTTTACTCTTCGATATTAGTAGCGTTTCTATCAAGTGCTGTGATAAGTGCAATCATACAATGACTACTACAAATTTTGAAAAAATATACATATTTAACTACACAAGTGCAAAAATACATACTGAAGTTCATTCTAATATCTTTTAAATTTAAATAACTTGTTTTTCACTCATCACACCTTATATTTATCAAATGTGTCTGTTGGACACTACTGGTCAGTTACGATACAAAAGCTTACTGGGTAGTTAAGGGTTAAGGGTTTTAAGTTCTAAGTAGTCAGATGAGTAATTGTGTAAATCAATAAAGCGAATCGAATCCAATTTCCTATTGGTGTAAACAGTATCGAGTCAGCTTTGTCAAGCAACAGCCCTTAGATGCTAGTTCCCGTCTCCGCCCGGCTGACTCCCAAACGTCACGCCAGACGCATCCTCATTTCACACGAACTGCGCTTTGATGCACATGACTACACGACTGCATTCTACAGCTGACAAGATTTGAATGGAGTGATATCCTGGTATGGCTACTGCGCCAATAACTCCTGATGGTAGAACTTTATGGAACTTGTTGCTTATGTATTGTGTCATAATAGGACACATCGTACTAAGATACGTGTACAAAGTTCATAAAATGCAATATACATACGTACATTCTGTTGTAGGTATGACAATCATGCATTGATACAACTATTAACTAGCCCACAACTACTTATATCAGAACATTACTCCCTTAATGCGCTCCTATAAGAGTTGGCTATAATCTTCGTCAGACTCAGTATGTCGTTTTGGCGTTAAAGCGCGATAAACTGAAAAGAAAGAAAGCCCTTAGACGTCTCTACCCGGCTGACTTCCAAACGTCATGACAGACGCATCCTCATTTCACACCCGCTGCGCTTTGATGCACATGACTACGCGACTGCATTGTGAAAGCTGACGAGATTTGAATGAAGTGTGATATCCGGGTTAATTTTCTTTGCTTCGCTAATGGCTACTCTGTGTTGGAGATGATTAATTGACGGTTGACGACGGAAGTTTTTGGTATCTGTTGCCTTTGAATTTATCTGCCGTGATTGGATTTTCAGTGTACCTTCCGTCAATTTATACGATAACTAGCTGTGCCCGCGACTTCGTTCGCATGGAATACATGATTTTTCATACAATTTTTTTTCCCCGCTAACTTTCCCGTGGTAATTTTGAAATATCCTGTTGCAACTAAGGTATGCCAAATTTCAATCATCTAACTTAAGCTGTTTAGATTTTTATACTATACAAAGGGATCTTCCCGCTTATTCCCGTTCCCGTGGGAATTTCGGGAGTTCCTTTCTTAGTGCAACTCTACGGTACCTGAGCTACGTCCTTTCAATTTCAAGTGTCTACGTTAAGCCGTTTAGGCTGTGCGTTGATATTTTAGGCAGGCAGTTTTTTGATATATTAATTAACCAGTTTCTGATCACGACTGTCTGCGTGATGTCGTTTAATGCGTAAACATTAATCCTTATGAATCGGTTATATTGTGTATGTAAATTTTAATATAATGTATATAATATATTTGATATTTAGTTCGTGTACTACTACTCGTAAGCTACTCGTGGGAACGCAATGACCCTGTTAAAACAATGCACAAGGCAGAATGGCGGCGACGTGGTCCACAGCCCGTCACGTCACGTTTCCCACAGAGGTGAAAAGTGGATCGCTGGAAGTGATCTCTGCCTACCCCTCTGGGAAAAAGGCGTGATTGTATATATGTATGTATGTACTAAGTTTCTTTTCCATTTATAATATTACGAAAAAAGAAGTTCCCAATAAATACTTTAAAAATTACTTCTGAACGATTTAATAATACCAATCAATTTATACAGATAGTAGTTTTTAATGTACTTTGTAATAAATACTCAAGAAACAACACGATTTAGAAGTGTTTGATGCCCAAAGCCAGCTGACAGACACCTGGTCCCCTCGATAATGCCGCGACGTAACTTACACAAATCCGGATTATGCGCGCCCTCTGCATAATGTATGCGCGACGCTCGGCGTTTAACCTTCCCGCTCCTCAGAGTGCGAATAATCACAGTGGAGCGTGTTGCTAAGTACACTAATCGTTACTGTTCCTATCGTGACAGGAACCTGACATATCCCACGGGATGGAGAAAATGTATCACGATACATTTTCTTTTTGTTACTGGGCACAGTTATTTTTTTATTGTCTTAGGTTTTTTTTCGTAACCTTACGATGATGGCTTTGAGTAGCAGTTGGAGTGGTCTTGGTGGTTGTCATCATTACTGGACCTGCGGGGGAGCGGATGGCTCTCACCCCTAATTTTGGGTTAGGTTAACAATACCTTTACTAGAGCCGCTCTTGAAAAAATCTTACTAATAAACAATATAATTTACTTTTAATAGGCGACAACTATCTGACTGCCTATTACATACGCTTTCACTCCATCAGTTACTAAGCCAATTGAAAGGAAATCTGGTACACGGATGGTCTAACTAAAGCCTGATAAGGGGCACAAGCTACATTTTAACTCACTACGCTATATGTGAGTAATGTGAAACGACATTATTTAAATGGGTTCAGTAGTTTTCGCTTGAAAGTACGAAATACGAACAGTTATTTCACATTTACGATATGAGTGAAGAAGTATTAAACTGACATGGTAACACAATAAGCTCCCGATATTTAGGCACTGTTGCAAGCGCTACGATCACGGGTGAACTGAACCGGTCATTAAAACATGATAAGTATCCCGGACATTTTCAGTTTTCTAAAGTATAACATGGTTACAGTCTTTAACGGTATACGGTGGCGGAACACTGCTAATAAACACTGCCATCGTATCTTTTTGCCCGCGTTGTTATTTTAGGCCGTGCGCGATCGATCGTTTGTACGAGTACAAGATTCTCTGTGTGAGAGTAAAGAGCTTGTTTTTCAACGCGCGTTCGTTATTATTTTTTACCACTTTTTGTGCGGTTTTGATCCACAGCTTGATGCCAACTGGGATTGGTCCAACCATCGTCGTTTCGTTCGAAAATAGAGGTTGTGGTCGGGTTTTGAAGAGTCCGTTGGTTTTAGATTGGAATAGGACTCGTATAACGAATTGGCGGTTCACAACATTCATTTTTGGAAAATATTTGAAACAAGAAAAGATCGAAAGGTTTTTGATGTTTTATCAAAAATGAGAAGCGATTTGTTTTGTGTGTTCGCATTATTGAAAAAATATTTCATCATTAGAAAACTGTAACTGTTCGGGATATTTACCATGTTGTTTTGTTTTAATGAGCTCCCGATATTTCGGCACTGTTGCAAGCGCCATGATCACGGGTGAGTTCACCCGTGATCATGGCGTGATAATGTGTGTAACCATGACAGTTTAAAATTATATATTAATATTTCATCAGTTTTTTGTGTAACTGTTAGGTAGTGACATAATTTTTGGTATGCATCAGTACTGTTTTTCTTAGGTACGATACATTTGCCACCGACTTTGTCCGCATTATCACGTTATTTACACATTATTCACTGTTTTTTGCTCCTAATGGTCGCCCCGTGATATTATATTATTATAGCCTAAAGCCTTCCTCGATAAATAGTCTATTTAACACAAAAAAACATATTTTCAATTCGAACCAGTAGTTTCTGAGATAAGCACGTCCAAAAAAACTCTTTAGCTTTATAATATTGAGTAATGATTACTTCTGCACTTACATTATTTTAATTCCTAGCTAAGTTAATAAGAAAAACTTGTAATATGGCGTACAGAAATAATAGTACGCAATATAACTACATAATAGAATATTAGCATATTCGTAAAAAAAATATGTAAATGCTTATCACACATATTATCTCCCGAGCAGGAATCGAACCCATGACTCCTGGGGCAAAAAACGTGTACCAAATGTTCCACCGAGACAGTCAATCTTGTTTATTGTTGGTTTATATAGAATCCTAAGAAGTCACCGGTAAGGCAACGTCTACACCATAAAAAAAATATTCTGGTAATTTTTTCTAATTCATTAAAAATATTCTGATATTTTTTTCTAAATAATTATACATGTTGCGCCGACCCCACTTAGCGTGGGACAAGGGCAGGAGAATGATATGATTTCTTTCTAATACATCGTGCATGTTACTGGTTCTTTTTTTGCAAATAGTTAAAACAGGTCACTCATCGGTTTAAAAATAGAAAATGTACAACCTTTTACAGGTTTTATTTATCTATTCCTCTCACGGAACAGACTTTTCTATTGGAATAGCATGGCGATTGTGTCCATGCACTGGCATTGAACATTCTTATCTACTAATCAAACGCAAAGCATAATTTTGTCAATTATATAGATATTTTCAAAATTATTACACATTGTTAGTGTTGCATAATGGTCTAGGCTAGACTTCTCAATTATTCGGTTTGGAGGAGTCTTTTGCCCAAAAGTGACACAATAATGTTGCCTGTTTGATCAAACATTCAAATAACTCAATAATAATATACCTAATCCCTATTAGCGTATTCAACAACAAACCCACTATAATCCAAATGCGTTCAGATGTCCTTTCCATCCAGACCTTACTAATGGTATTATCCTCTATGGAAGCAATCCCGGTAATACAATAATTCAGCTTAAGGGAGTCTGCGCTTTCAATTACCTACATATCAGGATGCAGTCCCATTTTGTTATGGCGATAGTATCCTTCCTCCCCCTTTCCTTCCCCCGTCATATATCCGTGCTACTCGTGGGAACGCAATGACCTTGTTAAAACAATGCACAAGGCAGAATGGCGGCGACGTGGTCCACAAACCGTCACGTCACGTTTCCCACAGAGGTGAAAAGTCACACAGACATAAATACCGTTACGTGTGGACGACGCCTTATTCGAAGTGATTACCAAACTCCGTCGAGTATTCCTCGAAAATCGTGGAACCATTTCTTTTTTTTATTAACTGAAACTTTATATTGCTTCTTTAATAGCTTCCTTTATATTCCGCTCACACAATGTCGTTGTAAATTAAGTATTCCATGAAAGTATAAAATTGAAATACCTAGACTATTACTCGCCTTGAAAATTGGGGAGGGTTTGAAAGTGTTAAGTAAAAGATGGGTTAAATATGACAAGTTAACTAAAGCTGTGAAAATGTAACCTAATTCACAGCTATTTGGAGATGTAAATTCACATCGAGTTACAAAACCAATAAGCGCCCGAGTTAAGTCCCCTAGCATGTTATTTGGCAATTTCACGATATCAATTTGTTATATTGTTATCCAAATGTATAAGTTTCCAAATGATTTTTTTCTTCATACTAGAATTCCGCGCGATCCAATCATTCCCAATTTTACGGTCACCTATACACCGTGAAATTTTAGTGGTTGTTTTCCCGTGGCAGAACGATTTGCCTTCAGTAATACTATCGAATCATGCAAATTATTTCTTAATTTTTTTTTTATTTTCAAAATAATAATTTTCCAACTCTAAAACGAGAGAAGCTATCGTTCTTTTATAAGATGTGACGTTATTAGGTACTGCTTGCTGCATGAAATCGATGCTTAAAACTAAAAAAGCCCTACGCCCTAAGTAATAAAGAGGTTAGAACGTGGTTTCGAGTTTAGGTTACGTATACCTTTCGTAAAACCGACATTTATTGATTTCAATACCTACTGCGGGAAAACAACCACTAAAATTTCATGGTGTATAGTATAGACTAAAACAAAATAATCAACTTAAAGTAGGGACCAGTTGCAAATAAACTCGTAACTCCGTTTATATTTGCCGGCACAAACACGCTCACGCGTCAAAAGGCACCATGCTTTGGTGGATCCGTGTCCGTTCATTCGTGAATCCGCGTCCTGTCCCACCCAATCCAAACAGTCGGACGAATCCGACAAACATGGCTGCCAAAGGGCTTCCGGGGCAGGCTTAGTGCAGCGAGTCTGTGGAAGTGTTAAAAGGAAGACCGGAAGTATAGATAAAATAAATAATATCTGGGACATTTCCACAAAATGTCATCTGAACCCAAACTAAGCAAAGCTTGTACTATGTCATATTTCAAAATTAGATTTTATATTTATCTTTTTTAATTAAAACCTTATACATTTCCATCGACGGACTCCAATTTAGGGCGATATGAATAGTATTCATGCACTTGGCCAGCGTGGTATTCATTGAATACCACGCTGGCCAAGTGCAAGTTGCCAGCCAGGAGTCAGGAAGTTGGCGGATGCACGCCCGTGACTCGAAAGTACCGTAAGCCGATGATGGTCCTGCGTCCGATCTCGCATCGGTCATGTCGAATTGCAATCGCATTAAACTATGAGAGTAAGGGAACAGATAATGCACTTGTGCACTATAAATGTCCTGCGCACTTAGTTGATCCTAATTGAAAACGGCGTCATGCCTGAAATCGGTGGGATGCCTTATTTTTTTTTAATAATCTAAACAACGGACGCCACGAATGTTGATTACTATATTACGAGTAGTCTCCCATCTTTGCCGTCCAGAAAAAAAAAACATGAAAGCTTTTTGCCATAAATTGTGGATATCGCGACCCACGCGACTGCAATATGAAAATACTTTTCCGGAAGGTCCCTAACATCACAACGTCAAATGTGGAGGTAAATTACTGAGGGAAAATAAAAACAAGTCCGTTTCCGGGTTCAATTCCCAGTTGGGTTGATTTAGTTGCAGCTTACGGTCCCAAAGATGAGCTCTGGTTAAAGAGAAGACAGTGCTTTTTTTTTTGTTTACCTTTTTTTTATAAAGATTATATTTTTTTTAAATTTATTATGTAAATTGAACTGCTAATAAATTACTTTAATTATAGTGACAATTGCTAAACAACTGTTCAAATTAGGTACATCAATTAGGAAAATAAGGTAGCACTGATATTCACGCTACACCCTTAGTACTAGGGTGGTCCTTATTTTTCGACTTTTGAATTATCCCCGGGGCACTTTCTCATTCGATTATATACCTCTAAATATGAAATAAACTTTCTTTTTTTTTATTTGGTCTAGATTTAGATGTCGCTACCAGCTGTCAAAATTTTTACATAAAGCTTTGAAGGATATCTTAAATCATGGTTTCATTAATGTTTTATTTAAGTGTTTGTATCACATTTTACGTGCAAATGAACATCGCATAGATAGAATAGACAATCGCTGTTTGTCCCCTTCCCCCCCAACCCCTCTTCTGTACCGACGCGTCGCCATTTAGCCCGCCCCGCACTTCAGTTCTAAGAAGTCATCAATTAATTCAAATATGTACAAAATATCTTAGTTCATAGCTACAACAATCATTTTGTAATATTTTTATTTCTTGGCTATAAAAATAAATGAATCTAACCAATACAGATTTTGTGTTTTTACTTAAAATTCAAACCTTGGTAGCGACCCCTAAATGTCTTTAAAAAAAAATAAAAAATAATGAAAGATTTTCTTATGGTATATATTCAAATTACGTAGTGCCCCGCACAAAAAAAAAAAAATTTTTTTTCGTAGGAATAAGGACCACCCTACTTAGTACTCATATGTGTATTAATTTATTGCACTTGTTAGAATTATAATAAAAATCTAGGATCAATGAATGTGAATGTTTCAAAGCCAAGAAAAATACTCATATCCCCCTTTTTTGAGAAAGGGGGTACCGAGTTGCAATGGTTTACATACAATAAAACGTTAAATTTGATATAAATAAATATAATGTGCGTTTTGGCGTCTGCAAGAAATTTACGGCTGTACGTAGGACCAGCCAAAAAACTATTCATTATAATGCTCCCTTTAACCTGTAAAGAAATAAAAAAAACTACGAGTATTAATTGTAATGCTTCCTTCAACCTGTAAAGGAATAAAAATTGCATATGAAAGACCAATATTGTTGTACAATATTTTGATAAACGAAATAAGATCAAATTGCTCTTCTGTGACCCGGGGATTTGAACACCAGTCCTTCCGGGAATTGCGCCCAGACATCCATCACCTTACAGCTTGTTCTAGCTTCAGCAGTTCAGCACTTACATTTTCTTAAAAAATCCTAACAATATTATTAACTACAAAGTTGTGAAAGAACAAGACACATTACAAGACGAAAAGACTATTGTCTATTATTTGAAAAGAAAGAAAGAAAGAAAGAAAGAAAGAAAGAAAGAAAAAACTTTTATTGACCACGACTTGAGGTAACAATGATACATAGATACATACACAAGACACAAAACGCACACAAAGAAATAGAACACATATGTAAGGACTTTATGAGTGGTCAAGGAGGTACAGACCTCAGCATATGCCGCATCAACCCGAACACTAAACATTTGAACTCAACAAGACGTTGATTGGTGTCCGTAACCACGAGCGCTGTAAAGAGCTCGCAACGTCTCTTAATAATTGAATTCGTAAAATAAGTTTTATTTCAGTTGTGCTAAAGTTATTTGTGACATTTTCCTTACCATCTGTCTTAACCTTAACTCTGTCGGTCCTTGGGGACACGGGTTGAGCCAACTCGCTGCCCGGAAGGTATTTCGGACCCTCGCCTAAAAGGCGGTTAACTAAGTTTCTCGTGCAGTGGACAAATAAGCATGTTTATATGCTTAATGAGGTACAGTAAGTATGTACGTAATGTTGATATGCAGAGTTATTTGTCCATTTTCTTTGTTACTTGTATTCTATCTAGAATGATAACATTGTGATGTAGGATTTCTATTTTGTATTTTGTTATCTATACATACAATACATACATAAAATCACGCCTTTTTCCCAGAGGGGTAGGCAGAGATCACTTCCAGCGATCCATTTTTCACCTCTGTGGGAAACGTGACGTGACGGGTTGTGGACTACGTCGCCGCCATTCTGCCTTGTGCATTGTTTTAACAAGGTCATTGCGTTCCCACGAGTAGCAAGGATATATGATATAATACATATGTAATGATATTATGAAAGAATATAAAGGAGATCTTTATCCACCCAATATAATTAATAAGAATTAGTTTTTGTCTGTTTGTCTTTGTGTTTGTGTTCTTAGAAACCTTAGAAACTGCTAATGTGATTGAGATGTGGTTATTAGTAATTTTTGGGTTTAGCTCAACGTTTCTTAGTGCTAAAAAGCGGCATATATCCATTCTCGTACCAAATTACTGTTTTGCGTGATATCGCGAAAGAGTTACTTTTGAATTTATAAATATAAGTAAGGATGTAGCTTAAGCACCTTACATTTCCATATTCATATAACGGGATAGTATGAGTATATCACAAGTAGGTATGTAAATCGCCCCATACCTTTTGGGTACGAAAAAAGGTATGACTATTTTTAAGCTTGTTCGGTTCTTGCCAATTTTTCCGCCGTGAATTACCCCGTAGATCCAACAGTACACGTGTTGCATATTTGGATTATCATGTAAATCGAAAACATTCTGGAAAGTTCGACCGAATCGAGGCAAAATACACGAAGCGTAAATAAGAAACTTTGCGATTTGCGATTCCAATATTATGTATATGGTTATTTATTACGGTTTCTCGAGTATCGGCCGATACAAATGTTTGCACATATTGATTGTATGGCGTGTGTGTGATTATAAGAGTAAGAAGAATTTTTAGTAAATGTTCTTGTTACAATAAAATTATGGCACTTTTTACTTTAACGGCATCATGCCATCGAACATTGACTGCCTCGTTGGTCTATTGGTAGCAAACGCTACATTTGTTTTTCAAGGAATAAATTGCATGATTTCAATAGTATTACTAAAGGCAAATCGTTCTGCTACGGGAAAACAACCACTCAAATTTCACGGTGTATACCCATCGATAAGACGAATGCAAAAAAAAATTCAAGGTCAAATCTCACAAATATCAGTTATGTGCGAATTAATGTAACCTTGAATGTCTATTTTCATTGGGCTATTAACCGATACCACAAGAAACACATTCCCTGTTCGCATGAAATATGTATGTGTGTATATATGTACTGTTCTATATCTATATGTTTTGTTTCTATCTCAGTCGTTTAGCGCACTTTCTGAGGACAGGCGTAAAATAAGATTTACGATCGGGATACGCGGCAAGCACAAACAAACTTACGAATTCACACACGTTTTATCTCTGTTTTGCGTTGAGCGGAACCCGTAGGCTGTATTGACGTAGCCTTGAGTACTCTGCAAGGAATGGCATCTTCTTTAAGCTACTTCTTGGTAATGGCATTCGTGATACGAGTAGTTTATTTTGTAAGTAGAAGGAGTTATTTGTTTATGTTTCACTATGTCTTGACTTCGTCATTTGTATAAGAAGTTTCTTATCGCGTTACATTTTGGATACTAACTGAGAGGATCCTTTTAGCGCCTTATTTTTTTTTGATACAACCTCAAAAAAAGAAGAAAGAATTTGGTGTAGTGATTCGGAAGTTATGTGCGTTTTTACATTTTTGCGAAGATTTTTTCTTGTGTCGTAGTCAATGGTTAAAAAATGGAACCCATATAGATTCGTTATGTCTGTCTATCTGTCCGTATGTCACAGCCACTTTATTATTTAAGTAGATTACACTTCTTCTTCAGTTTTATTTGCTTAATTGTTCTAAATATAAACAGAGTACGGTCCCCACAAAGTTCTTACTTACTTAAGTACGATTTTAGACTATCGCGTTCCATTACACTAAAATTAGTCTTTATGGGTCTACACGCGATATTAGGAGTAGCAAATTACATAGCTACTTACTGCCCGACGTTTCGACTGGGTTACACCAATTGTGGTCGCGATCGAGCACCATTTTAGTTACCATTTTAGTTTTAGAGACCAGAATCACTAAAAAAGTAAAAACATGTGGCCTATTAACTGCTATTGTTGGTTCTGTTATATATTAGTCTATAAGATAAATGAGGAATAATAATTTTCTGCGAAATTTTTCCACCCGCCCACATAATAGCCACTCAATAAATACATATTCAATGAGCTTACATCCAAAGTTGGCAAAAAGGTCAACTTAAAGTTAAAGTTAAGTTTAGGGACAGCAAACAAGGCACGGGGGAATCGTATTCTACACCTGTGGCTTTGCTCCATAATTCCAAGGTCGGGTCTAGGGTTAACCCTTGATTTATTGACACAGCTGAATGGATATTTACTCTGGAATAGATAAAATAGCGTATTCTTTCAATAAGGTTTCGGTTGAAGACGTTATCTGTTTTAGTGCTGGGAGAAATGTTGTAAGGTAACGTTTACTTTACCATATTACGATTATTCGACGCTTTCACGGTGAAGGGAAACATCGTGAGGAAACCTGCAGACCTAAGAAGAAATATTAAGGTTGTCCAGTCGACCATCCCTCACTTGGCCAGCGTGGTTGACTAAGTCTGATCGCACTAGTTTAGGGTTGGCTCGTGCCCCAGAAGTGGGGACGTGTATGGGCTGATGATGATGAAGTTTACTTGAAATAAAGAATATGAACTGTTTCCTATGTTACTATATAGTATCGCATACATTCGTTTTTATTTCAGTTTTGTTATTTTACTCGCATGTAATATTTTGATTTATTTCAAACAAAGATATCACTAGTTAAATAAATAAACAAAAATCTGGGATATTCCTCACACTGTTATCTGACCCCAAACTAAGCAAAGCTTGTGCTATGGGCGTCAGAGACTGATATACATACAAATGAATATATTTTATGAATACATACTTAATTACATTATCACACCCATACACGTAAACGAGCCCTGATGTTCATCACACAAATATTAGGTCTGGAATGGGAATCAAACCCGCTACTGAAACTGCCAGCCAGGATCACTAACCACTGTTGTATGTGGTACCTGTGTTGTAAATAAATATTGTAAATAAATAAATAAATAAATATTACACAACATCACATACATCGATCTGATCCCATAGTAAGTAGCTTAAGCACTTGTGTTACGGAGCAGCTGCCTCGTTGGTCTATTGGTAGCAAGCGCTGCGTAAGGACCGAGAGGTCCCCGATTCGAGTCCGGGGTCGGGAAAAATTTGTGTGAGTTTTTCTGTTACGAAATTACTCAGCCCGGAGTTAGGAAGCTGGCGGTTGAACGCCCGTGCCTCGGAAAGCACGTTAAGCCGGTGGTCCTGCGCCCGATCACTCATCGGTCATGTGATCATGTCGGATTGCCGTCTCACCGAGTTATGAGAGTAAGGGAATAGAGAGTTCACTTGTGTTTGCGCGCACACTTGTGCACTATAATTATGTCCTGCGTACTTGGCTGATCACAATTGAGATCGGCCGCCATGGCTGAAATCGGTCGGACGCCTTATTATTTATTTTATTGTGTTACGGAAATCAGGATCAACAGTGGATACACAAATAAACTTAATGATATATTTTATAATACACCCAGACACGGAACAAACACCGATGTTCGTCACGAACCCACGACTCTTGGAACCGTAGGTTATGAACCTGTGTCACTAACCACTGTTCCACCGAGCCAGTTTTGTAATCAGAGACCATACAATTTTATCGTGGCTAATACTTGGACAACAATATTGCGTGTAACCGCGAACAGCTCCCATCACAAAACTAATTTAACGGTAAGAAAACAAACCCGGAATCCATAAAATATGCCCTACCAAGCAAAAGTAATGACAAAAGAAGCCATATCCAGAAATAGGCGTAGGAAGCAACTTTGCCTACGCCATGCAATACACGAGACGACTAAAAAAATATAATTAGTCCGTTATTTCGATTATTTAAAAATATTGTACTCTTATTTTTTATTTTGTTTCATAAACAAGAAATTATGAAGATATAGTGCTTAGAAGTTTCGTATGACGTCACAATTACGTACAATTTTTACCTAGTGACGTCAAGCCCCCACCCCAGAAGTTTGATAAGCTATAACTTTGTCATTTTTCAATCAATTGAAAAACAAAAAAATATGTGTTCCATATTTTTGTATAAAATAACTTACGAACTAAATAGAATAATTAGATTTTGACCCCGTCGTAACGCCTATTTGTAGTCGGCTCTCGAAAATGAAAAACAGTGTGTGTGTAAACACCTAAGCTTCAATTGTAATGCAGCTCACGGCATGCAAAGGTGACTCTTCTGAGGAGATACCAGCCTTATTACCATAATTACTTTTGGGCCCCATAAATAAAGGGAAATTACTTTACTCCGTGTAAACTGAGAAGACATAGAAAGTGTTTCCTGACAAATACAATTATGCTTTTAAAATTTTAGATGTGCCTAAAGTAATGAGCTTATCGAGATGAAAATTAAAACGACCTAGTAATAACTTGAATAAATAAATATCTGGGACATTTCCACACACTAAGCATCATTTGACCCCAAACTAAGCAGAGTTTGTACTATGGGCGTCAGAGACTGATATAAATACATATATCGATGGCCCCACCGAATAAACGTGTAATAGCCATTGCACAAAAAAATTTTTTTTTGGTATTTCGTTACATTAGCCTCTCCTCTACCTCCCCAATTTTTTTTAGAATTTTTTGATCATAAACAAGCCTGTAATTGCATTATAAACCTTTTTTCCACGGAAATAATATATTTTTTTGTCACAAGAATATTATTTTAAGTGACTATTACATGCTTCATACTTTCTCTGTTTCACAAGAATAAACGTGTATAAACAGCAAAACGTTTGATATTGTTTGTTCTTTGTTGTTAAGTATAGGCAATATGCGTTTGCACGTTTATTCGTGTATATTTTTTGGTGCTTTTTTGAGTAATGTGTCTTGCACGAGAAGTAACTTAGCAAATAATTTTGCATTGTTTCTTACCATAATAGATAAGTTTTATAATTTATTGCTATAAATCGAGCACCAGTATTCCATTATTCTTAACAAAATAAAAAGTAGAGTAAAAGTGCCTTAACCAAATATAAACGACAATAAATTTTTGCAATCGGGTCTCGCAGGGTAATAATAGATAAGTTTTATAATTTATTGCTATAAATCAAGCACTAGCCGTGTGGTTACGGCGTAAGAATACCAAGTGTTGAAGTGGAAGCTATGTATGAGGACATTAGTAGGGGCCATACATAACTCCAAAACACATTTCACTGTTGTAATGGGAGACTTCAATGCAAAGCTGGGCCGTAGAAGCGATGGTGAACTGAAAGTGGGACGATTTGTATATGAACATCGGAATCTCAGGGGACAGATGCTAACTGACTTTATGGAGAAAGAAGGACTTTTTGTGAAGAATTCATTCTTCCGAAAGTCGCCGCACAGAAAATAGACCTGGTTGGGTCCGAACGGCTGAACTAAAAATGAGATAGACTACATCATGAACATTAGGAGACGACGTCATTTCAACGACGTCTCTGTGATCAACAGGATTAAAACCGGAAGTGATCACCGTATCGTTAGAGGCACATTGAATATCAACGTCAAACTGGAAAGAACGCGTCTGGTGAAGTCTACGCTCCGACCATCGAAGGCACATATCCAAAACCCCGAGAACTTTCAGCTTGAACTGTCGAACTTGAACAATGGCTGGACAGCTGTTCATCAGTGGAAGATATAAATAGCAGGCTGTAAACTGAAACTGTTCATACGGTACGGTCCAAGTTTTTCAAAAGCCACCGTAAAAAAAGACCTCAAAACCTATCCGACCATACCCGACACCTCATCCTCATCAGGCTAGTCGACGTGTTTTGACGCTGAAAACTTCGGATGAAGCTGAGTCATATAGGCAGCTGAATAGACTGATTAGGAAGTCTCTGTGACATAATTTACGATCCTTTAATACTCAGCGTATTAAGGAGACAATTAAGCGGAACCAAGGCTCCAAAGTGTTTGCAAGAGACGCGTCTATTGGGCAAAGCCAACTGACAAAGCTGAGAATGAAGATAGAGGCGTGACGTCAAACAAGTCAGAGGTGCTACGGGAGATAGAGAGGTTCTATGGGCAGTTATATACCTCGGTCTGTGCTGGGCCAGCTATTGTGGCGACAGACCCCAGAGCCAAGCTAACCCGACACTATACCGAAGACATCCCGGACATCAGCCTGTACGAGATAAGAATGGCTCTCAAACAACTTAAGAAAAACAAGACACCGGGTGAGGATGGTATCACTACAGAGCTTCTGAAAGCGGGTGGAACACCGATACTAAAAGTCCCTCAGAAGCTCTTTTATTTCTCCCCGCTCGACGGCAAAACGCCAGAAGCATGGAACAGTGGTGTTGTGGACTTGTTCTTCAAAAAAGGTGACAAAACCTTACTGAAGAACTACCGGCCCATAACACTGCTAAGCCATGTCTACAAGCTGTTCTCTAGAGTCATCACGAATCGTTTCGATTGCAGGCTTGATGACTTCCAGCCTTCCGAACAAGCCGGTTTCCGAAAAGGCTTTAGTACCATACGAGTAGAGCACTTACATACGCTGCGGCAGATTATACAGAAGACGGAGGAGTATAATCGGCCACTATGCTTAGCGTTCGTGGACTATGAAAAAGCCTTCGATTCCGTCGTTTGGGCGGTTTTTAGATCCCCTCAGCGATGCCATGTAGATTATCGGTATATTGAAGTGAAGTGTTTGTATAACAGCGCCACCATGTCAGTCCGAGTACAGGAAAATCGCACGAAGGAAATCCCCTTACAAAGAGGAGTACGAAAGGTAGTTGTCATATCTCCGAAACTGTTTACTGCTGCTCTGGTGGATTCCTTCAAGCTGCTGGAATGGCAAGGACTTGGTATCAATATTATTGGCATGGCGAAATACATCACTCACCTTCGATTTGCTGATGACATCGTAGTCATGGCCGAGTCGCTGGAAGATCTAGGACAAATGCTCGATGACCTCGATAAAGTTTCCCAACAAGTGGGTCTTAGAATGAACATGGATAAAACAAAAAATATGTTTAATGTTGCACCCACCGTACAAACTTTACTCTCGAAATTGTGTGTGGATATATCTACCTCGGACAGGCAGGCAGGCAGGTTTAGGAAAATCAACTTTAGAGAGAGAGGTCAGCAGGCCGATGCAAATCGGCTGGGCAGCGTTTGGGAAACTGCACAACGTGTTCTCGTCCAAAATACCTCAGTGTCTCAAGACAAAGGTGTACAACCAATGTGTGTTACCTGTGATGACTTACGGCGCTGAGACGTGGTGCTTCACAAAAGATCTTTTTAGAAGGCTTAATGTCGCGCAGAGAGCTATGGAGACTAATGGAGAGGGCTATGCTCGGCATTTCTCTACGTGATCGAATCAGAAATGAAAAGATCCGTAGAAGAACCAAACTTGCTGACATAACCCACCAGATTAGCAAACTGAAGTGGCAATGGGCCGGCCACATAGCACGAAGATTGGACGGTCGTTTAGGCCGAAATGTCCTGGAGTGGAGGCCACGTACGGGAAAGCGCAGTGTGGGACGACCACCTACCAGATGGACCGACGACCTGGTGAAAATCGCTGGGTTTTGTTGAAAAGCTTCGGAAGAGGCCTATGCTCAGCAGTGGGCAGCAATGGGCTGAGATGACGACAATTTCATTAAAGATTATGTTGCAATTTATTTAGTTCTCAAAATGCTTATAAGATAAGCCGTTTGTTTTTTTGTTGATTTTTGCTCAATTTCTATAGTAATGAGAAATATCTCTATGAATGGCAAAGGCTGATATAAAAAAAAGTTTTATTGTTATTATTATGATAATAAATAAAAATAATATATAAAAACAGAAGTTTTGTTTATTTTCCCTTTAAAGATTATGCAACATTTTAATATTACGTAGCGTGAATTCATAATGTTAATATGCATAACACATTGTAAAACTAACTTAATGACACGAATATAAATGTAATTTTTATTACCATCCATAGATCACCAAATATTTTTGTAATACAAGCGTGCAAACAATTGCAGCCGCCATCAAAAGACGCGTGATTTCCCTAGAATAATAGTGTATCATTGCGTTACGTTCATCAACATCGTTTAAATTCACACGAATAAACGTGTAATGATCTATAACAGTCAACTGACTACACTAATTTCACTCGAGTAATTGTATAATATGGATTTTCTTGATTATTGACTAAAATAACGACTATTCCTTAAAATAAATTATATCAGCTAAAAGATTATTTTTTTATCTTTAATTTCATTATACATTGTTTTAACCTACCTATAATAATACCCGAGATAGTAAGGATTAAACGTTTTTATTCTCTCCTGTAAAATTGACGTTTTTCACTTGCACGTTTATTCGGTGGGGCCATCGATATATTTTTTAAATACATAATCTCACCCAGACACGGAATAAACACCGATGTTCATCACACAAATATTTGTCCCGAATGAGAATCGAACCCACGACTCTTGGAACCGCCAGACAGGGTCACTAACCACTGTTCCACCGAGCCAGTCTTAAGTTAAGAAAATTAAGACGACTTAGTATTATTACTTACAGTCTTGTTCGTCTGTAATACTCGAAGAGAAAGACGGGCTCTAGCTTAGATAAGTAACGAACGCATTGAATAGTGCCCCTATCTTGGCAAGAGCCAAGAGTCGTGGGTTCAATTCCCACTCGGAACAAATATTTGTGTGATGGACATCGGTGTTTGTTCAATTTGTATTATTTATTACATTTAAGTATACTTGTGTATACGAACGATTTTGTTGAACAAAGCGGACCGACCACATATGTGTTACTATATACTGTTATTATTGATATCCGTAACACAAGAGCTTAAGCACTTACTTCGGAATCTGAACAATGTATATGTGTGATATTTATTAAAATGATTGGGGGGGGATGGGGCCCTACCAAGATCTTTGGGCCCAAGCCAACCTCACGTGCAAGTGCGTACCCCTGCTGATCAACGAACGAGGCTCTGGCACCAGCTTTCCCTCCGGGGTTGGGTGGTCGGACGGCAGTCGCTCCCGTAAAAGTGAAACACGCCACTCAACAATGGAAAGTAAGATCAAGGAAAGTGCCAGGAATAGGGCGCCGCCGCAAAACGGCGCGCAGGAGTTTCGTCCGACTCCTGTGGCAAGTGGGCAAGGGCTACCGCGCTGGGGACGGACGCGGCTAAAGAAGTTAGCCCCAACCCCACGGAAACTCCGCTTCGCGACGTGGAACGTGGGCACGCTTACCGGCCGCGCGAGAGAGCTGGCCGACGTACTCACCAGGCGGAGGGTGGCAGTGGCGTTCCTGCAGGAGACTCGGTGGAAAGGCAGCAGATCCCGGGCCATTGGGAATGACTACAAGCTGATCTACACAGGAGCACCTAGTGGAGAGAACGGGGTTGCGGTAGTGCTGTCCGGGGAGTTGCAGGATGACGTGTTGGAGGTGAAACGCTACAGCGACCGCTTAATGGACGTAACGGTGCTTATCGAAGGGGTTACGACCCACTTGATAAGCGCATACGCTCCACAGGCTGGTTGCAGCGACACCGAAAAAACTTCATTCTGGGATAGACTTGGAGAGGTGCTGCGTGGAATCCCACCATCTCGGGGAGTTGTTCTCGGGGGCGATCTGAACGGTCATGTGGGTGAGGAGCCTGAGGAATTCGAGCGTGTTCATGGTGGCTATGGGTTCGGCAGACGCAACGCTGAAGGGGAGAACATCCTCCAGTTGTGTTCGGCTGCCGACCTGGCTATTGTGAACACGTTTTTTCCAGAAGAGGCCTGAACATTTAATCACCTACAGGAGTGGGCGGCACGCTACCCAGATCGACTTCCTACTCACTAGGAGGCACCACATCGGCAAAGTAGTCAACTGCAAGGTCACACCCGGAGAGAGTCTCACTGCACAACACCGTCTACTTGTCATGGATCTCTGCGTGAAGCCCAAAGCCAAGAGCTTTGAGCGCTGTCGGCGTCAAATAAGGTGGTGGCGGCTTGTCGATGACAAATCCCAGGTGTTCGTCTCAGCTATCGGCGACAAGTGCGCTGAGTCTGAGAACGAACCAGTTCAGAACCACTGGGACAGGATTCAGGCAACCATAACCGAAGCGGCGAAGTCAGTGCTTGGCACGTCTAAGGGTGGACGCAAATTTGACAAGGAGACTTGGTGGTGGAACGACACAGTCCAGAGGGAGACGAGGGTGAAGAAAACCCTCTTTAAAAAGTGGCAAGCGTCCAACTCTCCCGAAGATCGCGACGCATACAGGTCCGCAAAACGTGCTACTAAGAAAGCTGTTGCCAGAGCCAGGCGAGCCCACCTACAACCGCTCTACGATAGGCTGGAATCGTCTGAGGGGCAGAAGCTTATCTATAGATTGGCACGTTCGAGGGTCAAAGCGGCACAGGATATCTCCAAGTGCCGCTGTGTTAAAGACTCTCACGGTAACCTACTATGCGAGGACCTCGCGGTGAAGGAGAGATGGCGCTCTTACTTCCACGAGCTGTTAAACAAACAGCATAGAGAAGTGCAGCCACCGGACCTCCCTCCGAATCTTGGACTTGTGCCACCGGTAACGCCTGAAGAAGTAGAGAAGGCTCTTCGCCGCATGAAGAATCGGAAAGCTGTCGGAGCCGATGGAGTCCCCATCGAAGCCTGGAAGGCAATGGGTGGGCGTGGTGTGGGCATCCTAACTAACCTTTATAACCGCATACTAAGCACCGGCGGGATTCCTCGCCAATGGAGACTGAGTGTTATCACCCCAGTCTTCAAGGGCAAGGGATCAGTGCAGGAGTGCGGTAGTTATCGCGGTATAAAGGTCATGTCCCACACCATGAAACTATTCGAGCGGATAGTGGACTCTCGAATCCGTCAGGAGTGCACTGTCTCTGGATGTCAATATGGTTTCCGCCCCGGTCACGGGACTATGGACCCCGTTTTTGCCCTAAGAATCATCATGGAGAAATACAGGACGAAGAACACGCCTCTCCACTTCCTATTTCTGGACATGGAGAAGGCCTTCGACTGTGTTCCGCGTGAGATGATTTGGTGGGCCCTGAGGTCCAAGGGAGTGCCAGAAACGTATGTTGATATCATTAGAGACATGTACTGTGATTCCGATTCTGTAGTTAGGACCGCTGTTGGCGACACTTTGCCCTTCCGTATAACCGTCGGAGTACACCAAGGCTCCGTCCTGAGTCCGTTTCTCTTCAGCCTGATATTAGACGTATTGTCAGACAGCATCAGAGACCAACATGAGCAGCCACCATGGCTACTTATGTATGCTGATGATATCGCGCTGGTGGACTCGGACAGGGGACGGCTGGTGAGACGTGTTAACACATGGAAGGAATCGCTTGAGAACGGGGGTCTGAAACTCAACGTGGCGAAGACAGAGTACTTGGCCTGCAACACTACAGATCCCATGTCCGTCCGCATAGGCGAAGACACGGTCGAGCGCACGGACCGGTTCAAGTATCTGGGATCTGTACTCCACGCGAACGGCGACATCGACTCCGACGTCAAGGCACGCATTGCTGCTGCGTGGGATAAATGGCGGGAGGTGAGCGGCGTCACTTGCGACCCTAAAATGCCGGTTAAGCTGAAGGGACAGGTCTATAAATCCATCATTAGGCCTGTTCTCTTATATGGCAGTGAAGCATGGCCAGTACTTGAGCGGCACAAGCAAGAACTGCGGGTCACGGAGATGAAGATGCTGCGCTGGATGTCGGGAGTTACGCGAGCAGATCGCGTGAAAAACTCCCGTATTCGCGGCAGCCTTCATGTCCGAGACATCGCTGATAAATTGCAAGAGTGCCGCCTACGTTGGTACGGACATGTTTTACGAAAACCGGCAAACTACGTAGGGAACAAGTGTCTCGCAATGTCGCTACCGCCGGGTCCCGGCAGAAGGGGAAGGCCCAAGAAGGCCTGGCTTGACGTCGTAGTGGATGACATGCGTGCCAACAAACTCTCCGCGAAGGATGCTGAAGACCGTGCGAGGTGGAGAGTTAGGAGCAGGAAAGCGGACCCCGGGCTCCGCAAGGATTTATTTTTTATTTTTTTTTTTATTTTTATTTTTATTTATTAAGAATAACAAACAGATACACATTACATGTAAGTAACTACATATTAACTTATTCAAAAGAATCTTAAATGTGTAACCAACACCGTTATCCGCAGATTGATATGAACACATTTTGAGCTGATAAAGATACAGGTACGACAAGTGAGGAAAAAAAAACAAACAAAAAGAGACTACAGGTATAAAGTAATTGTTACAAAAGTAAGACTTAATGTTATTGTTATTTAGGGCTGGAGTTTATTTAGGGCAAATTTTTTAAAACTATGGGAATTGAGAGAACATATATCGAGGCTATTAAAATTATCATTAAAAGTGGTTAATAAATTTGTGATAGGGGCACGTGTCCCAGCAATAGTGTTGCATCTATCAGTGTGGAACGTTTTAAGTACTCGTGAATCTCTACTATTAGGATTCCTAGGCACTATAAAATTTACTTGATTAAAAAGTTCCACACAATCAATGTTGTTATGTAGTATATTATATAGAAGATTTACTGAGAGGAGATGACGTCTCGATTCAAGAGTCATCATCTTATAATTGGACAGCAGTTGGCTGTAACAGGTATACGGGCGATGACATTGATAGTTCATGTACTTCAAAAATTTGCGTTGTACTCTTTCAATAGTCATTTTATATTTATCAAAATAAGGGTTCCAGACTTGAACCGCATATTCCAACTGAGACCTGACGAGCGCTTTATATAAAAGTAAATAAGTTTGCGAACGGCGGAAGTTATTCGCGGAACGTGCAACGAAACCATACATTTTGTACGCTTTATTTGTGATCGATTCGATATGCATGTCCAAATGAAGCTTACTATCTAATACTACGCCTAGGTCACGGATAGATGAGACTCTCTTTAAGGCTACGCTGCTTAGGCTATAGTTATGCACGATAAGTGACTTTTTTTTCGTAAAACTTATATATTGGCACTTGGGTATGCTTAGAAATAATTTGTTTTTAATACAGTATTCCGTCAATCTATGAAGGTCGGCTTGTAGTGATAAGCAGTCATTGCTAATAACAACTTCCCTATATATTTTTAAATCGTCAGCGTACATGATAAATTTTGAGTTTTGAAAACACGTTCTAATGTCGTTAACGTAAAGAAGAAATAACAGCGGACCCAGTATGGATCCTTGAGGTACGCCTGAAGTTACAATGACTGACTCAGATTCAAGCCCGTTAACAACGACCTTTTGTGTTCTGTTTGTAATGTAAGAGGCAAACCAGCGGAGCAGATTTCCACGAATTCCGTTGAAAGCCAATTTTTCTAATAGGATTTTGTGGTCAACCTTATCGAATGCTTTCTGGAAATCCGTGTACACTACATCGACCTGTATACGTTTATCCATATTTTTAAACAGATAATTAACAAAAAGTGTGAGATTGGTGGTCGTAGAACGTTGCTTGACGAATCCGTGTTGTTCTGGTACTAGGAGGTGGTGAAGTAGCGGATAAATGTGTTTATGTACGAGGCGTTCGAACGTCTTTGCGAGTACAGGAAGAAGGGAAATAGGCCGGTAATTTTCAACATCATGATTGTCACCGCTCTTTGGTATAGGAGATACGTTGGCACACTTCCATACACTAGGGAATACTCCCTCCTGTAAACTTTTATTGAAGATTGAGAGTAGCGGAACACTGACAGTACTGTGAGTATTTTTCCAAAACAGCGGTGGTATACCATCTGGCCCAGAGGATTTTGACGTGTCAAGTTTTTTAAGTTCCGTACATATCATCTCCTGAGAAAATTTGATGTCAGTGATATAAGAAATCACGTTCTCGTTATCAGAAACTTGCATCATATGACTATCTTCCGTGTTCAGTGTGGAAGGCTCGTAAACTGAGTGAAAGAAGTCAGAAAAATATTTACAAACTAGCTGTGCCCGCAACTTCGTCTGCGTAGAATAGTGACTTTCGCCAGAATTTTGATTGTAGGAAATTGCAGTCAAAGTAAATAAAGCTACAAAAATTATAAAAACTATTAGAACAGAAAAGATCATTAAACTTAGTAATTCATAAGATTAATATCCAGGAAAGAATCTGAATTTTTTGCAGATTAATAGTTGATAAACAACATGTTACATTTTTCATTACAAATCGGTCAGCTAAAAGAGGATTCACTTGCTCAATAATTTTTTTTTTGGTCTAAGCAATGCTCCAGCCTGATGAGGAGAGTAACTTATTTGGCAGAAACAGGTTTCAATTGTTGCAAACAGCATAAGTACTGTACCTACGTACCTATTTAGTACATAAAATTGATGTTTGATATCAGGATAACTTCAAAAAACGTCTTAAAGTATCTATAAAGGCTGTGTGTCGCTATGTGACGAATTTATCAGTATTTGCTTTGCTACTTTGTTATGTGCCACTTTTGCGTATTGTTTATTTTTTTGTTTATTTCTCGAAGATTGTATTATATTCGTAATAAAACAATGATATAACAACGTAAAAACGTAAGTTTAAGTATATGAAGCAATATATCGAAGTTATAGAGCACAGTGACATCTTTTGAACTAACCAAGAACTAAACACTCATATTCATATCAAATGTGACAGCATTAAAATTTGACATGACTTGTCAGCTAAAAACGTGATAGTTGGGGAGCTCAACGAAGGTTTTTCCGTCTTGATCAGACTCAGACTCGGTCTTGTAAGATTTTTATATGGGAGATTTCTTGCACCCTTTCATGTACCTCTACCGAGTATGAACACTTTATACGGGAGGGAGGGAGGTGCGTGATCATAAATAGGATAGTTATAGTAACAAATATTCAAGGGGCACTGCCCAATTTTCTAATGATCTATGTGATAATATTTGTTACAAACTGTATATACGATAATTTTATAACATCCAAAATTTTTACGTGAATGTTTATAAATTCCCCTTTATATGCTTAGAATAGCGATATCCCTCTATATAAACATTCAGATAATACCGAACAGCCTATCAATTGGAAAAATACAAACCAGCAATGCAAGCCAGCAAGCAAATATTGGACAACTGACCACCTCCATACCGAAAACCAGATAGAAGAGAAATGTAGCGAATTTAATAAACTTTTGTAACTGGCCTTTGTGGATTATTCAAAAGTCTTTGACGGTATCACCCACATCAATCCAATTAGCTTTCTCTTCTTCAGCAAAACGTCGAACCCACATACATAAAACTTCATCCATATCATTTACCAACAAAGCACAGTCGATATCAAACTGCACACTGAACGCCTGACATTCAAAATACAAAAAAGGTGACTTCCTATCACCAAGTCCAAAGCTTTCCAGTAGCACGCTCCAAGAAGTCTTTCATTTAAATTATAAGCCTCTGGTAAATTCAGGTCACTATGATATTCTTAGACAACAAAAGTAATTGGTGTACGGGATAGATGGCTGATAAACTTTCGCCTTGCAGTTGACTTTTTCTCATCGCAAATGAGAATACCTCTACAGAACTTGAGTTGATGCTCGAACAGCTGAGCGTAGAAAGCTTTGAGGTTAGACTGACGAAGAATAGATCCAAAACCAAGGTCATGATCAAGAGCACCAATGATAGGATTGCAGTCAACAGGCAGGTAAAGCAATATGTAGAGGAGTATATACTTGGGCTAGGCAGTCCTTCGAAAACAGGCAGGACAAAGAAATAATCCGTAGAGCAGACAAAACCTGGAAAAGCTTCTGGTCCATGAATGGGTACATGAAGGGTGATCTTCTTATATCACTGAACCGCAAATATATCCTATCCTAACTTCCACACAATCTTGGTCCCCCACCGAAAAATCAGAAGTCCAAACTGAACGTTTTTCAAAAAGCTATGAAGCGGAGTATCATAGGTATTAAGTTAAAAGAAAAAATAAATATGTTACCATCCACTCTCGTACTGGTATTGTTGTTGGTCAAAACTGATGTAGCAATGGGCGGGGAATGTGATGTGAAATTTGCGAGGATAAAGAACAATAGATGGACCAGAATTGTTACACATCGCGTGCCTGAGACGATTTTCGCCGAAGAAGACCCAAGAAAAGGTGGTATGAAGATCTGGTCCATGTATCAAAGAACTGGCAAGTCCTAGCATGTGCCCAGCAGTGAGGTGATACAGGTTCAGAAAAAAAAATTACAGATTATTAAACAGCAGGACTTCGATAGCAACTTGAACCTCCTGCATAAAAATGTAACGCGCTGAAGTATCTCAAGATTATGTGTTTTTCAACAGACGCAAAGATTAATTATAACTTTGTGGTCCAAATCGTCACAATGACACTTTTTAGAGATTATTTAACATGCACTTTTAATGACTGACACGGTCAAATAACTTTTTTCTTTAAACAAATTGTTACCAGGTAGCTCTCCTGTATTCAACGCTGTCCTCCCACTTATAAAGAAAGGGTAATAAACTTTTTTCTTATTTAGCGTAACCTTTCTATTCCGATTCCATCTTGTTCGAGTAACTGCAAATCTAGCTATTGACCTCCCCTACTATGGCGTTTTGCTCAATAAAGTAGTCCGTATAGTCCTAGTCAGAAGGTTCATTTTGGTCCATATACTTTTACCATTTTTGTACGTGATCTAATAAAGTTAGATTTTTAACTATCCTACAGGAATTTCTGTGACTAAAAGTATTTAAGATCTTGACCGGGGATGTATGTTACCACCATGCAAAATTTTATTTAAATCGGTGTAATAGTTTCAGAGATCAGTCATTTATTAAGGTTTTTTGAATATCCCACGGGAACCAGAACACTGTTAGTGATTTCAAGTATCCTATGCATTTTTCCGGAATTTAAAATACCTTCGTGTAAACTTTCATTTAAATTGGTTCAGCCGTTTAGGAGGTCAGTCGAAACAAACAAACAAACAGACAGAGATACAATTTTTTTTTTAAGTATGAGGATGTGTTCTACTACTCTCAAAACATATCCCTGACTAATTATTTTTCGTTTCTAAGAAAAGTACAAGAATTTTTGCCTCTACGTTTTTATTATAGTATAGATATCGGTGGGATTTTCAGAGTGCCTGTTTTTAAAATGCATACTTGAGGGAAAACGTGATCTATTTTTTTGGAAGGATGCAACCGGGAGAACGCTGAGATGATGATGATTTATTAAAATGATTTATTAATTAGACAGAAAAACACATTGTTCGCGGCTGCCAAACATTTTCTTTTGTATTCTCAAAGAACATGTAAAAAGACAATATTAAGCTATCACTTTTTTCTTCATGGACCTTAAAGGTATTAAAGGAAAATAACCCTAAATCTCTACCCTTTCTAGATTGCTGAGGTGCGTCACCTTCGCCCAAGCCTCCCGCAAATTGCTTTGTTACCCATTTACAACGTTATGGGAACATACGCCATACATTTTCAGCGCCATAAAACTAAAAGCCTACTACGCCACGTTTACTCGAGACATAAAAAAAACAAATAACGCTTGGTTAAAGTGAGAGTATGCATGGGGTTCTCTGTGGGGTTGATGGGGTTTTAATGGGATTGCCTTACTATTCAAAAGCGGCGATGGCTGAGTGGTTTAGATCGCTTGCCGAGAGGTCGCCAGTTCAATCCCCGGTGGTTTTCGAATTTGGAATTCATATTGTACGTAAGTAGGTATATTAGGCGATTTAACGTTGAAGGAAAACATCGTGAGGAAACCTGCAGACCGAAGAAATTCTAAGGTTGTGTAGTCGACTAATCAGCACTTAGCCAGTGTGGTTGACTAAGGCCTTATCGCCCTAGTTTAGGGTAGGCCCCTGCTCCAGTAGTGGGGACGTAGTGAGAGTATGCGTGGTACACCCCGTGGTTTTAATGGGTTTGTATTATTCAAATTGCCTGGTAATACATATTTTCCTAACTGATAACGATATTGTCTTGGAGTAGCCTTCACGTCATCATCGGATTTGCGGAGGGGCTAATGGCTCGTATGCTTCAGTGACAGTAAAGTAGTTTTATTTTTTTGTTATCCTTGTAATATAATTTTAATAAATAAATAAATAAATAAATATGCTAGTTTCTAACCAAATGCGAATGTTCAAAGGATAGTCAGTTCAGGTAATGCGAAATAACATGCGGAACAACAATAGAAATAATAAGTAAAAAATAATATGATTAGTTAGCAGTTCAAAGTTAAGAAAATGATAACATGTTTATTTATTATTTTATTCATTTAAAAATGTATATTTTGAACCAATTTCAAAAAAGAGGAGGTTCCCAATTCCTCTGAATGTTGCTTTTACTTTGTTATTTTTATGCCAGTCTTCTTCTTATCTTATGGTTGATGACAAACCTGGTGTCAGAGCTTAAGCCGCCCGTAGGCCTCTGACAGGCTTCACACACCGTTGAAAAATTTCTCGGGTGTGCTGGTTTCCTCACGATGTTTTTCTTCACCGTTAAAGCGTCGAATGATGGTACATATGAATTTCAAATTTGAAAACCATATTGGTACCTGGCGGAGTTTGAACTGGCGACCTCTCGCATGGCAAGCAACGACCTTAACCACTCGGCCATCGACGCTTTTATGCCAGTATGAGGTCGCCCCTGGTTTACGAGGTTTCTCTCCTTTTCTTATTTGTGTACTTGACATAATTATTCCATTAAGAAGTGTCAACAGGCATTAAAAATAAATGTGCCAGATATTCCGCTTCCCTTGTGCGAAAGTTATCATTGGCCAACATAACCATTAACCTTTATTTAGTCGCACAGGAGGAAGGGGACTAATAGACCCCAAGCGAATATTATAAACAAGGTCGCACGCCTAGTGGCAAAACTTTTAAGTTTATTGGAGAGGAGAATCATCTAAACGTTTGCATTTAGTTTGAGGTAAATTTCAAAGATGTGTGTTGTATATAAAATATTTGATTGTTTAAAATATAAACGCCTTGTATGTAATGACTTTGTGTGACAAAAAGTAATTACCTTTTTATAAAGTAAATTGGAGTTGAAAAACATAACACGCAGATGTTAAATAACCCTTGATGTAGTACGAAAACCCTTGACTCAATTTAAAAATAAATCGTGTTATATAGTTATACTTTTTCTGTGACCATTGTTTTAATTTAATATCCTCAAACCAGTTGCACATTTTTTGTATTATTTTACGGTTATACAAGTATTAAGTTATGTTAATATAAAGTTTGTTTAGTAGCAAAACTTTGGACTAACAAGACTGCTACCTAATTTAATAAAGTGAAGCTTTAACGCAACTTTAACTGAAAGTTTATAGTATTCGCTAAAAGATATTTAAAAATTTTCATTTATTCCATGAAATTTACTTAATTTATTATTTTAAAAATAACTTTAACAACGAAAAAAGTAAAAAAAAAACAAAATAAACATTTGCGCTATCTAGCGGCCGCTATAGCACATGCTGAGACCTTTTGATAATTTTTACCTGTGTGTGTTTGTTTAATAACGTAATTGTGTATGTGTGATCTGTAAATGTATTCTTTCTTTCTTTCTATGTTGGCCTGGTTTCCTATAAGAATTTTTATCAATAAGATCTAAAAACGAGACTAAATTCATATATACAAACTTTTTGTTTGTTTTAGGCCACTACGATCAAGTAACTAACTTCCTAAACTAAATAAAGGGCCGTTTCAGCTGTTTATGTGACGGCAACTTCCAACTTCTGCAGAAACCCTCCACTGGGGATGGAACAAAACTTCTCACTGAAATTAAATTGAATTGAGAGAAGCCACAAACTTTGATGTTAGGCATCTCTTTATTTTTAATAGATTTTGTTGCTTCGTCTCCCATTTACCCTGTTCTACTCAAAATGGTCTGACAAAAATACTTTTGACTGAATATTATATTTTTATATTGACAAGTCAAACTACCGTGTATATGTATAGCTGTATTGGGAGCGTGCACGACGGAGCTGTCCTCATTTTGTGGGCGTTTCTTTCGTTAAATATTTTTGAAATTAGTACCAACGGCCGCCGCTAGCAATAACAACGGACATCTCATAAGATTACATGCGTTTTTGACAATCAGCGCCATTTCTCCCTCCACCCACTTCGCACGGTCCCAATGGCGGCTGGAGAAACTGATGTGTGACTGACAGAAAAAGGACTGACAAAGTCATGTCGTCACTGCGATTAGGACGTACGAAACGTAGACGTAGGAGCGTATGAAAGAGGTTATTAATTAACGAGATTTATCTTGTCTACATTCTTCTTCACCAATTTTAAAGAAACACTAATTGCTACAGAATTTATTAACCCGAAAGATAATCCTTGATTACGTTGTTAAATTAAAAATAAGAAAAAATGTTGCGTATAATAAGTACTAGGTTAAAGTAAAGCTATCCAGGACGGTTTGTTTTTTGTATCAAATGAGAAATTTGCGTAGAATATCGCTGTCGTAATTTAATTTTGTTATAAACTTCTTGCTACATTCGTATCTCCGCGCGACCCAACCATTGCGTAAGTAGACATAATGGCATCTATTCAAGTCCCTTAATATAATGGTTGTGTTATACGAACTCAGCTTTTGAACAAGGAAACTTGGAGTTTGTGGGATGTCCTTTTTTGAGATTTCTCGTACAAGTTTTAATAATGATAACGTTGTTATTAGTTGCTTCGGGAGGTGGCATCAGTTTCAAGTTGAGGTACGTACATGTATCGGCACGTACAGTTGTGCCTTAGGGGTGACCAGACTACTCCAAGCCATCTTCATAAGTCAGTTAGAAAAAAATCCATATGTGCCTTATACATTGAAAAGTTAAGTTACAGTTAAGACCTATAATGTACACTTAGTTCGAATTAAATACTTTGACTTTGTCTTTGAAACTAAATTTTATTTAAAAAAAAAAAACAATTAACTGGCCTTCCTTCCATGAGTACGTGCTAAAAACATTACTTAGTCAGTTAAAATAAGGATTTATTTTTATGCCATTTGGCTACGGAACCCTAATTAGTCTGTTTCCGTTATCCAGTTCTAGAATATCTGTATACCAAATTTTATTTACATGGGTCCATTATATTTTTCGTTTGCTCTTACCGTTTATGGTAACTTTGATGTTTAAAATCATGATTTTAACTGCATTTATAACAGGTTATTAAGTTTAAGTTAGCATTCTTAAATTCTTATCTAAGAATCTCGGATTATCGAATAATATTACATCGTAATATTATTTGTTTAAATCGTTAGCTTCAGTCAAAGCCAATGTAATTCACGACACTTTTAAGGCAACAAGCCTGAAAACTTATTACAACATTCCAATCCATTAGCATTTTGTTCCAGAATTCAGAAGCTAGCAGGCAGACCTAATAGCTCTCACAATTTTATTTTCACTGAGAGAATTACCTGTGACATCCACTTCGAGCGAATGGGCTTTTAGTGTTTTACTTTGGTTATAATATAATATCATGTACTCACGTTGAGATAGCAAAGGTATACTTTATACCACCAAAAACATAAATATAATAAAGGAGAGCCAAGTTCAATACGAAAATTATGCGTGCCTGCGGGTTTCGCTGAAAAAAAATGAAGATCTAAATTAAGAAAATAAGGCGTCCGACCGATTTCGGCCATGGCGGCCGATCTCAATTGAGATCAGCCAAGTGCGCAGGACATATTATAGTGCACAAGTGTACGCGCAAACACAAGCGCACTCTCTATTCCCTTACTCTCATAATTCGGTGAGACGGCAATCCGACATGACCGATGAGAGATCGGGCGCAGGACCACCGGCTTAACGTGCTTTCCGAGGCACGGGCGTTCAACCGCCAACTTCCTAACTCCGGGCTGAGTAATTTCATTACAGAAAAACTCACACACATTTTGCCCGACCCCGGACTCGAACCGGGAACCTCTTGGTCCTAACGCAGCACTTGCTACCAATAGACCAACGAGGCAGTTAGTGATCTAAATTAATGCCAAGTTCGTTGACAATTGCTATTATTTAAAAAAATGGTAGTTCTTAAAAAAAATGCACCTTGCCTCGAACCGGAGACCTCTCGGTACTAACGCAGCACTTACAAAAGCAAGCTACCAATAGACAAACAAGGCAGTGTATAGGTAAAGTAAAATATATACAACTTAATATTCCACACTAAGATGTAAACATTACTTCACAGAAAATTGTGCGATAGTAATAAAATCTAAGCTCGTTAAAAATAACAGCGAGAATAGAGTGTTTATAAATTAGCGCGATAGGCTCTCCTTACATCTACCAGGATTTATGGTCCCCGTAGGGAGAATCTTTAGACTATCTGGTACAAGGTACAGGAGTATCTTATATTTATCACTTTTATTACGGGCACTTAAATCTTGGTTCTTTATCTTGCTAAAATAGAGTCGTGTTATCTGAAATTAGTAGTATTTATCACGAAATTTGCATAGAATTCAGTTGTTTTAGGATTTTTGTGAATAAGATAAAATGAGTTTGGTAAATACATTTTATGTAATTGTTGCCAAAAAACATAACATGACAATGTAGAGGTGAGAGCTTTCCACTCCCCCGCAAGTCCGGTGATGATGACGAAGCTACTTTAAGCCATCATCGTATGTCGGTTAGGAAAAAAATATTCATAACAATGAAAACACTCATCTAAGCTTTAAATTCGAGTGTGGTAATCAGTGGTAGATTCTTGGCTTAACAAATTGAATATAAAAAAATATATTTAAATAAGTAGGGTTAAAATTTAGGTTGATATATTTGCCTAAGAAACTAATATGTCATCTATCTGATTAGTGTCTACACAAAAGTGCGTAATACATAGTTAAATATACCCAGATTTGGATAAAGTGGCTATAAAAACATACCTTATAGAGTAAGCTATATTGTAAAATAAATATAAATAAATATTATAAAAGTTTTTCAAAGACGGAATTTACTCAATGAAGATTATGTAAAGTATGTATTTGTCATTATCGGCTATTATGTATTCTTTTTTATACCGAATAGGTATAAAACCGATACACGCGAACATTCATTGACTTAGTCCAGCACCATGTATAACGTTGCAAGTTTTATTTTTAGCCGTCTCGAGTTAGATGCCATAAAAATAAAGCGTGACGCTTTTTTCTCCGCAAGTTATCCTAGTTTATTACGGTCCCATGGCATTTAAATATATGTAGGCTAGTAGGCTACGAATGTGACGTTGCAAAACGCCATTAGTTAGGGGTGAGAGCCATCCGCTCCCCCGCAAGTCCGGTGATGATGAGGAGGCTACTCAAAGCCGTACGAGTATGTCAGTTAGGACTGTAGGAGCTTTTGTAAGATTTTAGACTTTCGCGTTCCATTACACTAAAATTATGGGTCTACACGCGATATTAGGAGTAGCAAATTACATAGCTATTTACTGCCCGACGTTTCGACTGGGTTACACCAATCGTGGTCGCGAGCGAACTGGCGCCACCCGTCTTCGTCTGCCATAGCGGTTGTGAATTTCTTGATCCACCCCCGAAACAGCACTAATGTCATTTGTCCGACACACAACACTCACTGAACCCAGTCGAAACGTCGGGCAGTAAGTAGCTATGTAATTTGCTACTCCTAATATCGCGTGTAGACCCATAAAGACTAATTTTACTGTAGGAGCTTTTATGGGATAAGTCTGACAAGACTGTGTATAAATATTATTTGTAATGTCTGTCAAGCAAAAATAATGAACTTGATGAGCAAGTGTGGAATAGTAGATACTTATGTATGTGTAGCTATGTAATTTGCTACTCCTTATATCGCGTGTAGACCCATAAAGACTCATTTTAGTGTAATGGAACGCGAAAGTCTAAAATCTTACATAGTAGATACTTGCTTATACGATGATGATATTATGATTAGGATGCTACAATCGTGATCAAGAGTCGACTTTTCTCTACATAATATTGGTTTTTTTGGTCTCTTCCACCGAGCCAGTCATATAAAAAGTCATATATAAGAATGAATGATACTTAACAAAATGTTAGTCAGAAGTATAATACTTCCGTTTGATGATTGGATTAAAACGAGCAAAAATAATGAAATAATTAATCCAATTTATTTTGAAGCGTTCTTCATTAAATATAATTGAACAGTCAATTAACGAATACAAATCGTAAGGAAAACTTAAGAGGCAAATAAAGCAGAATTAATTTAGATTAAGCTGTTCGCATTTCAGAGTATCCTACGATGATTACGTTCGTGATATTTGAGCTAGAATATCTATATATTCTAGCTTATATTTGTGTGAAGAAGAAGTGTTTGTTATGTGTCTGGGTGTGTTAATAAATATTAATATATTTAATAACACACCGTTATTTGTGTATCCACTGTTGGTCCTGATATACATAACACAAGTACTTAAGCTAACCACGGGATCAATAAATGGAAAGATCAATGTATGTGATGTTGTGTAAATCATCAATATCAATCTATTATTTACTACCTGAGGTAGCGACTTCGTCCGCGTTTTCCCCCATTTTTTACACATTTTGTAATGTTTCTTCACTCCTATTAGTGGCAGAGTCATGTTATATAGCCTCAAGCCATCCTAGATAAATGGTCTATCCAACACAAAAGCGCTAATCTCTCTCTCATCTCTCTTAACTTTGATAAATTTTATATTTTGTACAAAGTTTTCAATCTCAACAAAATCTAGACTTGTTTCACAACTCTCATATATATCATTCAAATAACTGTCTGAAGCCAACACGATATCTATCCCACCCTGTACATGACGTCACCAGTCATCCCTCGGGAAGAGGAGTCCATTTCACGGATCACGGAGCAAATCTCCAGGAAGATCGCCTGAACGGATTCACTTTTGAACTGTTATCGTTTATGCCGCCATCTTTTATTGGAGGCGAGTTGTTTTAAATGCGAACTGTTTTTAACCGATTTCAAAAAAGGAGAAGGTTCTCAATTCGTCTGTATTTTTTTTATGTTTGTTACCTCAGAACTTTCGCC
The DNA here is from genome assembly GCA_039566165.1 of Maruca vitrata. Classification (NCBI taxonomy): domain Eukaryota; kingdom Metazoa; phylum Arthropoda; class Insecta; order Lepidoptera; family Crambidae; genus Maruca; species Maruca vitrata. Next base: position 10,984,778 of record CM076930.1, read on the forward strand.
GGGGTGAATCGATTTGGATATTTTTTTTTGAAAGCTGGTGCTTCCCGTTTGGTCCCATAGCAATTTGGTCCAGTTCTGACCATGGCATCCATGAATGATGGAGGGTCAACTCCTTCATAGTTAGAAGTAAACGAATGATTCTTTCAATACTGTTTGCATGCATATTAAGACTACTAGTTATAATATCAAACTTAACACTAAAAAGTATGAAAAAAAAGTTTAACAAAAAAAGAAAAACCGCTTTCAAAAACCCGACACACTAAAAATAAAAAATAATATAATACGAATATTCATAATTATCTGGGTAGGAATTTAATATGTTTTCGAAGGCGGTGCCGTTAGTATTTCGTGCAGAATACCTCATACAGTTTCGTACAGTCGTCGCTTCGGTGATTAATTTTCACAAATATAGATAAATTGTCCCATATTAGCCTCGTTAATGTACCTATTTTTGATTTAAAAGAATCCATCCATCGATCTACTACACATAAATCAAATACCGAACCGCAAAGCATCCAGCGTTGAAACAATTTTCATTTCAACTCAAGCAAAAAATCAGTGGATGTCATAAATTTCAACACCAATGCATCAATGTGCACTTATCGCTTCCCGGCCACTCGTAAATATCGTCGGAACTAAATGGAAGCCATCTTGTGCGTCCAGGTCGTTGCCCCCTAGATGTATAGGGATTTGTTTCGGTCCCTTCTGGTATCCGCTGACCTGGCGGATACGTGATATGGGGTCATCTGTGTGTGTTGATACGGCCTATTACAACCTTGCCATAGTACGATGGAGATGGACAGTAAGGTTCAGTGGTTTTAACTTTTATACTTATCTTTATTTATACAAAGATATTTAGCTCTTTTACAAGTCGATCGTCGCACCGTTCATGCCAAATCTGAGTATCACTGAACAATATACGAGTATGTCTATTTAATAAATACTAGCTGTGCCCGCGACTTCGTTCGCGTGGACTACAGGATTTAACATATAAAAGTTTATCCTGCTAACTCTCGTTCCCGTAAGAATTTTTCAATATCCTGTTTCACCTAAGCTTTAAGTTTATTATGGTACCTGCATGTCAAATTTACAGAATCTTACTTCAGCGGTTTAGATTTTTCATACAAAAGGATTTTCCCGATTATTCCCGTTCCCGTGAGAATTTCGAGAATTCCTTTCTTAGTGCACCTCTATGGTACCTAAGCTACGTCCGGTCCAAATTTCAAGTGCCTACGTTTAGCCGTTTAGGCTGTGCGTCGATAGGTCAGTCAATCCTAGAATTTGGCAAAGGTCCTTATAAAATTATATTATCTATTCTTCATCAGTATCTGTTATCGCCCTGAAAGAGTATATCATAAAAAATGTGTCAAAAACAATGTTTCCGCGAAACGTCAATGACTGAAGAAAATTAGTTTTGACACAATGTTCACTCAATAATTCCGGCAAGATGGTGACTGTGATTCGTCTGTCAACACATTTTGAATTTAACAAAATACTCGACAATCCGAAATTTGCGGATATATGTTGTCGACTCGAAATCATTATTTTTTGATGATTTATTATTCATGTAAGGTTTTAATCGAGTCTACCGTACCCCTTGACAAAATTATAAATATAGAAGATTACTTTGGAGAAAACATCTAAATCATTAAAACGATTGTTATGGGTAAACTATAAAAGGTAGACATATGCTCTCGCGGACTTTTTTAAAGATAATGTTAAAATGAACAATTCTTCCATAGAGCATTTTTGTATAACTTTAACTATATGCTCAGCGCACGCCACGGAAGGCCTCAGAAACGATACTTTCCCCCGTTTTTGAAACATTTTCGGTTACTGCTCCACAACTATAGGACCTAGCGTGATATTATATAGCCTATGTAACTTCTGAATAATGCAGCTTTCCAATGGTGAAAAAAATATTGCAATCGGTCCAGTAGTTTTTGAGTTTATTCATTACAAACATACAAAAATACAAAAATACAAATCTTTCCTCTTTATAATATTAGTGTAGATAGTGTAGATAATCAATTTTTTGGACATTTCCACATACGGTTATCTAACTCCAAACTAAGCAGAGATCTATGGGTGTAAGAGACTGATACGTACACGTTAGTAGATATTTTATGATTGATATTGATTTATAAATACATACACGCAGACACGGAACAAACACCAATGTTCATCATTGTCGAGTGGGAATCAAACCCTTGACTCTTGGAACGGCCAGCCAGAGTCGCTAACCACTGTTCTACTGAGCTAGTCATTTAACAATGAACCACGAAGTTAAATGCTTTAATAAAAGTGTCTTATCATAGATTAAGCGGGCTACTTTCTCCCTAAAATAAGCTTTACGATTTTGTTATCCGTAATTAGTGGGCCGTACAATAATCGCAGTCCAGTGAAAATATCACAACGAATTCTCATAAAAACTTACGTATAAATAAATTAAATGCAACTTTCTTTCGTTCTATGCCATCTGATAAATTGGGGTTATTGAACCTCGACCCATAGATATTGGACGGAAACGATATCAAAGGGCAGGTCGAAGGTGGGATCTTTGATTAGAGTCTATTCAATCTCACACATAGCGTTTCCTATAAAGTTTTTACGGAAGTACAATTATCAAGAGAAGCTTTCATTAACTGTTGTGGGTTTTTTTTTAATAATTTAAGTTCTAGGTGACCTCACTCCACCTTATGGTGAGTGGCCCTGAGATCCACACATAAGGTGGACAGGTACATTAGAACTTTTAAGCCTCGCCCTCACACTGAAAGCCTGCATAGATGCCGTTTCACCCCGCCTGTTAGGGGTAGAGCCATTAGGTTAGGGGTAGAGCTCCCCCGCAAGCCCGGTGATGATGACGAGACTCCAAGCCATCTTCGTAGTCAGTTAGGAAAAAAAACACGCCACTTCTGAATAATACTGAACCCTGGTTCGGTACCCAAAGGGTAAATATTTAACTCTTTTTTTATCTTCGCTGTATGTTTGTCAACAGGCTGTATCTCAAAATCAGCATCAGGTAAATGGCACCAACAGAACTCTTCGAGCGCGACTCCTACTCGCACTTGACTGATTTTATAAAAATCTGTGGAGCGTGTGGTCCGGCTAAACTTGCAGTTCTTTAGGAAAAAAGTTTTCTCATATTTTATCCATGCTTGGATTCAGACAAGCGGGGTGTATCTACCTCAGTACCCATAACTCAAAAAAACGTATTGAACGCGGCGTTTATTCAGCTTTTGAAGAGCAGTTTGTAATCCTCGGTTCCACAATGACCTAAAAGTTTAGACCACAAATTGAAGCCCTATATTCAGAGCCACAACTTTTTGTGGCACTTGTCAAACGATCCGTTCCGGCTGTAAGCCGAACAAATATTATCTACGTGTCCCAGATATCAATCCACGGATTAATTTGGTGGGGACGAGTGGAAAATATTGGCGCCGAAATATCGGGAACGAAACGATTGAGTTTTTCTTGCTGATATCAAAATTTTTAATTAATAAATATAAATATCACATACATTGCTTATTATTTGCGCGAACACTGCACATTTGAAATAAACTGATTATATGGATTAAACTCGCGTGTATTGGTTGTTATTAAAATAGTATTTAGAGATCCGATGTTTCGAGTTCTTTACAGTGCTTGTGGTCACGAACAAGATTTGTCTTTTCTCCCTCTGATCCCGTTGTAAGTAGCTTAATCACTTGGTTTACGGATATAAGAATCAACAGTGGATATAAAAATAAATATAATAAGATACGAAACAAACAAATAAGTAAATATTCTATTCTATTCTATTCAAACACCGATGTTCGTCACAGATATTTGTTCTGGGTTGGAATCGAACCCACGACTCTTAGAACCGTATGCAGTGAACTTGGGTCACTAACCACTGTTTCATGAGCTAGTCAATAGTCGATAGATTTTGATGTACCTACATAGTTTCTTTTCCATTTCCCTTGTCCAAGATCACACAATTACCTATTATTACATCTAATCTAGAGATTACCTTAACCTGTAAGTTGCCTTATACTAATTAAGATCGGCCGCCATCCGAAATCAGTCGGATGCCTTATATTTATAGGTATGCTTACTATTTTCGTAAGCAAAATGCCGCTGTCTTCAAATACAACCCTAAAATAGTTCTCTGCCCCGTTTGTGAAAGTTAAAACGGGTTAATAATTAAAATAGAACACAATGCCTAATATAAATGCTGACCTACATTAGCAGTTGGCTTTGTATAGCATTGACAGTTTAAGCCTGTATGGTAATATTTTATGAGCCGAGGCTATTTTTATTCCTTACTATCGATTTTCAATATGACCTAAGAAAGAAGACTTTGGCATCTTATATGTGATGTTTGGAATAAAAGTCCACAAGTAAAAATAGTAGAAAGTTGTTTTTCAATTGAATCGAAGTTGAAAATAGAGGAGATCATTCGGAACTCGTGTTGTAACTTTATCTGATAATGAGGTATCCTTTGTGTTCCTTTCAAATGAAATATAATTGTTTCTCGTTTCTAACGTTTGACTGTGTTAAAACGTCAGGCGTTAGCTATATTTTAATAATTAACAATTGGTACTTTATTGTTCCGATGAACTATCCAAATGAACATTTACATGGAAGATAACCTATACCTATATCCTGACACGAATAAAACAGCCAAACGTGATAGAAACGGATTCAAATCCGGAAACTATGCTCCGTATCAAGCCGAGACGATTAACAGTGACGTAGCAAAGATTTTCCGTGTCTGAAGTCAGACAAACGTGAATAGGGGCAGGTTGGAAATGAGTCTGCTATGACTCTGCAAAACGGTTTTACTACCAAATACATCACTGTGGCTGCTAAAACATAAAAACCCGAAGCCATTCATAAGGTTCAGCGGTTCAAATTGCAAACAAACTGCCTTAATTAACACATTAAACCGTTGCCAGTGAAATCAAATATCGATACTGCGTACAAATGTCGCTCAAAACATAACTAGAGAAGCATTAACAACAATCCTCAAAAGCGAATCTGTGTAGAACGAGATAATGAACAGATTGGATTCGAATTCAAATTCAAAGGATTGAAGGCTTAACGGTGCTACTTGCTAAGGCTCCCGTTGCACTACCACAGATGCATAAAGGGGAGGGATCGACCAATTAAGGAATGAATGCGTCCAATTTAGACCGTGTTAGGTCCCGTGAGCAGCTGGCGATGAAGGTCTCTCGAACATTGGCGCTAAAGATTCTGCAGGTGTTAAAGACATGAATGAGCTTAGCTACAAAGAAAAAGCTCAAAGTAATAGACTATACTATTGTAACGTTTACCATATCCACATTTGTATGCCGTGGTAACCTATAATTACGACAGCACTCAGAGTATGAATGAAAAGTTTAAGTCATAAAATATTTTTAGTGGCTGATAAATAAAACGAATAAATTGAACTGTCATGGTTACACACATTAGAACACTGAAAGTGTCCGGGATATTTACCATGTTGTTTTGTTTTAATGAGCTTCCGATATTTCGGCACTGTTGCAAGCGCCATGATCACGGGTGAACTGTAGGACTGCGAGAATGACGGTAGGTCTAAGGGCAGACATTATCGGTCCACCCTCTTTCTAAGTCTTTTATTACGCACGACACCACTACCCTCGTTCATAATATTGTCACTCCGAATTCGATCGCGATACACTACACTCGCGGTATCACTTCTTTCTTCCTCGAAAACGGACACATTTTTATTTTTACATAAACGTATTACATACAGTTCACCCGTGATCATGGCGCTTGCAACAGTGCCGAAATATCGGGAGCTCATTAAAACAAAACAACATGGTAAATATCCCGGACACTTTCAGTGTTCTAATGTGTGTAACCATGACAGTTCGAAGACATTGAACGTCATGTTTACATACGCGAGATTACTCCTAATTAAAAAACTGAACAAGGGTCCACACCAAAGTAGCTAATAGCACTAGCAAATTGTTTCACTAGACCTAGAAATTAATGAAGCGTGAAATGTACTGAGAAAGTCTCCACAACCTTGGGTCCGACGGGAATTGTTGTTAGTACCATTATTTTTTGCTTTCCCTTCTTATTTGACTTCGCTGGCCGGCGAAATCGAAATGTTCAGACCCTTTCTTTCAATAGACCCTGATTTGTGCCCAGCGATTTCGCCTGTGGGAGTAATGGAAGGAAAACAGATATTCCGAGCTTTGTTGAATACGAGCGATCGTACAATGTGCCTTAATTGCGTGGGAACCAAAAATATACCATTACCGGACCGATATTGTTGGTCGGTTCAGTTGTAAACTTTGAAAGTACCTTTTTTATCTGGATTCGGGTTACAAAGCCAACGGGAAGGGTAATGATTTGCTATGTTACCATGGACTTCCGCGGACTTCGTCTAATTAAGGTTACCGACATATTGAGTAGCGTTTTTCATTTGACGAACCCCGATGACATTAATCATCAAGTAGGTTAGGCACACATAATCGACTCGGAAAGTAATCGCCACCATAACGCCTCGCGTCTTGAGGCAAGGCAATCATGTTACGATTCAAATACTGTGCGTTGCAGTAGGGGGTTTCATACAAAGAATAGTGAAAGCCAGAGTTGATACGTTTACGAGTTGATACGTTTACGATTTGATATGTGTGCTACAACCTTAAGTAGGTATTTTGGCTCTTCAGGCAAAACGTGGAACGGCATCTAAGCAGGACGTAAGAGCGACGGGCTCAAGATAGAGTCTATTGTGCCTGTCGACCTCATACATGTACCTCACGGCCGCTTGCGTGGAGTAACATCATCCTGAACGTTTAATATTTAAAAAATGCGATCTGCTTGTAAAACTAAAAGATTTATGTCAATGAAAAAACATTACAGTGTCAATGAAGTAACAGTACCTACTCAGTTAATTAATTAAAAGAGACCCTACTCTCCTTAACCTTAAGTAGCCTATCTAACGACTATTTTTTCAACAGACTGCGCAGGTAGTGCCTTAAGTATATGTTATTTGCGATGAATGACCACTTGGACGGATTCGCGGAAGACTACAAAATAATATATGCACAAAAACGAAAATATAATCAAAAATATTGGACTCAGACTAGCAAAATGTTTTGAACATAAAAATTTCATAAAAAATATTGCTTGTTTACACCGCCCTTGCACACCGCGCCCGACAAGTGCCAACGGCTTTGATATTTAGATTTACCTGTTTTTTTTTGCGTACGTATTTTGTTTACAAAGTCCGAGTTGATTTTAGCAATGACGTTTTACAGGTCAGTTTTTTTTTAATGCTAGTCTCAGCGTGGATATTATGTGAATAACTTATTATAACTATAAATATAGCAATAGTAGAGCCATAAATCAAATATTGGATGAGTATTAAATAAACTAAAACAATATAACGATATCGATTACGATACACAATTAACTTAAACTTATGAGATCAATAACACTAAATGTAATTTGAATGGTGTAAGTTAGGAGAAGTATATTATATATCGTCGTGCGGTACCTAAATAATAGTCCCTTAAGAAGGAAAATAATTCACTTTGATGGGTCAATACCTGAATTTCTAAAGACCGGAGTTTTAAGTCCCCGTTCAGACGTTTATAACATTTAAACCACAATTAATAATAACATTGAAATGCTTCGAAATATTTAATGATAAAAATTTTAAATATCTTTGTTAGTAAGTAGGTATTTTGGATATATACATCTGATATGCCTTCTCAAATCACAATAGGAACGCGTTATACTCTACACTTTGGTTATATTCATACAGTGTGTATGAACATCGATCGACCGTTACAGTATCTCCAATCTCCGTATTCTCCGTCCCGGCATAATTTTATTAGCCATAGACATAGTGAAATTGGGCGTTAGGCGACTTTGAACTTTACAGCGCCTGACCCAACGATCTAACACATAACCCAATAAGGCTTAAATCGACTGAAACCGCCAGAAAGGCGTTTATTGCTATGCTTTCGGGTATTTTCTCGTGCATTCGGATCCTCACTTCCTCTATTGCTTTCAAACGTCTGGCCTGACGATAATCTTTGGTTTGCTTAGGGACGTGATTCCCATAATGTTGTCTTTACCCCACTTCCTGTATGAGGGATTGGGGTGGAGTCTTATGTAACATCGGTAAATGATTTTATTGAAATACTAGCTGTGCCAGCGACTTCGTTCGCGTTTCCCCCGTTTTTTACACATTTTCCATTGTATCTTTGCTCCTATTGGTCGCAGCGTGATTTTATATAGCCTAAAGCCTTCCTCGATAAATGGTCTATACAACGCAAAAAGATTTTTTCAAATCGAACCAGTAGTTCCTGAGATTAGCGCGTTCAAACAAACAAACAAACAAACAATCAAACAAACAAACAAACTCTTCAGCTTTATAATATTAGTATAGAATATTAGTATAGATACATTCAAATTATTCGTGATTTAACAGGTTCAATTGCAATAGTAGTAGGTATTCATTGGGTTGTTTACTAACTAGATTTGTAAAATTTACAAATTGTTTTTTACAATCTAGTCTTATAGAGACTAATGAGTAATTTATTTTTAACTTAAGCTGCTAGAACAAAGCAGCTTTGCTGTTTTAGCAAATTTACACATGAATACCTATTTTGTACGCTTAGCGAAACAAATATAATTGCAATCCTTATGTAAAACCTTTTTGCATACAGATCACTATCGGCTCAGTATCATTCATTGAGAATATTGACGTTTATAAAAGAGTCAAGTTTATAATAATCGCTAAAAAATGTTTATTATTGAGTAAGTTATTTCGAATTATTATTGCAATAAAATTGGTAACTTATACTTAAAATTAAATGCAGTAACATCTCCTTATTCGCGCTTCCTTAATGCTTGTTTACACTATTCGAGCAATTTAAAACATGCGACCCAATTTCTTTATTTACTAATAAAAAAAATCTATTCGCGGATCTAATAAGGACATAGATAATACAACTATTCCAATAGGTAATCAATTTAAATAAAACCGTTCAAACCATTGCTTAATCCTTAAGATAAATCAATTAAACTTTTCAAAAACATCAATAAAAATATTTTATATATTTGTATTTTTTTATTTTGTCACCTAGGAACGTATCTCCTAAAATCCATATAAATAACCATTCCTTATTCACGGGATATTTATGGAACATATACCCCGCGAATAAAGATTTTATACTGTATGTCTCAGCTTAAAGTATGTATTGTTGAACCGTCAAAACTGGACAATCAAGCGTCCCCAAGACGCCCTTACTTTTGCCCACACTGTCCGTAATGACGTCACGCCGGTGACGTCACATTCACATCGGGTATTTTTGGCACAATTGTTAGTTCAAAGCTTGCGTGTGCTTGTCGCGTCCTCGACACATATTGTTTTGATTGTGCCCCTGTCAGTTGACGGCGGGCGACAATGGAGCCCCGGGCTCTCGACAGGGCTGTCTAGAAGACTATAACTCGCTTACTTAGATGATCTATTTCTTTTTAATACAAAATACTTTACAATTTTTTTTTGTAGTCGTTATTCGTTCGCGTAGAACGGGTGGTATGTACGTTTATTGGTATAGAATATATCACTTATAGAATAGAATAGAATGAATGTTTATTTAGCACAAATTATAATACACAAGATGGAGAAAACTTAAATTAATCTTACGTGCTAAAAATATTACACAACATCAAATACATTGATCTGATCCCGTGGTAAGTAGCTTAAGCACTTGTGTTACAGATATCAGAATCAACAGTGGATACACAAATAATATATATAATAACACACCCAGTCGCGGAACAAACACCGATGATCGTCACACAAATATTTGTCCCGGGTGGGAATCGAACCCACGACTCTTGGAACCGTAGGTAGTAAACCTGGGTCACTAACCACTGTTCCACCGAGTCAGTCTTACTTATGATTTTGTTTTAGTCGCTTTCAATCGTAGTTTTCTTTTCATAGATACTCATACAAGAACACAGATAATATAGGTACTATTCAGGTCCGGCACACGAATTAGTTGATGCACTTTTTTATATATCTATCTATTGTGTGTGAATGGCTCGGTGGAACAGTGGTTAGTGACCCAGGATCACCAACTAAGGTTCCAGGAGACGTGGGTTCGATTCTCACCAGGGAAAAAAATGTGTAACGGACATCGGTGTTTGTTCCCTGTCTGAATGTGTGATTAACTCGGGGCCATGATTGGAACAGTCCAGTCAAAACCTCGTGCAGTAAGTAGATATGTATGTATTTGTTACACTTTGTTGTTTTTTTAATAGATAGACGGATTCAAAGGAAAGTTTTTATGTTTTATATACCCGAAGCGAAGCAAGGGCGGGTTACTAGTTAAATCTAAATGAAAATCAAATGTTTGTATCGACAGCCCTATCCGGCTAACCTCGGCCTCAAGTAAATTCTATGGCGAGGAAAACAATTAGCCGTGTGTTTTTAGCTATTAAACACAGGCATATGTAAATGATGCGATACTCGGCTAACGGCTTAGCCGATTCCTTCCACTCGATGCAATGCGTTTAACGACCCGGAGCCTACTTACTAAGGATAACACCGGATAAAATACGCTGTGATTGGGCAACAAATGAGGCAATACTTCCTTGTCTTGGTTGAAACTAGGTCAAGTTACTTTTTGAATGAATGAATGAAATGAAAGTGAAAGACAAATGTAAAAAATCAGAAATAATCAAAGTGTATCGGATGTAGTGCGGGTTGGTAGACTACGCAACTTTAGAATTTCTCCGTAGGTGTGCAGGTTTTGTTACGATATAAAAAACACCGGTAAAGCGTCGAATAATCATAAACATGAATTTCAAATTTTTAAAACACAGTTTTACGTGGCGCCGTTGGAACTGGCGACCTCCCGCATGGCAAGCAACCTTAACCACTCGGCCTTTGACGCTTTTTGACATACAGGTAAAGATATCTGGTTCGCAATCTCCGGATATTGATTCAGTGTTTTTGGCCAGCAAATGAGGCATTTCTTCCGCGTCTCGGCTCTTGCTGAAAGAAGGTCGAGTTACTTTTTAAATTGTGCGTGACAATTAAATCTACTAAGATGAAACACGGTATCGGAACCAATATTCCTGTATATATAGTAAAATTTCGTTACGGATAGCGGCGATTGAATTAACAGGCATTACTTTTTCCTTAGAAGAGTAACAAACATGCATACATAGATACATGTTACTATTTTCGTTTTTATATTAGTAGTGCCTGCCTCGTTGGTCTGTTGGTAACAAGCGATGCGTAAGGTCCGTGAGGTACCCGGTTCGAGCCCGGGGTCGGTCAAAATTTGTTAAGATATTACTCCGCCCGGAGTCAGGAAGTTGGCAGTCGCACGCCCGTGGCTTGGACAGCACGTTAAGCCGGTGGTCCTGCGCCCGATCTCTAATCGGACATGTCGGATCGCCGTCTCAACGGTAAGGGAACAGAGAGTGAACTTATGTTTGCGCGCACACTTGTGCAATATGTCATGCACTTGGCTGATCTCAATTCGAAGATCCGTCGCTATGGCCGAAATCGGTCGGACACCTTTTTAGCAGAATTTGACTTACGGAAACAGATGAACATACCAGATACGAACTAAAAACGGATGCAGAGATACTTATTGTTCCGTGAGATCGAACCAAATTAGTATCGTTGGCATTTCCAAATGCCACATCGAGTCAGTTCAATGCGAGTGGATTCGACGGGTATGTTTATTCATGTAATGCATATTCGAATCATTGCCATTTCTGGGTGGGTACTGTTGGGTAGATTGTCAAGTTAGAATTTATACAACTGGCAACTAGTGTTGTGCTGTACGCTAACAAAACTGTTTTTGATGAAAGATGACCTCACTCCACCTGATGGTAAGCGGTAGGGAGATCCACATGGTCGACAGGCACAATAGACCATATTAAGCCTGTCGTACTCACCCTGAAGGCCTACTTAAATGCCGCATCACGCCCCGCCTGAGGAGCCCGGGATCATAGGAGAGAGGGAAAACATGAGCTGGAAGGGCATTCAATACCTTAATGACACATGGCACAAAGAGAGGAACTTCTAGATCCGAGCCACAAGCGCCTGCATTGTATGTAGATGGCAGCGCTGTCCAGCACGTGTCGTTCGGGAGTGTAAGGGGAAGGAAGAGGGATATGTTTCAGAAACAGTTTTCTTGACTGATAAAGTTTTAAAATATATCTTAGTAAGCTTTTCAAATGATAGTCAAGCACATTCATGAAACAAATTACTAATTATTCTTGACGTAGTAGGACGTAGTGAAATTACTCGTCTGAGTTTAGATATGCCGTAACAAAATTAAAATTCATATTCTTCATACAAGTATAGTTTTAAAATAAAATAGAATGAGTGAAAATCCTATTCGGATCCAAGACGATATGTATAGATAGTATGAAGAGGATTTGCTTATTTTTGCGAACGTTATAATAATATAATACACGGAATACCCACACCGCGCAACATTTATTTCTCTCTTGGTGCGTCCAATGGGATATTTCAAAGGGACGTTTTCTTATCACATCAAACGGCTGCCCACTAAAATAGATATAAAAGATATAATCTCAGATTCTTGTCACGCCTCTGGTAGGGGAATCTAAACATGTCTTATAACTGGCCCTTTATCGGGGAGCTTCAACGCGCGCATTGTCGATAATGCGATTTAATTTCCCTAAGGATTTAACTTAAAGTAGGTTGGAAGGTTTAGGTTTTGTGGACACGAGGATTGATAATATTTTCTCTTCATAATCTGAGAATGTAATCCGTCTGGACATAAGAGCTGTAATGTAATACCTACGCAAAGTTCGCTATGTAAAAACCAATAATCTTATCAGATTTATGTTTATCCAACGTGTATTAAGCTTACCTTTGTCATATAGTAAGCTAAATCAATTTATGGTAACTTAGTAGAAATGGAGAACTTACTAAAATACTTTACCATTATTGTTGAACCGCAAAAATACATTTATGGAAAGAGTATAAATCCATACTAGCTTTTTATACAAAAAAGAAAGAAAGAAGATAGAAAAGAAATTTATTCAGAACATCAAGGTAAAAACAATACAGGAAAGAAAGATAGGGACCAAATTTATTCCGTTATATTCTTTATTTAGTCCTGCTCAACTCCCAGCATTATTAGGTTTCCAGCAATAACTGAAGCATTTTAAACATAATTCCTGGTACGAATTTGAAGTCCCACACCATCTGTGTGAACACGGAAAATTACTTTTCACATTAACATTTTAAAGCTCTTATTACATTGTTTAACGCAAGTTTACAGTAAAACCAGACACTGCGTAATTATCCGACCCAAACACTATAATGATAGCGTACTCTTATTACTATAGCATACCCAAGCATGCCATTAGAGTATAAACTGACACCGTATAGTTTTGGTTTCATGTTCATCAAAACATATTCTTGTACCTGACTAGTAGTAGATGGACAGTATACTGTGTTAACATTTCATCGTCATCTTCAACCCGTATACGTCCCCACTGCTGGGGCACGGGCCTACCCTAAACTAGGGCGGTAAGCCCTTAGTCAACCACGCCGGCCAAGTGCGGGTTGGTCGACTACACAACCTAAGAATTTCTTCGTAGGTGTGCAGGTTTCTTCACGATGTTTTCCACCGTTAAAGCGAGTTAATTACGATTCGACCGTACATATGAATTTTTAATTTAAAAAACACAGTGGCGGGGTTTGAACTGACGACCTCTCGCATGTCAAGCAATGACCTTAACCACACGGCTATCGAAACTTTTTTAAGTGTGATGTGATCATTTAGGTACCCAGAAATAAAATGTGTAGAAAGTACGATAACGTTATTAGTATTGGCAATCATAGTGACAAGCAGGTAGTCCGTTGTCAGTAGATAAATCATACAACACGTCATTAGTTATTAGAAATACCTCATTTACTGTGCGAAGGGATTTCTTTTATCATTTATTATCGTAAATTACCTACCTATTTATATGAAAGCGTTAGCAAAGGAAACATAAAGATACACGATTTTCCTTCCTCCAAGGAAACTGTTAATTAAAGAGTGCCATTAGTAACAGATAAGTAACAAAAAGTGTCTCGGAAATAGACACATTTCTCCCACTACCGTCGGGGCGGAAACAAAAGTTATGACGTCACTAAAGTGGAGGCTTTGTTCTTGCGTTCCATATTTTTGACACTTAATTTACAAAACGAGGTTTCCATATAATATGATTGTCGCGAAGGCAGCAAATCAAATATTTGTCGGTTAAAATAGGAATAGGTACTTGAAAATTGATTTCGATTTTGAGTAAAATCCTCTAGAAAAAGTGATTCTTATCGTAATTAGATAGGTAATCTTGTACGTGTCTACTCTCTTCAACTTAAGCCACATGGCATAGCCATTTCAATAAAAAATATATTGTGTATTTGACTTTATAATTGTGTCGGAAATGAGACTTCTCATTCATTCAATGGTGGAATTAAAGTCATACCACTAAAAATGAAAAAAATCATCAACAAGAAATACTTACTTGGAAATGATAATGTATTTTAATAAATGCACTGGGTCTTAAGCTCACTCGTGAAAAATTAAATGTATTACTCACCGTTCGGTCCACGAAAATCCATTTCCAGGTAAAAACACTCCGTCGTTCCGGTGTCACGATAAAACGTATACTCATACGTATGTTCCCAAAAAACCCTTTTGTAAGCCGGTGATATTTTCCTGATCTGCGTTAACTAGGTACAGGTTAGGGTGTCTCTTATATTCTGAAAATCACCTGTTGTGTCTAAGGTTCTAGTTATAAATAAATAAAATAAATAAATATCTGGGACATTTCCACACACGGTCATCTGACCCCAAACCAAGCAAAGCTTGTACTATGGGCGTCAGAGACTGATAAACATACATATATATTTATAAATACATACTTAAATACATCATCACACCCAGACACGCAACAAACACCTATGTTCATCACACAAATATTTGTCCCGAGTGGGAATCGAACCCACGACTCTCAGAACAGCCAGCCAGGGTCACTAACCACTGTTCCACCGTTAGTCAGTAAAATAAGTTTTGTTTTTTTCAAATTAATAATGCATACTGTCTTATAATTTATATCAAGATCATTGCCTATTTGTATGAGAAATTAGATTAATTTACGATTATTGTACCCGTGTCGTCTTAACCCTAAATGTGAGAGAAATAAAATGAGGTTGTTTATAATGGTCCAAGATCCCAGAGCTGCCAGACATCACTTATTTTCTAATGGACAAAATATATACGATTGAGTAGTGTTGGGGTGTCCTATCATCATAATATGACTAGTTGCTACCTTGACCAGACGGCCATTTTTCAGATATCAACCAATCAAGGTACATAGAAACACTGCTCACCTCACTTAAATTCTGATGGCTGATTTTAACATATATTTCACACAATATCATTAAAAATCAGGATTCATTACTCCCAGACACATGCGGTCGGCGGTTTTACCTTAAAGACGCTTTAAAGCTATGAAAAAAAATTTTCATACGAATACGACGATTTTCATACGCATACGAATATTAATATTATAAAGGTGAAAGTTTGTATGTATGGATGCATGGATGTATGGATGTGTGGATGTATGGATGTATGTTTGTTACTCTTTCACGCTCAAACGACTGAACCGATTTTCATGAAATTTGGTATGATGGTAGCTGGCACTCTGGAATAACATATAGGCTACTTTTTTTTTTTAAATTTAATCCCCATGTGGTTCATTGGGGGGTTAAAAATTAGTATGGGAGATTTTTTACGTGTTTGTTGATTTTTATAAAACTTGGTATGGAGGTAGCTGGCACTCCGGAGAGACACCAGCGCTTTTTTTTTAATTCAACCCCCATGGGGTTCATTGGGGGGGGGGGGGTTTGAAAATTAGTATGGGAGAATTTTTACGTGTTTGTCGATTTTTATAAAACTTGGTATGGAGGTAGCTGGCACTCCGGAGAGACACCAGCGCTATTTTTTTTTTTTTCAAAATTAGTATGGGAGAATTTTTACATGTTTGTCGATTTTTATAAAACTTGGTATGGAGGTAGTTGGCACTCCGGAGAGTGCATTTTTTTTTAATTTAGCCCCCATGGGGTTCATTGGGGGGGTGAAAATTAGTATGGGAGAACTTTTACGTGTTTATAGATTTTCATAAAACTTGGTATGGAGGTTGCTGGCACACTGTAAAGACCAGCGCTTTTTTTTTAATTCGACCCCCATGGAAGTTATTGGGGGGGGGGGGGGGGGCGAACTATGGGAGAACGTTGACGGAACTTTCACTAATAAATTACAAATTTTACAAGACATGTAGGCTATTTTAATACATCCTTGCTACTTAAACCCATTAATACGCGGACAAAGTCGCGGGCGGCCGCTAGTCTATAATATTGTCAAAAAATTAAGAGGGCAAGCATTGTGAGATTTATTTGAAACAAGAACAAAACTTTTCTTTTGACTAGAAGCTTAAATACAACAGGAAATTTTCAGGGACACCCTAGTAAAGGTAAGCCACTCGATTTGCGGTTAGAGACCGTAACTTTTTAAAAATAAATGTCACCACAAATAGGCTGCTGAAAATTTTCTCCGCGTGCTAAAATGTCACCAAAATAATATGAATTCGTTTAACGCGCGCTCACTGAGAGCTTTATTTACTTGATATTTTCTAATAACTCCATTTTACAACTCTTTTATAGTCATATAACGTGGTACGTGAAGGATCGAGGGGTGAGAATGAGCCGTTTTTTGGTTTTATGTCTTGTGGCTAAGGCTACGTCTAGACGATCGTGTTAGAATCTTCTTCGTCGCCGCGTCAGAATGAATATTTCAAACTGTTCGCTGCTTTAATATGCTCGGCATCTTATCTTGTTTACACGTGTACATTTCCAAAGAAATTTAACGTTTATTTAGTTATTACATACGTAAAAGCACAATTATATTAGTAAAATTGACTTTATGGATCCTGTAAAAGTAAGTAAGTTATGTTGAAGTAGTAAAGCTTTTGAGTAATCAATTTTAAAGATCTTACTTAGATTAGAAATTACTTTTAGTAATGTATTCATATTATATAGATTTATCCACTGCAGGTGAAGCCAGTGGTATAGATGGATAATATTTTACGCGACTACAAGTACGTAAGTAATATACGTAGTCATTTTTATTTGTAGAATCCAGTCCTCTACTTTCTTGGGTTATCCATGTTACCTGTAAATTATTTGTAAAGGAAGACTACAGTCTTTTCCAGTCCCTAGGGTAACTTTCTTCTGTTTCCATAAAAACGAAGGTTAGATTACCGTTTTTGTATAAATAATGATAAAGTTTCATCATTCACCTCGATCCCGACAAAAATTTAGGTTATTCTGGAAAGTAAGGGATGCTTATTAAAAATGTATTTGAGCTTGAGAATTTATGTTGAGCTTCATGTAAAAGAAGTGGTACATCCTACTAATATTATAAACGTGAAAGTTTGTAAGTGTGGATGGATGTTTGTTACTCTTTCAAGCAAATGCTACTGAACCGATAACGATGAAATTTGGTATGCAAGTAGCTGAAGACCCAGAATAACACATCGGCTACTTTATCCCGGAGTTCCCGTGGAAATAGGGTTTCCACGCGGACGAAGTCGCGGGCGGAAAGCTTACTTTATACTTCGTTATTACTTTGGCCTTTGAGTAAGTGAGTAAGTTGTCTTTGTATAAATATAAACACAAACCAAAATATGTATTAATGACTGAAAGATTAATTCATAAACCTACATACTCATACTATGTAGGTGTAAAACACTATTTATACATACAATAACAGTAATGCTATATGTATTCCTATAAATCATTTGGTCATGAATAACAACAGTCCTTTTTAGCAATGTATTTATTTATAATAATCAAAAATATTGAGAGACAATCTTATGTGCTCAGAGCTCGGCTCGAGATTACGCACACATATAGAAGTTACACATACATTGACATAGGTGGAGCTCACGACATCGCATCATATTATTTCAACAGGTCCGATACTAAAATAACATTTATAACTACATATAACCAATCCTGCTAACATAATAAAGCTCTATTTTAGGTACCATTTACATTAATACACTTACAGTATAATTGAATATATCTGTATGGATATCGCTTTATCTACCCCACCGGCAAATACTCCCGTATAATTTCCAAAGAACATAATCCCTATAACCGCAAAAGTAAATACGTCACATGTACCGATCCAGTAAATAATCATCGCTAATAGATAACTATTGGCACAACAGACAAATTGACAGGCGAATATACGTTGTAATCCAATCAGAGACGAGCAAACATCTTAATGCTGGATCTAGTGCAAACCAAAACTAAATTATTTGGGGACTACGCAACAGCGTAGACGATTTTGCTATTCTATTGTATATTTGTCTGCTAATGAAATCTTGTTCGACAGATGTTGGTTTGGGACCCGACTATTTCTGGCACCTTAGTTTATAATAATTTACCTATTACTAATCAATTTGCGTGTATTTACTAATCAATTATGTCTCTTTTAAAGTTTAGACCAAGAAATATGTAATAGTAATTTGTAAATTATAATATTAATAAAAAAAAAAGACAACTGTCATCTGTAATCTTGTCCGTGACCAAGAGCGCTGTAAAAAGCACGAAACGTCGCGATTTTAAATTTGATTTTGAATAGCAATAGACGCGAGTTTAATCCGTATAATTACAGTAGAACCCGCTTAAGATACGATTTCTCGCATAATACGACATTTTACGCCAGTCCCAGCAACTTAAGATATATTTTCATACATTTCTTAACGCTTGATACGATTGTCATCCCGTTTAATACGCTCGAGGCCGACAGATCGAGCGCTCTAAAAGCGCATTTTTATTTTTGAAACGTAGAAACTTTCTGTAACGCATGCCGTAGGGTCTTTTGACTAAAGGAAGTCACTAATTCGGGCTTAGGTATGACTGATTTATCAACCAATGTGAATGAAATTTTAATTACACTACGTATTGAATGTAATTTATACGTATAATTTTATGCGTATTATACCGAAATTTGAAAACAATACATAATTATTTATAGTTCGTGTTATTTTCCCTATTCCGCATAATACGCTTTCTCGCTTAAGACGCGTTTTTGATAAGGTCCCTGAGAAATCGTCTTAAGCGGGTTTTACTGTAGTTTTATTTCAAAAGTATAAATCAACACAATATTTAATTTTGGTAGGTGATTTAGGTATTTTGAAGTAGTAAAATGTGCCTATATTTATTATAATTTCCTTAAGAAGTACAAAAATATTGCGCTGATTGTGAATATTATGGAGAAACAAGTACTTACCATAAAAATGCTTACCAACCGTTTTACTAACTAAAATAATCAAATTTCCATTAAGACTCATAAACATGCATATCATTAAACAGTCCTAATATATCAAATAACACAAACCAATCTCATAAACACCCATTAACGCCCTTCAAAGCGTGCCTCAATTGAATTAATTACAACTTGCTCTAAGACTGATTAAGAGATTTCGCGTATAATTTTTAAGCGTCATTTGGGCACACTCTGGCACCGCCGCCCACTCATTTGGGAATGAAAGGCTTTATAATTATTCCTGTTTACGGCGAAATTAACAATAACAGCGGTTATTCGGTTAAGGCAGCTTCTCGCAAATGGGAACACCCGTTTTCTTCCCCTTTCATAACGTATTTTACGCCGTGTTGTAAAAACGGATATTTTAATTAAACAACTTCTTGGTGACAATGTTGTGACGTACTTTCGAGGCGTTGCTTTGGTGCTGATGAGAAAATGTAGCGGTAGATTTTATACATACATGTGTTTTTGTATCACGCAATAAGGTATTTAAATATTACTTATGTATGTCTACGTAATAGATGAGGTAAGCAATGTCTACGAAGCAATAAGTGGCTTGTACACAATTCTATTGAAGTCGTACATACCTATACAACATACATCGATATAAACCGGTCTCATATCGATCAGACATAAGGGTAGACAGTGTGAGAACACTGTGTATACTTTCTGTTCAATTTCTTATGCATTAAAGGACAATCTGCATGATATTTCTCCTTGCCTCAAAAGATAAGATGACATTTTCATAACATGAGTTACAGCTTTTAGAAAGGTATCGAATTAAACGATTTTAACTCACGAGGCTGGCTTATTATACTAAAATTAGTCTTTATGGGTCTACATGCGATATTAGGAGTAGCAAATTACATAGCTACTTACTGCCCGACGTTTCGATTGGGCTACACCAATCGTGGTCGCGAGCGAGCGAGATTATTATAACCATTAAATCGATGGTAGCAAAGTTTGAAAGGATGTAAACCACTATCATACGTTCTTTATTATAATAACTTAAACAAATTTTATTCTTAAGATCGCTTTATTGTCAAGTAGTATTTTTAGTCTGGTATGTATACTTAAGATTTTAGACTTTCGCGTTCCATTACACTAAATATTAGTCTTTATGGGTCTATACGCGTTATTAGGAGTAGCAAATTACGTAGCTACTTACTGCCCGACGTTTCGACTGGGTTACACCAATCATGGTCGATATTTAGTGGTATGTATGTTCTTTACCGCCGTCTACATAACATTAGACACACATAGTATGCAAGTCAAAAATCACATGACACCTCCGTACAAAGGCTCTATAAATATTTCCACTTGGCTTAACCGTGCGGTAGAACAAAAGTCATAATATCTAACCTTTCAGCTGAGCTCCACAGAGTTTTGTCTATTTTTGGCTAGAACCCGGACAGTTTTGGCCTGGTGCCAATGCTCAGTCGTCTCCACACCTACATAGCCTAACATGACCTAATCATATTGTTATATCATCGAAACGACAAAGAGATGTGCTGGTTACTAAATCTCTGTTTTTAAAGTACACCCCGATATCTCAGGTTTTTGAAAAGAATAAAGGTTGGAACGGATTGACTATAATTATGGTTACAATTAGAAAATAATCGTTGGAAAACGATACGTTTCTTCAAAAGATCCGATTTAAATTACCAAAGTGTTTAGTTTTCACCTGTTGATTCACTGACTTTTAACCTACTTTTATTCGTTAAAGATGCAGTAGTAGTTCCTCCTAATCGGCTAATTACTAAAGATGCTCAAGTAACCATTTGTTAATTAACTAAAGACTCTATTGCCTGTCAACTTTTTCTAGTGCCCTTGTTCACAAAATACCAAACGTATAGTCTAGACTTCATCTAACAGGTTAGATATAACATACAAACTAAATATTTGTGTTTATGGGTCTACACGCGTTATTAGGAGTAGCAAATACATAGCTACTTACTGCCCGACGTTTCGACTGGGTTACACCAATCGTGGTCAGTTCGCTCGCGACCACGATTGGTGTAACCCAGCTATGTATTTGCTACTCCTAATGACGCGTGTAGACCCAAAAAGACAAATATTTAGTGTAATGGAACGCGAAAGTCTAAAATCATACATAACATACAAACTATTGACAAGTATTTTTCACAGGGAACCATGTGAGGACTTTCATATTAGGTAGTTTAATTTGCAAATAGGTAGCTCAAAAGTCTCGCCAAAATGCAAAAGCTCTACCCGATAATCCCTGAGGGTAAAGCTGCTAAGTCGTTGCCAACTCACGTACAATGTGAAGTCTGAGTGACCCTTCCCATCATTTTATGGGTTATCGTAAAAAGTTGAAAGATGAATATTCGCTGAGCAGAAAAGATACGCGATCATTTAAGTTCCGGGTAAAAGATTACAAAACTTGGTAAAAGGTTGCGGAATCGAACACCGATTTATTATCTACTTTTATTTAAAAACTGGCTAAATACGAGTATATTTTCATATTTTGCTCCTAATTGGGTTTCATATCTTCGGAGAATAAAGTATTTTAATGACTAACAAGAATAATTTGCGTGAATTCTTTCTCTACCTTCAGTGACCAAAGAACAAGGAGTAGTAATTTCTAAAATATGTGTATATTTCAAACAACATTGTGACGGTACTGCCGTGACTCCCAGTGCAATAGCAGGGTTATATAATGGAGGTAGCAAATAATAAGTTTTGACATTGATTTTAAATTACATGGCGTATTAAAAATCATCGACTTACCCTTAACCATATAGTCAACATAGCTACCCTCTGACCTTTTGCATAGACTAGGCCATATTGGACTAAACCGCGCTGCCTAATAATAGACAACCTAACTTTGATCCAGTTCTGAACGGCTAACAAGCTGCAATTACAGTCGCTCTATCGCTGTAGTGAATACACCCACGGTTTTATCTTGTTTGAATCTGAACTGGCTGTTGATTGCCTACTGTTCAGCTATAATAGTTTGCCCGACGAGTGTCATGAATAGAAGCTCGATTTTGAATTCAATAGGGTATTTTTAATTGTGTTTCCGAGCTCTAATGTAAATTTAAAATTGGAAAATTTATATTCATGACCGGTTGGACGGGAAAACGAATCCACGATCTTGACGTACCTACTACCAATTATACTATCCAGGCGTTACGTAATTTTGCAATCATTTTACCCGTTAGCCACGAGTGGCGCACCCACCGATAGTGTGTTTACGGACCGATAGTGTTGATCATTATCAAGTCTTCGTCTAGCCGGTGAATTCTACCGTTGTTCCTGATTGTTGCTATTGTACTTAACAATTTACTCCTAACAATGTGTTAATTATTACAATTTGATTTAAAAGAATGAAAAACTACCTTGGTTTCTAATTATTGGATGTTTTTGTAATACTTAAAAAAGGTCTGCCGATAGCATGCCGGCTATAACTATGTATGTAAGATAAGGCGTTCGACCGATTTCAGCCATGACAGCCGATCTCAATTGAGATCAGCCAAGTGCGCAGGACATATTATAGTGCACAAGTGTGCGCGCAAACACAAGTGCACTCTCTTTTCCCTAACTCTCATAATTCGGTGAGTCGGCAATCCGACATGACCGATGAGAGATCGGGCGAAGGACCACCGGCTTAACGTGCTCCTAACTCCGAGCTGAGTAATTTCATTACAGAAAAACTCACACAAATTTTTACCGACCCCGGACTCGAACCGGGGACCTCTCGGTCCTTACGCAGCGCTTGCTACCAATAGAGCAACGAGGCAGTTACAACTATGTACAGACGCTATGAGTCACACTCGCTAGTAGACCTGCAGTAGATCAGCAGCACTTGGCGCTCACAACCTGCAGAGGCGCGTGTCTCGCTAAGCCCTCCACCCCGCGCTGCTGCTGCAGATGCTGTGAGTCCTGAGTGTGACGCGGGGAAGGACGGAAGGCGTGGCGGGACATGCATCTAAGTTTTATCCAACAGGGAATGGCTGGACCTAGTTGTAGCCGGCATGATGAAGGCTAGACCTAGTTTTATCCGAAAACAATCTAGCCGGCTAAAACTAGGTGTAGCCGCACTTCGGGTATTAGCCGTAACATATATATATATATAGATATTACAGGCCTTCAGGATGAGTGCGACAGGCTCAATACGATCTATTGTGCCTGTCGACCTCATATTTCGATCTCACTACCGCTTACCATCAGATGGAGTGAGGTCATCTTGTTAGCCTTTTATAAAAAAAAATGACGCAACCTATCTGTATTTTTAATACGTGTGTTATTTGTTTGTCTATCTGATTGCTGCATGGTATTTCACAACCAAGCCACTGACCAAATAACTGCATCTCAGAGATAATTTTTCAATCATTTCAATCGGAAGATTTCGTGTTTGTGTTCCCTACTTTTGATGTTACGCAAACATGACGTATATACCTTCAAACGTTCAAAGTTCATATGAACTTTCACCTTTCCCAAGTTAAAATGGGGGTTCGTAATGTTATTAAGTAATATAAAATAAAATATATTTTTCATCCACTTGAAAAATTTAATTGCCAATCTCTAGCCGTCTTCAAAGGGCCTAATCGAATTGTCTCCATGATTTTTCCAATTGAAAAGGGGCTTCAATGATTAATTTTCCTAGAAATAATCAAAGACACCCACTACCAGTCGGATTAAAAGATTGATTGATGAATTGCAAAGATGTCAGGAAGTTTTGTTCGACTGAAGTGCCTAATGGGGTTTTGATACATTAGCCGGCATTTTCAGGGTTACTTAACCAAAGGGTAAAAACAGGACCCTCCAAACAAAGGCGCTCCGTCCGTCATCAGGCTATAACTCAAAAAAAATTATATATAAAGACAGTTGAAATTTATACAAACGATGTATTTCTGTTGCCGCTATAACAGAAGATACTAAAAAGCATATATACGGGCGAATTGAGAAACCTCCTGTTCTTGAAGTCGATTAAATACAAAATAAAACGAATATTAAAAATATGCTTCGATACAAAACCGTGATTTTTATAATACTAGTACGGAACCCTCCGTGTTCGTGTCCGATTCGGACATGCCCGGTTTTTTATAACATTATTCTTCGATGATTAATGGTTCTAGGTGGGAGGGTTACCGAAGCAACATTAATCCTTTGTGTCGCTTGACATAATCCGAGCTGTTGACGGAAGCCAAATGCATCGTGGCTTCACCGTAAGTCGACTGCAGTATGACTACATTTCATAGTCAGTGCAGCATACATCATTCATCACACATGATGCGAGTATTTTATGCTTAGACTACAGCCTCCCGCCACTTCCACGTGGAAATGGTTTTGGCAGCAATGATTTATTAAAATAACCTATAATTACCTTGTAAATTTAGCTATTTACTGAAAGTCTCGTCAAAATTGGTCCAGCCGTTTTGGAGATTAGCGGGAATAAACAGACAGACAATTTTTCAAATAGTTTTTTTTAGTGCTCGATATAGATTTATGCCTGTTATTTTAATATTACAAACGGACACTACATTTATTTAAGTTGTATTATAGATAATACTTAACTTTCAGAGAGTTTAGCATTATAATTTTATTTCTAAAGTATGAAATGAAGGCTTGTTAAATATAGAAAGAAAGAAAAACATTTATTGACCACGACATAGAGGTTACAATGACATGTGTCATATTTATGTTAATACATTCACAAGACACAAAACGCACACAAAGAAATAACACACATAGACTTTATAAGTGGTCAACGAGGTACAGGCCTCAGTATATGCCGCATCAGCCCGAGAGCCGCTGCAGCGCTGGTATTCTGGCCGTAGCCCCGTAGGCCGTGGCCCGAGTGACTGTAGTAGCTTACACATAAACTACGCATTATAAATATCGACGACTACGTACCTAAAAGCAATGCTACTGTTTTTGTTACGATATATTTTTCTGAATTTCACGTTCAATTAATTTTATTGTTAAGAAGCTTTTATCAATATTGTTTAAATACCTCGTAGAAATTCAAAATATACGTTAAAAATATGTATTTTATAGACATAAAAATTCTAGGTTTGTGTTGTTCGTGTTTTTATTAATTGTGAACACTATTTCGTTGAATCCGTTTTTATACGTTAATGTTTTTCCGATAGCTAGAAATAATTAAAAAAATATCGGGAATGTATGTTTATTTTTTGATATAAATTGTTTTGTGCACACAATGATGGCTACATGCAGAAAGAAAAACATCCAGAGAGATTCATCTGTTTACTCGTATTCCTTCAGGACCAAGGCATCTTCTAAAGCTTTTATGTTGAAGATTTACTTGTGCCGGCATTCTACTTCATAGGTTTTCCTTTGCGAAATTGCCATCGTCAATAAAAAAAGAACAAATCTTTATTGCATGTAATAAGGCGTCCGACCGATTTCAAGTGCACCAATGTGCGCGCAAACACGAGTGCACTCTCTGTTCCCTTACCCTCATAGTTCGGTGAGAT
The DNA here is from genome assembly GCA_039566165.1 of Maruca vitrata. Taxonomy (NCBI): domain Eukaryota; kingdom Metazoa; phylum Arthropoda; class Insecta; order Lepidoptera; family Crambidae; genus Maruca; species Maruca vitrata. The sequence continues at coordinate 11,010,663 of CM076930.1, forward strand.
GGCAAACTGAGATGACCGATGAAATCGAGCGCAGGACCACCGGCTTAACGTCCCAGGCACCGGTGTCTAACCGCTAACTTCCTGACTCTAGTAATTTCTTTACAGAAAAACTCCCACAAATTTTGCCAAACTCCGGACTCGAACCGGAAATCTCTCGGTTCTTATGCAGCGCTGGCTACCAATAGACCAACGAGGCAGTTAAATTGTCGCTTATACTACCTATTTAAAGCTTGGCTTGTTTCTCTTGTCTTTTGTTTGTCATTGTATAAGCCTAGCCATCCAATGAGCGAATGCCGATCTTATCTATTTCCCATGTTTATTTTATTTGTGTTATTAGAATTAGTTATGGTCAGCTTTGAAATTCATATGTACGTTTCAACGTTTTAACGGTGAAGGAGAACATCTTGAAGATTCCTGCACACTGCACACCTACGAAGAAATTCTTGGGTTTTAGTCAGCCAACCCGCACTTGACCAGCGTGGTTGACTAACGCCTTATTGCCCTTGTTTAAGGTAGGGTCGTGCCCCAGCAGTGGGGACGTATTTGCGCTGATGATGATGATGATGATGAAGGTCAGCTTAAGTAAGAATTTTATGTAAGTATTTTATATTAATAAAACTTATACTTGAACCATTAGTACGGTTTTTTAAAGGAATCTTTAGTGTGTATTTTGTTACTAGACTTTGCTTAGACGATAATTAACAAATGAATTATCGTGATTGATTACTGTGATTCTGCTTAGTTAAACATTAAAGCCAATATGCTTTATACATTATTTGTTGTTTTATTAGTGCTATTTGAAGTTCTATTGATTTTGAATGATAATAATTGAATGATTTTAAGAAATGCTACAATCCAGATTTAAAAAAATAATACTGATATTTTTCCATTCAAACTTTAATGCGTATGGATTTCGGAGACATCAACTGCTCTTTCGATTATCTACATTTGTGTACCTATCTTGATAAACATTGTGTGTAAACATAAGAAATATTTAACAAAAACGAAGACACTTCACACAATGTGCGTAATTTGTAAGAATTAGTGATGCGATAAAGGAAACTACTCCATTAATCGTCAAGAATACATTTTGTGTAACGACGGCCCTTAGCGCTGGAGGGCTGGAGGGGATTCCCTCAGAGGCAATCGTTATTAGATGAGTAACTCGGTCCTCCCAAGGAATTGCCATGGGATAGTGTAATAATAATCCTAACTCTTTGATATTATTGAGTTTGTCGATAAGGCTTACACGACCGTTAACATCTCTAAATACTTAGTTACAAGATGCACATCACTAGATGATATACGGGTTTTGTTTTTATGTTTTAAAAACTTAACTTAATACTTATATTATGGTCTTTATCATTATGTAAAAATAGTTATATCTTACACTAGCTGTGCCCGCGACTTCGTTCGCGTGAACTACAGGATTTTGATTTTTTTTTAACTTAAAAGTAGTCGTAGTCCCGTCAAAATCTGTTCTGCCACTTAAGAAGTTAGTCTTCAACCGGAAGAAACATTTAAAACAAAATTATTTTGGTTTTTATCATCATCATCATCTGTTGTTTATCGTGTAGTAATATTTAATTAAGTTCGTTCGCGTGAACTACAGGATTTTGATTTTTTTTTTAACTTAAAAGTCGTAGTCCCGTCAAAATCTTTTCTGCCACTTAAGAAGTTAGTCAACCGGAAGAAACATTTAAAACAAAATTATTTTGGTTTTTATCATCATCATCATCTGTTGTTTATCGTGTAGTAATAAATAAGTATATTACACAACATCACATTAATTGATCTGATCCTGTGGTAAGAAGCTTTAGCACTTGTTTTTATCAGAACAGTGGTATACATTTAAATATTTAAATAGCACAACCAGACACGGAACAAACATCGATATTCATCGCAGAAATATTTGTGCTGAGTGGGAATAGAACCCAAGAAAAGAAAAAAAAAGAAAAGTCCAAGTGCAAGACGGACTCGCACAACGCAATTTATTTTTAAAGTTTACGCAATTCTCTGTACTTGACGTTGCTTTATTCTAAATTTTGAGAATCTGAGTACTTCGCAGATAGTAGTTCCCTTTGCGAGTGTCAAAAATTGGCAGCATAAATGAATGTTTATTTTGATTGTGTTGGCTCAGGCGAAGGGACAGTAGACCTGAGTATTTGATGTAACTTTCAGTTTGATATTTTCTCCTTGACAAAAATTGACGATGATAAACGGATCCTATATAAGGGGTTCGGTTATTCTTTTCGACGTACGAAATCCTAAAATCTATGTTTATAGTGAACAGCTTCCTCATATTAAATAGATCATCTTCAAGTAATCCTAATTGTTCATCGATCAATGTGAAATAAAGGACGTCCTATTCCAAAGCCAGGTAGCAGTTTATAGTTAGAGAGGAAAAAAGCGTTCATGGCCGAGTGGTTTAGGTATTTGCTTGCTATGCAAGAGGTCGCCACTTCAAACCCTGCCACGTACCACTGTGTTTTTCAATTTTTAAATTCATACCTATGTACGATTATTCGACGCTTTTACTGTGTGCTTGAATCATGTTCTTTCTTAATCCCTGGCAAACCCCTCATTTTCTCTTTTCGAATTTTATGCTTTACCAAATTAAATATGCTTATGCTGTACTTTTATATTGATTTTCATATTATTTTTTGAACTCAATATTGAATTTGTTCAATTTGATTGAATATTTAATACCCGGTTGGTGCATACAATGTATTAATCGCATTGTAATCATCTCATCCTTTTTTCTGATACCAAACCCTTGAGTATTAATATCAATGTATTTTTTGACAACCAACCTTCTTCAATTCGGCAATTATGGAAATTTGAATGCTCTCGTTAATTTGACAGCTTAAAAATATGTCAATTAGGTGACACTATTTTGTTAAATTAAAATAGAAAAAAGGTGACAATTAGAATATTTTCGATACATGTTGTCGATTCAGAACCCTTCTAGTAATTTACGTAATTTAATGGTACTCCAAATTTATCAATTCCAAAAGACAAACTTCACATATTTGACGTATGGTATACCTACATACAAACTTTTCCACAATATAATATCGAAGTAATACGTAGAGCACATGTATGTTGACATCATTAGAGACATGTACTGTGATTCCGATTCTGTAGTTAGGACCGCTGTTGGCGACACTTTGCCCTTCCGTATAACCGTCGGAGTACACCAAGGCTCCGTCCTGAGTCCGTTTCTCTTCAGCCTGATATTAGACGTATTGTCAGACAGCATCAGAGACCAACATGAGCAGCCACCATGGCTACTTATGTATGCTGATGATATCGCGCTGGTGGACTCGGACAGGGGACGGCTGGTGAGACGTGTTAACACATGGAAGGAATCGCTTGAGAACGGGGGTCTGAAACTCAACGTGGCGAAGACAGAGTACTTGGCCTGCAACACTACAGATCCCATGTCCGTCCGCATAGGCGAAGACACGGTCGAGCGCACGGACCGGTTCAAGTATCTGGGATCTGTACTCCACGCGAACGGCGACATCGACTCCGACGTCAAGGCACGCATTGCTGCTGCGTGGGATAAATGGCGGGAGGTGAGCGGCGTCATTTGCGACCCTAAAATGCCGGTTAAGCTGAAGGGACAGGTCTATAAATCCATCATTAGGCCTGTTCTCTTATATGGCAGTGAAGCATGGCCAGTACTTGAGCGGCACAAGCAAGAACTGCGGGTCACGGAGATGAAGATGCTGCGCTGGATGTCGGGAGTTACGCGAGCTTCATGTCCGAGACATCGCTGATAAATTGCAAGAGTGCCGCCTACGTTGGTACGGACATGTTTTACGAAAACCGGCAAACTACGTAGGGAACAAGTGTCTCGCAATGTCGCTACCGCCGGGTCCCGGCAGAAGGGGAAGGCCCAAGAAGGCCTGGCTTGACGTCGTAGTGGATGACATGCGTGCCAACAAACTCTCCGCGAAGGATGCTGAAGACCGTGCGAGGTGGAGAGTTAGGAGCAGGAAAGCGGACCCCGGGCTCCGCAAGGATGCAACCGGGAGAACGCTGAGATGATGATGACGTAGAGCACAGTGCCATCTTTTGAACTACCAAAAAACTTATCACGTAGGTACTCATGTTATATCAAACTTGACAGCATTTATGGCATGCTGTACAAAGCACGATGCCATCTATGTGTAATTTTATGAACAATAGCTGACCCAACAGACTTCGTCCTGTCAAAACAAATTGTAAAAATTTGTTTGAAATTTGATTTTTTTTAGACAAATTTGGGTTTTTCGTACGGATCCCTACTTTTTTTGAAAATGTAATATAGCCTATAACCTTCCTCGATAAATGGACTATCCAACAGTGAAAGAATTTTTTAAATCGGACCAGCGGTTCCTGAGATTAGCGCGTTCAAACAAACAAACAAACAAACAAACAAACAAACTCTTCAGCTTTATAATATTAGTAGCCTATAACCTTCCTCGATAAATGGACTATCCAACAGTGAAAGAATTTTTTAAATCGGACCAGCGGTTCCTGAGATTAGCGCGTTCAAACAAACAAACAAACAAACAAACAAACAAACTCTTCAGCTTTATAATATTAGTATAGATTTGAAGTTAAGTGGCTTCAAGTTTTGATTGTAAGTAACAAAAGATAGAAGGTAGCTATTTCAAGTCTGGCTCGGTGGAACAGTGGTGAGTGACCCAGGTTCACTAACTACGGTTCCAAGAGTCGTGGGTTCTATTCCCACTCGGGACAAATATTTGTGTGACGAACATCGTTGTTTGTTTCGTGTCTGGGTGTGTCATTAAATATATTTAAGTATATTTGTGTATCCATTGTCGTTTCTGATTTCCGTAACACACGTGCTTACGCTACTTACCACGGGATCAGATCGATGTATGTGATGTTGTGAAATATTTATTTATGAATTTTTGTGGATTTAAATTGTATTGGGACTCGAACCCAAAACGGCTACTTAACGAGTAAAAAAGCATATTTTGTAGGTACTACTCTGTCATGTGTAACTATGTAAACATCTAGTAGTGTTTGAAGGACAATGCCGGATTTTTATAGGGCAGTGGCGACTTTTTTTTTACAATTTGTCACTTACTTTGCCCAAGAGATATATAAATGCCTATAAACCTCAAAAACCTGTAAACTTTTAACTCTCGTAGCTCAGTTCGGACTTAGTTTATAGGTATACATGCCATACCTACTATGTTTGATTCATTACACTAGTCTGCACTAGAAAAATATACTCGATTTTCAAGCATTGGTCTTTTTATAAAGATTGTCAGATAACTAAGGATCGGGTAGGGAAATGAATACACAAATGTCGTCCATAAACATTTATTAATATAATTTATCATTTTCCATATTCCAATATTAGTAATAGTACAATTATCATATTCCACAATCAGGAACATACAATATATGAAGCTACGTACAGAAGATTCTACTTGGCTGCAATACCATATACCCCCTGTCAAAGAGTCCCACAGAGTATATTAAAGATTCATTTTATTAAATATCAATTATGCATATGACATGTTAATATGTAGTTTAAAAATCTAAGTTGCCAATCGCGAATGCAAGTGGCATGTTTAATACAAAGGCTTATTTCGCGTCTTTCACCAAGTTTCCTTTACCCTTAAACGACTAGAACATTTATTTAAAAGTTACATTTATATATTTTTTTTCTATTGTAGTACATCTACTTCCTATTGACATAAGTTTACCACCAATTTAGCATCTACTTCACACTACGTTAGCTTACTTAACTCTACATACATACATTGCAATAAAGAGGTCTGACTCCGTGGCGATCGGCCGCTTGGTAGAAATTAAAACATGATAAAAATTAAGAAAGAAAGAAAGAAAGAAATAAATAAAGGCCAAGGGCACCTCGTCAGGGGCAGTGTCGGGGTCCGATCGGTCGGGCTTAGCGTCGAAGCGTACGGATTGGGCAATAAGGCTGGGTAATTGCCCAACCACGTAAGCGGACACCCTCTCAATCAGATAACAAAAACGGAACGAGCGAAAAAGTAAACGCGAAACGCCTAAACCACAAACGGAACATCCCTAAATTTTGTATAAAGGTCCAAAAATATTTCCGAACTAAAATCTAGGTCCCTGTTTTCGATTCGATCTAAGCGATAGGTAAAGAAGTAGGAAAATGAAACGCTAAGGGTCCGTGTGTGTGCTGGGTTGTGTCCCCGATGGAGCGGCGGTCACGTCGGCTGGCTGGAGATGGTCGCCGCTTCAGGGGGGTTTTTGGGGGTTGGTGGGGTTCTACCCCCACTTCTGGAAGAGGCCCATGCGCTGGCAGCGACAGTTGGACCCCCAGAGGTTGCAGCGGCAGGAGGAGGAGTGGCAGCAGTCCCCTGGGCGGTGGTCGCAGTTCCCGCCGCGCCGGATGCAGGCTCGCCTGAAAACGTAGATCAGCGACGATCGTCTGAAACCACATCATCGAACGCTAGCCTAAGTTCGTGTCCGTGCTCTAACAGTGAGTGCGGTCATGCATAGACAAAAAGATTCCGAAGTATTAAGAACCTCCTTCTTTTGTGAAGAAGGTTAAAAAGGAAAAATCGAAACCGACTCCAAGCGAAATTTTAATTAAAACCATTTAGGCAAGCACGTTAAGCCGGTGGTCCTGCACCCGATCTCTCATCGGTCATGTCGGATTGCCGACTCACCGAATTATTAGAGTAAGGGAATAGAGAGTGCACTTGTGTTTGCGCGCACACTTGTGCACTATAAATGTCCTGCGCACTTGGCTGATCTCAATTGAGATCGGCCGCCATGGCTGAAATCGGTCGGACGCCTTATTATCATTTAGGTATCCGACGCATAAGAGCTTTTTACAAAGCGACAATTTTTACAAAGTAAGAGAGAAAAAATTATAGATATACGATTCCCTGAAAACTTTTTTGGAGTCGGTTTCAAATGGGAAGAATTATTTTCGCATTGCACATTTACAAAGCTTTAAAGACCATTTATTTTGGCATCGCTTACATTTGTATTTAACAAATTGAAACGCTATGTTTTACCTGTATAATAAACCTATCCCACTTGTAAAAAAAATAACAATTTAAATGTTAACACAAACACACACGACATTTTCATTCCATCTACTCTAAAAGGGGGGGTTATACCAACATGTCAATCAGAAATACTATATTACACATCATCATTCATATTATTAGGTAAATACTAAGACGTGCATTCCTCTTAGCATTCCATCGTTCGTTAGTTATCTAATGAAGAAACAGCGTTCATTGACCAACCATACTTATTCACAGTAGTTTGGCTAATTTACATTCAAACTAGATAATTGAGGCCATCACAACCAGAGTGGTCCAAGTGACATAAGCTGTAATAGCGTGGCCTGAGTGATCTGTGCCCCTATACTCTACACCTACTACTATAAGGTTTAACCGAAACTCTGCACTCAACAGCACGTTTGAACCGCTTTATTACTGCGTAGAGCTTCACCTTTAAGCATCGATTTCATGCGGCAAGCAGTACCTGATTACGTCACATCTTATAAAAGAACGATAGATTCCCTCGTTTTCAAGTTGGAAAATTATTATATTAAAAATTTGAAAAAAATCATTTTTTGGAATAATAATTTGCATGATTCGATGGTAATTATGATATGATAGAAGGCAAATCGTTCTGCCACGGGAAGACAACCACTAAAATTTTACGGTGTATAAATATAGAATTTAAATGATGATGTCTTTTCTTTTAACGTCTCTTGTGATTGTTTAATAAAATTACCTTTGAACCATTCTTGCAAAACAGTTAATAAGGGTTTTGAAAGGGGACATTTCAACTAAAAAAATGCAAAATGTGATTTGAGCCACTCTGGTTCCGGTGGCCTCAATTTATGAATCAAACGTACAGTGACACACACTTGTTACATTTTACATACATTACTATTTATTTATACAATATTGCATAAAATACTTATTTTATCGGAAATACTTGAACAACGTTTTCGCGAAGCCCAAAATGCCTACCACAAATAAACAATTTGTACCAATAATTTTCTGACGGTTACTGAGTAATTAATTTAATATAAACCAATTAAGATGTATCAAATTGAAGTGGATCGAAGGGGCTCTTGGGCGAATATTGCTTGCCATTTAAAAGCTTTGGTGGAAGTAATCAAATTAATTTTATACAGTTACTTGGATCAATATAAACAACAACTGGTACATTATTTGTAATTGAGCAGAAATTTTGTAATTGATATAAAAGTACTTTAAGCTATTGCATAGCTTTTATCGCGGGCTTTGAGCGCGGCGACCGAACCAAGAAATTCCGTAACGAAAAAAACCTCACAATCGTCTAACGTCGTTTCAGTTCTGTAGACCTCGGCACGGTGTTTGTGTGCGTGCGGTTAGACGTATTGTACGACTCTACAAAACTCGCACGAATCGAGAAGAGCTGCTCCGATCTGCATCGGACGATGCTATGCAATAGCTATACCGCGGCAGTCCCCGAGTGCCGCACGTCTTTTTTTTTATCTATTTTGTTAGTAATGCAGCTACTGAAAGCATTTGTATTATAAATTTCCGTTTTCTCTTCATTTTATTTTTATAAACCTGATCCAAACCAAACCACCGTAAATAATGGTAACTATTTAATAAAGAGTTCTTCTATGAAGCACGATATTTATTGGTGAATATCGTACTTCATAGAGGAATTATTTTCTATTTATTCGCGAGGGCAGCTAACAAATACACAAAGGAAGGGTCGGGGCACGGTAATACTATCAACAAGTATCTCTAACAACTCCATACAAACGAACGAATCGCGCGTTAACCTTCCGTCTGGGATCTCGGCATGCGCTCGTAACGAAAGTTGTTCTGATTTACTGCAAACGGCGCGGCAGTAGGTATTTATTTAAAAAAAAATTCATACACAACGAATTTATCCGCGAACACACATAACAAAGCATAATATAGGTCGAATTAAGAAACCTCCTTCTTTTTGAAATCGGTTTCATACGGCGGAGTTACAATACTGTTCGATAGTATTACCGTGTTCGGGGTATGCTAAGAGGAATGCATCTGTTAAACCGTTCAGATACGCACTTGCCAACGTCCTGCAGCAGCTGCAAGTCGGCTGGGTCTTCCCCGTAGTCGGGCAGGTTCACTTCGACATCTTCATCTCCTGCGAAATAAATTAGAAAATTAGTTTTTTTTATTGTAAAAGGCAAGGGTAGTGAGATCCACATATGAGATCGACAGGCACAATAGACATTGAGAGTGTCGCACTCACTCTGAAGGCCTGCTTAAATACCGTTTCACACCCCACCCGAAGAGCCCCGGATTCTAGGAGTGAGGGAAGACATGAGCTGGAAGGGCATTCCATGCCTTAATGACACGAAAAGAGAAAATAAACCTCTTTCGGGATAATTAATTACTATGCTCACTTAATTGGATGTGTTTCCGATATTTTGACATTGTTGCAAGCGCCATGATCACGGGTCAACTCTAAGAATATCCCGGACATTTTTAGTTTTCTAGTCAATGAACGGTATTTATTTATTTTGTAGGTGTAGGTGGCGTAAATAAATCATAGTTAGTTTTGAATCAAAATACGGAATATAGTTTTAAGAAACATTGTATTTACATTGTATTGACATTGTATATTATAAAGGAACGAAAATCATTTAAGTACTGATGTAAAAGATCGAGGTCACAGAAAATGGTATAGAACAAGCGTACATCCCGTTCTTATTGTATTAAGTTATTGTAGCGGAGCAAAAACAATGCCTAGAATATCGTAACACCTCTGACAATTGCTAATTGCTAAATTCTAGACCGTTTACTCAATTACTCAAAGTGGGGAGTCCTAAGTGTTAAGTCCTTCTTAGAGACGGTCCGCCCTCAACCGCAGGTTTGATAAGCAAAACCATTTCAAGCGGCCGATTTTAAGCTACCAAAGGACATACCTATTTGATTTTATTACTAGGGTTGTCGAAATAACTCACAACTTTTCCATTTGCACATTGAGTCGTGATCGCGAGTATTTTCATGCATCTAGAAGAACAAGTGTCCAAGCAACTAGCTCTATGGAATAGTGGTTAATGAACCTGGCTACAGTTCCAAGAGTCGTAGGTTCGATCCTCACTCGGAACAAACATTCTTGTGATGGATGTATTTATGTATGTATTTTATAAATATCTATATATCTCAGACGCACATAGTACAAGCTCTGTTTAGTTTAGAGACGGGTGGCGGTGTGTGAAGAGGTTCTATCAAATTAAAATAAAATATTTATTTTTTGACTTCCCTTTAGGTACACTCTAATGACCTAAGAAATAACAGGCTATTCACCGGGAAGTTCGACTTTTCAAGGACGAATACTATTCTCAATTTAGGTACTTATTCTATCAAAACTCAAATCAAAAATATTTATATAGGCAATTTACATGCACTTATAAATCGTCAGATTACTAATAATAAGATTCTACCACCGAATATCCTTGAATAAAGTCTTGTGAAAACGTTATTCTTTAAAACTTGCGTGAAATTCGTCCAGATAAACAAATGGCAACCCTATTTGTTGTACTTTCTAATTATTATGAAAATCCCTGAAAACTCAGGCGACCCGCATTTGGGGTCCTAATGAGGGTCGAATTCTATACAATTACGGTGTGAACGCGAGGACGTTTCGGTACATAATTTAATCCACAGTAAGGTGTCCAAATTGGCGGATCACCTTTTGACCATTTGTCGGTCTTAATATTTAACCCTGTACCTACACCGGGGTTAGAGATTGCCGGATTTGTGGCGCTAGCGAGATTTTGGGTAGGACAGGTGGTGTTTTTATGTTGCCATTATTTTAGAAGAATATGGGTTTATTTTACTTTAAAACTAAATAAAAGTTTATATTTGTTGTAGTCTTTATCTGGTACCAAAAACGAAAACACACGTAAAAATATTTTTGTTTGTCTGACTATCTGCCTGTTTGTTATCGGTAATTTCCGAAACGGCTCGGTAAATTGTGACGGGATTTTCACTAATAATAGAAAATTTTCCAAGGTATATTTAAATACATCATTGTTTCCAAGACCATTTCCACGCGGACTAAGTCGTGAGGGGGGCAAGTTTGATAAATATATTATTGTATGGGGTCCCCCCTTAGTGTTTTATATTTTTTAATTTGTTGTTATAGTGGCAACGGAAAAACATCTTTTTCGAAAGTTTCAGCTTTCCAGCTATCACGGTTTATGAGATACAGCTGGAAGAAAGACAGACGGATGGACGGACGGACTTTCTATGTAAGTATTGAAATTTTTTTTTTTTATTTGTCTATGTAAGTATTAAAGTGTATTTTTTTAAATTTGTATACCTGGATCGATGTAAGAGGCATGTGCCCACTCTGCAGCGAGCAGGACGGCCGCGAGCGCCAGCATGACTGCGGCGCGCGGCATGCTGCTCCAACCGCTGCTTGCCTGTAACAGAGGACTGTTAACGTGTCGGTCCACGGCCTAATCTTTTTTAACGTGCGCAAACGGCGCGCTGTTCGACACGTGAATTCCTATGGTATACGTGCTTCCTTTACATGTGAGATACGAGCATATAAAAAATTTAAATTCCCATGGTACTCGTACAAGGACAATGCTGCCACGAGGGCTAGTGATACAGGCTCAAACAAAATTTACCCGTCACGGGGAATTTTATAAGTCCCCTCCCTATTTCTGCGTCGGCTCTAAAGGGAATAATTTGTAGGTATACCACAAGGATTTGCGTGTCAAATATTGAGAATTAAAAAAGTCTACGGTTGAATTCGAATTCACCAAGTGATGTTTTCTTAGCCTTTAATTTAATTACATTTATATCTAGTGATCGTTGTGTGTGTTGATTTAACCTACAAGATAAAAATAAATAATAACTGTCGTTTCAACCTATTTGGCAATTCATTTTCATATTATTCGCATGTTAATCAAAATATTGATGAGCGTTCTGACAACAGTTCATTTCATTAAATAAAGTAAACAGCATGTGTTCAGTTTTCATAGACTTTGTTTTATTACATACATAGTTATTGCAAATACATCTTTTACCTAAGAAGAAAACAAACCTTATTATAAAAAAAAAAAAAAAATTATACATACAGACGAATTGAGAACCTCCTCCTTTTTTTGAAGTCGGTTAAAAAAAGACGTGTGGCACTTGGGGACTGCCGCGGTATAGCTATTGCATAGCATCGTCCGATTTCGGAGCAGCTCGTCTCGATTCGTGCGAGTTTCGTAGAGTCGTACAATACGTCTAACCGCACGAAACGACGTTAGACGATTGTGAGGTTTTTTTCGTTACGGAATTTCTTGGTTCGGTCGCCGCGCTCAAAGCCCGCGATAAAAGCTATGCAATAGCTTAAAACTTAACAAGTGTCAATCAATAGACGGAAAACCTGCTAATCACTATAACATCATATTTATTACAATTCTGAGACATAAACATTTTGTATGTCTGCACATCGGACCAAAAGCAGTGTTTGATTTATTAGACTAGATAAATTCCTAACTTGTGCTTCTTTTCTTGGATCCTGGATTATTCCTGCCTACTATAGATTGATTAAACGTAAGTACCACGTATTACGTGGTTACCGACCGAAACCAATTTCGTTCGTCGTCAAAGTAGCCAAGTCTTAATGAAACAGCCACCAGGCTCTCAGAAACACGAATTTTCGCTTTGAGAATCTCACGGTACAAACACACATCCAACGTTCTACGATCAATTTACGGCTCTCAAAGAGCAGTTAGGACAACTTTGATTACTTTTGTCGTTTGATTTGTTGGCTCTTCGCGAAAAGAATAAATTTTAAACGCAATTTTTGCGCTGGCAATTATTTTTTCCGTCCACTGATTTTCTATTCATCCTCACTTTGTACTTTCGTTATGCCCCAATTTCGTATTATCGCATTAACTGAAGCTTTTTAAGCTGGTAATTAATTTTTCTTGTCTCGTACGGACAACAATAAAAAAAACTGCAACCTTCTTTCTTTTACGAGACAAATATTATATACAGGTATACATAACTCAATTTGAACGGTAATATACTGAAATCATCATCATCTCAGCGTTCTCCCGGTTGCATCCTTGCGGAGCCCGGGGTCCGCTTTCCTGCTCCTAACTCTCCACCTCGCACGATCTTCAGCATCCTTCGCGGAGAGTTTGTTGGCACGCATGTCATCCACTACGACGTCAAGCCAGGCCTTCTTGGGCCTTCCCCTTCTGCCGGGACCCGGCGGTAGCGACATTGCGAGACACTTGTTCCCTACGTAGTTTGCCGGTTTCCGTAAAACATGTCCGTACCAACGTAGGCGGCACTCTTGCAATTTATCAGCGATGTCTCGGACATGAAGGCTGCCGCGAATACGGGAGTTCTTTACGCGATCTGCTCGCGTAACTCCCGACATCCAGCGCAGCATCTTCATCTCCGTGACACGCAGTTCCTGCTTGTGCCGCTCAAGTACTGGCCATGCTTCACTGCCATATAAGAGAACAGGCCTAATGATGGATTTATAGACCTGTCCCTTCAGCTTAACCGGCATTTTAGGGTCGCAAGTGACGCCGCTCACCTCCCGCCATTTATCCCACGCAGCAGCAATGCGTGCCTTGACGTCGGAGTCGATGTCGCCGTTCGCGTGGAGTACAGATCCCAGATACTTGAACCGGTCCGTGCGCTCGACCGTGTCTTCGCCTATGCGGACGGACATGGGATCTGTAGTGTTGCAGGCCAAGTACTCTGTCTTCGCCACGTTGAGTTTCAGACCCCCGTTCTCAAGCGATTCCTTCCATGTGTTAACACGTCTCACCAGCCGTCCCCTGTCCGAGTCCACCAGCGCGATATCATCAGCATACATAAGTAGCCATGGTGGCTGCTCATGTTGGTCTCTGATGCTGTCTGACAATACGTCTAATATCAGGCTGAAGAGAAACGGACTCAGGACGGAGCCTTGATGTACTCCGACGGTTATACGGAAGGGCAAAGTGTCGTTAACAGCGGTCCTAACTACAGAATCGGAATCACAGTACATGTCTCTAATGATATCAACATACGTTTCTGGCACTCCCTTGGACCTCAGGGCCCACCAAATCATCTCACGCGGAACACAGTCGAAGGCCTTCTCCATGTCCAGAAATAGGAAGTGGAGAGGCGTGTTCTTCGTCCTGTATTTCTCCATGATGATTCTTAGGGCAAAAACGGGGTCCATAGTCCCGTGACCGGGGCGGAAACCATATTGACATCCAGAGACAGTGCACTCCTGACGGATTCGAGAGTCCACTATCCGCTCGAATAGTTTCATGGTGTGGGACATGACCTTTATACCGCGATAACTACCGCACTCCTGCACTGATCCCTTGCCCTTGAAGACCGGGGTGATAACACTCAGTCTCCATTGGCGAGGAATCCCGCCGGTGCTTAGTATGCGGTTATAAAGGTTAGTTAGGATGCCCACACCACGACCACCCATTGCCTTCCAGGCTTCGATGGGGACTCCATCGGCTCCGACAGCTTTCCGATTCTTCATGCGGCGAAGAGCCTTCTCTACTTCTTCAGGCGTTACCGGTGGCACAAGTCCTTGATTCGAGGGAGGTCCGGTGGCTGCACCTCTCTATGCTGTTTGTTTAACAGCTCGTGGAAGTAAGAGCGCCATCTCTCCTTCACCGCGAGGTCCTCGCATAGTAGGTTACCGTGAGAGTCTTTAACACAGCGGCACTTGGAGATATCCTGTGCCGCTTTGACCCTCGAACGTGCCAATCTATAGATAAGCTTCTGCCCCTCAGACGATTCCAGCCTATCGTAGAGCGGTTGTAGGTGGGCTCGCCTGGCTCTGGCAACAGCTTTCTTAGTAGCACGTTTTGCGGACCTGTATGCGTCGCGATCTTCGGGAGAGTTGGACGCTTGCCACTTTTTAAAGAGGGTTTTCTTCACCCTCGTCTCCCTCTGGACTGTGTCGTTCCACCACCAAGTCTCCTTGTCAAATTTGCGTCCACCCTTAGACGTGCCAAGCACTGACTTCGCCGCTTCGGTTATGGCTGCCTGAATCCTGTCCCAGTGGTTCTGAACTGGTTCGTTCTCAGCCTCAGCGCACTTGTCGCCGATAGCTGAGACGAACACCTGGGATTTGTCATCGTCAAGCCGCCACCACCTTATTTGCCGCTTGTGCCGCCCACTCCTGTAGGTGATTAAATGTTCAGGCCTCTTCTGGAAAAACGTATTCACAATAGCCAGGTCGGCAGCCGAACACAACTGGAGGATGTTCTCCCCTTCAGCGTTGCGTCTGCCGAACCCATAGCCACCATGAACACGCTCGAACTCCTCAGGCTCCTCACCCACATGACCGTTCAGATCGCCCCCCAGAACGACTCCCTGAGATGGTGGGATTCCACGCAGCACCTCTCCAAGTCTATCCCAGAATGAAGTCTTTTCGGTGTCGCTGCAACCAGCCTGTGGAGCGTATGCGCTTATCAAGTGGGTCGTAACCCCTTCGATAAGCACCGTTACGTCCATTAAGCGGTCGCTGTAGCGTTTCACCTCCAACACGTCATCCTGCAACTCCCCGGATTTGAAAAAATCTTTTTGCGTTGTATAGACCATTTATCGAGGAAGGCTTTAGGATATATAACATCACGCTGCGACCAATAGGAGCAAATATACAATGGAAAATGTGTAAAAAATGGGGGAAACGCGAACGAAGTCGCTGGCACAGCTAGTCTGAAATATAGAGTTTGACAGGTCTGATATTGAAAATGAAGCAATCAGTATGGGTCAACCGACATTATATGTATCCCTATACATTACACTATAAATGCAGTATACGGGACTGCTGGCCCGCACCAAAAGGTTTAGTTCCTCTTTTCTGCCCCGTGTCATTTAGCTCATGTTTTTCCTCCCTCATTATAATCTCGGGCTCTTCAGGTAAAGCGTGAAACGGCATCTTAGCAGGCCTTCAGGGTGAGGTCGACAGGCTCAATAGGGTCTATTGTGCATGTCGACCTCATATGTGGACTTCATGACCGCTTAGCATTAGTTGGAGTGAGGTTATCCTGCGAGGCTTATCATAAAAAAAATCTTACATAACTGTGAAGGTATAGTTTCTCGAATTGTTTTCATTGTCGTTCACAATGTGCAATAAAGTTTGTAACTTTTAAGCGGAACATATTTTCCGCTGAGTTTGTAGTTGAGCCTTGTAGTTATAACATTGATTAAGTTAAACTTTTTAAAATTTATGGGTAAATATTTTTATGGGTAAACTCATTACACAATATTTCGAGTAGGGTTGCTACTTTACGGCAAAGTCCCTAACGGTGCTGCTTGAAGCTTTTTAGGTGAGCTTTTACGGACATTATTTCGATACACTTCGTAAGATAAATACGGCAAAGTGGCTTACGATGCTGCTTTAAGCATACTCATGGGTAAGCTTTTACGGACATTTTTTCCTACTATGTAAGACAAATACGGTAAAGGAGCCTAGAATGCTGCTTTAGGCATACTCCTAGGTGAATGCTCTGTATATTTTTTAGTTGATTTCAAAGCTAGAGTTTAATCTAGAGCAGGTGTCGGCAAGTAGTAGTAGTTTAAGGAGAGGTTCGGATATTGTGGGTAATGTGAACGAAGTTAAAAAAATGTTGACATTGTAGCGTTTCCGCTAGTGTAGCTAAGATAGATAGAAGTAGTATTGTCTATTTTTATTTGCGCGAGCACTATATGATAGATAGAAGTACTCTAGATCCGTATTATTGTAAGGTAACTAATCATATTTATTGACATTTGTAATTCGGCCCGGATCCGCTGGTCTAGAGAAACTTTAGGTCATGTCAAGTGTAATCGAACA
The DNA here is from genome assembly GCA_039566165.1 of Maruca vitrata. Lineage (NCBI taxonomy): Eukaryota > Metazoa > Arthropoda > Insecta > Lepidoptera > Crambidae > Maruca > Maruca vitrata. The sequence continues at coordinate 11,027,523 of CM076930.1, forward strand.
AACAGTTTACTAATTAAGGCTTTAGATGCCAATCGCAAAACACTACATCAAACTGAGGGCTCGACACTTGAAGGAGAGAGACAATCAAAGTTTCACATTTCTAGGGACTAGTTAGTGCAACTTTGATTACTTTCTGTCGTTTGGTTTTGATCGCGTTAGATTTAGCGGCCGCTTAAGGCTTAATTGAGAAACTGTTAATCGATTCGGTTATTCGGTCATGTCTAATGTACATCCAATGCACGCCTATATGTACAGCGTGTGAAAAAAAAAACAGCAAGCTTGATAAAACCGCTAAAAAATAGTACGGTATTTAAAATTTACAGTGTTTAGATTCAAATATATTATCAAGGTGATTTTTTGTCTGTAAAATTATTAAAAAAAAGTCAGATATTAGAGCGTCAAATCCGACTCTGATATAATATTTTGATTACATTTCACTTAACTCTTCATGAAACATTTTATTTCATCTTTTTCCGATGCCTTATCTTTATACCCTTAGGTTAAACTGTCAAAATTCTATTGTGTCTTCAGTAAAAGCCCGTATATCAACAAAACGCCTCTCACTGAATCTTCCTCGGGGATGACGTATTTAAAAAATCACAATAAAAACCGCAAAATAAGCCGCAACAATCTCCGCCGCCCAATTATCATTCGTATAGAAAATCCCTTTTATGCCTCTTTTTCTTTTGACTGGGGTCAAGTCACCAGTGAGATGGTATCGAGTTTTATTTCTGGCTCCAACGCTATCGGGTCTGTTATCAACCCTCACTTCCTTGTTAATTTCGTTCGCACCGCTGGCGTATTGTGTCCTATCATTGCCGCAATCTGGTTTACTTAGGTATTCGGAATGCAACAGACCTCGAGGGAAATTCCGAACGATTTCTTTCAGACTTTTAATATTGGGAAAGCTGTGAATTCCATTTTCGTAAATAACATTTCTGAATAGATGCCATCTGAGGGTGGAAACTTCCAGTATTTTTGTTTTTGAAGGTTGAATCGTTAAATACATAAGTTGCAAGGGGTTATTTACGTCAGAAATGACATAGTACTGTTGTGTACGTATACATATTTAGTTATATAGGCCTATATTATATACGTACAAGTAGTATAAATTATATACGGCTTATATGCAGCCAGGCAGGCGTAACTTTATGTGACGGAGTGTCAGGGCATAAGCGTAAAATGGAGATATCTTACATCTAATGTACAAACTGAGTTTTAGAGCCTAATAGGCGACTAGCATAATTTTATTTGTTGTACTCCTAATATAGTTCATATTTCCTTCTTTTTTGTATTTTTTTTATATGCTAAAATAAAAATATTGATGATGCAAATAAATGAAGAGGACTTAAATTACATATATTTGAATTTACGTACCATAAAATGTTGTCATATAAAAATGCTTATTCAAACGTTACCCGTAATATGAAACATATATAATACCACTCAAGTAACACAAAATAAACCAGTTTTATGGTTAAGCGGCAACTTTTTTTTTATCTCATTGTTAAGGAAGAATTCGTTGTCGCCTCAATATGCGATATGAGAGCCGTTTCGCACAAACTCTACCCTCGTAATATTTCTGGTGAGATCAAAAGATGCTGTTTTATTCGTGGCGAAAATCTTCGCCGCTTTTACGACATTGTCTTTCGTGTAGATAATACAATTCGTTCTGAGGACTTTTGGGACCTTTGAAAGGAAGAATGTAGGTAGCCATTGTCTTTCGTGGACAAATAAAATTAGAAAGTTTAGTTCTGAAAATGTGTATGAAAATGTAATAAACTCGCATATCTGAATCTTAATTTCTCTTACAAATAGAAAAACATTGTAATGAATTCATAATTTTTTTTTTCAATTTAGCCCAATACTTATCATAAAATTTCTAATTTTTTCGAGTTGCATAAATTATACCATTAGGTACTCTTAATTGGAATAGCTTTTTAGGAGACTGTTGAAGAAAGTACAATGAAACAAATGAATACACTTAACTAACTAATCATTGGTATATCTAAACATCAAAATCTCCGAAGTAAAGTGCTACTAACAGAGAATTTACAAAACCAACAGAAACCTTTGTGTCCACCGCTATCAAGTCCGATCTGACAGATCCCGTCTCTAAAGATTGACTCAAAGCCTCCGATCACTATCAAAGCTCACGTGTGAAGCTGTTACACGTTCACTAGTGTTGTGTACTAGCGATAGTTCAATAACATCGTGAGAAAACCTGCATACCTACGAAAAAAATCTGAGGTTGTGTAGTCAACCAACCCGCGCTCGGCCAGTGTGGTTGACTTAAGCTTTATCGCCCTAGTTTAGGGCAGGCCTGTACCCCAGCAGTAGGGACGTATATGGGCTGATGATGATGATGATAGTTTAATAATATCGTAAGGGAACCTGCACAGTGCACACCTACGAAGAAATTCTTAGGTTGTGTAGTCAACCAACCCGCTCTATGCCTGCGTGGTTGCCTTAGGCTTTATCGGCCTAGTTTAGGGTAGGCCCGTACCCCAGCAGTGGCGACGTAAATGGGCTGATGATAGTTCATTGTTAATTGGAGACTTGGAGACAGAAACCTTTTGTTTTGTAAAATTTATTTCATAAAACTCATAAGATGCAAATGTGAGAAAATAGGTCACGGGAAATTGAATTTTCTCGTGACGGTCAGCCATTGTACCAAAACTTAGACGTTTTTAAACTATTTATTTATTTTCATCCTTGTGTGCAAATATTTTATATTTATGTAACTTATCTGAAATAAACTCTTTATAATTATTATTATATTATCGACAATATTGATACCACCTCCCTTAAACCATACTTAAGTTTGTCGATGACCCATACTCCGGGACAAAGGAGTCATTTATCGCCTCGAGTATACTGATAAGAAGTTTAATGGCGCTACCCCGATGAAAACCCGTGGCGCACCTAAGTCCTCCTATTAAACATTATCAAAGTATATAAAGCTAAAGTACTGAAGCAACTTCTCACTTAAAATTGTTAGGGTCTTACGTACTGCGTTATTCCTGAGTTCTAATATCTTCTTGGAAGTTTGAATGATAGAGAAGACATTTCTATTTGATCATTATGATCGACCGTGTGACATGACTCGACTCTATATTACTCTATATCGTTAAACTGCCTCGTTGGTCTATTGGTAGCGAGCGTAAGGACCGAGAGGTCCCCGGTTAGAGTCCCGGGTCGGGCAAAATTTGTGCCTCGGAAAGCACGTTAAGCCGGTGGTACTGCGCCCGATCTCTCATCGGTCATGTCGGATTGTCATCTCACCGAATTATGAGAGTAAGGGAATAGAGAGTGCACTTGTGTTTGCGCGCACTCTTGTGCACTATTATCTTCATTGATATCGGCCGCCATGGTTTCTATCGGTCGGACGCCTTATATATCGTTATAAATTGTCCCTGAATGACTCACAATTGATAAAATCTTATCTTTACGTAAGATAATGTCAAAAGAATAAATTATTTTCTATACGATTTTCGCGGTTTCATTACATTAAAAATAAAACGACTACCAGTTTTCAATGTAATGGTAGCACCTAACCATCAATGGTTGTCAGTCAAAAATGTTGGGTATTAAGTAGCTATGTATTTGCTACTCCTTTTATCGCGTGTAGACTGATAATAATAACCAGTTCAAAATAAAATTTCCTTAGCTCTTTTCATTTTATAAGTGAGAAATAAACCAATACTTACTTTTATTCTTATGCAACAGATATATGATAATTAATTATGTGAAATATTAGTCGCGACAGCAGTGGCTCTATTCAACTTTGAAAATATAACATAAATTCATTTAATGTAACCTAAACTATACTAATATAATAAAGCTAAGCACGCTTGTTTTTTAAATGTGACGTAATTAGGTACTGCTTGCCGCATGAAATCGATGCTTAAAGCTAAAGAAACTCTACACCCTAAGTAATAAAGGGGTTCGAACGTACTTTCAAGTTTCGGTTATACCTTTAGTTTAACCGGTATTTATTGATTTCAATAAAAAAGAACTGCACAAATCTATTGTGCTACTAAGATCTACTACATCAACACTAGTGCGAAGGAGCAACTATGGAAAATGTATACAATTCTGGGGGAAACGCGGGAAAAGCCGCTGGCACAGCTAGTTTCTTATAATCGTAAACTTTATCAACTGTTCTAATATTATTTAGAATTGACCTACTCTAAACGACCTGCACTTGGGCAGCGTGGTTGACTAAGGTTTTATCGCCCTAGTTTAGGGTAGCTACTCCAGCAGTGGGGACGTATATGGGCTGATGATGATGATTTTAAATGATACAAAGGTTTTTTAATAATCGTATTCCATTCTAGCGACAAGTTATACAGACGTTAACATAAACAAAGTCCTCTCTCATAATAATAGAGTAATATTGCAAATATATTGCAATATTACTCTATTATTATGATATAATTATAATTATCACTAAATATAGGCGCAATTTATAAACCTGGGGACACAAACCTAAAAGATTTTTTGGAGTTATTCTCTTCGCAATTAGATCATCGAGAGAGATCAATCGTATTTGGTGATTTTAACATCGACCTGCTGAGTGAGGAAACGTACGTAAAGAAATATAAAAATGAAATAAGCGAGGCTGGATATGAAATATTAAACAAGATAAATAAACAATACAGTACTCGGGAGACTAGCTCAACAAACACTATATTAGATCATGTGTACACAAACATTAACAAACATGCATTCAGTGTCTCGATAGTGGACTCATCGCTATCAGACCACAAACAGCTATATGCCGAAATTGGAGGTTTACCGCATGTGATAAATAAAAAAATACAATACCAGACATTAGATTACGAGAAGCTGTACAATAACACACTGAAAGTTTTGAGCTGTGATCCGGAAAATAACGACTATTGTAAATTGGAAAGTACTATAAAAGAACAGATATGTAACAGTAAATTGACTAAGACTAAAATTAACAACCCACCAAAATGCGATTGGATAAATAAAGATATTATTGAGTCAATAAACTTACGAAATGATCTATGGAGGCAAACAAAAATGAACCCTAATGATACCTACACACAGGATAAATTCGAGGAGCAGCGCAAAAAAGTGAAGTTAACCGTCAAAAACCAGAAAAAAAAATATTATTATAATTTATTTGCGAAGTATCACAATCAGCCAAAAAAACTATGGAATGTAATAAATAGCTTAGCGTTAAATAAATTCAAAGAAAGCAGTGCTCCACCGAATTTAGTGTCGGACTCCAAAAAATAACAGAAGGTAACGAAATTTGCAATATTTTTAATGATTTTTTCTCGTCAATAGGGTCGGATTTAGCTAATCAAATCTCAAGTAAATATCATAAGGAAGACGGAAACATTTTGATGTACGATAGCAATTTCTCACATAATACAGTTTTTAGTCAATTTACACCCTGTAATACACAGGAACTATCAAACATTATTGACGATTTGAATAGTAATTCAAGCACCGGTCTAGACGAAATCAGCACTAAAGCGATAAAATGTTTAAAAACTATACTAATTAATAGGTTAAAAAACTGTATAAATGAGTGCCTATCCCGCGGCATATTTCCGAATACTTTGAAGGTGGCTAGAGTTACACCTATATATAAATCGGGCAGCAAGTCGGACCCGGGTAACTATAGACCTGTATCGGTATTACCTATAATATCGAAAATATTTGAACGTATTTTATATGACCGTTTGATAACATATTTACGAGATAAGAACTTTCTTAACGACCGGCAGTACGGCTTCCGCGCCAAATCGAGTACTCTCACCGCGGCCACTGATTTGATTACAAAAATTAAAATAAACATAGATCAAAAAAACATCGCCTTGGGAATATTTATTGATTTAAAAAAGCGTTCGATACTGTCAGTCATCATAAGCTTCTAAGAAAGTTATCAAATATAGGAATAACAAATACAGCTCTCAATATGTTCAAATCTTATTTAGAAAATAGAAGTCAAGTGGTCAAAATAGATAATTTCACCAGTTCAAAGCAAATTGTATCATATGGCATAGCACAAGGTTCCAAAATTGGGCCGTTGATGTTTTTAATCTACATAAATAATATTGATAAAATTGGATTGACGGGACACCTAACATTGTATGCGGATGATACCTGTCTGTTCTATTTCGGCAAATGCATTAATACTATTTTTAGTAACGCTCAAAAAGACCTCGACGTCTTAAACGAATGGTTCAAGTATAATCTACTTACAGTAAACGCATCGAAAACATCATTTATGATTTTAGCCGCAAAAATAAACCTATCTTACAGTACCCTAACCTTACAATTAACAATGAAATAATACGCCGCTCACGTCAAGAAAAATATTTAGGACTGAGAATTGATGATAAACTAACATGGTCATCGCACATTGCTTACCTCAAATCGAAATTAACTACATTACTAGGAGCATTACGTAAAGTATCGAACTGCATACCCAATCGAGTAAGGACTATCATTTATAACTCTTTAGTAAAAGCACAATTAGAATACTTAGTTGAAATATGGGGTTCGGCGGCCGCGTCTCACTTACATTCACTACAGAGGATACAAAATAAAATTATCAAAGTGTTATACCACTATCCCTACCGAACGCCAACAGAACAACTGTACAAAAAAACCGAAATCTTAAATATCAAGCAACTATACGCTTATGGCACTTGTATGCTGATTCAAAAAATTATAAATGGTTCACTTCAAACAAATATACAATTCAGCAAAAAATCTTCAAACCATCAACTTCGAAATAAAAATCAATTAAAATTAATAAGTCCGAGGACACAATACGGAAAGAGCACGATACTATTCGAGGGAGCACGGCTGTATAACGCTTTACCTAACAATATTAAAGAATGTGACACTGTACCTAAATTTAAAAATCTACTTAAAACACACGTCACTAAACTGTAAATAAAAAATGGTTTTGTGTGGCCTTAGAGGCAAGACTTTATTATGTACTTAATTAAGAATTGTATTTTATATCTCATTGTAAATGAACTGTATGTTTGTATGAGAAATAAATTTCTTTAAACCGATATTGCCTTGTGATGTTGCTTCACAGCAGGGTGGTCGTTGATTGGCTGGGGTAGGCCGGATCAACAAAAATCGAAACCGAGAGTCGAACGCGCTAAGAGGGTTTCGTAACAGTATTGTAAGAAAAACACGTTTTTGTATGGGAGCCCCCCTTGAATATTATTTTTGTTTTGATTTTAATAGAAATACATTATTTGAGAAAATTTATGTTTACTTGTAGCGGTTCCTGATATACAGTCTGGTGACATACTTTGGGTTCGGAACCCTTAATATTTATAATCCAAAATTCAAAATAATTAAGTATTTTCCATTATTATTATCAGCGGAATCGGTCAATATGAAGTTACGTTACAAAGTAATGTTTGAACTCGCTGATAGTACTTTAAATTATAGTGAAATTATTAGGAAAACTAGCTGTGCCCGCAACTTCGTCTGCGTGAAATAGTAACTTTCGCCAGCATTTTGATTTTAGGAAGCATTTTTTAAAGTAATTACAGGTAAAATAAATAAAGCCACATAAATGATAAAATCTATAGACTATATTATAATTAAACTAAGTCATTGATTAGAATAATATCCAGGAAAGAACCTAAAATTGATTAATAGGTGATAAACAACATATTACATTTTTCATTACAAATCGGCCAACTAAAAGAGGATTCACTCGCCCAATATTTTGTTTGTCCAAGCAATGCTCTAGCCAGATGAGGAGAGTGGTAGCTAGGACTCACAAAATATTTCTACATTTTCGAACTATAAAACCACGTTACAAATTTATTTTATTTCACAGAAACAGGTTTCAATGGTTGCAAACAGACTGTTCCTATGTAGTTAGTACACAAAACTGATGTTTGATATCAGGATGACTTCAAAAGGTAAAAAATACAAACTACCGATCCACTGCCTTAAAGGATGTGTGTCGCCGTGTGACGAATTATATTAGTATTTGCTTTGCTACTTTATTTCTCGTAGATTGTAGGTATTGTACCCGTAATGAAACAATGAGATAATAACATTAAAACTCAAGTTTAATAAAATAGACCTTATTAATTTTTTTTAGTATTTGAAGCAATATTGCGAAGTAATAAAGCTCAGTGACATCTTTTGAACTAACCAAGAACTAAACACTCATGTCATATCAGATCTGACAATATTTGACATGACTTGCCAGCTAAAAACGTGTTAGTTAGGGAGCCCAACGGGGGTTTTGCAGTCTTGATCAGACACAGACTATGTCTTGTAAGATTTTTAAATGGATTTTATATAATTTTTACGTGAATGTTTATAAATTCCCATTTATATGCTTAGAATACTGATATCCCTCTATATGATCATTCAGATAATACCGAACAGCCTATCAATTGGAAAAACAAAAACCAGCAATGCAAGCCAGCAAGCAAACATAGGACAACTGACCACTTCCATACCGAAAACCAGATAAAAGAGAAATTTAGCGAATTTAATAAACTTTTGTACCTGGTCTTCGTGGATATTTCAAAATTCTTTGACGGTATCACCAACATCAACCCAATTAGCTTTCTCTTCTTCAGCATAACGTCGAACCCACATACATAAAAATTCTCCAAATCCAACCAATAAAAAATACCAACAAAGCACAGCCGATATCAAACTGCACACTGAACGCCTGACAGTCAAAATACAAAAAAGAGTTAAACAGGGTGTCTCCCTATCACCAAAGCTTTTCAGTAGAACGCTCCAAGAAGTCTTCAGGTCACTATAATATTCTTAGGCAACAAACGGAATTGGTGTAGGGAATAGTAGACAGATAAACTTTCGCTTTGCAGATGATATTTTCCTCATCGCAAATAAGTATACCTCGACAGAACTCGAGTTGATGCTCGAACAACTGAGCGCAGAAAGCTTTGAGGTTAGACTGGCGATGAATAGATCCAAAACCAAGGTCGTAACCAACAGCACCAACGATGGGATAGCAGTCAACAGGCAGGTAAAGCAATATATAGAGGAGTATAAACTTGGGCTAGGAAGCCTTCTTCGAAAACAGGCAGGACAAATAAATACTCCGTAGAGCAGAGAACGCCTGGAAAAGCTTCTGGTCTATGATTGGTATTGGAAGGGTGACCTTTTTATATCACTGAATCACAAACTCATCGACATTTTCATACTGCCTATCCTAACATATGGGGCAAAATCATGGTCCCTCACCGAAAATCAGAAGTTTAAACTCAAGGTTTTTCAAAGAGCTATTTAGTGGAGTATCATTAGGTTTTAGGTTAAAAGATAAAATAAAATATAACACCATCCACTCCCGTACTGTTGTTGATTTTATTCAAAACTGAAGTGGCAATGGGCGGGGAATGTCTGCAGGATAAAGAACAATAGATGGACCAGAATCGTTACACATCGTGTGCCTGAAGACGATTTTCGCCGAAGAGAAAGACCCAAGAAAAGGTGGTATGACGATCTTGTCCATGTATCAAAGAACTGGTAAGTCCTAGTATTGGACAGAGAGCAGTAGATGAACTTGAAGGATACTTTGCCCAGCAGTGAGATGATACAGGTTAAGAAAAAAAATTACAGATTATTATACAGCAGGTCTTTGATATCAACTTGAACCTCCTGCATAAAAATGTAACGCGCTGAATTACCTAAAGATTATGTGTTTTTCAATAGACACAAAGATTAATTATAACTTTCTGGTCCAAATCGTTACAATGACAATTTTTAGGGATTATTTAACATGCACTTTGAATGACTGACACGGTCAAATAACTTTTTTCTTTCAACAGCTTGTTACCAGGTAGCCCTCCTGTATTAACCGCTGTCCCCCCACTTATAAAGAAAATGTAATAAACTTTTTCCTTATTTAGCGTAATCTTTCTATTCCGATTCTATGTCGTTCGAGTAACTGCAAATATAGCTATTTACCTCTCCTACTATGACGTTTTGCTCAATAAAGTAGTCCGTATAGTCCTAGTCAGAAGGTTTATTTTGGTCGATATACTTTTACCATTTTTGTACGTGATCTAATAAAGTTAGATTTTTAACTATCCTACAGGAATTTCTGTGACTAAAAATATTTAAGATCTTGACCGGGGATGTATGGTACCACCATGCAAAATTTCATTCAAATCGGTGTAATAGTTTCAGAGATCAGTCATTTATTTAGGTTTTTGAATATCCCACGGGAACCAGGTAACTGTCCGTGATTTCAAGTATCCTATGCATTTTTCCGGAATTTAAAATACCTTCGTGTAAACTTTCATTTAAATTGGTTCAGCCGTTTAGGAGGTCAGTCGAAACAAACAAACAAACAAACAGACAGAGATACATTTTTTTTTAAGTATGGGGATGTGTTCTACTACTCTCAAAACATATCCCTGACTTGTTTTTTTTGCGTTTTTCAAAAAAGTACAAGAATTTTTGCCTCTACGTTTTTATTATAGTATAGACTAGCTGTGCCCGCAACTTCGTCTGCGTAGAATAGTAACTTTTGCCTGCATTTTTAATTTCAGGAAGATTGTTTTTAAGAAATTACAGGAAAAATAAATAAAGATACAAAAATTATAAAAACTATTACAAAATAAAATATAATTAAACTTTGTCATTGATTTGATAAATATCCATTAAAGAACCTGAATTTGTTTACAGATTAATAGGTGATAAACAACATACATATCACATTTTTCATTACAAATCGGCCAACTAAGATAAACTAAAAAGATAAAATTCACTCGCACAATACATTTTTTTTGTCTAAACAATAATCTAGCCTGAGAGGAGAGTGGTAGCTAGGACTCACAAAATAATTTTAGGCATTTTAGTACTAAAACCACGGTAAAAACTTTAATTTATTTGACAGGAACAGGGTTCAATGGTTGCAAACAGCATACTGTACCTATGTAGTGATGTTTGATATCAGGATAACTTCAAAAGGTAAAAAATACAAAACTACTGATCCACTGTCTCAAAATATCTATAAAGAATGTGTGTCGCCATGTGACGAATTTATCAGTATTTGCTTTGCTACTTTGTTTTGTGCCACTTTTGCGCATTGTTTTTGTATATTTCTCGTAGATTGTATTGTATTCGTAATAAAACACCGAGATAATAACGTAAAGCGCAATAAAATATAACTTATGAATTACTTTTTGTATTTGAAACAATATTGCGAAATAATAGAGCATAGTGACATCTCTTTAACTAACCAAGAACTAAACACTCATCACGTCATATCAAATCTGACAGCATTTGACATGACTTGCCAGCTAAGAACGTGATAGTTGGGGAGCCCAACGGGAGTTTTTGGAGTATTGATCAGACTCAGACTCTGTCTTGTAAGATTTTTAAATGGGAGACTCCTTGCACCCTTTCATGTACCTCTGCCGTGTATGTACACTTCATACGGGAGGGAAGGGGTGCGTGATCGTAAATAGGATAACTGCTGATGCTAATTACAAAGACACTGTTAAAATAATTGCGCAGAATTATGAAGAACTAATAATCTCTGATGGTTTCCATGGGGCGATGACCGTAGAATCGCGCCTATAATAACAATTACTAAAACCTTTGACACAACAAAGATCCAAGGGGCACTTGACCAGTTTTCTAATGATCTATGTGATTTTATTTGTAACGATCTGTATATACGATATCTTTCTTTAATTTTATAATGTCCAACATTTTTACGTGAATGTTTATAAATTTCCCTTTATTTGCTTAGAATAGCGATATCCCTCTATGTATATAAACATTCAGATAATATCGAACAGTCTATCAATTGGAACAACACAACCCACCAATGTAAGCCAGCAAGCAAATATCGGACAACTGACCACCTCCATACCGAAAACCAGGTAATAGAGAAATGTAGCGAATTTAATAAACCTTTGAACCTGGCCTTTGTGGATTATTCAAAGGTTTTGACGGTATCACCCACATCAACCCATTTAGCTTTCTCTTCTACAGCAAAACATCGAACCCACATATAGAAAAACTTCTCCAAATCATTTAACAACAAAGCACAGCCGATATCAAACTGCACACTGAAGGCCTGACATTCAAAATACAAAAAAGAGTTAAACAGGCTGACTCCCTATCACCAAAGCTTTCAGTAGCACGCTCCAAGAAGTCTTCAGGTCACTATGATATTCTTAGGAAACAAAAGGAATTGGTGTAGAGGATAGGCGACTGATAAACTTTCGCTTTGCAGATGACATTTTCCTAGACGAAATACATATACATCGACAGAAATTGAATAAATGCTCGAACAACTGAGTGCAGAAAGCGTTGACGTTAGACTGACGATGAATAGATCCAAAACCAAGGTCATGACCAACAGCATCACTGATTTGGTGGATTGCAGTCAACAGGCAGGTGAAGCAATATGTTGAGGAGCATACTTGAGCTAGGCAGTCTCCTTCGAAGACAGGTAGGGCAAAGAAATAATCCGTAGAGCAGACAACGCCTGGAAAAGCTTCTGGTCCATGAATGGGTATATGAAGAGTGATCTTCTTATATCACTGAACCGCAAACTCATCGACGTTTTCATACTGTCTATCCTAACACATCTTGGTCCCCCACCGAAAATCAGAAGTCCAAACTCAAGGTTTTACAAAAAGCTATGAAGCGGAGTATCGTAGGTATTAAGTTAAAATAAAATATACCACCATCCACTCCCGTACTGGTATTGTTGTTGGCTAAAACTGATGTATCAACGGGCGGGGAATGTGATATGAAATGTGCGAGGATGAAGAACAATAGATGGACCAGACTTGTTACACATCGCGTGCCTGAAGACGATTTTCGCCGAAGAAGACCTGAGAAAAGGTGGTATGACGATCTGGTCCATGTATCAAAGAACTGGCAAGTCCTAGCATTGGACAGAGAGCAGTAGATGAGTTTGAAGCATCTTTGCCCAGCAGTGAGGTGATACAGGTTAAGAAAAAAAATTACAGATTATTATACAGCAGGACTTCGATATCAACTTGAACCTCATGCATAAAAATGTAACGCGCTGAAGTATCTCAAGATTATGTGTTTTTCAACAGACACAAAGATTAATAATAACTTTGTGGTCCAAATCGTTACAATGTCACTTTTTAGGGATTATTTAACATGCACTTTGAATGACTGACACGGTCAAATAACTTTTTTTTTTCAACAGCTTGTTACCAGGTAGCCCTCCTGCATTAATCGCTGTCCCCCCACTTATAAAGAAAGTGTAATATACTTTTCGTTATCTTTATATTCCGATTCCATGTCGTTCGAGTAACTGCAAATCTAGCCATTTACCTCCCCTACTATGACATTTAGCTCAATAAAGTAGTCCGTATAGTCCTAGTCAGAAGGTTCATTTTGGTCGATATACTTTTACCATTTTTGTACGTGATCTAATAAAGTTAGAATTTTAACTATCCTACAGGAATTTCTGTGACTAAAAGTATTTAAGATCTTGACCGGGGATGTATGGTACCACCATGCAAAATTTCATTTAAATCGGTGTAACAGTTTCAGAGATCAGTCATTTATTTCGGTTTTTTGAATATCCCACGGGAACCAGTTAACTGTCAGTGATTTAAAGTATCCTATGCATTTTTCCGGAATTTAAAATACCTTCGTGTAAACTTTCATTTAAATTGGTTCAGCCGTTTAGGAGGTCAGTCGAAACAAACAAACAAACAGACAGAGACACAATTTTTTTTATGTATGGGGATGTGTTCTGCTACTCTCAAAACATATCCCTGACTGGTTTTTTTTTCGTTTTTCAAAAAAGTACAAGAATTTTTACCTCTACGTTTTTATTATAGTATAGATATAAGATTGATGATCAAATTATTCTTTATTGCCCAAAATGTAGCAAAAATACCGAATAGTCGTGGAAATAGACTGTAGGCGATCTTACTTATCGTTAATAACGATCTATCCCATATAACCTACAAAATATTGTTGATTATTTACCCTTTATAGATATATGTCTGGTTGTCTCGCTGGTCTATTTGTAGCAAGCGCTGCGTAAGGACCGAGAGATCCCCGGTTCGAATCTTGGGTCGGGCAAAATTTGTGTGAGTTTTTCTGAAAATAAATTACTCAGCCCGGAGTCAGGAAGTTGGGCGTTGCATGCCCGTGCCTCGGAAAGCACGTTAAGCCGGTGGTCCTGCGCCCAATCTCTCATCAGTCATGTCGGATGGCTGTTTTACCAAACTATGAGGTTAAGGGAACAGAGAGTGCACTTGTATTTGCGCGCACACTTGTGCACTATATGTCCTGCGCACTTGACTGATCTCAATTATGATCGGTCGCTATGGTAAATCGGTCGGACTCCTTATATTAGTAATGTGGTTTCAACAACAGGTTAGACAAAAGGCTAATATAAATTCAATTTAGGGTCAACCCTCCCTCGTTAACATAAATTATTGGAGCAAATGTAACACCGGGCGCTAAAGGCTCAGTTCATAAATCTCAGTATTATCCGTACCTCGTTTCACTGCAGGGATAAATAATCACCAAAATAATCCTGTAATGTGCCTTTAACAAACATTGAACAAAATATTCATAGAAATATTAAAAACGGCAAGTTTGGAAGAGACTTTTGCTCAGCAATGGCATGACATTAACTCCGCCATTGACGGTCCCAAGCCCGTGTGAGAAAGGAGGAGGGTTCGCTGAGGGAGACCAAACCAGCTGTAAAAGGTCAACGCCGAGCCTCGGGCGGCGGTTAAATAACCCGACACGAACTACCAGTGGAGACAGGAAATGGTCCTCACTACCCGCAACTCTGTCATACAGAATCGGGGGTCCTGGCTTAACCGCCCGGGCCATGAGATTGAAACTCTCTTGAAAAAGTTTCCCCAAACCTAAGGTGGGTAAACGCGCCGACAGGTTGAATGGCTTGTGGGTTACAAGTCCTTAGCGCCAACCTCGACGGACCCGGCTAACGTCGCTGTATCGAGCCTTCGCGGGGGAATGGGCGTAACCCTCCGCGTGACGATTTAAATCGGCCCTACTCGTGGGAACAAAAAATATGTCTGAAACCAATCTAAACAATAAAACCCAAACCCAACAATCCTCAAAACCAACTAAACAATTAGCACAGCAAGTATTCCATCCATCCATGTTTAATAAGCCAAGATCACAATCGCTGTCTAACCTAGATCAAATGGCACATGTGCAAGTTGACACCGAACATGATGACCTTACAACTGCAAGGAAAAGACAAAGGGAGAGCCCAGAACAGAATGCTAACCAAAAAAAACATCAGAAGACTGATACATACTGGCTCAGCCAAGCCTCAGTACCAACATCTAATATGTTTTCAGAACTTGACAATGACCCCCAAGGTGACAGCGTGGTGCAAAATAATGAAGTTCCAAAACAGAAACCTCCACCTATATATGTGGACAAAGTTAGCAATATTCAGCCATTGCTAAAGATGTTAGATGACGTTACCGAAGGGAATTATACAATTAAAGTCCTGCGTGATGAAAAAGTAAGGATACTACCTAAAACTTCTGAGTTGTATACCAAAAATAGTTAAAAATCTACAAGACAGAGACACGGAATTTTATACCTACAAGCCCAAGCAAGAAAGGAGCTTCAAGGTCGTTCTTAAAAATCTCCATCCATCTTCTGATGTAGACGACATCAAAACAGAACTGGAAGAACTAGGTCATAAAGTTAACAATATTTGGAATGTAAAACAGAGATTCACAAAAAAGTCCTTACCTATTTTCTTTGTCGAAATAGAAACTAACTCTAACAACAAACTTGTATACGACATTAAAACCCTGCTACATTGCAGGGTATCCATAGAACCACCAAGACCAAAAAAAGAGATTCCACAGTGTAGTAACTGCCAACAGTATGGCCATACCAGAAAGTACTGCTATAGGAAACCAAAATGCATTAAATGCGCTGGGAATCATGCATCCTCCAATTGTGAACGCAAAGATAGGTCAAACTCTGTCAAATGTATACTGTGTGATGGGAACCACCCCGCAAATTACAAAGGGTGCTCCGTGTATAAAGAACTTCAGAAAATCAAGTACCCAACTGCTCTTTCCAAACTAAGACAAACACCTAGTAACAACATTCAAGCAATCGCTACACCAGGGCCAACAGGCAACTATAAATCAGATACAACGAGTGCAAACAACATTAATGCAACCACAAACAAAAATAGATCATATAAACGGGCATTATTATCACAAAAGGTACCAACTGTGCCTGACAGTAGTCAAAACATCTCTGACAACAGCCACACTCATCATCAAACGAATGGCAATGATATGAAGGACATTCTCGACACAATGAAACAGCTAATGCAGCAAATGACCTCAGTTACAAACCTCCTTATGGAACTCATGACAAAATGGTCAAATTCGATTGCCTTAAAATAGCACTATGGAATGCCAATGGGCTGTCACAACACGTCCTAGAAGTGCAAACCTTCTTAGGACTTAATAAAATTGACATCTTACTTGTATCTGAGACTCACTTCACAGTTAAAAGTTTCTGTAGATTGCCAGATTACTCCTTCTATCATACAATGCACCCAGATGGCACGGCTCACGGAGGATCTGCGATCCTAATACGAAAGACCATTAAACACCATGCAGCGGAATCCTATAGAACACCAGAAATTCAAGCCACTAGCATCATAGTCGAGGATGGACGGGGTAATCTGAATATTACTGCGCTATATTCCCCGCCTAAACACGCAATCAAGAGTGAAGGTTACAAAATGTTTTTGAAACACTGGGGCCACGATTTATTGCAGGCGGTGATTACAACGCCAAAAACACAAATTGGGGATCAAGACTGACCACCCCAAAAGGTAGACAACTTCAAGCAGCTATGAGAGACCAACACTTAACGGCAGTATCGAGCGGCGAACCAACATACTGGCCTTCAGATCCAAGGAAAATTCCTGACTTGGTGGACTTCTGTGTCATAAAAGGCATTTCACCGAGCTATCTTGCCTGCTCTTCCTCACAGGATTTGTCATCAGACCATAGTGTTGTTATTGTCGAAGTCAATCAGCAGTTCCTGTCTTTAAAGACACCTATCAGGCTACACAACCACAAAACGGACTGGGAGCGGTTCCGCACTCTGGTAGGCGACACTTTGAACACAAAGCTACCCCATAAAACTGAAGATGATATTGTGTTAGCGGTAGAGCACTTCAACCATTGTATCCAGAGCGCAGCCTGGGACAGTACACCGACCGCAAAAGAATACAACAAAACGAACTGCACGATCACAGTTAAAGAACTGCTGGCTGAGAAAAGAAGGGCTCGCAAAAAGTGGCAAACAACTAGATACCCAGCTGACAAAACAAGATTCAACAACTTAGCAGCGCAACTCAAACTGACTCTACGAAATGAGAGAAATGAGAGTGTACAATACTACTTAAAGAATCTAGATGCAACAGCAGCCAGCGACTACTCACTTTGGAAGGCGACAAAAAGATTAAAGAGACCAATCACATCCAATCCACCGATTCGCAAAAAAGATGGAACCTGGGCCAAAAGTGATAAGGAGAAGGGCGAAGCTTTTGCTGCTCATTTAGAAGAAGTTTTCATACCAAATAGTACGCAAGGTTCATCAGACACGCATAATGAAAAAATCCTGAAATGCCTGGAAGAACCTTACCAACTTGAACTGCCTATAAAAAAAATCACAAAAGGAGAAGTAATAGCAGTAATACTAAACCTTAATCAAAATAAAGCACCAGGTTACGATCTGATTACGGCCAAAGTACTACGGGAACTACCGGAATTGGGAATCTTGTTTCTGACACAATTGTTCAATTGTATACTAACAAGGGGTATCTTCCCGCAACAGTGGAAAGTGGCTCAAATACAAATGATACTTAAACCCGGAAAACCGCCAGATCAGGTATCATCTTATCGACCCATTAGTCTGTTGCCAGTACTATCAAAAGTTATGGAAATACTCTTTTTGAAACGCCTGAATTCGGTAATAAAGGATCGTCATACAATTCCAGACCATCAATTTGGATTCAGAAAAAGCCACGGGACTATCGAACAGGTACACAGACTTGTAGAAGAAATCCATAAAAACTTTGAAAAAAAAAAGTATTGCTGCGCTGCCTTTCTGGACATATCCCAGGCGTTCGATCGCGTATGGCACGAAGGGTTATTATATAAAATAAGGACAAAACTGCCAATAAACTTCTATATATTCCTTAAATCTTACCTCTCGGACAGACTCTTCCGTGTAAAACAAGGCGAAGAAACTACAAGTTTACATAAAATATATGCTGGAGTACCTCAGGGTAGTGTGCTGGGCCCCACCCTGTACCTCTTATACACCGCGGACCTGCCCATTACTGATGGAATAGTTATAGGCACCTTTGCTGATGACACGGCAGCCTTGGCGTCACACGAAAATCCGACTCACGCAAGTAGACTCCTACAAGAATGTCTGAACAATGTGACAGATTGGCTAAAAACCTGGCGCATCAAGTCTAACGAATCCAAGTCAGTACAGGTAACATTCACCACAAAGCAGGCTACTTGTCCTCCAGTAACACTTAATGGAGTGCAGATACCTCAATCGGATGAAGTTAGATATCTCGGAATCTACATGGATCGTCGTCTTGTATGGAAGAAGCACATTTTTCACAAAGCGGAAAGCCCTAAGTATGCAGTTTAGAAAAATGTACTGGCTCCTCAACAAAAATTCCCAGCTTTCACTGGAGAACAAACTTCTTGTTTATAAGAGCATTCTTAAACCAATATGGGCCTATGGCATCCAATTATGGGGAACCGCGTCTAATTCGAATTTAGAAATTCTGCAGAGGTTTCAATCCAAAACACTCAGGCTGATTACTGACGCCCCTTGGTATGTCACAAACCAGCAGCTGCATCACGACCTTGAAATCCGAACCATAAAGGAGGAGATCCATCATTCCATGAAGGCCTATAAAGAAAGGATAGCTAATCACCCAAACAAACTCGCTGCGCAGTTGATGCAAAATGACTCCAAATTCTCACGACTCAAAAGAAAAGCCCCTAGAGATCTTTGAAGAATGAAGAATTGAATACTTTGGGAAACGTGTCAATGGATGGTTTCCCTTCAAGTCGGAAATACATACTTAACAGTTTGCTAAATGTCTCTGGGACAGCATTGCAATATATAACATTCATAAAAAAAAAAAAAAAAAAAAAATGGCATGACATGGTTTAATAAAAAACGGATACTGCCTGTAATATAAATATCAATATCGTCCCCGTCGTGTCAAAATTAAATAACTGACACTTTTACCGAAATTCACTTTTTTTGATTTTTTAATAATAGAAAGTGTGCTCTACATTTTGGTATTTATCTTGTTGCAATATGTATGATATTCGCAAATATATCTTCATTTTAGTGATTCTATTGACCATATATTACAACAAGGTTTGTTCAAGAAATTACGTTGAAAAACTAAATAAATGACTTTGTTGAATTCTGCCACAACTGACTCGGAAACATTGTTACAAAATTTGGTTGTGGCAAAATTAAACAAGTGCTCTTATTTTTAAGTTTTCATTAAAACATTAATTCAAATTATCTTCTTTTATCCAAAAAAAGATCAGTGCTGTCTGTGTGTGTCTTATTACACATAATAACTATAAACGCACTTTGGAAAATGAGTACAAAGAACAAATATATGGAATAGATAAGTCGAAAGATATTGATAAAAACAGAGGTCAGAAGATTCATCTTATACACTTTACTACAATGGATCTACAAAGACCTCTGCAAATTCCTTCCACGTTAGAAAGCTTATTATCAATTTATGAGTTTAAACCGTCAGAAAATACAGCACCAACCAGATGTCAATTAGTCAGATTTTACATCAGAATACATACATACATACATAGTATCACGCCTTTTTCTCAAAGGGGTAGGCAGAGATCACTTCCAGCTATGTGCTACGGTCCTGGCACACCACAGTCGCTTCTTCCACATATGTCAACCTATTCATGTACCCTTGTCGATTACGGATACTTTTGATTTGACCATTCTTCAAGATGTGACCTATTTGGTCATGGAAGGTCTTTCTTCGTCTTCCTCTGTCGATTGAAACTTTCTCTATATACCTATTTCTTTAGTTAATCGTCTTTCATCCTCTCAACATGACCAAACCATCTAAGCATACCCTTCTCAACCCTAGACAAAACATCTTCTTTCACACCACAACGTTCTCAAATTGTTTCATTTCTGATTCTATCACTCAGTTTCCCTCCTAGCATACTTCTAAGTGTTCGCATCTCCACTGCGTTTATCCTATTTTGATGCTTCTTCTGCCATACCCAACTTTCGCTTCCGTACATTAGTGTCGGGACCAACACTCCTGTAAACCGCCAGACGTGTCTTTTTGGACACCTGACTGCTTGACTGCTTACAAAGATGGGCAGCGCTCCTTTCACCGTTACCAGCATTCACTGTTCTTTCAAAATCGCTATCACACCTACTATCTCTTATGAGCTTGGATCCCAAGACCCAAACAAATTCTTTTTTTTGTTCTACTTTTTTACTTCTAATCATGACATCGCAGACCCAAACAAATTCTTTTTTTTGTTTTACTTTTTTACTTCTAATCATGACATCGCAAACAGTCATATCATCACATTTTTCAAAAATCATGACTTTCGTCTAACTGACATTCGAATTTCATTATTTTTTCTTTGAAATACTCACATCTCCACAGCTGATGACGCAAGAAGAACTTGATCATCAGCTTAAAGGAGACACTGGACAATTGATTCATTCATTATAGTTACTTTTTTTTAAATGTTGTATAATTTTATACATTTTTTTTATTTTCTCACGATTGTTTATATGTTATTTTAATGTATAAGGAATCTAACAGATAAATCTAGCTACGTAATGAACCATTTTTTCTATGTTCTTAATAAGTTAAATTTGTGTCAGTTTTTTAAATTATGTGAAAACCATGCCAAGTCAATTTTGTTGATTAAATATTTGTTCATTAAGTATATTGTGGTATTATTTGACTGCTATCAATTTTTTTTCACTGAAATTGCATAATAAATTAAAAGTTGATAACAACAAGATTCATGGCAGTGAAACGATGTAAAATTAAACAAGTCACCTTATTCACTACAAATATTCGTATTATGCACTTCTTGGTTGTGGCAAAACTCGCTAAGTGACATACAAAAACTTAATAAATGCAATTCTGTTGTCAAAAATGGTTGTGGCAAAAGTAAATAATTACTTTTTTATTTTTATTTTTAAAATAATATAAACTAGCATTGTGTCGGACTATTTAAATTATCGAGTTGAACTGGTTTTACAACATATAAAAATCTCGACAGTAATTTTCTTCACCTTGAAAATCTATCGCCGTTTTTTAGTGAAAAAATCACAAAAACTCAATTATCTCGGAACTTTGGTTTTGTTAGTTGTTTAATTCTGCCACGACGGGGACGATATAAGAATTTAAATCATGTTCTCTTATTTCAATTTGTTAAAATTACCAAAGTATAGTAAGTAATCCGTTATATATCCTTGCCACTCGTGGGAACGCAATGACCTTGTTAAAACAATGCACAAGGCAGAATGGCGGCGACGTGGTCCACAACCCGTCACGTCACGTTTCCCACAGAGGTGAAAAGTAGATCGCTGGAAGTGATCTCTGCCTACCCTTCTGAGAAAAAGGCGTGATTTTATGTATGTATGTATAGTAAGTAAAGTTAAGTAGAACGAATGGAAAGTGTTTGCAGAGAGAGGTAACTTATTGTTGTAACTGACATTCCGTAAACTTTTTTCTTTATCATAATTAGTAAATTTGTCTCATTTCCTAAACATAAAAATCGCTTTTTTCGGAATATTCGGAAATCAAAGCATAATTAATAATAAGTATAGAGGATATATAATCATTTATTTATTTAGATTACAAAGATCCATTTTGTGTTAGTGAAGTCTCATAGTAATGTTAGAACTTAAAACGAAGATATGAAGTTTCAAAATTAGCATAGATAAATCATTCCGTTGTCACCTGTTTATCAAACAAGTAGGTATTACAAAGGCTAAGCCAGGGTGGGTGCCTAGCGATTGCCGAGCCCGGATCCGTAAATATCTCTTTGGGATACCTTGATATCTCTTTAAAAGCCTCATATATTTAACAGTGTTTAATTAATACGGTTGGGCGGACCATTTGTAGGTACCAACTATGATACCGAGCTTAGTCTTAATGATAGCATTTACGAGCATGAGCAAATCAGTTCAAATATGCTTTACATTGTTTTATTTTCTTTTAAGGAAAACAAACTGCAATTTTATTATTCACTTAAATTTAACACACATATGTAACATTTGTCAAAACAGTTTCCAGGACTCAGTATTACATTCGTTTTTACTATGATATAGAGTTGATCCGCCCTCCGCCCTTACATAAAATCATCCTTTTGAATCTTATACCTATTGAAAAACCGCATCGAAATCCGTTGCGTAGTTTCAAAGATTTAAGCATACATAGGGATATAGGGACAGAAAAAGTTACTTTGTTTTATACTATGTTGTGATTTATTGTGTAACTGTGTATTAATTAAATACTAGTGACCCGCTACGCTTTGACTAGCTCGGTGGAACAGTGGTTAGTGACCCTGCCTAACGGTTCCAAGAGTCGTGGGTTCGATTCCCACTCGGGACAAATATTTGTGTGATGAAAATTGGTGTTTGTTCCGTGTCTGGGTGTTATGCATATGCATTTAAGTATTTATTTAAAAAAATATCTTTGTATGTATATCAGTCTCTGACGCCCATAGTACAAGCTCTGTTTAGTATGGGGTCAGAAGACCGTGTGTGGGAATGTCTCCTAAAATACAAAAAAATACTTACTAAAAATAGGTACTTACGGGACTTTTAAACATTTAAGCAAACATAGGGACAAACAGACGCGGGAAGCTACTTTGCTTTATACTATGTACTGAAAAAGGTACTTTTTTTTCAAAATTTACCTCGCCCTAATGTAAATACATACTTAGATTCAAATATACAGTAAATTCTCGTGTTATTGCACAGTACTGGTGTCTATTCATATGTGATTGGTTGGATACATGGTTTATACGCTATTAATATAATAGGGTAGTTTCCTATTTTTTTATTTTGATACAGATGGATGCACCACACAATTGCAAATGTACTGTTAAAATAATGGTTTGATATTTGGAAAACTCCCGGAGATATTACAATTTCAATAGCACATTATTTGGGCGAGCTCAAAACGCTTCATACAAATGTCACAGTGAGCTATGACGTCACCGCTTGTGATATTGTATGCATATCGTAAGAACTTTGTTCCGCAGCTATATCAAATGTTGCGTTTACGAATATGTGTTCATAGTGAAAGTTACTACTAATTTTGTAGTTTATAAGATGGCATAGTTATTTTGGAGAATTTTCGCACTTTTGAAATGGACTTTCCCACCCAACTTTAAATGTCTATTATTGTCTCATTTCGTCAGAAATTTTTAATTCGTTTTGACTAATGTTATTCAGTTACCTATAACTTACAGTTAATTGTGAAATTTTATGTAAAATCAGACTTAGGAAACTACCGTATTCCGACTGTCTTCTAGTTCCATTGATATCCTTTGTTGCTTAATACAGTTTCAATATCAACGTTTATAGAACAAAATAACTATTATATTATATTAATATACAATCATTTTAATCCCCTAGTAATAAATCCGTAACCTTCTTTTATGCGAAACACAGCTTAATTAGTTTACGTTAATAAAACTAAACTTCTCAACAATGGAAAATCAGAAAGAAATATGAATAAAATAAAACTTGTTTTATTGAGATTAGTTTGCAGAGTCGATTTCATCAAAGTATATTATAATATTATAAAGCTGAAGAGTTTTATTTGTTAGTTTCAATGCTTTAATCTCAGCAACTACTGGTTCGAATATTATAAAGCCTAAGAGTTTGTTTGTATGTTTGCTTGAACATGTTAATCTCAGGAAATACTAATTTGAATGGGAAAAAAAATGTGTTAGACCGTTTATCGAGGATGGTTTTAAGCTATATAATATCACGCTGCGACCAATAGCATCAAAAAAAACAATGGAAAATGTGTAAAAAACGTGGATAAACGCGGACGAAGTCGCTGACACAGCTAGTATTCTATATAGTAAAAACAGGCTGTTTCAAAACGAAAACAGTGACGCCAAACTGTAAATGGGCCGTTAAAGACTTTATGACGTCTTTAGGACAAGACCCTACGCCTCAATATACTTACTGTTATATTATTAAGGTACTAAAACTGTATTCTAGGTCGAAGTATTAAAAGAAGCATAACCTTGGGAATCTCGCCATATTGAAAAAGGTGCGATATAAAATAACCATTTATAAAACGAGACGACTCCTTGTATATTTTTATGTTTTTCTGATACGGAATGCCATTTACTGTGAACTTGAGCTCAGCAAGTATGCTATTACGACTACTATTCATACCTACTAACAATTTGACATGCCTTACATGTTATTGGATACTGGAGCAAGTACATATTTATCGAACAATTTGCATTATACAGTCTGCCAAACAATCTTCATTAGACATTGCTACAAGCGTTACGAATATTAGCTACGAACGAGATCTACGCTTATCTACAAATAACTCGTAGTAGCGACTACGAAATTGCTACAGCTTACGACTTAAAAGTTCAAGTAGTTAGTTGAAAATGTCCTCGTTTACCATTAGGTTTTAAGTACTTCTATATATTCCAAAGCCATTAGCATATATCTGCAGTTAACAAATAAAGCCATGTCATGTGGTAGCGTCTTTTTATGATATCGGTTGATTTTAATCTTGCTTTATTAACAATTTTTTTTCTTAAAACTATTTATATGAGCATCGTGGTATTAATAGATTTTTAGAGAAAGCTATTATAAGACCTTAAAAGAAACTTTTCAAACGAAGGGCTTACAATGTCGAACATTTTAATATTGCATCTGCGAATTCGAAGACAAAGCCCAGAAATATCTGTGACGGTAGAATGTCTAATTTAAAGATTTGATTAAAACGACCCACGCTGTCCCTAGGCGTCCCTAGGCAGAGGACAGACAATGTATCGGGTGAACGGAATAAACACTTTTTAATAATGGCACTAGAGAGAAACTGAGGAATCAAATATTGGTCTTGAATTCGATTCCAATAAGATACAAAATGAAAATAGCTAAAGCTTTTGTTGAACTGATCAAAAAAGTTTTAATGCTCAAATATTTCCATCGCTATCGTACTTTAATGAAATTAAAAAGTGAACTTTAAATTAAAAGGATCTTCTACTTTACTTTCTTTCTACTTTCAAAACGAGAAAGTCACATCACATCAATACAGCGTTTGATTACGCGTACTTAACTAATTCATAAAAACCTTGAAACAACATGTTTAAATTATTAGCTGATTTTTTTTGGAAATAAATCGTTTTTACTCGTACTTTCCAATTTGAGAAAAAAAAAGGTCACAGTGAAAGTCGGTGGTTCTGTACACGGCCTAACAGAGGCGCCTGATCTGAATAGTATTGAATTAGTAATACCGGGGTAATCCACTTAGCCCGGGTTATTGGGTGCAGACGAAGCACGTCCCGCCGGCTTGAACAATAGCACTCTTGTTACAACGCTTCGTAGCGGTGAGTGGAAAACAACAATAATAATAACTTAATTCGTAGCAACTGTAACAATAATTCGTAGTAGCGACTACGAAACTGCTACGACGTACGACTTGCCCACTGGCAAGTGTGAAAGTTGTTAGCTAATACGTACCTACTCATTTAGCATTGAGGTTAATATGTGGACCTTTTACACAATGCAAAGCATATCTAAGGTTAGCAATCAAGTTATATAATATGGCTGCAATTTTTTATTAAATCATATTTACTTAGGGTATGCTGTTGTTAACGCTTTTTTGAATTAGTAATATCGGGCTAATCCACTTAGCCCGGGTTATTGAGTGCAGACAGAGAACGTGCCGCGGTCTTATACTATGGCACTCTTGTTACAACGCTTCATAGCGGTGAGTAGAAAACAACAATAATAATAACTTAACTCTTAGCAACTGTACCAATAATTCGTAGTAGCGACTACGAAATTACTACGACATATGACTCGTCAGTTCAAATGTGGTCAAAACGTACACATTTACCATTCAGTTTCTAAACTATCTCACATAAATTGTTAAGACTCTGAGCCAGGTTATTTAAGTACTTGTAATATCTGAAATAACAGCTTTGATAATATAGTTAACTTATTGTAATAAGCCTTGTTATATCATCAAAATTACATAAATGGAGGTTTTATCACATAAATATTACACTTGGGATATTATGGTACTGTTTTCCAAATGTCGTCTACGTTTGAATAGCACATTAGATCAAAGATAAAACTATTTGCCTTTGCCTATAAAAACAAGAAACTAGACTTCTTTGAAGTCCTTTGGGAAGTATTATCGTAATAGTCACGTATCGTATTGCCATTTACAAATAAACTTGCTTATTTGTACTGTAACTATGTATAAAGTAATCTGAGATTAAGGTTAATCAAAAAAATCACGTAAGCTTATTCTAGGTAAATACTAGAATCTACGTATATACTAATTTTATATACTTCTTAGTCATTGATCTCATCTTACTGTACACGTCAAGGTAGTTTAAACGTATGCCTAAAATGATGATTGCCATATCAACACACTTAGGTAATACCTGTTGCTACCATAAATATTCACGACTAAATCACAACAAACCGCCGTAACAAAAATCACTGTTTTGTCTCAGTATCCACTGACGCTGCAATTTAATATCCCGGTTAACCAAACCACAAAATTACAAATGGGTAACACCAAAACCAGCGCTACTCGACACCTCATTTGTCATGAAAATATGATGCGCATTTTGGCTCATCCGTCAGAGGCATCTAGGCGAGTTCAATCTATCAAGGGTCGCTATTAGGTGCACGTGACCTAAATAGAGGCAGGGCGGGTCAACTGTGAAATAATGGCGTAGTGAAGGATTTAACAACCAAGCTCGTATCAGCAAGAGTTTAGACCTCACTATGGGATTAAACTATTGCTGATACGAGCTTTGACAATACGCTTTAATAAGAAGGGGTTTGCAATAAGGAAGGTTACAAAATTATTGTTGAATATGGGATTAAACAAAATCGACATTTTTATGGTCAGTATGCTAAGGGAGATTATGAGTGGCACTCATATTTTTTTGTTGCATTTAAAATGATTGAAGCTATTTTACGCGAACCAAGAAAGTTTTGTTTTTGAATCTATAAAGTGCATTTTTTTTTAATTTGTCAAAGTTATTTTATTGTGACTACAGACCACAATGCATTAAATGGATACCAAAAATAAAATAACCTCGTCGGCTTATGTATAGTGTGGTTGATAGGCATTGATTGATTGATACTAACTTATTGAGTTGGCAATTTAAAACCGACGTTAAAACCTATGTTAACGTAGACTTGCTGGCGACCTATGTCCTCATTTAGTGATTCATTTAATGAATTCGTTTTTATTCTTGACTTAATTTCGATTTCGTTTATTAATAAGATAAAAATTAAGTTTTTATGTAAATTCAGCAAGCAAGAATAACCATGTTTTAATTGTTCGCCTGTGAATAAAATAATAATAATGTTTTATTCTGCATTTTGCGCCTTCTGTGATTGTAATCGCGTAATTTAATTTGAACCTGTGCATATAAAATCCTTCATTCGCTGTATGGTTTCGACAAAAATCTGTGATTTATATTTAAGAGCTGTGGAGTTAGAATAAACTAATGTAGGTACTAGAGTCAAAGGCTAGCGAATTTATTTACAAATGACAACAACGGAAAAAAATAAACATTGCTAAAATGATGTAACTATCTATAAAATCTATTCTGTTTCTATTTTAAAGAGTACAATAAGTAGGTTAGTAGTATGTTTTAATAACATAAAGTTCTATCAAACCTTCTTCCATATATTTACGGAAGCATATAATATTGTAAAGATAAAGCAAACTAATTAAATTCCAAGAAACACAAAAGTTAGCTCGTTACCCGGAAAGACAAATCTTTATTTTTCGTTGGTTTCATGAAAGGTGTTTTTCTTTGAAGTTCGCTGGAAGTTCTTAAATTATTTCTAAGGTAAAGCGTAAAGTTGTGATCTTTGTCGGGTAGGATTTCTGGTGAAAATATCATAACCTATTTGATAGCTTTTTTTGCTCTACCTGATATACGATGATGGCTTGGAGTAGCCCCGTCATCATCACCGGACTTGCGGAGTAGCGGATGGTTCTAACCCCTATATTTGATAGCTGAATCCAAGTGTTGGTATTACATTTATTATGGAAGATTTTAGACTTTCGCGTTCCATTACACTAATATTAGTCTTTATGGGTATACACGCGATATTAGGAGTAGCAAATTACATAGCTACTTACTGCCCGACCTTTCGACTGGGTTACACCAATCGTGGTCGCGAGCGACCGATATCACGTGTAGATCCATAAAGACTAATTTTAATATTTATAAGTCAACTAAGATGAATAACTTTTGATAGTCACACTGTTATCACAAGAAGCTTTTGGTAGCGACTCCATGTCTTTTTTCTAAAACATACATTTTATCATTAAAATCATTGAGGTTAGTTTCAAAGTGACACCGTTCAAATACTTGTCTAAACTAAACTGGTACGACAAGTCACACTGAAACCAACATCAGTACTTTCATTAACAAAATTAGGTCAAATATATAATGTACACAATGTTTAACCTCCCGCCCTTTTTTCATTTATTCCAGTAGATCAAGTTTCTTTGCAATTTACAAGAAACTTTACTTTTAATTCCGCGTTACCAGCTAAACCCTGGACCCGAACCAAAGATGGTAAAAGCCGGTTATCGCGGATACATTTCCTAAGACGGCCATGGCTATACCCAACCCTCTTTTTATGTTCCCCCTGCTTCCGTCCATCTAAATTCAGAGAACATCATTAATCATTCAAGGTAAATTACGATGCCGGAAAAAACAGGAGAATTCAGTGAAGATTTTTTTTAACTCGCTGTTTTGTGTGTCGACTTCCCTATGGTGTTGTTGGTAGATAATAGCAATGTTTTGATGGCACTACGTAGTATTAAACAAAGAAAATCCTTCGAAAAGTGATAACGTGCGGGATATTTACCATGTTGTTTTGTTTTAATGAGATCCCGATATTTCGGCACTGTTGCAAGCGATATGATCATCATCATCATCTTCGCGATTTCCCGGTTGCATCCTTGCGGAGCCCGGGGTCCGCTTTCCTACTCCTAGCTCTCCACTTCGCACGGTCTTCGGCATCCTTTACGGAGAGTTTGTTGGCACGCATGTCATCCACTACGACGTCAAGCCAGGCCTTCTTGGGCCTTCCCCTTCTGCCGGGACCCGGCGGTAGCGACATGGCTAGACACTTGTTCCCTACGTAGTTTGCCGGTTTCCGTAAAACATGACCGTACCAACGTAGGCGGCACTCTTGCAGTTTATCAGCGATGTCTCGGACATGAAGGCTGCCGCGAATACGGGAGTTCTTTACGCGATCAGCTCGCGTAACTCCCGACATCCAGCGCAGCATCTTCATCTCCGTGACCCGCAGTTCCTGCTTGTGCCGCTCAAGTAATGGCCATGCTTCACTACCATATAAGAGAACAGGCCTAATGATGGATTTATAGACCTGTCCCTTCAGTTTAACCGGCATTTTAGGGTCGCAAGTGACGCCGCTCACCTCCCGCCATTTATCCCAAGCAGCAGAAATGCGTGCCTTGACGTCGGAGTCGATGTCGCCGTTCGCGTGGAGTACAGATCCCAGATACTTGAACCGGTCCGTGCGCTCGACCGTGTCTTCGCCTATGCGGACGGACATGGGATCTGTAGTGTTGCAGGCCAAGTACTCTGTCTTCGCCACGTTGAGTTTCAGACCCCCGTTCTCAAGCGATTCCTTCCATGTGTTAACACGTCTCACCAGCCGTCCCCTGTCCGAGTCCACCAGCGCGATATCGTCAGCATACATAAGTAGCCATGGTGGCTGCTCATGGTGGTCTCTGATGCTGCCTGACAATACGTCTAATATCAGGCTGAAGAGGAACGGACTCAGGACGGAGCCTTGGTGTACTCCGACGGTTATACGGAAGGGCAAAGTGTCGCCAACAGCGGTCCTAACTACAGAATCGGAATCACAGTACATGTCTCTAATGATATCAACATACGTTTCTGGCACTCCCTTGGACCTCAGGGCCCACCAAATCATCGCACGCGGAACACAGTCGAAGGCCTTCTCCATGTCCAGAAATAGGAAGTGGAGAGGCGTGTTCTTCGTCCTGTATTTCTCCATGATGATTCTTAGGGCAAAAACGGGGTCCATAGTCCCGTGACCGGGGCGGAAACCATATTGACATCCAGAGACAGTGCACTCCTGACGGATTCGAGAGTCTACTATCCGCTCGAATAGTTTCATGGTGTGGGACATGACCTTTATACCGCGATAACTACCGCACTCTTGCACTGATCCCTTGCCCTTGAAGACCGGGGTGATAACACTCAGTCTCCATTGGCGAGGAATCCTGCCGGTGCTGAGTATGCGGTTATAAAGGTCAGTTAGGATGCCCACACCACGACCACCCATTGTCTTCCAGGCTTCGATGGGGACTCCATCGGCTCCGACAGCTTTCCGATTCTTCATGCGGCGAAGAGCATTCTCTACTTCTTCAGGCGTTACCGGTGGCACGAGTCCAAGATTCGGAGGGAGGTCCGGTGGCTGCACTTCTCTATGCTGTTTATTTAACAGCTCGTGGAAGTAAGAGCGCCATCTCTCCTTCACCGCGAGGTCCTCGCATAGTAGGTCACCGTGAGGGTCTTTAACACAGCGGCACATGGAGATATCCTGTGCCGCTTTGACCCTAGAACGTGCCAATCTATAGATAAGCTTCTGCCCCTCAGACGATTCCAGCCTATCGTAGAGCGGCTGTAGGTGGGCTCGCCTGGCTCTGGCAACCGCTTTCTTTGTTGCACGTTTTGCGGACCTGTATGCGTCGCGATCTTCGGGAGAGTTGGACGCTTGCCACTTTTTAAAGAAGGCTTTCTTCACCCTAGTCTCCCTCTGGACTGCGTCGTTCCACCACCAAGTCTCCTTGTCAAATTTGCGTCCACCCTTAGACGTGCCAAGCACTGACTTCGCCGCTTCGGTTATGGTTGCCTGAATCCTGTCCCAGTGGTTCTGAACTGATTCGCTCTCAGCCTCAGCGCACTTGTCGCCGATAGCTGAGACGAACACCTGGGATTTGTCTTCGTCAAGCCGCCACCACCTTATTTGACGCCGACAGCGCTCAAAGCTTTTGGCTTTGGGCTTCACGCAGAGATCCATGACAAGTAGACGGTGTTGTGCAGTGAGACTCTCTCCGGGTATGACCTTGCAGTTGACTACTTTGCCGATGTGGTGCCTCCTAGTGAGTAGGAAGTCGATCTGGGTAGCGTGCCGCCCACTCCTGTAGGTGATTAAATGTTCAGGCCTCTTCTGGAAAAACGTGTTCACAATAGCCAGGTCGGCAGCCGAACACAACTGGAGGATGTTCTCCCCTTCAGTGTTGCGTCTGCCGAACCCATAGCCACCATGTACACGCTCGAACTCCTCAGGCTCCTCACCCACATGACCGTTCAGATCGCCCCCCAGAACGACGAGCAAGCAAGCGATATGATCACGGGTGAAATATCGGGAATTCATTAACATGGCAAATATCCCGGAAATCATCAGTTTTCTAATGTGTGTAAGCATGAAGGTTCAAAATTATAAATAGTAATTCCCATTGTATCTGTCTGTCCCTATGTATGCCCAGTTATTTAAAACTACTCTACGAATTTTAATTTTTTTTGAAATAAGAGAGGCTCAAGAGGAATGTTCTTATGTATAAAACGTGAAACTTATTATAAATTACGTAAGTTATCATTATAATTTGAAATTAAGTTAATCTCAATAGGGCTATCTCTCTTAAAGGTTTAAATTGTTTTTCAGTAAGCTGACTCTGTTTTAAATTATTCCAATATAAAATTGTCAATTGTCTCAAGGAAATTTTAATAATAAATATTCACACGTAGTATGTATGTATGTTAGTATCAGCAACGTAAGTTCTGTAAATTATTCTGAATTCAAGACACGAACTTAATTAATATGCGTGGAATGTCGAATACATTCAGGGGCAATAGATCGTTGTTTCATCGTATTAGACGGAGATCTAATAAACATAATGATACAATTATCTAGCTATTACCTTCAAATTAGCAGTAATATGAGATTAGTAGTAATTTGAAGGTCGGTAGGTTAATTAGCTGATAGTGAACGTGAGCACCATAATAAACCGAACTAACAATAAGACATTGCGAATACTAATCATTTAATTGACATCATACCACGCAATGCATATTGTGCATACGAAGTCTATACTAATGTTTTAAGCGTCAATGGCCGAATGATTAAGGTCGTTGTTAGCTATGCGAGAGGTCGCCAGTTCAAACCCCGCTACGTACCACAGTGTTTTTCAAGTTTGAAATTTATATGTACGATTATTCGACGCTTTAACGATGAAGGAAAACATCGTGAGGAAACCTGCACACTTAAAAAGAAATTCTTAGGTTGTATAGTCGACTAACCCGCACTTGACCAGTGTGATTGACTAAGGCCTTATCGTCCTAGTTTAGGGTAGGCCCGTGCTCCAGCAATGGGGACATATGAGCTGATGATGAATGTCTATAACTACGCTTTCACTTCAATGCTGACCGATTCAAATGGTATTTGGTACACAGATAATCTAACATCTGCGGAAGAACAATGGTTACCTTTTAACAGACTTTAATACAAGAGAGCAATGTTTTTCGCCATAGATAACTTTAGAACCAGTAAAAAGTATTTAAGTAAGCTTATCTTGTATTGCAACTTGAAAAAAGGAACCCGTGGAAAAGTAAAACTATGGAAATGTGTTAAGTCTTGCATGAATAAGTTTTATGAATAATTTTAAAACAGATCTCAGTTGAATCTCTATTGTGGAGGTGCCTCGTTACGATGGAGTTTTAGCATAGTTGTGGTTGCAATATTTCTCTCTAAATGCTCGTAAATCTTTTTGAATTAAACCGTTTTTATATTATTCTGTCCAGCACTTCCTTTAGTGTAAGCGTGGAGCTTAATTGCATTAAAATGTTAATGCATTACATGAAGGTGGCATTCCTAATGGTAAACCATTAGGAATAATGTTAGTAATCACCTATAAAATAATAAGTATGTATTCTTCATATATTTTGGCAGTCGTGCATTGTTGGTACGTCAGAGGTACATTTTTTCTAGTCTATCTTCTGTCTTCGTAAGACTAGAGGATATTAGATAGAT
This sequence comes from Maruca vitrata, assembly GCA_039566165.1. Taxonomy (NCBI): domain Eukaryota; kingdom Metazoa; phylum Arthropoda; class Insecta; order Lepidoptera; family Crambidae; genus Maruca; species Maruca vitrata. Next base: position 11,060,997 of record CM076930.1, read on the forward strand.
AGACTTACAAATTAAATACACACAAATATATACAAGATCATTCATTGAAATCAATATGTAAGACTAACTTAGATTGCAAATAGAAAATGCAACAAAATTGCAAAGGACATTCAAAAGTCAATACTAAGGGCAGTCTACGGGGGTGAAACAGATCTGAGTCCAGGTGTCCTAAAGCTTAAGTTACAAATCGCCATTCGGGGGTTGAACAGATCTGGGTCTATCATTTCTGAAGCGTTACAAAACGCTATAGGTATAAGAAAATAAGGTTCAATATTGAACAAACACATGTAAACACCCCTTCTCTTGCTTCAACCCTCTACGCGGCGACGTATGTCACCGTTTGTGCCATTTCCCGACGTTTCCCGTCAGCCGCCCGCCCTGACGCGCTGTGATTAAGGCAAAGCTCCACAAAGCATTACCAATTATCATTTAACCCTTTTTACTAGTAACGCTGCGAAGGTTTGTTGGTTACCTAAATCAGGGGCGGTTTTGGTACGGGATGACAGATGACGTTTGTTGGCATGAAGTGGCATTTCGTTAAATAGTCATCGCGCCGTCGCTCTGCTTGAAACACCATAACCAGCCCTTCTATTTAACAAGGAATGGAATCGGAAATGAACTCAGAAACTATACTCTGTCTCTTACTTAAGCGATTGATAGATTTTCCGAATCCAAATGTCAGAAAGACGAAGGTATTGGTACTTACATCATTCTGATATTAGGATTGATTAAAGTGTTGACACTTTAATCAATAGTGAGGCTGACTACAATAACTATTGTCTTCGTACTTTCATCACATCTTATACCTGGGCTGTACCTTTCCGTACAAAAGTAAACTTAGTGACTAATAGATAAGATTTAAGTACATAATACCTACATTCATCTGATTCGGAATTCCTTAAAATCAAAACCAATATAAACATTCATAAAAAGACAAATACTTAGGTAAAGAAATGAAAACAACCCGGTTGAACAGTGGTTAATGAACCAGGATAACTACCTGCGGATCAGATATACCACTAGACGTGGGTTCGATTCCCACTCGGGACAAATATTTGAGTAAAAGACATCGGTGTTTGTTCCGTGACTGGGTGTGATCTATACTATAATAAAAACGTAGAGGTAAAAATTCTTGTACTTTTTTGAAAAACGCAAAAAAAACCAGTCAGGGATATGTTTTGAGAGTAGCAGAACACATCCCCATACTTAAAAAAAATTGTGTCTCTGTCTGTTTGTTTGTTTGTTTCGACTGACCTCCTAAACGGCTGAACCAATTTAAATGAAAGTTTACACGAAGGTATTTTAAATTCCGGAAAAATGCATAGGATACTTTAAATCACTGACAGTTAACTGGTTCCCGTGGGATATTCAAAAAACCGAAATAAATGACTGATCTCTGAAACTATTACACCGATTTAAATGAAATTTTGCATGGTGGTACCATACATCCCCGGTCAAGATCTTAAATACTTTTAGTCACAGAAATTCCTGTAGGATAGTTAAAATCTAACTTTATTAGATCACGTACAAAAATGGTAAAAGTATACCGACCAAAATGAACCTTCTGACTAGGTCTATACGGACTACTTTATTGAGCAAAATGTCATAGTAGGGGAGGTAAATGGCTAGATTTGCAGTTACTCGAACGACATGGAATCGGAATAAAAAGATAACGAAAAGTATATTACACTTTCTTTATAAGTGGGGGGACAGCGATTAATGCAGGAGGGCTACCTGGTAACAAGCTGTTGAAAAAAAAAAGTTATTTGACCGTGTCAGTCATTTAAAGTGCATGTTAAATAATCCCTAAAAAGTGACATTGTAACGATTTGGACCACAAAGTTATAATTAATCTTTGTGTCTGTTGAAAAATCCATAATCTTGAGATACTTCAGCGCGTTACATTTTTATGCAGGAGGTTCAAGTTGTTAAACTGTAACTCTCTCCAATGTCTCCAATGTCTCTGTCCAATGCTAGGACTTGCCACCTTTTCTTAGGTCTTCTTCGGCTAAAATCGTCTTCAGGCACATTTTATTTTTTCTTTTTACATAATACCTATGATACTCCGGTTCATAGTTTTTTGAAAAACCTTGAGTTTAGACTTCTGATTTTCGGTGGAGGACCAAGATTGTGCCCCATGTGTTGGGATAGGCAGTATTAAAACGTCGATGAGTTTGCGGTTCAGTGATATAAGAAGATCACCCTTCATATTCACCCATTCATGGACCGGAAGCTTTTCCAGGCGTTGTCTGCTCTACGGATTATTTCTTTGTCCTGCCTGTTTTCGAAGGAGACTGCCTAGCCCAAGTATGCTCCTCTACATATTGCTTCACCTGCCTGTTGACTGCAATCCACCAAATCAGTGGTGCTGTTGGTCATGACCTTGATTTTGGATCTATTCATCGTCAGTCTAACGTCAACGCTTTCTGTGCTCAGTTTTTCTAGCATCAACTCAAGTTCTGTCGATGTATACGTATTTCGACTAGGATTTATCAGTCGCCTATCCTTTACACCAATTCCTTTTGTTTCCTAAGAATATCATAGTGACCTGAATACTTCTTGGAGCGTGCTACTGAAAGCTTTGGTGATAGGGAGTCACCCTGTTTAACTCTTTTTTGTATTTTGAATGTCAGGCCTTCAGTTTGCAGTTTGATATCGGCTGTGCTTTGTTGGTAAATGATTTGGAGAAGTTTTTTTATATGTGGGTTCGATATTTTGCTGAAGAAGAGAAAGCTAAATGCGTTGATGTTGGTGATACCGTCGAAGACCTTTGAATAATCCACAAAGGCTAGGTTCAAAGGTTTATTGAATTCGCTACATTTCTCTATTACCTGGTTTTCGGTATGGAGGTGGTCAGTTGTCCAATATTTGCTTGCTGGCTTACATTGGTGGGTTGTGTTGTTCCAATTGAAAGACTGTTCGATATTATCGGAGTGATATCGCTATTCTAAGCAAATAAAGGGAAATTTATAAACATTTACGTGAAAATGTTGGACATCATAAAATTAAAGAAAGTTATCGTATATAAAGATCGTTACAAATAAAATCACATAGATCATTAGAAAACTGGTCAAGTGCCCCTTGGATCTTTGTTGTGTCAAAAGTTTTAGTAATTGTTGTTATTGGCGCGATTCTACGGTCATCGCCCCGTGGAAACCATCAGAGTTCTTCATAATCCTGCCCAATTCTTTTAACAGTGTCTTTGTTATTAGCATTAGCAGCTATCCTATTTAAGATCACGCCTTCCCTCCCGTATGAAGTGTACATACACGGCAGAGGTACATGAAAGGGTGCAAGGAGTCTCCCATTTATAAATCTTACAAGACAGAGTCTGAGTCTGATCAATACTCCAAAAACTCCCGTTGGGCTCCCCAACTATCACGTTTTTGGCTGGCAAGTCATGTCAAATGCTGTCAGATTTGATATGACGTGATGAGTGTTTAGTTCTTGGTTAGTTAAAGAGATGTCACTATGCTCTATTATTTCGCAATATTGTTTCAAATACAAAAAGTAATTCATAAGTTATATTTTATTGCGCTTTACGTTATTATCTCATTGTTTTATTACGAATACAATACAATCTACGAGAAATATACAAAAACAATGCGCAAAAGTGGCACAAAACAAGCAAGTAGCAAAGCAAATACTAATTCATTCGTCACATGGCGACACACATCCTTTAAAGATATTTTGAGACAGTGGATCGGTAGTTTGTATTTTTACTCTTTGAAGTTGTCCTGATATCAAACATCAATTTTGTGTACTAACTATATGAGTACAGTATGCTGTTTGCAACCATTGAACCCTGTTCCTGTCAAATAAATTAAAGTTTTTATCGTGGTTTTAGTACTAAAATGCGAAAAATTATTTTGTGAGTCCTAGCTACCACTCTCCTCTCAGGCTAGATTATTGCTTCCATGACGCCACCATAAGGCGATGAGGTACATCGCGGTGTTTTAATCGGTAAGCCCCCTGGGCATTGCACTCCGCCCAGGAGCCGCGGCTGGCATTTACCACCTTTTCGCCAGCCGCTGGGGAGTCCGACACACCACTGGGAGAGAACCCCCTCTCCCAGTGAAGGTGCGAAAAGCATTTCACCGCGTTAAAAAAAAAAAGGCTAGATTATTGCTTAGACAAAAAAAAACATATTGTGCGAGTGAATTATCTTTTAGTTGGCCGATTTGTATGTAATGAAAAATGTGATATGTTGTTTCGGTTGACTAACTTCTTATATGGCAGAAAGATTTTGACGGGACTTTTATTGGCAGGTAGCTGAGTAACTAAGACTATTTTTAAGTTAAAACATTTCAAAATCCTGTAGGTCACGCGAACGAAGTCGCGGGCACAGCTAGTATTAAATATATTTAAATATTCGTGTATCCATTGTTGATTCTGATATTAGAAACACGAGTGCTTAAGCCACTTACCACGGTGTCAGGCCAATGTTGTGATGTTGTGTAATATTTATTTAATGGTCAAAACTTCTTAAAAACAAACTGACGAATTGCTTAGAAAATCTCCCAAACCATCAAACCCTTAATTTTGGCTCTCGACTCAAAACCAACTTCCTCCACTCCCGACAACAGTAGTGCGGTGAATTCATAATCGGCACAACAACTAGTAAGCGTTCTTAAAATACTCGGCCATTTCAAAGAGAGGTCAGGAAGTTCAAGGCCGTTACGATGCCGATTAGCTAATCCTGTTAAATTGACTGTTCAGGAGTGGACGAGGCTTCACTTAGCAGGTCAGTGTATATTTTGTCGACGACTTCCTTTTGTTCCACGTCAAGAAGTCACGTTGTTGCCATTATAAGGTTTTTTTTTTACATTACACAACATCACATACATTGACCTGATCCCGTGGTAAGTAGCTTAAGCACTTGTGATACGGATATCAAACAAATGTACTTAAATATATTTAATAACACACGGGACAATCGCCACGCAAATATTTGACACCAGTCGGACTCGAACCCACGACTCTTTGATCCGTAAGTAGTGGATCACTAACCACTGTTTCACTGAGCCAGTCGAAATAAAAAAATAATATTATAGAAAATCTTAATTCTAAAATATAAAATACCATACGATCGAACTAAAAAAACCGTTTAAAAAACCGCTCGTGCACGCGTTAGCACAAGTTAGAACTCAAAAAACTGACTCAACTCTACTCAACAAATATGAGTTATAACAATTATTGGAGTCGTTTCTAACCTTCCTCAATCCATCACAGTAGTCGTATGAATCGATCATAAAAATGGCTCGTAATTTGGTTAAGTGTTCCCGGCTGAAAACGGGACCTAACCTTACATTTTAATTCCATTTACTTTTTCACCATGACCTGAAATGATGAACTAATTCCATTAAAGTACCGAAATAAGTGAAAAAAAAAACATGAATTACATTGTGGCAGGTTCTTTACATACAATTGGATGATTGTTAATATACTATGTAGGTTCGCAGACAAGTAAAAATTTAAAACCTAAATGTAAGCCGTTTGTGTTCTTTACAATAAATAAAACACGATTGATTTCATAACCAAGCGTTCATGGTATCTATATATATAAAAATCAATCGCTGTTCGTTAGTCTCGCTAAAACTCGAGAATGGCTGAACGGATTTATCTTATCTTGGTCTTGAATTATTCGTGGAGGTCTAGGGAAGGTTTAAAAGGTGAGAAAAATTCGAATAATTGCCGGGAAAATCCTCAAAACAGTATTTTTCTATTTCCCATACAAACGTTTTCTAAATAAAATGGAGAGTCAATTTGTAATTTATTACCGCTGTATAAAGTTCAAATTCCCATGCGCGTTGGAGGATCTAATATCGCGTTCCGAAACTCAACAAAAGTGAAAGTGAATCGCGAACGCGACAAAATTGCATAGTCTCATAGCTTCATGTAGCTTCGCGAAAATTAATTTTAGCTAACTTCAGTTGTTAATCTGTCCGATTATTTTTTAATAAGACTATATAGAAATCGAAAGATAAATCTTAAGTTTTGTCACAAACGTTAAATTATAAATCTTAAGTTAAATTTCTGAACGCAATCATAATATTTGACATTCGATTTGACAACCAACTAATATGTCAATCCATCCTGTCTGTCGCTTTTCAGTCAGAGCACGGAAAAAAGTATTACGATATTATATTGTGTTATACGAGTTACGATATCTATGAGTGCATCCTTCTATCTTTGTGGCTACGTGCGCGAGAACTTTCTTTACTTTGGTGATCCTTTGTGATAGTGACATTCCAAGTAATGTGCTCTTTTTTGTGATAGTGACACTTTACTGCTAAATAAGCGGGAAATTTTCTCAATTACAATTTACGATGCCGAGGAGAAGACGACCTAACGTAGGTCGTCGTAGTCAATCAAATGTGCGAAGAGCTACCTCACGTGCTAACCGCACTGATGACCAGAGACAGAGAGATCAAGAAAATAGTCGTATTGCTATGTCAGAATTGCGTTCTTTAGTGAGTGACAATGTAGGAGATAGGCTTAGAATGCAACGAGTTCGTGCACATCAAACACAACAACAGCAAGCTAGACATAATGAAATTGAGCGAATCCGCAGACGCAGTGCTCCTGTGATTCTTGAACGAGCTGACTGACTGATCACAGACTCAAAAGTGGAGCTTATTCAGCGAGTTTTCCCAGATATAGCGCAAAGTTCAATAACCATAATTGGGTGGGTGAACGAGCAATATTAGCAGCGAAAAATAAAGATGTCGAGGATCTTAATGCGACCATTCAGAATTTTCTTCCAGGACAGTTGGTTTCCTTCAAATCAGTCGACACCGTAATGAACCAGGATGACGTAGTCAACTATCCCACTGAGTTTTTAAATTCACTGGAATTGCCTGGATTACCACCTCACAATTTGCAGTTAAAAGTGGGATCAGTTGTCATCATGCTGCGTAACATTAATCAACCTCGACTATGCAATGGAACAAGACTTGCTGTGAAAAAGACTGATGAATAACGTCATTGAGGCGACAATCATAAAAGGAAAATACAAAGGAGAGGATGTCTTGATCCCGCGGATACCGATGATTCCAACGGACTTACCATTCGATTTTAAACGGTTACAATTTCCAGTCCGTCTGGCCTTTGCGATGACCATAAATAAATCGCAAGGACAGTCATTAGAAGTTTGTGGAATCAACTTGGAGTTTCCCTGTTTCGCGCATGGACAATTATACGTCGCGTGTTCGCGCGTCGGAAAACCGTCTTCTTTGTTTATTTACGCACCACAAAACAAAACAAAAAATATAGTTTATGAGAAAGCTTTAAATTAATTAACAGACTGTATTTTAACAGTGTGTGTCTGTGAATATCAAGTTTAAACCTTATAAATAGCCAGTATTTCAGGAAAACTCTGTTTTGTAAGTAAGCAACATGATGTATCGAAAATAATATAATATAATAATTCATGCTTTATTCAATAAATGCTTTTTTATTAAATACGGATTCGATTTGTTTGTTTTAAAATCATTTTATACAAAAGATTAGGTCTTTTATTTTTCGATGAGGCAGTACGAAGTCTGCCGGGCCAGCTAGTAGTATAATAAATTTTAAACTGTCATGGTTACCTACACACATTAGAAAACTGAACATGTCCGGGATATTACATGGTAATGTTGTTTTATTTTAATGAGTTCCCGATTTTTCCGATTTTCAGTTGTTCATTGTACAATTTCATAAAGTACAAACAATAGTTTACATAATATGTTGTAAAGAACATGCAAGTGCCATGGGGTTGTTGTCCGACTTCAGTCATAAGAGTAAACTGGGGTAACTAAGGGAAAAGAGGAATATACAAACAGATTATGGCAAAGGTTTTTACTTCTGACTTTATAAATAAGATAAAAAGTAAAAAAAAAGTCATAATTTTATAGATTATGTTTCTGCTAGATCTAGACGATGTAATGGAATGCAATGGAAACTTTAATTGTTGTTATTCTACTACAAAAACGCTTTATAATACTGATCGTATAAAAGACAGCTACATAACATTGAGTTAATGTATTAAATACTAGCTGGCCCGGCAGACTTCGTACTGCCTCATCGAAAAATAAAAGACCTAATCTTTTGTATAAAATGATTTTAAAACAAACAAATCGAATCCGTATTTAATAAAAAAGCATTTATTGAATAAAGCATGAATTATTATATTATATTATTTTCGATACATCATGTTGCTTACTTACAAAACAGAGTTTTCCTGAAATACTGGCTATTTATAAGGTTTAAACTTGATATTCACAGACACACACTGTTAAAATACAGTCTGTTAATTAATTTAAAGCTTTCTCATAAACTATATTTTTTGTTTTGTTTTGTGGTGCGTAAATAAACAAAGAAGACGGTTTTCCGACGCGCGAACACGCGACGTATAATTGTCCATGCGCGAAACAGGGAAACTCCAAGTTGATTCCACAAACTTCTAATGACTGTCCTTGCGATTTATTTATGGTCATCGCAAAGGCCAGACGGACTGGAAATTGTAACCGTTTAAAATCGAATGGTAAGTCCGTTGGAATCATCGGTATCCGCGGGATCAAGACATCCTCTCCTTTGTATTTTCCTTTTATGATTGTCGCCTCAATGACGTTATTCATCAGTCTTTTCACAGCAAGTCTTGTTCCATTGCATAGTCGAGGTTGATTAATGTTACGCAGCATGATGACAACTGATCCCACTTTTAACTGCAAATTGTGAGGTGGTAATCCAGGCAATTCCAGTGAATTTAAAAACTCAGTGGGATAGTTGACTACGTCATCCTGGTTCATTACGGTGTCGACTGATTTGAAGGAAACCAACTGTCCTGGAAGAAAATTCTGAATGGTCGCATTAAGATCCTCGACATCTTTATTTTTCGCTGCTAATATTGCTCGTTCACCCAGCCAATTATGGTTATTGAACTTTTGCGCTATATCTGGGAAAACTCGCTGAATAAGCTCCACTTTTGAGTCTGTGATCAGTCAGTCAGCTCGTTCAAGAATCACAGGAGCACTGCGTCTGCGGATTCGCTCAATTTCATTATGTCTAGCTTGCTGTTGTTGTGTTTGATGTGCACGAACTCGTTGCATTCTAAGCCTATCTCCTACATTGTCACTCACTAAAGAACGCAATTCTGACATAGCAATACGACTATTTTCTTGATCTCTCTGTCTCTGGTCATCAGTGCGGTTAGCACGTGAGGTAGCTCTTCGCACATTTGATTGACTACGACGACCTACGTTAGGTCGTCTTCTCCTCGGCATCGTAAATTGTAATTGAGAAAATTTCCCGCTTATTTAGCAGTAAAGTGTCACTATCACAAAAAAGAGCACATTACTTGGAATGTCACTATCACAAAGGATCACCAAAGTAAAGAAAGTTCTCGCGCACGTAGCCACAAAGATAGAAGGATGCACTCATAGATATCGTAACTCGTATAACACAATATAATATCGTGATACTTTTTCCCGTGCTCTGACTGAAAAGCGACAGACAGGATGGATTGACATATTAGTTGGTTGTCAAATCGAATGTCAAATATTATGATTGCGTTCAGAAATTTAACTTAAGATTTATAATTTAACGTTTGTGACAAAACTTAAGATTTATCTTTCGATTTCTATATAGTCTTATTAAAAAATAATCGGACAGATTAACAACTGAAGTTAGCTAAAATTAATTTTCGCGAAGCTACATGAAGCTATGAGACTATGCAATTTTGTCGCGTTCGCGATTCACTTTCACTTTTGTTGAGTTTCGGAACGCGATATTAGATCCTCCAACGCGCATGGGAATTTGAACTTTATACAGCGGTAATAAATTACAAATTGACTCTCCATTTTATTTAGAAAACGTTTGTATGGGAAATAGAAAAATACTGTTTTGAGCATTTTCCCGGCAATTATTCGAATTTTTCTCACCTTTAAACCTTCCCTAGACCTCCACGAATAATTCAAGACCAAGATAAGATAAATCCGTTCAGCCATTCTCGAGTTTTAGCGAGACTAACGAACAGCGATTGATTTTTATATATATAGATATATTACATATCAAATACAGTTCACCCGAAATGGAGTTTGCAACAATGCCGCAATATCGGGACCTCATTAAAAGAAAACAACATGGTAAATATCTACGGACAGTTTGAGTTTTCTAATATATATTATACTTCACATAATATACATCATATGCACTGCAAAGGAAACAGCATTACTCAAACCAGCTGCGGCCAACTTTACTAAACTTCACACATATGTTATAGCTAAGTTACGAGACCCAAAGTTGTCAATAGCATTTGCTCCGACAGCAAAGGGAAAACGTGGAAAATACCCAAAAATAACTTGTCGTTTCGGTTATTTTGGAGGAAAAGCATTAGATATATTGTATATCCGTTTGTTGGTATACAATGTGACGCGGCCAAAATAAATTGCGTCCGCGTTTTATTATTGGTACGGATCTATTGTATGTGGGCAATCTAGTTGAAGGAACTCTCTCTCTTATGTAAGGCGTCCGACCGATTTCGGCTATAGCGGCCGATCTTAATTGAGATCAGCCAAGTGCGAATAACATACTATAGTGCACAAGTATGCGCGCAAACACAAGTGCGCTCTCCGTTCCCTTACTCTCATAGTTCGTTGAGACGGCAATGAGAGATGGGGCGCAGGACCACCGGCTTAACGTGCTTTCCGAGGCACAGACGTGCGTCGTGCAACCGCCAACTTCCTAACTCCAGGCTGAGTAATTACTTCACAGAAAATGTCACACAAATTTTGACTCCGGACTCGAACCGGTGACCTCTCGGTCCTTACGCAACGCTTGCTACCAATAGACTATCGAGGCAGTTAGTTTCTCTCTTAGTCTAGTAGATTATAATTTTCTATTAGTGCTATTCTTTTTGCCTTAGATAAGGATAATTTCGGTCTTAATAAAGCATGGGTGTCAATAGCGCAGTTATGGTATTTTAAGAAATATCATCTAGTGGATAATTTGTTATTCCTAAATTCTAAATCAATTATTTAACTGGAATTATTAACATATTTATTTGTTTCTTTCCAGTCCAGCCAGGGAATCCGAATGCTTTCAACTTTTAAAATTTATTTTCATTAGAATAAAAATAAAATTGTCATCATTTTTCAGACTTTACTATCATTTTTTTTTTATTCTGACGGAACGTCAGTTCTGAATATGTGACGGTACGCAAAAGGTTGGAATGTTATGTATACAACCCTGTATTGTAACCGTATTCCTCTGTTGTGTACGGCTGAATCGAAATTTCGAAATACTAATTAACTTAAAACGTGAGGACACCGTGGGCTATGGCTTATTTATAATGGAAATTTATATTTGGCGCGCGTTACGGCGCTTCGATCTTGTATGCTGTCAATGTATTAAATTGCTTCCATGGTACAATATTTGAATAACTAATTAATTGGCCCGACCAGTGAGCAACGTCGTCGATTTAATGAGACTGGTGTTAATGAATATTGAAATTGATTGGATCGATCGTATCTAGTTTCGAAGTAGGTCATAATGTTTCTCTTCTCAAGAAGTTTGCATGTGGGTGTACGTACAGATGGTAGACTGTACGGTGAGTAATTTCACAGATTCCCATTTCTTTATTCTCAATGAGTCCGAAACGCAAATTCTGACAGTTTGTCTCAGTTATCAGGTGAGAGCCATCCGCTCCCCCGCAAGTCCGGTGATGATGACGGGGCTACCTACTCCCAGCCATCGTCGTATGTCAGTTAGAAAAAAATCTCTTTCATCAGTCTGTTTCTCTACCAAATCGATTGTTAGATATCTGAATCCGACCGAACAATATTTCATCAGTTTCTCTTTTAGCTCTAACAACAGGCACCAGATGCTACTGATCAAATAAAAAGAGTTTATCATTAACAAAAAAATAAAAAGTTAAATTTAACAACTAGATAATACCTGATAATATAGAACTGCCCAAGCAACCCTTCCAACTAGCAGAGTAGCATTGTACCGACCCAGTCAGAAAACCTCGCCTAATGTATAAGATGAAGCAAAAGAATGGAGGAGTGAGAGGATTATCCTCAGCTACGCAGGGCAGCGATAGCGGAGAGAGGAATGGCTAAACTTATGATAGTCACGTACTAACTATATTACGGACTGTGCGGCTATCTCCGCAAATATTTTTCCCGGTAACGACTAACTTATATCTTATATGAACCGTGATAGAATTGCTCTTGTTGCTTGCCCGATTGTTGGGTAACTATTGTTTCTGTATTTTCAATGGCTAGTCGTTATTGTAATTGTCTATAATGTTATTTACTGGCTCGGTGGAACAGTGGATAGTGACCCAGGTTTACTACCTACGGTTCCAAGAGTCGTGGGTTCGATTCCCACTCCGGACCAATATTTGTGTGACGAACATCGGTGTTTGTTCCGTGTCTGGGTGTATTATTAAATATATTTAAGTATATTTGTGTATCCACTGTTGATTCTGATACCCGTAACACAAGTGCTTAAGCTACTTACCACGGGATCAGATCAATGTATGTGATGTTGTGAAATATTTATTTATTTTTATTTATTTATTTATTCAAATATATTCCAATTATTCTTTAATAACTTTCACAATCAATGTTTTAGTGTCGAAACATACAACTTGAATTCCAGGTTCATTACGACCTGATTAATTTAGAAGTACTTTTTTATTAGTCAGACTAAAATATAAAAATTATAATTTCCTACAACCTATAAATCACTACATAGTATAAAGCAAAGTCGCTTCCCGTGTCTGTCTGTATGTATGATTGCTTAATTTTTTAAAACTACTCGACGGATTTGGATGGGTTTTATTTAATAGAAAGAGGTTAGATTAAGTCGCGCTTAGACAACAAAACCTCAATACAACTGCTATTCTAGAGCCTGAGAAAGGATCTGACTACTTTTTAACCTTCGCTTTATGAAATAAAGAAAGAACATTTATTTGCAACGATGTGGTAACAAATTGGTCTTAAAATAGAAATGAATTATTCCCTTGTTTAATAGAATAGAATAATCGACTTTACAATCACGGAGTCGCGGGTGGAAAGCTGCAATCGTTTGTCATCACTACAAATAAAGTCGCTTTCTCTGTCCCTATATCTTCACCATCATCATCAGCCCACATACGTCTCCACTGCTGGCATGGGACTACCCTAAACTAGGGCCTTAGTCAACCAACCTGTACTGGGCTAGGGTCACACATAACCTATAAATTTATTCGTAGGTGTGCAGGTTTCCTCACGATGTATTCCTTTACCGTTAAAGCGTCGAATAATTGTACATATGAATTTCAAATTTGAAAAACACATTGGTACGCGGCGGGGTTTGAACTGGCGACCTCTAGCATAGCAAGCCTTAACCACTCGGCCATCGACGCTGTTTCTCTACATCTTATGAATGCTTAAATCTTTAAAACTACGCAACGTATTTTGATACATACAACATACATAAAATCACGCCTTTTTCCCAGAGGGGTAGACAGAGATCACTACCTGCCATGCGCTACGGTCCTGGCACACTACTTTCGCTTCATCCACATCCATCCATCCGGATTTTGATGCGTTTTTTTAATAGATAGAGAAATTTAAAACGATTTTTTCTTTGTTACATTGACCCAAAGCGAAGCAAGGGCGGACCACTAGTAATTATACATAATTTAATACTAGCTACATATATCGAAGAACTTATCTAGGTGGACTGCTGCAGTCCACTACTGCTAGTTAGGTCTACACAAGTTCCAAGCTCTCACTGTCAGAGATCGCACGGGACTGTTATCTCCTATTGGGCACTTTAACAGTTACACACCTCAGTGCATTCCTCCATTATGTTTTACTACACGCCAATAAACCTCGATAGGGCCTTTAAATAAGACAAACAATTTTACGGTTCAGGGAACAAGGCCCTTCATTTACAACTTGATTGGGACGTTTGATTGGGACCCGAACAGGGCCGGATTGTGAATTTAGGGGGCCCTGGTAATACACAATACCACTCACGTCGGTTTTGTGTATTATTACCATATTGGCTGTATAGACAGGGGCCCTATACATTATACATACCGCAAATATATAAATGAGAGATGGCAACAACGGAGCATTCCTTATTCGACAGCATCATTCGACATTTAATTAAGAATTTTACCTTACAGTCAGTTCGAAGTACACATACGTAAATGTATACTTGAATCAAATCAATTGTGTGAATAGAATTAATCGCAGAATTTGTACGGCTGCAAGCCTTACATACGACCTTTTTAATTAAATGAAATTACGTATCTTTTTCGGTTTACCGTCTATTTAAATTTAACCGACTTCAAAAAAAGAGATCAACTGTATTTTTTTATGTAAGATTTTAGACTTTCACGTTCCATTACACTAAATATTGGTCTTTATAGATCTACACTAGTAATGGGAGTTCGCTCGCAACCATGATAGGTGTAACCCAGTCGAAACGTCGTGCAGTAAGTAGCTTTGTATTTGCTACTCCTAATATCGCGTGTAGACCCATAAAGACTAATATTTAGTGTATTTTTTTACTTTGACATAGCTGGGGGCCAAATTGATATATTCTGTGATGCGGCCCTGTACCGAAAGTGAAATGGGATCTGTTATTAGCTGTACATCGGTTTCCATTCGAACGCTTGTTGAGTAGGGAAATGTTGGCTATCATTAACTTGAAGATTAGAGGTATCGTAGGTAGGGTAGGAATCGATAAGTGTCCGAGTTTCTGAGAAGGGAAAAGGTGAAAATGATGTTACTTGTACCCTGTTACCGTTATTGCAAGTCTATAGAGAAGGAAATCTTAAGTTGGTATGTTGCCAGCACGTTTACTATTGCAAGTTATATAAGTATTGCTGCCAAAGTTATTAGAAACCTTAGTTGTAATTATTATCTTAGCTTACACACTAAGTATAATAGTAGTTTAGGACTGCCTCGTTGGTCTATTGGTAGCTAGCGCTGCGTAAGGACCGAGAGGTCTCTGGTTCGAGACCGGGGTCGGGCAAAATTTGTGTAAGTTTTTCTGTAAAACAAAATTACTCCGCCCGGAGCAAGGGAGTTAGTGGAGGCATGGAGGTGCCTCGGAAAATACGATGTCTTGTCGGATTGCCGTCTCAACGAACTATGAGAATAAGGGAACAGAACGGAACTTGTATTTGTGCGCACAATTGTGCACACAAATACAAGTTCTGTTTATATATCCTGCGCACATGGCCGAAACCGGTCGCCGCGCCTTATTACTTTAGAAAAGAGACTTATTGCTCGATAATTTCGTACTGATTGTGGCCAAATTTTTACTTATTGAAGACAATTACTAAATTCCTGTTGTTTTATAGTACGAGTATTTGATACTAATGCTCGTAAATATAATACAGCTGTCATTTAGCTCGCGACCATGACTGGTGCAAACCAGTCGAAATGTCGGGCAGTAAGTGCTATGTATTTGCTACTTTTATACTGCGTGCAGATCCTCATTATATCGATTTTTAACGTTTCATTGGCGAAAGTCTAAAGACGTACGTTAATATCACTGTAACATTTACAACTTCAGTCATCCTTTACCCTATAATTCCAGGAGGCATCCTAGAATGATTGCTCGGAGATTGGAATAAGCCGTTTTATAAGGAAAATCATTTCCGGTTAACTTAACAACAGCCGCCTATTCAGAGGTTGATTGGAGGCCAATGAAAGTCAATTTGATTGGAATTTATAGCAGTATAGATCGAAATAATAGAATCAGAAATGTGTCCGTCTTTAGAGAAATGGAGCTTCAACGAGATGATATTTAGCAGTTGTTGTCTAGAGTAACATAGCTGTGACTATAATAATGTAATTAAATTGTTACCGTTTGCTCCTAAATCTTTTAATAGGAAGACTAAGTTCTATTTAAAGACTATAATATATATACACCGTGAAATTTAAGTGGTTGTTTTTACGCAGTAAAAAGATTCTATCTTAGTAGCACAATAGATTTGTGCAGTTCTTTTTTATTGAAATCAATTAATGCCGGTTTTACGAAAGGTATAACTAAAACTCGAAAACACGTCGAACTGCTTTATTACTTAGGGCGTAGAGCTTCTTTAGCTTTAAGCATCTATTTCATGCGGCAAGCAGATATGATTACGTCACATCTTATAAAAGAACGATAACTTTCCTTGTTTTCGAGCTGGTAGATTATTATTTAGTAAATTTGAAAAAAAAAATTTTTTGCATGTTTCGATAGTATTACTAAAGGCAAATCGTTCTGCCACGGGAAAACAACCACTCAAATTTCACGATGTATTTGAATGTTGCAGCTTAAAAAGGTATAACCAATTTATCTACAACTTTTGAAGGTAAGTCGTTATTTTAGCAAGACCTGTTTATAGGAAAGACAATTATTCCATCCGCTGTTAAGCCAATTCGTTTTCGAGTGTTCTCCGTAAAATCAGTTCTGGTTTAAATGTGTTATGTTTGCGAAAATAACATAAAATATGGCGTCCGAGCGATTTGCCAAGTGATGACCATATTATATTGCAAGTTCCCTGTTCCCTTACTCTCATAGTTCTGTGAGACGGCTATCCGGCATGATCGATGAGAGATCGGGCGTAGGACCACCGGCTTAACTTGCGTTTCGAGGCACGAGCGTGCAAATGCCAACTTCCTTACTCCGGGCTGAATAATTTTCTTTACAGGAAAACTCGTACAATTTTTTTCCGACACCTTACTCGAAACGAGGACTCTCGGTGCTTACGCAGCGCTTACTACCAATAGACTAACGAGGCAGTCTTATAATATACCTACAAGATACGCCTCAATCACCCTTCGAGGGGGGAGGAAGGGCTATTCGCTCTTCCTCCTTCCTTAGTAAAAAATATCTCCCAAAAACTTGAAACAAATACGTACCACAAAAGCATGTCACGTCTGCCACATAGCTTTATGAAGACAAAACTTTGAACCGGAAGTCGCTCCAGAGATGCGTAGCCCTACAAAGCGAAAGTCTTGAGAATTTCCCTCATTTCAGCTTTATAATTGGGGATCTCGGCGCACCCAGAGCGTTGGACGAATTGAATCAAAATCAGTTAAGTGCGAGTCGGGGTTGCGTGATTTTGAGTATAAGTTAAAAACAGTAAAAGAGATTATAGATTATATTCTTTGATTTATTTTATAGCTAATCCTCGTCTTGAAACAGAAACTAAAAATAAGGGTACCCAAGTATTTAAAATCCAATATACCCACATAATACCTGTATGTAAACTAAACTTAGTTTAGTGTAGTATACTTTACTACATTGGCCTGTATGTTAATAATGTTTAAAGTCTTGATAGAAAACCAAGGTACCTAGTAGTAGTAGGTATGTAAGTAAATAGTATTGTGTTTTATTTGCGCGGACTACAACACAAATTTGAAATAAAACTAATTTTACGGATTAAATTAGGTAAATTAAATAAGTAGAACAATTTTGCTATAAGAAACGTCTTGTCTTGAGATAGTAAAAAATATTTATTACTTTATATCTTTTACTGTATTTCTAAACGTATATGTTTATTTGCCGTCAAATAACATGGTACCTAATTCTACGAGAAGTATTATATAATTAGACTAACACTGTCGTATCTCATGGATTGTGTCATTATAGGGGCTTTATTTTGTAACTCTCAACTTGATACAACAACTGCATCCGAAAAAGGTCACAAAGACAAACAAACGAAGTAATCCTATAAGGGTTATTTTTCATATACGGATCCCCAAAAACGCCACGGCCGCCGAAGATTTCTGTGATGGATGAAAATGCGTATTTACGGACCAGGTAATATTTTACGGAAATGTTAGATAATAAGTAAACAGATTCCTTTGAATATTGCCGATCCTGTAATTTCTTGAGTGCTCGATGAAATGATTTTGAGCCTCTTAATTGTGTTTGGTAAAGCAATATTATAATATAAAATTGTTTTGTATTTAAGGTTACTTACCCTTTTGCAAGAGAGATCGCAAACTAATTCGCCATAATATAGTAAGTACCTTGTATTTTTTCGAACTCATCCAAGTATTCCCGTAACCAGTATCGTTCTTATTGTTACAAGTCCTCTATTGTTTTATTATTAGACATAACCGTCATCTGATCTTATTGTCCATCACTGGAACAGCTGATTAATGTGCCGGGCGATACGTCGTGAATATCGATCGTTATAGAAGCACCTCGGTTATATTTATCACATCTTGGATACGGTCTTAATCAGTCTCTTTGCTTGTTTCCGACACGTCGTAGGTGGGTCAAACAGAAAATAGAAATGTGAAAAGATTTTAATTTAAGCAATGTTTTACATAATTTTTGATTGACTCGGTGGAACAATGGTTAGTGACCTAGGTTCACTACCTACGGCTCCAAGAGTCGTGGGTTCGATTCCCACCCGGGGAAAATAATCGTGTGACGAACATCGGTGTTTGGTACGTGTCTGGGTGTGTTAATAAATTTATTTTAGTATTTTTGTGTATCCACTGTTGATTCTAAAATCCGTAACACAATTGCTTAAGCTACTTACCACGGGATCAGGTCAATGTGTGTGATGTTGTGTAGTATAAAAAAAACCTTATAATGGTAACAACACAACGTGACTTCTTGACGTGGAACAAAAGGAAGTCGTCGACAATTTTTTTTTTAATTATGGCTAATGTTTTACTACTAAAACTTAACGCAATTTCTACAATGCTGTTAAAATTTGTAGTGTTTTTACTGGTAGTGACTTTATCTAGTCTAAAGCAACTAAGTAGGAAAGTCTAGTAAACCAAGCCAATAAAAGGACTAGATGGTACTGCAATTACGCTTTAAGAGCACTTTTATTGCTTTCCAATTGAGAGTGATAGACAAGACGACTCAAGCTGATTTTTCCTGTAAAGAGCTAAAGAAATTCCAATTTTTAGGTTATTCCCTCAGAGACGGAGTTTCAACCCAAGTAAGTTTAAGTGTAGACGTGGTGTCACTTGTCTATTTCATGTTAGGAGATACTTAGTTGAGTTATCTCACTCCCGTGGGAAATAAAGGAATTTTTGTAATGTTCTCGCTTTTATTATCTCTCTAGGATTTATACAAAGGCTCCGTTTTATTCGGCCTTCGAAGGTTGAGAATTATATTTTTTCAGACGGTTTTTTTTAAATTAGCGATTAAGGCAGAAAGCCTCGTAATTCTTGTAGATATTATTTATTTTGGTTGTTATCTCTTGAACCTTTAAAAAGTTGATTTATGTAAAGTACTTGTTCTAAGTTTTAATAAAACAAGACAATGTTCAAGGATGTTTGCCTTTTTTCTTGTGGACTCATTATATCATCATAGAATCGAAGTGTGGGTTTGAAAACCTTTAATTGAACAGGTAACCGTCAATCTGACATTATAGAGCATATTCAGAAATAATAAATACCAATATCGCCCGCCCATTACGATCCTGGACTACGAATATCCGTGACAAACCAATATCAACAAATAGCACTCTTAGCCCTATTATTCTCATATGAACCAACATTTTCTCAGTCATTTTCCAACTCCTTAGACTTTCCGTATACACTTGCATCATATAATAAGCTTTATATGAACGAAATAAGGTTCAAGTTAACTTATAACTAACTGCAGGTTAAACCATTAGCCATTCTATTGGCTTTACCGTCTCGAGTTACGAACTTTAGCCAGCAGCGGACTCTTAGCCGAAATTTATAGTTATTTTGCAGTTTATACTAGGGTACTTAATTAGACTTGTACGTTTGCTTTGTGAGATGTTATTTGTACCTGCAGAGAGAGAGAAGCTAATTTGAGCTAATTAGCTTAGGTTGACTTTACGTCTGTGTTGGCACTAAGTGTAGACTAACTTTGACGTAGATACAGATAGTTTTTTTTCTTTTTAGTCGCTTTCTTTTGTCACACACAGCACTTTCTTACAATATAAGTAAATAAATATTACAAAACATCACATACATTGATCATATCATGTAGTAAGTGGCTTAAGCACTTGTATTACGTATATCAGAATCAACAGTTTTTATAAATAAATAAAAAATAAATAAATATTACACAACATCAGATACATTGATCTGATCCCGTGGTAAGTAGCTTAAGCACTTGTGTAACGGAAATCAGGATCAACAGTGGGTACACAAATATACTTAAATATGTAAAAACACACTTAGACACGGAACAAACACCGATGTTCATCACACAAAATATTTGTCCCAGGTGGGAATTGAGCCCACGACTCTTGGAATCGTAGGTAGTGAACCTGGGTCACTAACCACTGTTCCTCCGAGCCAGTCAGCATCAATATGGACTATACAAGTTGTTTTTCCTCTTACTCATATCTATCCATTCGCGTAGAGAGTAATACTCGCTTCTCAACAGGTGAAAGAAACAAACACAAATTACTTATGCGATATGCGTGCGGGAACGAATTTAATTTATCAGCGACTGGCACCTCCCGCCAAATTGCCTTGCCTCGGGGGCCATGACATGTAAATAAGTAATTCAATTGGCATAAGGTGGAGATTTTTCAGAAAAAAATATCACAAAATTATGTGTAGGTAACATTTTTATACCATCAAAAATATCATGTCGTAACAGCGAAACCTACTTACATGAGTATTCTAGCGGACGCCCGCAACTCCACGCTTGATGGTAGTAATTGTCATATGTTGGATAACATATAATATGTGTTCATAAATTATGGCCCATGTATTATTCTGACATGTAAGCTTTACAATTGTTTTATCAAAATCCATTCAGTAGGTTTTGCGTAAAATAATAACGAATACAAACTTTCGCATTTATAATATTAATTGGATTGTTGTCTGTAGACTGTGTCCTCGGCTTATAAGTTGCAAGTCCTTAGGTAACGCGGAAGGTCTTGAATTTAGGTCCAGTCATCCTAGGTAATAAATCCACCAAAAGTTTTTATTTTCATTTAAAAGCTGTCATACAAAAGGTAGATTTTCTTTCGCATCATCATCGTCTTGCACTTGTCCACGATAATTGAGATCGGCAAATTAGCTAGTTGGATAGTGGTCAGCTTCAAGAAATATAGCTATGAATCAGAAGATTCATAGTACGAGTATTATTCCTAGACCTACAAATGTATAGGTACTATATAGGGTTCAAATTCTATTATCTGTCCAGTAATGACAGTAAACAAAACGGTAAATCAACAATAACCGAACTTCAAAACTGTTCCTTTAACCTCCAGTAAAACTAAATAGTATAAGATATTTCTTTCCCAACTCATTCAAACAGTGGCTGTAAACTAACCATCAAACAGAAAAGGACGAAGAATCAACTAGAACATCTTATTATTCCACAGATCTGTGTTAAAATAATGGAGACTTTCTGAGTTTCACAATAAAGTTCTTTATTCTCTGGCGTCTCCAGCGAAAACAAAATGAGTGGGGAATAACCGAGTTAAAACACGGTTATGCGATGACGTCAGAACCTAAAAATACAGTTCTATGAATGGGTGCACCCTCGGAACTTTTGTTCACCCCGCTCTCAGCACAATGAGGGAAACCTGCATGATTTTTTTTTAATCCATACCGTGACACAAGTGTCATTCGCTACAGAGCCAATGGAAATAAAAATTGACACGGAACAATGCGATTTGCAGAGTGCATAATGCCGTCCGAGCTTCCAATTTACAAGCTCAACAGTAACGCTACCATGAGTTATATATAAGTGACAGACTCGATATCGTACATGCATAATTACGTTGATACTTAACGTTTATGTTAGCTAAGCACTGTGTTGTTAAATAAGTATT
This sequence comes from Maruca vitrata, assembly GCA_039566165.1. Lineage (NCBI taxonomy): Eukaryota > Metazoa > Arthropoda > Insecta > Lepidoptera > Crambidae > Maruca > Maruca vitrata. The sequence goes on from CM076930.1 coordinate 11,082,781, forward strand.
CAGTATTGAATAAATTCTTTATCACTAGACATAATTGATGTTAATATATGCGAATTCAGGATGTCTGCAATAAAAATATTAACTAGTAAGAAAAGTGTTAACATACTCAGTTAAAAATGATACAAAAAGACTAACCAAGTCCTCAATTTCTATATGAGTAAAAAAAAAGGAAAATTGTTCTTGTTAGCCCTAATAAAAAAATACAGAGTCATCCAGCATCCAGATAGCAACCAGCTCTCTACGTAAAGCTTGGACATACGGGGTTCATTACCCTGCTCCCGACACGTGCATGGCACAGACAGGAGAAAGGACGGCAGAAAGAACACATGCCAATTTAATTTCGCCGCGTGAACTCCCCGGAATTTTGGATATACCGCGTCATACTTTGTTTACCAAGCCGGTCCTTGTGTGAGCCCATTTGCCGTGAGAACGTGATGCGTAAACAGATATACGGAATTCGATTACGATCTCGAATTGGGTTCCGCGCGCCACGATGTGTATTAAATAGGACTCGAAGGATCTACCAGCAATTCTCACATTTATGACGACGACGCAAGAGCTAAGTTTAGAATAAAGAGAGACGCAATTTGATCGAACGATTGTAAGTGTGATATAGTTAGGAATACGTGACGGTAGAGCAATAATTTGATTTGGGTTTTGGTTTCCTAATCAATACTAGAAAATATATAGAGTTATCTAATATGGAAGGATCGGTATGGAGATGGAAGTTACTGATAGCATGATCTAATTAATATGCAATTCGGTAAGTAGTGGAGCGCCTTAAAGGTTTATGCCTCGAATCAGGGCCAGTCGATGAAAATTTATATCAAGTTTTGAAATGTGTTTAGAATAATTATATAAAAAAATGTTAAAAAAAAAATATTTTCGTACGATCTCAACTTTTAATTATTATTTTTCTATACATAGTATAAAATGAAGTTACGAAGAGCATAAAATGTGTTTGTTACCTGGGATCTCAAAGTACTATACTTATCAATAGCTATGCTGTTTTCAATAATGGAAGAAGACATTCCAGGGATTCTATAGGTGTATAATTTAGGTGTGCGTACTAAAGAAATTATTAGAGTAATCGTAACAGTTGTCAGACGGACGGAGAAAACGACTTCTTGACACGATCGCTAGATTTCCGCAGAAATGTGAGGAATTTTCCCACCGTAAGTAGCTTGTGTCCGTGTCTAGAATCTATTTACTATAAATTAACCAAGTCTTATAAAAATCCGTTCAGATGTTAAGGCGTGTATGAGGTAAACTTTTAAAACAAATGATAAAAAATCACTAACTTTATTAGTTTTCTGCCTACTGCCTACGCCTTAAGTACGATAACATGAATATTAATAGCCTATATCCATTTCTAGGTTACTATCTATCTTCTAACTAAATTTCGTAAATCCGTTCAGCCGTTCTGGCATGATAGAGCAAAACTTCCAGCAAAAAACAACAAAAAATCTCCTGCACGATTCAATTCAGTTTCTGCCTACTTCCTACCCCCTAAGTGCGATGACGTGATTATTTATAGCCTATAACCATTTCCAGGTTATCATCTATCATCATGCAAAATTTCATCAAAATCCGTTATCGTTTAGACGTCAAAGAGCAAAAGTCTAACAAAAACGGCTAAAAATCACTAACTCAATTTAGTTATCTGCCTACTGCCTACCCTAAGAACATTAGCGTGATTATTTATATCGCCTTTGTAACCATTTCCAGGTTATCATCTATCATCATACCAAATTTCATCAAATCCGTTCAGCCGTTTAGACGTCCAAAGAGCAAAAGTCCTGTAAGTCGACTTCACGTCACTAACTCAATTTAGTTGTCTGCCTGCCTACTAAGAACGATGGCGTGATTGACATAGCCTATAACCATTTCTAGGTTATCATCTATCACCATACCAAATTTCATCAAAATCCGTTTATCCGTTTAGACGTCAAAGAGCAAAAAGTCCTGTCAAAAACGGCTAAAAAATCACTAACTCGATTTAGTTATCTGCCTACTGCCTATCCCCTAAGAATGATGGCGTAGATAATTTATAGCCTATAACCATTCCTAGGTTATCATCTATCACCATACCAAATTTCATCAAAAATCCGTTCCAGCCGTTTAGGCGTGAAGAAGTAACAGACAGACAGACAGACAGACAGAGTTACTTTCGCATTTATAATATTATATAGTAAGGATTAATACACAAGATGCATTTACAATGCCAGGCAGAGATGGCGGCGGCGGGGCTGCGTTCCCGTCGTTGTGTCGCTATAGTTAATGGTAAAATTATTTTTGTAAATCATAATTTTTTTGTAGAAATTAATAAATTAGTGAAATTACTCAGCAAACATAATTTATCACATAAACAATTGAAATTTCAACTATAATAATTTTTGTAAAAAAAGTATTGTAAACGAGATCAGCCATTTTTTTTTTTTTTTTCTTTTAGGTTTTAATAATACCAATCAAGCACTTTACATTCATTGACTGGCAGCCCCTGGATTCCGAGCTTTTACCATTTTATGTTTTACGGAACTCCACTAAAGAGGAAGTTGGTTTCGGAACTAACTATCATCAGTAATCAGCTTCTTATTCACGACGTCTTTCTGGCTTGCGGACTTGGGAAGTATACGCTCTGTTAGTTTTAGACTTTCGCGTTCCATTACACTAAAATTAGTCTTTATGTCTATACGCGATATTAGGAGTAGCAAATTACATAGCTACTTACTGCCCGAAGTTTCGACTGGGTTGCACCAATCGTGGTCGCGAGGAGTTCGCTCGCGACCACGATTGGTGTAACCCAGTCGAAACGTTGGTTAACAACTACATATATCATATTTTTCCCAAGTCCTATTGAGAATGAGAGAGCAGAAAACAAGGTGTTTTGTGTCTAAAGTTCATTCATTCGTTCTTCATATGCGTCATAGGAGTTGGAATTTTACAACTTCCTTTCAAAAATGGTAAAAGTTGCACCTATTGACGTTAGACCAATATTTCTATCAGGAGCATTCGGAAAAGAATTCTAAATGCGGAATTTGTTCCAAACGGTAATAAATTATGGAAACCACGACCTCACTCCTGCCACATTTGTCTGGTTTTCCAAACCCATCTTTGCTATAAGGGATTTGAACTTCTTGATTCCTAAATCCGTTTCAAGATTTTTTTTCTTGTTTTCATTCTGATCCGTTTTATTGGTTGCACAATAGGGTAAGACTTTAATATGGCTGAATAATGTAGACTTCTAAAGCCAAATAGATGTTTGAAATATGGCAATAAAAGAGATGTCTTCTCATTTATCACATGGATTACTTAAATTTTTTACTACATATTAGGCATTAGCCCATTCATTATCATTTCGCAAATATTATTATCAATCACAATAAAGAAAACAATGTAAATGAGGCCACAAATGAGTGTACTTACTTAACCAACTTGTATTTTAATACATCGCTTTTCGGTATATAATGTTAAAAATTATCCATTAAAAATCGAAGTATGTTAGTTAGCCAGAAGTAACAGGGAGATACATATAACATCCTTATTGAATCAATGGAATTTACCCTCAAAATCTAGTCTGGAAATGTTCACGAACATCATCAGCCCATATATGTCCCCACTGCTGGAACACGGGCCTACCCTAAACAAGAACGATCTGACCTTAGTCAACCACGTTGACTATGTGGTTGACTACTCATCCTTAAAATTTCTTTTAGATTTCTCAGACTAATTTCCTACAGCGTTACAACGAGCGCTAAATAACTCGTACATAGGAATTTAAATAATTAGAAAAACACAAAACGACGCGACTTTAATCCGTAATATTATGTGTCATGTTCGCGCAAACGTGTATAGACAAGACAACAGTAAATATAGAGCCAAGAGAATTTTAAATCATAATTAGTCAACTTGAAGCAGTAATTTTTGTAATGAGACTTTTAAAAGTCCCGTTTAATTGTGAAAGTTGGAGTGTTTGTCACTTAATCGCGCCTTTACGACCGAAATGGATTTGGGTAGATAAAGTTTCGATAGGTACAAAATACCTTTTGAACGGGGTCACGACCCGGAGCTTGGTGGAATGATAATTACGAAAATAAGGCTTCATCTCTTTGTTGCTAACCTGCCTTTTGGTATCCGACTGAAATAAGTAAATAAATAAATATCTGGGACATTTCCACACACGGTCATCTGACCTCAAACTAAGCAGAGCTTGTACTATGGGCGTCAGAGACTGATATACATACATACATCAGTATTTATAAATACATCCTTAAATACATAATCACACCCATAGATGGAACAAATACCAGTGTTCATCACATAAAATATATTCGTCCTGAGTGGAAATCGAACCCAAGGCTCTTGGAACCGCCAGCCAGGGTTACTGAGTCAAAAATTGTTCTGTTTTAATTTAATTCTTTAACAACATTCTTTTAAATAACTAGCTGTGCTCGTTCGCGTTTTCCCCGCTTTTTATACAAAACTAAAAAAACCTTTATTGTTCACATATTATATCAAAAACATAAATAATACTATCTATAATACCATTATTATATTTGAAGGTAAACTGATCCATTTATTCATTTTAAAACGGCTCATTAAGCACCGAAAGTTTTAATAGTAAGCTCTCATTACAACGTAAAGAGGGCTTTGAAAATATATTTTGTAGCAAACTAGGTGGAAGCTGCGGTTGAACTATGTAAAAACTTTCAAAATTAAAGTTTGCTGATTAAATCAAATGTGCTCGTAGCTTTCAAGACGGTGATAAAAGCTCTTGCTTGTTTAAAATATGGCCTGCGGTGTTATGGCTTGTTAAATTCTTCGATGAAATAAGAGTATTCATTAAAGTATCCATTATATTATAATGTTACGCTTGCAATCCCTTAGAGGGTACATAGAGTCCATGAAAAATTAGCTCCTTCAAAAATAATGGCCGTAAATTAATGTAAAACGTTATTTCGTACCTTATTTTGCTTTGGTCCAAGATTTCGCATTTAAATATAATCCCTGGAATTCAAATTCACATACAGTTTTTTTTGTTTGAATGATAAATCCGATACCTTTGCATTTTACAGAATGACGAACGCTAATCCAAAACTGTATAGAGTTAAACGTTATGATATTTTATTTTATCTAAACCTAGTATCTAGATCTCACGACGTCACGTTTCAAAAATACATAAAATGATAACGTCGCGTCTCTAAATAATAAGTTTATAACAGCAATACACGCAAGTGTAATCCGTAAACTTAGTTTTATTTAGTGTAGTGTTCGCGCCAATAATAGATAAAACTATGATAATATCACTCCATTTATAGATATAGACTTTATATGCCAAGAAGATTATTTTGTATATTGAACCGATTTTTAAGTAAAAAAGATAATACATTTTAAAATTTTACGTCTTTAATACGCTCTATATTAGCTGTTTCTCAAACATACAAATGTATTTCCATTAATAATATCCAGAAGACGTGTGTATTTCCACCTTTTCTTCAACCGACACGGATAACCTTTACACAAGACGAATGATTTCGAAGAGTGCCGACATTCGTCTACCAATCCTCGTATTCGACGTCGATTCGAATTGACATTCGCACATCTCACCGTAATTTGTTCTCAGAATCCGATAAAACTTGTCCGAATGCCGTAACTTTAAATATAAATTGGGTACGTGCTAATTTTAAGACTTTCAAATGGCTCTAGTTTCTACTTGTTTATCTGAAAACTTGTCTTTAAGTAAGGCGAATAAACGTAAATTATGATGAAATCGTTCAATGTGGTATTTCCTAACACAGTTATTACAATATCATAGTGATATGTGATGTTAAGTAAATGAACGCTATTATAACTTGTTGCATTACCTCATGACTCATTCATAGTAAAAAATAATTTAACTGTGAGTAGATGTAGGTTATTCTTTAAACTGATAAGCTTTCGGGGTGTAAGAGGAAAATAACTTATTGTCTTTCACGGTGACAATATTTTTTGGTTAAAACAAAATGTTTCCCTCCAAATGTTGCCTTTTAACGCACACGTTTAGTAAAAACCATTACTAATGCAGTTTACTTGCACACCGTCGAAAGAATTGTCTCATTTTTAGATATTAAAAAGCGAATAATATGAAAACGACATTACCAGATCCGGCGTAAACAAATCGCTTAATCCAACACACACACACAACGGAAACCAGGTGATTACAAACTCCGAACCTTAGAATGTAAAACTTTAAAAAAATATATTAAGCCTTAGCCTGCCTGCGAAATACGTACGCGCGCGGTGGTCGTTTCTCGGACGCCTACCCGACTGGTCGGGCGGCGTTCTGATCCGCGAGTGAGGGCGGTAGCGACCCGCCCGCCCTTATAAACGCCGCGAATCCGTGGGCGGACGGTTACAGCGAGGGATGCCACTAGTCCGTTGCATCGTCGCCTATTTTTCATGTCCACTGCAGCTGCACTTTTGTTGCAGGCAGCGTTTGAGTTTGTTTTCTTTTTTTGTGGAATCGGAGGGGTTTAAGGGACAATCAACTGGCCAGTTACTGGTGACTTAACCTTTTATGGAAGCTTGGAAATGTTGCTCTAGGTTATTAGTGACGTCATTATATTGTTTGTTAACAACTAGGAAATAATTAATATTTCCTCTTTTTTCAGAAGAATCCTTAAAAAATCAGCTTACAAAACTTATTTGAATTAGCAGTTGGAATCGTAAACAAAATTAGATCGAGCTAAAACTGACTATATGCAATCATCATTACGCTAATGTACTTTGTAAGTAGTGTACGTTAAATTTAGTACAGCTTTTCAAAAAGATTTCTTTAAAAGTTATTAGGTAGCTGGTGAACTTATTTTAGCACATTTATTTATTCAAAATATTTTTTATCTTAATTTTATTATGCAGGATATATCTAATATTCAATAATTTCACTAAGACAAATTATTCTTATATTTCTACAAGGTGAACTGAGCAAATTATATTTTTTGGAAACCATAATATATATTTTGCAATTTGGGATATAATAGGAGAGGTACAGGACAAGAAATATATTATTGCCAGCTCTTTGCGTTTCCTAGTACGTTATTCGCTTATTTTACTTCAAGTTAGTATCTAGCTGGTGAACTTATTTTGGCACATGTATCAAATAACCTTTAAAGTAACACAATATTTCATATACTATGCAATATATCTTATATTATGAAACTAAAGTGTTTGAATGTTCATATATTTGAACGTGTTAATCTCAGGAACTATTTATACGAAATCATAAAATTTATTTTTGTGTTGGATAGACAATTTATCGAGAAAGGCTTTAATGACATCACGCAGCGACCATGAAGAGAAAAGAAACAATGGAAAACGCGGACTTTTTCACTTGACTTTGACTTTGACTTTGAAGTCGCTGGCATCATTAACTTAACGTAGTAACAACTCTCTGACGTTCCAAACCCGGCCTTGTCAGCTTCACACTTTCGGTAGTTGTCAACAAAGTGTCACTCGTCATCTACGCATCCTTAAGTGGAAGAAATGTCAAGTGGACACTGGCGCCTATCAGTCGAGTAAGAACCTCTGCGGAACTCCAAAGGGATGCTATATGGGTCTACACGCGATATTAGGAGTAGCAAATACATAGCTACTTACTGCCCGTCGTTTCGACTGGGTTACACCAATCATGGTTGCGAGCGAACTACAAATCTACTATCCAAAGCTATCCAAAGGGTTGCTCTACAAGTCCCACGGTCATGCTTAAGGCTTAGTCAAAACTTAATCTTCAGCAAAAAAAAGTTCAGGCAAAAGTTAAATGTAGATCCGGTAGCATGATTATGAAGCATCCTCAAGAAAGCTAGCTTCAAAGTTATTCTGTAATTAGTACATTCGTTTGTAGTGAAGGTGTCATAGTTAAACATACAATGAAGTAGGTTAATATAATAAATAAACTACTGTTCCACCGACCCAATATCCCTTAATATTATGTCAACCAAATTACCTTTTTAACCGACTTCAAAAAAAGGAGGAGGTTCTCAATTCGTGTTCACCGATATTTTCGTAAATTATAGACGGATTTCAAAAATTTTTTTTTGGTTGGATACAGTTCACTTCCGAGGTGGTCCGAGGTAGTCTCGGATCTGATGATGGGATCCTGGAGAAATCGAGGGCGACCTTCAAATTTTATAGGGACATGTACCGCGTTTTGCATATTATCTGAAGTCATATTGGCATTTTGCTTCTGGCAATCATAATCTTATGATGCTGAGCTGATGATGGAAGGTCAACTCCTTAGTAGTTATGAGTAAAAGAATAATTATTTCAATACTGTATACATATTGAGACTAACTAGTTATAATATCAGTAGCATTACAGGTGAGCTAAACTATTAGGTTGACCAGTCTAGGATCTGATGATGGGATCCAGGAGTAATCGAGGGCAACCCTCAAATTTTATAGGCACATGTACCGCGTTTTACATATTTTCTGAAGTTATATTGGCATTTGCTTCTGGCAATCATAATGTTATGATGCTGAGCTGATGATGGAAGGTCAACTCCTTAATAGTTGGGAGTAAAGAGATAATTCTTTCAAATCTGTGTACATATTGATACTACTAGTTATAATATCGGTAGCATTACAGGTGAGCTAAACTAATAGGGTGTAAAAAAATGTAACACTAAAAAGGATGAAAAAAAGTTGTAAACAAAAAAAAAACCGCCTTCAAAAACCCGACTCACCAAAAATTACAAAATAATATAATACGAACATTAATCTGGGTATGAATTTGATATGTTGTTGAAGGCGGTGCCAATTAAATTTTTGAGGAAAACTGCATGGAATATAAACGGCACCGCCTTCAACAACATATCAAATTCATACCCAGATTAATGTTCGTATTATATTATTTTGTAATTTTTAGTGAGTCGGGTTTTGAAGGCGGTTTTTTTTTTGTTTACAATTTCTTACCCTACTTGTTGATAATTATTATTTTTGTATTTTTCAGCAACATAATATCGCATATTGTTCTTAGGCAATAGAACGCATTCCCTCCATGGATACCTGTGGCGTAGAATTTTTTGCAGACTAACTGAAATTCCTTTGTGTATATTAGAGATACCGATAGAACTTTTCACCGACGATGCAGCAACCAATACTGACGGTAAATACCTTAACAAAACAGAGCTACGGAAACATTTCAAACATTTGTTCGGAGTGAGTTGGAACTAGGCACAATCACGAAATCCAGAGCAATCTAGGACAATCCCTGAGGGAAGCGGATGCACGTGACGTGACAGCCTGGCCGGGTATACGTCCGGGAACCGACTACCCTGCGCTTGGGAAAAAAAGCTTTAATAGGCAGTAAGCTAAGCACATTTGGTGGACACTTTTTCATGCTCACTGGACTCAGTTCAGATGATACTAGTGACATGTTGATACAGAGTTTTTACAGACGTTCATAGCATGATTAATATGATAAGTTACATGAATAAAAAAAATGTCTTGTCTTGTATAAAGTTTGAAATAAAACAAATTTCAGGAATTATATCCCGTTTGACAAACCTCAAATCCTTGTGAAAGAGCAACGTTTTGTCTCTAAGATGCTGAGAGAAGCTATTGAGTTGAAAAAACATCCTAATTTCAATAGGGACTACTCCAACTATCTGGAGTGTACCACCTGCTTGGGATCCTATCATGAAGATCATGACATCCCAGACCCGTCAAAAACAACAACATATTGCAAGACCCAAGGATGTTGTGAGTTTTGTTTACAAGTTAAATCCGTAAAATTTGTTTTGAAATAAAATGTGCTGTATAAAGTTACGAACAAAAAAAAACAATACTATAGAAGAAAATGGAATTCTGCATACTTGAATCGCCCACTGCATTCGAACATTGGGACGCGGGAAGAGAGCTCGGGTTCCAATCGAAGTGGGTTCAATACACAAATCTATAGCATTCCGTTAAAAAAAGGTTAAATACAGTACTTCGCCAATACATTGTTGGTCTTTCAACAACTGTGTCTATAGCTTTTTTTTTTCATATTACACAACATCACATACATTGATCTGATCCCGTAGCAAGTAGCTTAAGCACTTGTGCTACAAATATCATATTCAACAGCATCCACTGTTACTGTTACACATAGATTAAACTTAAATATATTTAGTAACACACCAAGACGCGGAACAAAAACCGATTACACAAATATTTGTCCCGGGTGGGAATCGAACCCACGACTCTTGGAACCCTTGATAGTGACCCTGGGTTACTAAGCACTGTTCCACTGAGCCAGTTAAAGATCTTCAGGCTTGTCTCTGACAAAATATGCATCGGTCACACATCTCTGTCTACCCCTCTGAGAAAAAGGCGTGATTTTATGTATGTATGTATGTTTGTCACACATTGAAAGGCGGACACAGATAAATTATGAATGTTCCGAAGAAACCGGACTTTTATCACTTTACCGAGGATCCCTACATAATGATACTTTGATACTTCGTTTTCGAAGTTTCCGATGAAAGATGGAGCGGTCATGGACGAAAATGTAGACGGAGGGAGATGATTTAAGGCCATGGGAAGTTTGTGCATTTAAAGCAAAGTATATCCTTCTAATATTATAAAAGCGAAATTTGTGATCGTGTATCTTTGTTACCTTTTCACGTCTAAACGACTGGAGCGATTTTAATCTAAATATGGTCCGACCTCACATGTGGATCTCAATACCACTTTCCATCAGGTGAAGTGAGATCATCGTGTTAGCCTATTTTATAAAAAAAAATGTGTGCGTGTACTAGTGTACACACGTAAGAAGTGAAACTAAGATGGCGCGTAACGGAAAAATGTGACGCGTAACCAAAAAATGTGACGGTAAATTTTTTTCCAAAGCCGATAAAGAAGTTTCACTTCAAAAAATCTCCAAAATCTGATACACCGCACCTTGTAATAACTGAAACATCTGTCTCAAAACAAGTGACAGTCAATAAACACTACATTTCCGAAACAAAAAGGTCTGTTCTCACGACAATTTCTGTGGAAAACGGCATTTGAACGTAACAGCTCCTAAATTCTAAAGCCTTTTCCGCGACACTCGTGTACACAGACCCGTTAAACAGTTTGCCGAGGCAAAACCGACTGTGTCCTTATTGTTTTAAGGTTGGCCGTATAAAAAGGTGTTTGTGTGAATACGCGGTACCGAAAAACGAATTTTATGTTCACGATTCTTTTTATTTGCAAAAGATCGTAATGAAAGAGGACGGTGAATGTTTAGAGGTCCGAAATTGGGACGCTCGAGTCATCGACGAGCAAATATTTGAGGTCAATGTAGGGATCGACTTTTCTTCTTCCGTCTGTTTTTGCCTACGAAGCGTTTATTTGTTCTGTAACTTTTTTGTACATAATAATATGATAATATAAAAGTGTAGCGTCGATGGCTGAGTGGTTAAGGACGCTAGTACAAACCCCGCCACGTACCACTGTGCTTTTCAAATTTTAAAGTCACGTACGATTATTCGACGCTACAACGGTGAAGGAAAACATCGTGAGGAAAACCTACACCTACGAAGAAATTCTTAGGTTGTGAAGTGAACCAACCCGCACTTAGCCAGTGTGGTTGACTAAGGCCATATCGCCCTAGTTTAGGGTACGCCCGTTTCACAGTAGTGGTGACGTATATGGGCTGATGATGATGATGATGAATATAAAATTATCGTATCATAATACTGTTAAACTAATCATTGAGTACAAGAGTAGATTTAATGCATCAGTAGAATTAAATATACAGGATTTGTTTTGTCTAAATAGATTTTATTATAAGATATAAATTAAGTACAGGATTTATTTTTAAATCAAATTATATTGATCTAATTATAGGTGTCATTTATATACCGTAGTCAGTATCTTATAAAGTATTGATATTATTGAAATATCGTACCTATATGTCTATTATTAGTAGACAGCTGTTATTTCTCACGTTAGCCTTGAAAGAGCTCGAAACGGGTCTATAAATAATCAAAAGTTAAATATTATCACACGCCAGTTGTATAAGTAAAAATAATTTGAATTCTTACATCATGTATATTTAAAGTATTTACTTTCGTGTCTGAATACAGTAAAAACTAAAAAAAGAATTGTTATAACGGATAATAAACTACTTTACTCACAAATGTAATCAAATTGCAACTTTTTCTAAAAGCTAGTATTTCTAAGTTTCTACTTAGACTGCAGTTCGTATGTTCCATATAAGACAGGTACGCAGCTGGCGCAATCTAATAACGACACGACTGTGATATATCGTTGCTACAAATAGAGCAGTCAATTTTCCAATTTCCAATCCTTTTTAAGTTCCAGCAAAGTATATTCGAAGCACACTTTGTGGGTGAGTTTTTAAAATGATGCTATTGATTCACAAGCCATAATTTTTTTTATTATAGGCTAACAAGACGACCTCACTCCACCTGAGGTTCCTCTTTTCGATTTTGGTCTGCTTTACCCCAGGTCTTCCGAAATAACATGCGTGGACAGTGCTATACGTCCCCACTGCTGGGGCACCGGTCTACGCTACACAAGGGCGATAAAGCCTTAGTAGTCCTGTGTGGCTACCTTGAGTTTAAAATTTACGCATTCGATATCGCCTACGTGAATATGTCCATGAAAAACTTGTACAGCGCCGCTGGTGGTTACGGGAAGAACTAAAATCGGCCATATGAAAAAACAACTCGATAGGTTTTTAACGTACGTAAGTTTTCGATAGCCAACTCATGGTAGGCCCTCTGATCAAGCGTTCGACCGTTATGTCGAGTATGGAAGTCCATTGTTCTGATATTTCGGAGAGTAGGGGCAATAGAAAACATAGATAAGTTTTCGGCTCAACATTAAGGGAATGTACCTAAAATATTTATGTTTAGTAATTAGTTTGCAAAATTTATTAATGATGAAATCCGTAGCAAATGATATTTGCTAACTAGCCCAACTCTATCCCTGATAGCGTTCCGTTTAAAAGTACATAGTTCAGTTCAGCATGCAGAATCAACGTGATCAGTTCAATTATTTCTGCGAATTGCATCGCAATTAAAAATGTCCACGTGCTTGAGTTTTATCACACCTTTATTGTAGAGATGGGTATCGCTGTATTGCGTTACTTGATTGAGTTAAGTCATTACACTGCAAGATACAACCCACTATTTTAAAATGAGTTTGGGTACTCAAGACGCTGTTTACGTATCTAGTCGTATCGTAGGGATTTCTTCTTTCTGTTCTTTACGAAGAGTTGATGGCCGAGTGGTTAAAGTCGTTGCCATGCTAGAGGTCGCCAGTTCAAACCCCGCCACATACCACTGTGTTTTTCAAATTTGTAATTCATATTATGTACGATTATTCGCGTCTTAACAGTGAAGGGAAACATCAAGAGGAAACCATATTGTTCCTGTATATTTTACGCATTTGTACCTACTATGTGAGAAAACAAATAAAGTTTTTTATTATTATTTTGAAAAACCTTCGCATAGCTACGAAGAAATTCTAAGGTTGTGTAGTCAACCAACCCGCACTTGGCCAGCTTGGTTGACTAAAGCCTTATCGCCCTAGTTTTGGGGTTGGTTGTTGCTTCAGCAGTGGGGACGTATATGGTCTGATGATCATCGTCAGATTCTTCACTTCCCGATTAATAAACAATTATTTTCTCTGTATTAACTATAGTCTTTTTCAGCTAAGATGATCCCTGTGACACTTCATTGTGTTCTGAATCACGCATCTTACGATTGACAAACGAAAATAATTTTATTGCACACTTTTTTCATTTTATTGCGGCGTCATTAGGAAAAATATTAAATTAATAATTTTAAACTCTTAAAAGGGAAACTGTATCGATACTGTTTGTATTTAAAAGTATAAAAATATAAAAAGATGCGTGATTCAGAACACAATGAAGTGTCACAGGGATCATCTTAGCTGAAAAAGAGTATAGTACTTATAATGATGACAATAGTACGAAAAATTGACTATCGCCAATATCAAGATCTAGAAAAATGCATTAAAACATAACATTGAAGTAACTCATACACTGCGCCTGAGTTACCTCACTCACCATAAATGCAGTCATGAGTTAACTCAACCCTTCTCTGCTGAGTACATGTAAAAGGGTGAATTAGATCCCATAACTTCCACACACGAGATATCATGGAGCAAAGTTCGTGTGTCATCAGTATCCTGTCGGCTTAATATTGTCTATAATTAATTTCACCCTTATTACTTTAATCTGCCTATCGAATTACAACCTCCAAGCCACTATCGCCTTTAAAAGCTATGCGAAATATGGTCGATTCTTCATTAGCGGTCGCAGTTTCCAACGACTCGATGTCATATCAAGGGTTCTTGACATGTTACAGCAAGTTTTGACATGGGACTTGGTTGTTCAGTGTAAACATCTTTGGCCCTGGGGCTGATCAAAATAATAAATATATATCAATCAGCAGTCGTGATACAAATAATCCTCAAGCTGGTCAAATAATTGGTGAATATTGACATGTCTGTCAATGTTACGTCAAAAATAAATGCTGCAGTTGGAGTTCACGCCTACGTATTGCCATCTAGTAAATTTCTCATACGTGTTAACCCTCATTTTCAAATCCCGCTCATTTATTATTATGTGAAACGCGATGAATTAAATAACAACGTAAAAGATAATCGCTAAAATAAAATCGATCATGCAACAAATGTATATTCGTTACATTCTTGAGTTAGTATCTCAAAGTTTACCGTTTGTTAATCTTCCAACATATAGTACGAGAACAATAGTATCCCCACTATTTCATTTAGCGGTTGTCTTTCCCTCATATATCACTTTAGCGATGACGTCACTTGCCACCAGACGTTTAGTCATGGCTGACACGAAAACACATCATTATGGGGTGCCACAACATAATTACGGATTAAATTACATTTTAACAATATCTCCTAGAGAATACCTGGTCTTTGATGTTTAATTACGCGAAAAATGATTCTTCCTGTTACCGAATATCCATTAAAATTTCACATTTACCAGGATACCAGATTCTTTTGAATTATCCCCTCAATAATGATACCCTATTTATTGCTACATCGAAATGAATATCCTTAATTCAATCAGCTGATTTACTTTTATTTAATAAACTTTTAAAGATAGTAGATCTGTCTGTCACGCCTTTACTACCTAAGCAATTTAAATGGAATTTGTTCGTCTTAATGCAGAACTTAGGGAACAATATAACATAGACATAGAAAAAAAAAATTATAGAAAAGGGTATATTTTAAGGAGTAAGTATTAATATTATTATTCGATTAAGCATAAAAAGTTTACCTAAGAATGGTTTATCATACTCTTTTGTGAAAAAAATATGCTTTTACAATGTACGCATAAAAACTAGGATAAAACTATTTTACAGAAGGCTTTCATTTTCCTTAAAACGTTTCATTATTCTTCGTCTTTATGAATGAGCGTCGTCAGACATTTCTATTTAATTATGATACTCAGGTAATTTATAATATTTATTTATTTAAGTTTCAATATTTTCTTATACAAACGCTTTTTTTTAAATGACTTTCATGAACTACCTCCACCTAATGATAAGCGGTTGTAAGGTCCACATATGAGATCAACAGGCACATTGAACCCTACTATCATTCGACTGGCTCGGTGGAACAGTGGTTAGTGGCCCAGGTTCACTACCTACGGTTCCAAGAGTCGTGGTTTCGATTCCCACCCGGGACAAATATTTGTGTGACGAACATCGGTGTTTGTTCCGTGTCTGGGTGTGTTATTAAATATATTTAAGTATATTAATTGTGTATCCACTGTTGATTATGGTATCTGTAACACAAGTGCTTAAGGTACACATACTGACCACGGGATCAGATCAATGTATGTGATGTTGTGAAAATATTTATATTTATTATAGTTGACCCGACAGACTTCGTCCTGTCAAAAAAATATGAAAAAGAAAAGGGCTGTTTTTAGGGTTTTCCCGGCAATTATTTGGTTTTTTTTTTCGCCGTAAGAAGCATCCTTGAACTTAAACGTACATTTTAAGAAAGAATTGGCCAAATTGGTTCAGGCGTTGTTGAGTTATGCGCTTACCAACACATTTTGCGATTCATTTTTATATATAAGAAGATTTATCATCAAGACGAATACAAATATAAATGACATATAAAACATATTCAAGTATAAATTATTTGTTATACTTCAATAATTTATCGAATAACAACTAGCTCTTCAAATATCAGCGCTCCAATTCCCAATCACCAAGTTCTGCTGTAAAGTTTGGGTACTAAGTTAAGCTAATCAGTGGCAAAACTTGCGGGACACTTCACAAATAATCACTTGACTATGTCTAGAAACTGCCGCTTATGATGCAGTAATAATTTAAGTTACGACGGCGAAATCTCGATGGAAATCAGGAAACTGCGCAAAACATTAAATTACGTTGCATATGTGCGCATTTGCGCATTTTGCACACACGCTGTTAATATTTAGGGATTCTGTACCCAAAGAGACAGTTAATCCCTATAAATTAGAATGTAACAATTAATTTACTAAGTAATATCTTAGTAAAAAAAAATTAAGCATTTACTATCTACCCGTCTGTGTGTTGATATTTTCACAAATTATATATTTATGTTGCCCCTACAACAACAAACCTTAAATCGGTATATATTTTTTGGTACGGAACGCATCGTGCTTAAGTACTACTCATACTATTCCGATTTATACTATCTCGGATCAGAGCTCGAAACATCGGGTCTCTAAATAATATGTTTAGAATTGCTATACACTCGAGTTTAATCCGAAAAGTTACTTTTGTTTCAAATGTGTGTTCGCGCAAATATAGACAACAACTATTATTTAATAACTTTGAGGAATATATCAATTAACGTTAAAAGGCATGGAGCACTCATCGCATTTTCACTTAGTTTCTCTTTTACAGTCCCCAAGGCTCGTAGATAAACAAATCTGATACTTAAAGTGCCTCGCGATCTCAAAGCCAACTCCATTATGTCATAGTCAGTCATTCTAATGGAGGCCTGAACTCAACGATGTTCAAATTTCCAGCGACCTTATTTACAAAAATACACCGTAGTTAGTAAAGTCGGGGCTGAAAAGGTCGAAAAATCTAATTATTTTTCGTTCAGTCTTAAAATTTTCTCATGAACGTTTTATTGCTTCGTTATTCTTTCGCCAAAATAAAATAATAATTAAAGGGATTCAATTAAGGTCGAACGAAGTTACTTTTAAAGGTTTTTTTTATTAAATGAAGCAATAACCGGAGAATTAATTAAAACCTTTCGAACGCGTCATAAATATACACATTTTTCTATGAACTATGATTTCAATCTTTTTGGCATTTTTTACGTAATCAAGTCGAACTCACGCTTATCGAACTACATAACATATTTATCGCATTTGCTGCGAATACGCTACGAATACGAGTGCTACGAATTGTAGCATAGCTACGAAATAACTAAAAACTACTACTATTTTTACTACTACGGTTAAAATAAACAAGTTCGCTCATAACTTCTAAGCCATGTTTGACGAAAAACCAAGCAACTATTCCACACACTATTGCACTGAACAGGCATGATTTATAAAGAACCATAGATAATTTTCTTTCGTACAAATCCACGAAAATCTCTATACCTATTAAAGCGTAAGGGCGGGTGAAAACTATAACTTAATTACTTTAATGAAGAGTTTCTTATGAAAAAAGTTTTTGTTATATTTTACTTTAAAGTCTCTAAGTTGTTCATAACCGCAATGTCTTTGAAACTTTAAATTAGAAAAGCTTAACTTTCGCTTCGTTAAACTTGGTCTTACTATCGAATTCATCCGATATTGTTTGAAAGAAGGTGCAACGAGTAAGAATCACTCGATAATTAATACTTTCAAGGCGCATGATTATATGAACTTATAGTAACAATATGCATTAATAATAATTACTGCACGGCACGCTCACTTATTAAAAGTTATAGTATAGTATATAGTAGTATGTTTAGTAATTACAAAAAAAAATTATAAACTAAGAGTTGACATAAAAGTAAAAATAATTTACTTTGCAGTTCTACTGTGAAATGAAAGTCACTTATCACTGCAGGATACAATTAATGTTATTCTAAGTTGATAGATACTTATAGATATTTATACTTATTAATCATACAAATTCTAGTCCAATACTGGCAAGTGTCAAAAAATGTGGCACAAAATACAGCAACACTTAGAAGGATATATCAAAAACGGAACCCTTATAGATTCTTCATGTCTTGTTTGCCTGCCTGTCCGTTTGTCACAGCCACTTTTTTGATCTTTATTGTATGCCGTCTCAATGCAATTTTAATGTCGGCACTGAGCGGTAATGTTGACAAAAAACAAAGCAGGCAACAGCTGTGGGACAAAGGGAATCTGTGATTAGTTCCGTTCGCCTTTTGCAAGAAAATTTCATTTCAGCCGAACATTCCGGGAGGATTGGCTCTAACCGTCTGGTGGAAAAACAAGGTTATCATCAAAATGGCCGCGTTCTATTCAATTCTTTGACACGAATAGGGTATTTGACTGTGGTTGTTATGCTTGCTTTTTTTGTGATAAGCAGTAAAATTTAGGTAAATCAATATTATTATTGAAATCGAAACTTAATATTTTTGTGAAATGAGACAGCAAACGACATTTAAAGTTGGGTGGGAAAGTGAAATATCAAAAGTGCGAAAATCATTTAAAGTTCGTTGTCATCTTATAAATAACAAAATTAGTAACATCTTTCATTATGAAAACATATCCATAAACGCATCTTTTGATGAACCTGCCGAACAAACTTCCTAATAATGCCAAATCCGCCCAAATAATGTGTTATTAAAATTGTAATATCTCGTCGAGTTATCGAGATATCAAAGTGATACTTTCAACAGTGTCATTGTGTTAGAGTGGGCCATCCAACTATATTAAAATAAAAAATAGTCAAATACCCTATTGCGGTTCACTTCGATATCGGATTTGTCTGAGCCAAGCTCGTAAAATGTGATCTAGTATTCATTTTAGTTTGAAGAGTCATATTCGGATGGAAAATTAAAGAAACTTTTTCATTTTCGACCACCTGTCGCCGGTCCCAAAGCGCAGAGCAATCACATACGTGGTGCAAACTATACGGTAACTCATTGTGCCAGACAATTAAAATATAAATACATTTCTGATTGGAAGCAGCAATCTCTGGAATTTCGTATTTTTAAATTGATTTGTTTGAATATCGTAAAATTCTCTTCAATTTGGCTGGCTCGGTGGAACAGTGGTTAGTGACCCCTTTTGGCGGATCCAAGAGTCGTAGATTCGATTCCTATTCGGGACAAATATTTGTGTTATGAACATCGATGTCAGTTCAGTGTCTGGTGTGATTATGTATTTTAGTATGTATGTTTTATGTACATTAGTCTCATTAGTCTCTGCCGCCCATAGTGCAAGCTCTGCATAATTTGGGGTCAGATGACCGTGTGTGGAAATGTCCCAGATATTTATTTATTATTTATTTATTTAATTCAATTCGTACACAATATATCTTAACATGAGCTCGCTCAGCTACTCGCTGTACTGTATAACCTTTTAGTGCCCTCTCCAAGATAATATTCTATAAATGTATACGATGCAGTGCCATAATACATTATCTCAAACATTCCATATTTAGCGCCAGAATGCAGCAACGGCGAGGCATCCGACGTTTAACCGACATTGTTGTGACCATAAACATAGAAAGTATTTGCAGACTCCTAACTTTGTACTGTAACTTGTATAAAAAAGGAAATTTAGAGGATAGGCAACAGCATCTATAGCAGATTATTGTCGTAGCATTATAACCCTGTAGAATTAATTTTTAAAAAAAACAGCGATGTCCGAGTGGTTAAGATCGTTGCTTGACATGAGAAACGTCGCCAGTTCAAACCCAAAGCCAGGAAATTATCGGGAGGATACCTGCACGGGACATATATTTTTTTGTAGAACATCGGTGTTTATTCTGTGTCTGGGTGTCTTATTTAAGTATATTTGTGTGTAACTCGTTCGTAGCTGATATCCGTAACACAAGTGCATAAGCAACATATTTCCGAATCAGAAAAATTTACGTGATGTTGTGCGATATTTAAATAACATATTTTCGATTGTTCAGTTAGTATATTTGATTCTCGGTCTATATACTAATTGTGCTTGCATTAGACACGGTGCATTAGTTTTAGCGTGAAAGAGAGACAAGCAGAGTTTATAATATTAGTAAGGATTGGTACATACCAATGTAATTAGTAAGGATTGGTATACACCAATGTAAAGTAAGGGTTAACCCATACATTTTCTGCAAAAGCAGTTGTATAGTAGTCCGAAATACTCTACTTCAGTAGATTTCAGTGTCACCCTGTGGATCGATATGGTTGTTCGGTGCTGGAACTCTATTAATATAACTGTATATCAACTTACATCTATTTTGGCATTCTAGACTGTCAGAATAATCGACGTGGAAATAGGTACTCGTCGTTGACATAATAGATAATGTAGGTACAAATTAATATGAAACATGTTTCTGAGATACTTGGATATCTAGTTGGATGTCATTATAATGTATTCACAGTGCTGTGTTGTGTGTTTCACATATCGCAAAGCAATGTGTATGTATGTAGATTGTAAAGGTATATTATTTAGTAGTGAAAAAATGCCACCATATCATCATCATCATCATCTCCGCGTTTTCCCGGTTGCATCCTTGGGGAGCCCGGGGTGAAAAAATGCCACCATATAATACTAATATTTTTAACATAAGTACTTAGTAATCAAACCATAAAAACACCTTTAAGCTCTTTCAGCTAGATTTAAATACTTTTTGATGCAACAGTGGTTAATGACCCAAGAGTTGTGGGTTCTGTGTCTGGGTGTGTTATTAAATATATTTAAGTATATTTGTGCATGTATTGTTCATTCTAATATCCGTAACACAAGTGCTTAAGCTACTTACCACGGGATCAGATCAATGTATGTAATGTTGTGTAACATTTGTTAATGGATAAAGATTCTTATCTATTGTACGATTTCCTTTACGGTAAAGCTACTGAAAATGTTAATCATATGCTGCCATTATGTATATTATTTTATTTTTATGACAATCAAACTTTTCCAAAGCATCAATACTGGTATTATAGTTCTACGAATGAAGAAAATGAAAGAATCCTTACTAATATTATAAATCCGAAAGTAACTCTGTCTGTCTGTCTGTTACGCTTTCACGCATAGAGTACTGGACCGATTTAAATGAAATTTGGTAACAGATATAGTCCAGAGCCTAGGAAAGGTTATAGGCTACTTTTTAACCGACTGCGCGAAGAAGCGCGAGGAAGTAATGTTTTACCCGCTAAACGTCTCTACGCGGACGGAGTCGCGGGCGGAAATAATGAATAAACAAACAAACATGTAGAGTTCCTAGCAAGAAAGCTCAAGCGAAGGGTTTCAAGCAATATCGGTTTTACTTGAGCTTTGAAGTCGTAGTTCTGCAGTATTTTTTTATATTCGCCGTTGCAAGAAAAGCTGAAGTATCAAACTGTTTATGTTGTTGCATTGAAACTGGTTTGAATAACTTCGGAAACCACCAGCTCTTAAAAGTTTATGTTTGAAGTTAAAACTTTTGAGTTGTGAAACACATTATCTATACTAATATTATAAAGCTGAAGAGTTTGTTTGTTTGTTTGTTTGTTTGTTTGTTTGTTTGTTTGTTTGAACGCGCTAATCTCAGGAACTACTGGTTCGATTTGAAAAATTTTGCGTTGTATAGACCGTTTATCGAGGAAGGCTTTAGGCTATATAACATCACGCTGCGACCAACAGGAGCAAAGATACAATGGAAAATGTGTAAAAAACGGGGGAAACGCGAACGAAGTCGCTGGTACAGCTAGTTTTTACTATAATCTGATCTGACTTGTGGAGTTTAATGTAAGTACATATAAGTTTTCTCTTTTTTAAATCAATATTTCGTGAAGTTTGAAGACGTTTACGAGTCCGAAATCAAATAACATGTCTTCTTCCCAGTTTTGAAAGTAAACATAGTAATAAAATAAACAGTCAACACACTCTCTATTGTTATAGAGATCTGCCTGTTGGCAGTAACATTGAACTATGATTGACCAACATAGTTAAATGTATATGCTACCCTTCATGTATGCTTTAATCTTTAAAAGTACATAATGGATGGAGGAGACCTTTGCCCAGCAGTGGGATGACAAGGGTTAATAAAAATAAAAAAATGGATTTGATGCGATTTTTTAATAGATAGAGGGATTTAACAGTACTGTTTGCATGTATAATTTACCCGAAGCAAACGAGGGCGGGACACTTGTTATATCCTATAATATATAAAAACCTTCCTCTTGAATCCCTCTTTCAATTAAAAAAAAAACATGAAATCCGTTGCGTAGTTCTAAAGATTTAAGAATACATACAGACAGACTCGGAAAAGCGATTTGCTTTATATTATGTAGTGATGATCGACTTAATGTGCGAGCGACTTCGTCCGCGTGGTAAACATAACCTTTATATTTATGAATCGATTGACATTAACCAAACATTAATTAAAGTTAAGTAGAGCTTACCTTATAATGATAAAATTATAATTTACTGATAATCAGATCTAGATAGGACAAGCCGTTTCTGACATAAACGTGGGCAAACGCACAGACAAACAGACAAAAAGTTCAAAAATAATTGCCAAGGGTACTATCGCGTTGATGAAGGAGACTATAATAGTTTTTATCATACATATATCATTAATCTAAAATTAGTCTCTATGGGTCTACACGCGATATTAGGAGTAGCCAATTACATAGCTACTTACTGCCCGACGTTTCAACTGAGTTACACCAATCGTGGTCGCGAGCGAACGATTGGTGGACTATTAGTGTAATGGAACGCGAAAGTCTAAAATCTTACATAATATCATTAATGTTTAGACAGCGATCTGCTACATTTTTATGCTACGTGTATAGCTAGCTGACCCGACAGACTTCGTCCAGTCAAAATAATTTGTAAAAGTTTTTAGCCGTAAGAACCATCCTTGAACTTCAACGAACATTTTTAAAAAAGAATTGGCGAAATTGGATCAGGCGTTGTTGAGTTATGCGCTTACCAACACATTTTGCGATTCATTTTTATATTATAGATAGATGTGTAGTAGCTTTGAAGATTTGCATTAACTTCACTTATTGTCAGTTATACTGTGAACTGAAAACACGAACCATTTTTCTTTGCAGGCGCTCGATGCTTCAGTATTTATTACCCTGTTCTCTAGTACGGTTGCGAAACACGAAATATTTATTTTTATTTCAGTGGGCGTACCTATACTATAAAGAAACTGAGCATGTTAGGGCGTGATGAATATTTGTTACAATTTTGTTTATAAATAAATAAATATTTAACAACATCACATACTCGTACATCGATCTGATCCCGTGGTAAGTAGGTCCCGTGGTAGCTTAAGCACTTGTGTTACGGATATCAGAAACGACAGTGGATACAGAAATAAATTTAAACACATAAATAACACACCCAGACACGAAACAAATACCGAGGTTCGAACTCACGACTCTTGGAACCAGCAGCCAGGGTCACTTACTGTTCCACCGAGCCAGTCAAAGCCAGTTTTTTCTAAGATAAATTATTTAAAAAAATAAATATTTGTGACATTTCCACACATGGTCACCTGACCCCAAACTAAGCAGAGCTTGTACTATGGGCGTCAGAGACTGATATACATACATATATATTTTTAAATACATACTTAAATACATAATCACACCCAGACACGGAACAAACACCGATGTTCATCACACAAATATTTGTCCCGAGTGGGAGTCGAACCCACGACTCTAGGAACCGCCAGCCAGGGTCACTAACCACTGTTCCACCGAGCCAGTCAATAGTCGAATATTTCATTAAACTGTGAAGCGAAATCTTTTTGTTTTGGCATTGATTTTGGTGTCAATCTTATATTTAGAGAATTTCACGTTTATAAGATACTTCCACGTTTTGTGTTTGGAATTTATTATTTTTTATTGATTTTCGGTGGAATCGATTCCACGTATTGAAGGTAAGTCTTATAAACAGAACAAAGTTACGTAAAACTCACTTTAGGTGGTAACTTGATACTCTTTTACTTACCTACGAAAGCCGACTTTTTTAATAAGATGTATTCATACTTACTTATTATTTTGGTGTCTTACTTTATCCTAAGTGTTTCAGTAGACTACTGGTATTTGTAGTATCGAGACACGTGGTATGCAAACTCTTCCCGGGCGGAAACTTTTCCCATCTGACCGGGATTTCTTCGCCGCTATCTATTCATGATATTCATGCAGTTGCCTGTCTGTTTGTTTACACTGAAGTAGTTAATAGTTCGGAAAGTGGGAGGGCCCGTTCAGGAGGAAAACGCTTTGAAACCCTCGTTGCCTGTCAACACCCTCTTTTTTAAGGAGAAACTAGTGAAAACATTTTTGCAGCATAGTAATACGTACCTATGCTTCTGTATTTTTAGTTACCCACCTACGTAGGAATAAATTAAAGTAAAAAACATATTTATACATAGAGTCATACTCAACACAAGTGTCTTGCACAACTTACTGGGTAGTCTCGGCCACATTTTGTAACTATGGTTGATTTTTTAATTATTTATTTATAATCATAAAATAACCAGATATTTATTTGTTACTATCTCGGCTCGGTGGAACAATGTTAATGATCCAGGTTCACTACCTACGGTTCCAAGATATCCACCCGGACAAATATTTGTGTGACAAACATCGGTGTTTTCTCCGTGTCTAGGTGTGTTAAAGTAGTATATTTGTGTATCCACTGTTGATTCTGATATCCGTAACACAAGTGCTTAAAAAAGCTACTTACCATGGGTTTAGATCAATGTATGTGATGTTGAAATATATTTATTTATTTATATTTATTAAAAATCCATATACAATGAGAACCATTCTGAACATATCCCCTTTATTAGTCATTCATTGAGTCATTCCAAACTAAAGACGGCAAGCCAAGTAATTATGTACACAACAGTTTGTTAGTTTTGCGCAATTCTGTGCACACTGTTCTAAACGCTTTAGCACTTATTCCAACGATAATGGAGATCAAAATTGATTAACAAACACATGTAAATGTTCGCCACTGTATTATAATAATGGATGTTTACCTAACGCAGTGTAGAACTACGTTGTTTTCTCACCAACTTCAGTTAGAAGTAAGTTCATTATATTATTGTTTTGATTAGAAATTCACTAGCGCTTAGTGCTGATATATAAGTATTGAACAAAGATACTTCAATGCGCTACGATTAAATTGATGAGAAAAAAATAATTTGAAGCTACCACGAAGAGAATATTACAGTATGCTGTTTGCAACCATTGAAACCTGTTCCTTTTAATAAATTAAAGTTTTTATCGTAGTTTTAGTACTAAAATGTGAAATATAATTTTGTGAGTCCTACCTACCACTCTCTTCTCAGGCTAGATCATTGCTTAGACAAAAAAAAACATGTTGAGCGAGTGAATTCTCTTCTTGTTGGCCTTTCTTTTAGTTGGCCGATTTTTTAATGAATAATGTGATATGTTGTTTATCACCTATTCATCTGTAAACAATTTCAGGTTCTTTAATGGATATTAATCTAATCAATTACTAAGTTAATTTTTTTTATTTTGTAATAGTTTTTATTATCTAAGTAGCTTTATATTTCCTGTAATTTCTTTAAAAAAATGCTTCCTGAAATTAAATTCAATTAAAATAAATAAAAACCTTCCTCTATCTATTATCAAACCCCATCAAAATCCGGTGCGTTATTTTAAAGATGAAAGCATACATAAAATATATATAGATAGACGCGGGAAGTGACTTGCTTTATACTATGTAGCGGCAAGCAGTACCTAATAACGTAATATCACTTAAAATAACTATCGCTTTTCACAATTTCGAGTAGGCTGAAAACTTTTTTGAAAAATTGATAAAATGTTAATTTTTTTCACGAATTGACTAGCATAGTACTACCTAAAGGCCAATCGTTCTGCTACGGGAAAACAACCACTAAAATTTCACGGTGTATAATCCGCCTACGCTATAAGTCGAGTATGCAGCCGTGTGTTAGTTATTAAAAATACCTCACTTGAAAATCGTACCTAAAAATATTTTGCGCCATTTCTTGTGGGCGTAAACTAGGGAGCCTAGAAAATATACAAGGATATTTATTTTTCGCACGTCTTTACACGCTGGTGTAATTACATTTTCTAAAAATACGCTAGTATTTTACTTTATGAGCCCTCACAAAATATGATTCTATTTGGTACGCACGTTTTCATGTCAAAGCGTATCCAGCATATCAAATATACACTATTTTATATGATATGTTATTTTATTTACGTTCTTATTGTACTAAGTTGATATTTTAATATTTTTACGGTTTTTCAATAAATTTTGCAATTTTTTTCGTTTAAAAATCGGTACAAAATGTGCTATAATCATTTATGTCTCTTATGCATTTAGTATGACCTTATTCAAATTCTTGTTAAATTCTTACGACATGACGTAGACAAAATTAACAATAATTGTAATAAGCTTCTCGTAATCTTTCTCGCTTTAAACCCTTTAAACACCTATGTAGTGTTTCAATCTGCTTAGCGCTAAAACACAAAACATATTTTTTTCAAAATGGGAATATGCACACATTTTATCATAGAAATCAATCTTTAATATCGAAGAAATATAAATGAAATTTTTTTTTCTATTTACTTTAACGACAAGCGAGATATAGCTGTTTAAAGTTCCCGGGTGGACAGAGAGATCCAATATGGCAGATGACGTCACCATTACACTACTGGCTGTGGACAAGTTTGGAGGAGACCTTAGCCTAGCAGTGGGATGACACGAGTAGACAAAATAATAAAATAAAAGATAAAGTTACATATTTTGTCACGATGTTGGACATTTTAAATCTTACTATTAATAAGAGAATAATTTGAAACTCTAGGCTCTTCGTCTTACATAGTCATGAACATGTTTTTGTATGTATCACGTGTGGGAAAGATTTGCACTCTATATGATAATATCTTCATGACTCCTTTCCTTAACATGTACGGTGTAACACTATGAAGGTTATGAATAAGTAATTCACATTAATAAGGTGTCATTTTAGAGGATATCGAAATAGCAGTATTATTGGTATCATTTCTTGGAGAGATATACACCGTGAAATTTGAGTGGTTGTTTTTCTACGGCAAAACCTTAGTAGCACAATAGATTTTGCAGGTATTTTTTATTAAAATCAATAAATTCCGGTTTTACGAAAGGTATAACCGAAACTTTAAAATACGTTCGAACCACTTTATTACTTAGGGCGTAGAGCTTCTTTAGCTTTAAGTATCGATTTCATGCGGCAAGCAGTACCTGAATACGTCACTTCTTAAAAAACGACGATAGCTTCACTCGTTTTCGAGTTTCGAAAGTCAGGGATACCAGTCACAACTATCTGTCCGGTGGTTGGTGAACGGTATACGGGTAAGCGACCCCGGCTCTTCGAGCTACTATCGACTCAGTCCAAATCATCCGAGGCGATAGTATCCTTCCTCCCTCTTTCCTTCCCCCGTCATATATCCTCGCTACTCGTGGGAACGCAATGATCTTGTTAAAACAATGCACAAGGCAGAATGGCGGCGACGTTGTCCACAACCCGTCACGTCATGTTTCCCACAGAGGTGAAAAGTGGTCGCCGGAAGTGATCTCCGCCTACCCCTCTGGGAAAAAGGCGTGATTTTATGTATGTATGTTTTCGAGTTGGAAAATTATTATTTTTAAAATACGAAAAAAAAATTTTTTTTTCAAGTCATAATATGCATGATTCGATAGTATTACTAAAGGCAAATCCTTCTGCCACGGGAAAACAACCACTCAATTTTCACGGTGTATAGTGCAATATTAAAATGTTTTTTTTTTTTATTTGGCAAAGAGAGACAAGCTTGCAACACTGTCTTAGATTTCGGTTTGTTGTTGTTTATTTTAACGCTTAAGGAAGAACGAGAGATAAATGGTCTGTCTAGAGAAATAATTAAAAACTTATTTCATTCTGTTAATTTAGCTCCTTGTACCGGCCTGTTCTTACTTCCCATACAAATTAGTTTTGACAACGAGTTGAAAGTTTAACTTATTGCCTGAGAGTTCTTAAGGGAATTGCTGTGGATGGGTACATTTTATGTTCGCGGTTGATACCTTAATCTAGGTTTTAGGTAAGACTTTATAGATATAGTTTCTGTTAAGTTGTATATGCGAGACTCCACGCCTTGTCTCGTTGTTGCCGCAGCAGTGGTCTCCTCTTTCACGTCTCCCTTTCCCTCTAATATCGATGTTCCGGGGGGAGGCTCAATATGGTATATTGTGCCTGTCGACCTCATATTTGGATCTCACTACCGCTTTCCATCAAGTGGTCCGAGGTCATTTTGTTAGCTCATTATATATACATATATATATATATATATATATATATATATATATATATATATATATATATATATATGTATATATAGATATATGTATATGTATATATATATATGTATATGTGTGTGTGTATATATATATATATATATATATATATATATATATATATATATATATATATATGTATATATATATATAAAAAAGATTTGTAATTGTACAAAAAATTGCAGCGGTAGAAAATATGTCCTAGCATTGACAATGCATCTCGAGAGCAATTTTCTTGTTGGAATATTTCTGCAAAATTGTTTAAATCAGATCTTTTTTCAAACATCTTCATGATTTTCAGTTTTCCTTTTCAAAAAAAAACTTTCTGTACTAGTATTACTAATGCTATATGTCTGTATGTAGTAGATTTTACTAACAACACGCTTACAAATATCAATGAAAAGCATAGGGCGTACGCCTTGGTATACAATACCGTATGTGAGTGCTTTCTCGGCGCTCTCCTCCGAAAACTTTCAATTCTACAAAAAAATGCAAAGGACATTTTTTGTAGATAATTTTATAACAAATAATTTTTCTAATGACCTCAATTAACCTACAAGCAATAGATCGCAAGATATTCGCGAAAAACTGATTTTCGCGACCTTTTGACCCCTATAACTTTTTAAGCCGGCACGATATGAATGTCGATTTTTCACACCTTCATTACAATGCCGTAATAAAGGTGTGTACCAAAATTCAGCTCACTAGTAATTTTTCCGCAGATCGGTGTTTAAAAGAGCTAATTTGACTGGACTAATCAGCTTTGCTTTTTAAACACTACTTCATTGATAATAATTGTCATATTGATTTTCGTCGTCTATAGCACATATTGATAAACGTTCAAATATTATCCTGAAAAGGAAAAAAAAGCAGCGTGGCATTTGTCATTTAGAGGACCTCATTCGACACAACCGCCCCTGACGGCCAATTCACAAGCGATAGCCATTGTAACAATTAGTTGACGCTTAACTGAGTAAAGTTAGTAAAGTTTCTCATAATAGGAGCCTGAGCAGGTACACTCAAACCAGCTGTATTAAAATTAAGATGTTTTTTAGTTTCTTGCAGCATCCTAGGGACAAAATGTTGCTCTACCACGAGGTTTTGAGGTTTGTAAAATCGGATGTACAGTTTGGGTCCATGGCATTTTCATACACAGCATATAAGATATCTTATTATAATTGTGAACTATCATGTTTTTGCACATTAGGACATTGAAAATATTTACCACTTTTCATCTTATTTGAAGTCCCAGATGTTTCACACTGTTACATTTTCAGCTATATTCAAAAGATTGCATTTTCAGATTTATTTATGAGGAGTTAGAGGTGAGCTGGTGGTGAGGTATTTTTGCCAAGCTTTAATGGTAAAGGAAAAAAAATGTGAGGAAACCTATGAAGAAATTCTAAGGTTTTGTAGTTGACCAACCCTCACTTGGCCAGCGTGGTTGACCAAGGCGTTATCGCCCGAGTTTAGGGTACGCACGGCACGTGCCCCAGAAGTGAGGACGTATAAATATAGGCTGATGATGTTCATGAATGCTCTATAAGTTATGTCTGCAGTAGCAAGAGTAATTGGCCCTCAACAAACAATATATTATATATATATATATATATATATATATATATATATATACAGGGTGTAACAGAAGGGGTGTAACAGGGGGTGTATATATATATATATATATATATATACAGGGTGTAACAGAAGGGGTGTAACAGGGGTGTATATATATATATATATAAAAAAAAATTCTAATGACCTCAATTAACCTACAAGCAATAGATCGCAAGATATTCGCGAAAAACTGATTTTCGCGACCTTTTGATTCCTATAACTTTTTAAGCCGGCACGATATGAATGTCGATTTTTCACACCTTCATTACAATGCCGTAATAAAGGTGTGTACCAAAATTCAGCTCACTAGTAATTTTTCCGCAGATGAAACCTAATTTGACTGGACTATGATGAAAATGCTTACGTTTGCCCTTTTTTGAGCAAAATGTTACTGAGGACCACTGTTGCTTGGCCAATTGGTTTACGTTTCAATGTATAAAATATGATTTAAATGTTTATTTTCGTCTTGGCTCCCGTAGCATGTTTTTACAGACGTATTTTCGGACCTCACTCAACAGTGGCGCCACCTGGCGAGCGCAAAAACGTTAGCCCTCATTACGCGCGGATTTTGAACTCTTTAAGCGTTGGCTGTTAGTACAAAAAGTAAGTTAACAAAGTCTAATAATTTCAATTCAGCTCTAGCTATAGCCCTGGTTCGACACGGTACAGTTCGCTCCCGCTGCTTACTCAATATTCAGGGAACGACCCACTGTGAGTCAGCTGGAAGACAGTTAATAAGGACACCATAATACCTACTTTACTGACCAACGTTCGCTGTACAACTGACGTTTGTGTAAGTGAGTTTGTTTGTCTAACGCCCTAATCGTTATTCTCTTTTTAGAAATAATTATTCTCCTCAATAAAAAAACGTCGATGGCCGAGTGGTTGAGGTCGTTGCTTGCCATGCGAAAGGTCGCCAGTTCCAACCCGCCTAGTGTCAGTGTGTTTTCAAATTTGAAATGCATATGTACGATTATTCGACGCTTTAACGGTGAAGAAAAACGGCGTAGTTAACTAAGGCCTGATCGCCCTCTAGCAGTCGGGATATATGGGCTGATGATAATTCTCTTGGAACATTTTTTAAGCGCATTTGGTCAGATAACGTACCTGCTAATATCTAATCATTTTTTTTGTGGGACTCGAACTGATAGTTTGCAGATAGGCTTTCTTAGTTTAACCGGGCTGGGAGCAGATGGATAAAGAGACCCTCACTCTCACCAATAGACTCTCGTTTAGGGATCTAATCTAAAACTATCTCTATTCCTATTCACTACAAAGCAAAGTCGCTTCCCGCGTCTTTCTATATGTATGTATGCTTATATCTTTACAACTACGCAACTAATTTTGAGGGTTTTTTTTAAGTGATAACGTCTTTAAAATTGTTTTAGTTGGGTGACATGTTCAGAAACTTGTGTGACACCAAAACCTCACGAGCGCGACCGATCTCCCGTCTCATCTCGAGCGCTGCCAGTCATTCCGTGAAACTTGTTACGCGGAATCCTCACGAGCGGAGGCTGGCATAGCGTTCGAGTGAGTGGACCGATCTTCCGTCTCTCTCACTCTAGCGGCATACAAACGAATGGAGATTTTCTCTTAATAAGACGTTATCACGTAAACATCTCGATCGTAAACCTACTTTACAAACAACCAATTTTTTTTTACTAGATAGAGGGATTCAAGAGGAAGGTTTTTATGTAAAACTAGCTGTGCCCGCAACTTCGTCTGCGTAGAAAAGTAACTTTTGCCTGCATTTTTAATTTCAGGACGCATTTTTTTAAATAAATTACAGGAAAAATATATAAAGCTACGTAAATTATAAAAACTATTACAAAATAAAATATAATTAAACTTAGTACATAATTGATTAGATTAATATCCATTAAAGAACCTGAAATTGTTTATAGATTAATAGGTGATAAACAACATATCCCATTTTTCTTAAAAATCGGCCAACTAAAAGATAATTCACTCGCATAATATGTTTTTTGTCTAAGCAATGATCTAGCCTGAGAGGAGAGTGGTAGCTAGGACTCATAAAATTATTTTTCACATTTTAGTACTAAAACCACGATAAAAACTTTAATTTATTTGACAGGAACAGGTTTCAATGGTTGCAAACAGCTTACTGTACCTATGTAGTTAGTACAAAATTGATGTTTGATATCAGGATAACTTCAAAAGGTAAAAATATAAACTACCGATCCACTGTCTTAAAATATCTATAAAGGATATGTGTCGCCATGTGACGAACGCCCGCAGGCCAGGTAGTGTAACGATTTGCGCAGGACGGCTGGTAGGAGCTGGATGCGAGTGGCCGAGGATAGATAGAAGTGGCGTGCATTTGGAGAGGCCTATGTCCAGCAGTGGACAGGTATGGGCTGATGATGATGTGACGAATTAATCAGTATTTGCTTTGCTACTTTGTTATGTGCCACTTTTGCGCATTGTTTTTGTATATTTCTCGTATATTGTATTGTATTCGTAATGAAACAATGAGATAATAACGTAAAGCGCAAGTTTAATAAATATAACTTATGAATTACTTTTAGTATTTGAAGCAATATTGCGAAATAATACTGCATAGTGACATCTCTTTAACTAACCAAGAACTAAACACTCATGTCATATCAAATCTGACACCATTTGACATGACTTGCCAGCTAAGAACGTGATAGTTGGGGAGCCCAACGGGAGTTTTTGAAGTCTTGATCAGACTCAGACTCTGTCTTGTAAGATTTTTAAATGGGAGACTCCTTGCACCCTTTCATGTACCTCTACCGGATATGTACACTTCATACGGAAGGGAGAGGGTGCGTGATCTTAAATAGGATAGTTGCTAATGCTAATTACAAAGGCATTGTTAAAAGAATTGTGCAGGATTATAGAACTAATAATCTCTGACGGTTTCCATGGGGTGATGACCATAGAATCGCGCCTATAACAACAATTACTAAAAGCTTTGACACAATAAAAATCCAAGGGGCACTTGACCAGTTTTCTAATGATCTATGTGATCTATGTGAACCTGGCCTGTGGATTATTCAAAGGACTTCGACGGGATCACCCACATCAATCTATTTAGCTTTCTTTTCTTCGAACCCACATATATAAAACTTCTCCAAATCATTTACCAACAAAGCACAGCCGATATCAAACTGCACACTGAAGGCCTGACATTCCGAATACAAAAAAGAGTTAAACAGGGTGACTCCCTATCATCAAAGCTTTCAGTAGCACGTTCCAAGAAGTCTTCAGGTCACTATGATATTCTTAGGCAACAATAGGAATTGGTGTAGAGGATAGGCGACTGATAAACTTTCGGTTTGCAGATGACATTTTCCTAGTCAAAATACGTATAGATCGACAGAACTTGAGTTCATGCTCGAACAACTGAGCGCAGAAAGCGTTGACGTTAGACTGACGATGAATAGATCCAAAACCAAGGTCATGACCAACAGCACCACTGATTTGGTGGATTGCAGTCAACAGGCAGGCAAAGCAATATGTAGAGGAGCATATACTTGAGCTAGGCAGTCTCTTTCGAAATCAGGCAGGACAAAGAAATAATCCGTAGAGCAGACAACGCCTGCAGAAAAAGCTTCTGGCCCATGAATGGGTATATGAAGGGTGATCTTCTTATATCACTGAACCGCAAACTAATCCACGTTTTCATATTGCCTATACTAACACATCACCGAAAATCAGAAGTCCAAACTCAAGGTTCTACAAAAAGCTATGAAGCGGAGTATCATAGGTACATATTAAGTTAAAATAAAATATACCACTATCCACTCCCGTACTGGTATTGTTGTTGGTCAAAACTGATGTAGCAATGGGCGGGGAATGTCATATGAAATGTGCGAGGATAAAAACAATAGATGGACCAGAATTGTTACACATCGCGTGCCTGAACACGATTTTTGCCGAAGAAGACCCTAGAAAAGGTGGTATGACGATCTGGTCCATGTATCAAAGAACTGGCAAGTCCTAGCATTGGACAGAGAGCAGTAGAAGGATACTTTGCCCAGCAGTGAGGTGATACAGGTTAAGATAAAAAAATAACAGATTATTATACAGCAGGATTTCGATATCAACTTGATACTCCTGTATAAAAATGTAACGCGCTGAAGTATCTCAAGATTAAGTGTTTTTTAACAGACACAAAGATTAATTATAACTTTGTGGTCCAAATCGTTACAATGTCACTTTTTAGGGATTATTTAACATGCACTTTGAATGACTGACACGGTCATATAACCTTTTTCTTACAACAGCTTGTTACCAGGTAGCCCTCCTGTATTAATCGCTGTCCCCCCACTTATAAAAAAGTGTAATATACTTTTCGTAATCTTGCTATTCCGATTCTATGTCGTTCGAGTAACTGCAAATCAAGCTATTTACCTCCCCTACTATGACGTTTTGCTCAATAAAGTAGACCGTATAGTCCTAGTCAGAAGGTTCATTTTGGTCGATATACTTTTACCATTTTTGTACGTGATCTAATAAAGTTAGATTTTTAACTATCCTACAGGAATTTCTGTGACTAAAAGTATTTAAGATCTTGACCGGGGATGTATGGTACCACCATGCAAAATTTCATTCAAATCGGTGTAATAGTTTCAGAGATCAGTCATTAAATTTAGGTTTTTTGAATATCCCACGGGAACCAGTTAACTGTCAGTGATTTCAAGTATCCTATGCATTTTTCCGGAATTTAAAATACCTTCGTGTAAACTTTCATTTAAATTGGTTCAGCCGTTTAGGAGGTCAGTCGAAACAAACAAACAAACAGACAGAGATCCAATTTTTTTTTAAGTATGGGGATGTGTTCTACTACTCTGAAAACATATCCCTGACTTGTTTTTTTTTGCGTTTTTCAAAAAAGTACAAGAATTTTTACCTCTACGTTTTTATTATAGTAATAGATATACCCCAAGCGAAGCAAGGGCGGGTCACTAGTCTACTATAACTTAGCGTAGCTATTTATTGATTTCCTATATACCATCTTAAATATATCGTCTCGGCCTTTTGGCTAAGATCAAAGTGTTGTAACTAGTACTTACTATCTTAAATAATTATTTGCAGCATTTAAAATCGAACGTTTCTTCACTTTACAAACACGTTTATAGATACAGCAAAAATCGCTTAACAATACTGTTTTCCCCATCGACAGACTCCTTTGGAAATTATCCGGGTCTGCGAACGACACCAATGAGATAATACACCGTGAAATTTTAGTGGTTGTTTTCCCGCAGTAAAATGATTCTATCTTAGTAGTACAAAAGATGTGTGCAGTTCTTTTTTGGTAAAATCAATAAATGCCGATTTTACGAAAGGTTTAACCGTAACTCGAAAACACGTTCGAACCGCTTTATGACTTAGGGTGTAGAGCTTCTTTAGCTTTGAGCATCGATTTCATGCGGCAAGCAGTACCTGAATACGTCACATCATCAAAAACAACGATAGCTTCTCTCGTTTTCGAGTTGGAAAATTATTATTCTGAAAAATCAAAAAAAAAATTTTTTTTTTCGAGGAACAATTTGCATGATTCGATAGTATTACTAAAGGCAAGTCGTTCTGCCACGGGAAAACAACCACTAAAATTTCACGGTGTATAATTGATTGGCGACCCTTCGTCATCACGGGCTCGCAGTTTCAATAAGATACTACTACAATTGGTAAGATTTCACCTATAAATACAATGGGAGGAGTTTTTTACTCTTCGCCTTGCTCATAAAAATGATAAAACCTCTGAAATAACTGAATTTCACGCCATCGTTAGAGAGCACTATGAATTTATGTGGCAAAATAACAATGAAGAGAAAGGCCCAAGAGAAAATAATGCTAGTATCACATAATGGTCCGTTATGAGATTGAGACACAGTAGTATTATTCAGATTAGACGTAGAAACACCGATATAACGTGGTTTCCGTTATTTTATTATATATACTATATATTTATATCTATATAAATAAAAATGAATCGCCGTTCGTTAGTCTGGTTAAAACTCGAGAACGGCTGGGCCGATTGAGCTGATTTTGGTTTTAAAATGTTCGTCATAGTTCAGGGAAGGTTTCAATGAGAAAATATAGAAAAAGAATCAGTAATGGCGGTATGAAATTCGCCGGGACCACTAGTTTAAAATAAGAATAAGTTATTGTAGTTTTTAAAAACCATTTTGATGCTTTTGTCCCGACTAGAAACTTGGGTTCACGTCCGCTATTTTATCATAGACAGCCTTTTGTTAAAAATAAACCAATTAGGTTTGACTAGCGACTACAAAGAAAACAAAGAAAATTCACATATAAATATCACACAACATCTCTCGTACATTGCTCCTATTCCGAAGTAAGTAACTTAAGCACTTATACGAGTATGACTCTTTTTATGAAGACAAATACATTTAAAAAAAAATAAAAAATCCATAAAGAAAAGACTCACAATTTAACAAATGGATACCGGGGCGAACGAAATCCAGTTCTGCTAAGTTCGTTATTTGGCGCAGTCATTTGTTCCACGGCTTTTAAGGAGTTGAAAGGAAATAGGGGTTTTCAAATGAAAGTAGATTTTAAGATTAACCCGACCCGATGTAGGTAGCATTAATGTTCGTGGAGAAACAAATTAGACACGCCAAAGTAATTTCAAAATTGTTTGTGAAGCTTTCATACTAATACAATTTGAATATAATATCTATATTCGTGTTTCACACAAATGAAAATGTTAACTTCTAGCGCTGTTTTCCTGACCACGAACAATAACAGTAGTGTCAAATTTGGCAGTAGATTTATAAATTTGTATATGTCACCGGAAAATAACAAGAACCGTAAATTTATAACTTTCCTAGGAAAATTATAAACTTTCGTAGGATTCTACACGAGAGATAAAATGTATTATTTTACGCCTAAATTCTAGGAAGTTTATCAATTTGCGACGTCGTGTGGTAAATTTATGAACTGACGGATATTCATTCGTAAGATTCTAAGCGGTTCGGCCAATCACAGAAGAGTGTTTAATATTACGCTTCTTATGAAACGGAAAATAACACACAGCTGCATTACCTACTCTTGAACTAATTAATACACAATTAGTCAAGCAGGTTCAAATGTTGTCTATATGTTTTTAAAGTTTAAGAAATAAATAAATAAACTAAAGAGAATACCGCAAGTGTGAATAGGTGGTTATTACCTACT
The DNA here is from genome assembly GCA_039566165.1 of Maruca vitrata. Lineage (NCBI taxonomy): Eukaryota > Metazoa > Arthropoda > Insecta > Lepidoptera > Crambidae > Maruca > Maruca vitrata. The sequence continues at coordinate 11,120,131 of CM076930.1, forward strand.
TATGTAACATCCGTTTCAGAATAGTCCTTTAAAACCACATCCTTGACAATATACAGACATAGTGTATGTGACGCCGTTTGTTTTGCCAACGGCTGAAAGTCCAAAATCACAACAATTGCTTTTAATTGACTACCATAAACACTAAAGTGTACAGATATAGAACATTGTTAGTAAGCAAACTAATTTAGCCGAACGACTGTGGCGAGAGTTGTTCATCTTCATTTGTTCACATTAGTCATTCCGTTCAGAAAATGCTCTAATTTCTTGTACACAAAAGGTGGTCCGTGAGTATTGTTCACAGTTCTCTTCTGTTTGGCACTTATTTAATAAAATTACATTATGTACAGTAATGAACACATATAATGTTTAATTTTTTTAAACGCTTGGCAGATCTCAAGGTGAGTGATTAAACTTTTTGTACTAATTTTGCCAAAAACTTATATTGCTTGTTTCTTTGTTTAGAAAAAATATGTATATTTATAATTAAATAATCAAGAAGCACAGAGTTCGCGCCGCGAAATTCGGTAAAATCCTATTAAAAGCTAAACGTCATTTGTAAACTACTTTTACGTATATAGAAAACCCCTCTTAATTATATGTATAGAATACTGATATCAATTAAAGTACGATCAACATAAATAAGTAAAATTAAAAGCGAAAGTAAAACTGATTAAGCAAAATAAACACAAAAGCAAGCTGGAGATCCGTCACATTCCGTTGCTCGAACCAAAGAGGCCCCCGTCCTCCCCGTGCGCTCGGACAAAGGCGTGACGTCACGCGGAGTTGCCAACACGGCCCTCCTGCAACGTGCATGCCCTCAGGCACGACTGCACCTCGAGAAGACCATGAGCTGATACTGAGGGTGGAGTTAAGAGCAATCTGAAATTTTAAAATTATCATCACATAAGTAATAAGTTCGGCCTATCATGACTACATTTAGCTTATCCTCACCAAGCTCCTTTAGACTTAGGACTCTTTATAAAACACTATAAATGCATTTAGCCATCATTCTGAAATAGCCAAAGGGAACAAAATTATCTTTATACTCAGATAATCATGAACATTTTGAATAGGTTCACTCCACTATACCTGGTCAGCGCCTGTTCCAGTCACACCTTTAGTCCAAGGAAATGACTGCGTCAGCACACTAAAACCATAACTGGTCAGCGCCTGTTCCAGTCACACCTTTAGTCCAAGGAAATGACTGCGTCAGCACACTAAAACCATAACTGGTCAGCGCCTGTTCCAGTCACACCTTTAGTCCAAGGAAATGACTGCGTCAGCACACTAAAACCATAACTGGTCAGCGCCTGTTCCAGTCACACCCTTAGTCCAAGGAAATGACTGCGCCAGCACACTAAAACCATAACTGGTCAGCGCCTGTCCCAGTCACACCCTTAGTCCAAGGAAATGACTGCGTCAGCACACTAAAACCATAACTGGTCAGCGCCTGTTCCAGTCACACCCTTAGTCCAAGGAAATGACTGCGCCAGCACACTAAAACCATAACTGGTCAGCGCCTGTCCCAGTCACACCCTTAGTCCAAGGAAATGACTGCGTCAGCACACTAAAACCATAACTGGTCAGTGCAACCTTCACCTCTTAAGCTACTTCAGAACTTTTATACTTTAATGGACAAAATAAACAAGAATATTAATAAAAGTTACTTGAGAACGAATAAATGCCCTTTATTTGTGTAACTAGCTGTGCCAGCGACTTCGTTCGCGTTTCCCCGTTTTTACACATTTTCCATTGTATCTTTGCTCCTTTTGGTCGCAGCGTGATGTTATATAGCCTAAAGCCTTCCTCGATAAATGGTCTATACAACGCAAAAAGATTTTTTCAAATCGAACCAGTAGTTCCTGAGATTAGCGCGTTCAAACAAACAAACAAACAAACAAACAAACTCTTCAGCTTTATAATATTAGTATAGATTTCTAAAATTGCATAATTTTTATTCTCGAAATGTAAAATTAATTTAATGAAACGAAATTATACACAACTTGTTGTGGATGATATGTACATAAATACCTTGCCAACACGGGTTTGATTTATTGCCTGTTTCAGTTCCATACATCGATTCTGATCCACAGCTTAATATTTTCAGCGGCAGCGACTCCGTTATAAGCTCGATTAGTCTAAATGTATTTGAAATTTTCTCCATCCAATCTCTCCACAACCAGGCCATCCACGTGTGGTCATTCCGTAACAAAGCTTCATACCATATATTAGCCGAACCTTAGAGCTTATTTAACGCTTGTTATCGTAATAAAAATAAGGCGTACGACCGATTTCAGCCATGGCGGCCGATCTCAATTGAGATCAGCCAAGTGCGCAGGACATATTATAGTGCACAAGTGTGTGCGCAAACACAAGTGCACTCTCTATTCCCTTACTCTCATAATTCGGTGAGACGGCAATCCGACATGACCGATGAGAGATCGGGCGCAGGACCACCTGCTTAACGTGCTTTCCGAGGCACGGGCGTTCAACCGCCAACTTCCTAACTCCGGGCTGGGTAATGTCATTACAGAAAAACTAACAAATTTTGCCCGACCCCGGACTCAAACCGGGGACCTCTCGGTCCTAACGCAGCACTTCTACCAATAGACCAACGAGGCTTGGTAACGTATCGTACAATCGGACCACGAAAACGTTGACGAAAATGATTCAATCGTTTTTAGCCAAAACATAACATTGTCGGTCATTTAGTCAAAAGTAGGTATCATACTATGTAACGAAATATTTTGCGTACTCACAGAACAGGCATCGTTAGTGTGGGATACCTTTGTCCTTTTCGGTGGTGGAGTTCTTGCACCATCGTCACTTGATAATGACCTGCTGCTACTTGTAGACGGCGAACGGCCACGCATTGTCCTATATTTGCGCCTACTTTTGTGTTTTCTTTTACTACCCATTATGTTATCGATAGTTAGTGGGAGTGGTATACATCCCAATTCTGATGTAAACTACTTTTACGTATATAGAAAACCCCTCTTAATTATATGTATAGAATACTAATATCAATTTAAGTACGATCAACGTAAATAAGTAAAATTAAAAGCGAAAGTAAACTGATTAAGCAAAATAAACACAAAAGCAAGCTGGAGATCCGTCACATTCCGTTGCTCGAACCAAAGAGGCCCCCGTCCTCCCCGTGCGCTCGGAAAAAGGCGTGACGTCACGCGGAGTTGCGAACACATTCATCAGTGATTTTAATAAACGCCTGAACATTTGCACACAATAAGCTCCATAATCTGTATAGGCCCGGCTGGTTTTTGTAACGGCGCTTATATGAAGCAAAGTCCCACAGTCATAAGAGGAGCGATTGAAAATAAATGTTGAGAATTCCGCGTTAAACTTTAATCTAATCGGCCGAAGATAAGAGAAGTGGTGAACATTGGACGCTTATGTGCAGGAGTAGACGGACATGGGTTGATGATGACGATGTATCGGGTATATCTAGCCTCTGGTCACTAACATTATTTTATAATTTATAACTGACCAAAGTTTTCTAGGAGCTTACTGGTTCAAACACTCTTCATCTTTGGAGAAATCTAGTAATGAATAAAAAAACGACGATGGCCCAGTGGTTAAGGTGCTTGCCATGCGAGAGGTTCAAACCCCGCAACGGTGAAAGAAAACATCATGAGGAAACCTGCACAAGGAATTCTTAGGTTGTGTAGTCGACCAACCCGCACTTGGCCTGCGTGGTTGACTTAGGCCTTATCGCCCTAGATTACGCTAGGCTCCAGCAGTGGGGACATATATGGGCCGATGATGATGATGATGATGTAACAAATACATTTTTATACATACCCCTGCGATTTCGGTCTCTTAGATTTTGTATCGTGTATAACATTACTTGATATAGTAGGTCTTGGAGGCCCTGTATATTTTCGACTAATAAAATTGTCTCACTATCGATTATGGCCGGTTGCGCCTTGAAATACCGATTCGCATTCACGTGTAATTTTTAAAAATCTAGTCGAACTCTTATATCTAGTCGGATGTAAAGGGTTAAGTACAGTTGTTTTTAGATAACCATTTTTCCTTTATCTATTTCTAGACTCATTAAATTTTATTTCAGTCGCATCCATGATTTCTTTTTTTAAATAAAGACCTCTCGATCTAAATGGTCAGCGGCCGTGAAGTCCTTATAAGAGATCCACAGTCATTATTGTTTTGGTGTGAAAGCGCGAGTTACTCTCTCATTTATAATATCAGTGTCGATAAAACCGCTACCGCTTGTGAATGTGTTCACACAGCTAAGCGCAAACGATTTGCTGCCGCTTTGTATCGGGGCAAAGTTTTTGCGAGCTCAACTCATTGTTTCTACATAACCCGTTTTGTGGAGCCAGCGGTGGTCTAGTGCCAAAACTGTATGGAATGTTAATATAGAATTTTCTTTTATGTAACCTTACTAGATTTTCAGTCGAGACACGTAAACCACTATGTTGACGTAAGCAGGTAAAAGCGGTTTCCAGGAAAGGCTTTTTTGTTCGAGAAATAATTCGGTAGTTATTTAACTTATGGAAATTGGGACAGCAAAAATATATTTCCTATGAAATTATGTTACGAGACGTTTAACAAGAATTTACAAATTCCGTGAATATGATGCAATTTTCTATCGGAGGGCGCTAAAATGGAAAGCTGTTTTCAAATAACAAGTACTGGTTTTTAAAAAGTACTTTACAGAACATTTTTTAAAGCTATTTGTTCTCAACATTAATAAACAGACGAATGCAGTAAATTATTCGCGCTATACATATAATTTTTCTTTTTTTTCTAACTTTGTCGTCATCACCGGACTTGCGAGAGAGCGGATGGCTCTCACCCCTAAAAGCCAAATTCTTGAAACAACAAAGTGTTTTATAAATAAAACAACATGAATGGAGTCGTTGGACTCGCAAATTGGGCACGATTTATATCAAAAGTCACGTTTCCGAGAGAAGTAATTCGCTTAACCAATTGAAAAGGTCGAAACAATAGCCTTTAAACATTTTAAAACAGAGCGGTGGGTGAAATGATCACACCCTTTAATTAGAATTTCAAAACAAGTCATGGGATATGTATCTAACGGAGGGGAGGAAAAGGGATCACCGAGGAAAGGGACAATTTAATGAGAAAAGAAAAAACAAACGAAGTCTCCAAAATAAAGAATAATCAAAATGTCGTAAAGGGTTTAGTAAAAAAGCGAGGTCGCCATTTCAAACCCCGCAACGTTACATTGTAATTTTCAGAAATTTTATGTACGATTATTCGACGCTTTAACGGTGAAGGAAAACATCATGAGGAAACCTGACGAACGAACCTACGAGGAAATTCTTAGGTTGTGTAGTCAACCAACCCGCACTGGGCCAGCGTAGTGGACTAAGACCTTATCGCCCTAGTAAGGGTTGGCCCGTGCCCCAGCAGTGGGGACGTATCAGCCCGTGATGATGAAAGTTTTGAGTTCCGTACTTGAGACCAGTAAGAAAACTTATTAAGTTAACATGACACAATATGCAACTGCTCCGCAATTTATTATCCCTATCCCCTAGCACAACAACTGCTCATTATTTAATAAGTAGCACGTAAGTAGTAAGTAAGTTAGTAGTTATTAAATAGTAGGTAAGTAATCCCCAGTCCATAATTTATAAAGCATGAATGTATTAGATTTTAAAATAATAATTATGATGTACGAGTATTAGCTATTAACTAAATAATATATAATGTAATTATAAAATTGTAGGAAAAAAACTACAAAAAAGCCGTAATGATAATGGAATTAAAAATAAAAACAATGTACAAAAAAAACTGTTGTAAAAGTAGTTGTAATATATTTCTCCTGTCTCTTTTAAACGATTATTGCTGGTTCCTGGAAAAATATTGGGTGTTGAGTATTTATATTTGTTCCGTGTATAAGGGGGTGTCTGTGTGGATATAATGTATGGGTCGGAGAACATCCAATATTACGTTTACGAAGACTTTGGTTTTGCTTCCTAAACGTCAAAGTAACAGTTCAATTTTGTTTCTTTTTAATTTTATTTCTTAAACGATTGTAAAGATGGCATGCATGTCGATACTTTTAATTTTATTAGAATGGCAACACTGGCTTGTCTCTAGCCGGAAGTCAGTTTAGCTTCTTTTTAAATTGTCAGTTCGTTCATTTAAAACCGAGTGACCGCCATTTGGTCCATTTTGTTACTGATCACCGTCGAGTAAAGTTATCCGAAGACATCACGTGCATCTCGACACATTTTTGTGTAATTCGAATTGGAACGGAATAAATCCACGTTGGTCTACACGCCTGCTTTATTATTTGGAAGAAATTCCTCGTAATAGACGAGCAATCGAGCTTCGTAAACGCCCCTTCTGAGGACCCGCCGTCATATGAATAAACATAGCTGTGTATCCCACTTATTTCTGATAGTTAATAACCTATGTACCTAAGTTATTATTCACGGTTAATAATCATTATATTATCTTGATTGCAAAGCTAAAGCACTAAAATACAACCAAGGCCCATCCACTAAAATCAAGAGGTCAAATTAAGCGTACCCTCAGAGACCGCAATCTTTAATTCAAATTGCGTTAAAAGGCAAATTTTTAACGACACCGAAGTACCTAAAGTAATTAATGAGAATAAATTGGAGTCGGTTTAACCAGTGTTGAAGGTAGATTAAGGTTCGCTTCGCGTTACAGTAATCTTGAGAATCCGACCGGCGGTCTAATTTAATAATTTCGCAGCCGACTCGACGAGACTCTTCAAATTTCCTGATTGACTTTCCAATTCGTACCGACAAGTTTATTATTCGAAACATTTTAAGTTCCATTTCAATATTATGGATGGGAGGAAATAGCCATGTCAATGGTGTCAATTGCACAGCATTCATTCTAGCGAAAGATATTTGACTTGCATTGTGGAACAGTGGTTAGTCACTAAATACGGTTCTAAGAGTCGTGGGCTCGATTCCTACCCGGGACTAATATGTGTGTGATGAACATCGGTGTTTGTTACGTGTCTGGGTGTGTTATTAAATTTATTAAGAAAAGCTAATTTTCCAGCGACGGCATAAAATAAACATACAATAGATTTGGTTTAATCACTAACATTTCTCATTCAGCCCATCCAATCCAATCAAAATGCAATCAAACAATCTATATTTGCATCTAACTCGTGTTTCATAATAATGTTGTCATCCGTTATAGAGGCCACATGACCTCTCAGCTGACCTCATTACCTGCCATGATTAACGTTGCGACATATAACATATTACGACCTTACAAACAAAATATGTCATATCAGCTACACTTTTAAATCGATTTTTTACACAAGTTACATTATTACGAGTATTATAACTTGGTATCGCATGAGCAGTAAACGCATAGTTATATTGTTGGTGTCAGTTTAATATTTTCGATATAAACATTTCTTCTGCAGTTTGCAACTTAGACATTAAAGGTACCATCCAGCCCATATACATCGTACTGCTGGGGCACGGGCCTACCTAGGGCCTGATCTAGGGCGATCAAGCCTTAGTCAACCACGCTGGCCAAGGTATAGTATTTTATATTTATAATGGGATTATTAATAACTTGACAATCAAGCGTTTTCAATTCATGTTTAAAATAATTTCACAATGGGGTGCAGTGCAATTACCGGCCTTATTTAAGCATCTTGATAAACTTACCCATTGGTTTAGGGGTGAGAGCCATCCGCTCCCCCGCAAGTCCGGTGATAATGACGAGGTTACTCCAAGCCATCATCGTATGTCAGTAAGGAAAAAAAAAGTACCCATGGGTACGTTCAGCAATTTTTAATAAGAGTAGGTTATTAATTAACGTTGCGACTGACTCGGTGGAACAGTGGTTAGTGACCCAGATTCACTACCTACGGTACCAAGAGTTCGATTCCCACTCGGGACAAATATTTGTGTTACGAACATCGGTGTTGGTTCCATGTCTGGGTGTGTTATTAAATATATTTAAGTATATTTGTGTATCCACTGATGATTCTGATATCTGTAACACAAGTGCTTAAGCTACTTACCACGGCATCAGATCAATGTATGTGATGTTATGCAATATTAATTTATTTAATTAAGTATCAGTTGTATAATTTAAAATTCATAGCCTCTTGCTGCTTATATTGACACGGAAAAGTATTTCTATCATCAACAAAACCCCCTCTCGTCAATGTCTAGACATAATTCCCTTCATTCGGAAACATTTTTAATATTTCCCACTAAATCGGTTACGACGTCATCAACGGAAACGGAAATTGGGAAACTTGACGGCACAAATTCAATATAAATTCTTCGGGATTCCAGAGACGACTCTAGTAAGTACCTAGTCTAACGAAGTAAGTGGGGACGGTAAATTTGTTACGGGCAGCCAGGGCAGTGTATCTTGAATATCTGATTTAGGTACCCTATTTAAAGGTCTATTTTCAAATGGATTTTACCGTTTTAGACGTTAGAATGTCTGATGAGACCTAACGAGAAGTAGGTTACATTAACCTGTGATCTTTGTAACGTGATTAGATAATACGGTTAGATACATGATTGTTTTTTTTTTTAAATACTTGTGATTAATAATGTTACATACAACATTGTTTTTTAAAACATTGATATTGATATGTGATTTTAATTCAAAATATTACTCAAGGTTTGTTAATTGTACAAGTAAGTTAAATTAAATGGCAATTTTATTTATTTAAAAGAAGAATACAAAAATCAATAATTATTTTAGTTTTAGTTTTGACAATAACAAAACTCGCATAAATTATTTATGTTTTCGTACCCAAAGAGTACCTCCCTATCCAATAAAAAATTGTAAACAAAAAAAAACCGCCTTCAAAAACCCGACTCACTAAAAATTACAAAATAATATATAACGAACATTTATAATCATCTGGGTATGAATTTTATATGTTGTTGAAGGCGGTGCCGTTTATATTTCATGCAGACAAGCACAGAGTGCTTCGTTTTCCTCAAAATTTTGATTGGCACCGCCTTCAAAAACATATCAAATTCATACCCAGATAATTATAAATGTTCGTATTATATTATTTTGTAATTTTTAGTGAGTCGGGTTTTTGAAGGCGGTTTTTTTTTTGTTTACAATTTTTTTTCATACTTTTTAGTGTTAAATTTTTTGTTACCCTATTAGTTCAGCTTACCTGTAATACTACTGATATTATAACTAGTAGTCTTAATATGTATACAGTATTGAAAGAATTATCCTTTTACTCCAAACAATTAAGGAGTTGACCTTCCATCATCAGCTCAGCATCATAACATTATGATTGCAAGAAGCAATGCCAATATCACTTCAGAAAATATATAAAACGCGGTACATGTGCCTATAAAATTTGAGTGTTGCCCTCGATTTCTCCTGGATCCCATCATCAGATCCTAGACTGGTCACCCTATTAGTTCAGCTCACCTATAATGCTACTGATATTATAACTAGTAGTCTTAATATGTATACAGTATTGAAAGCATTATCCTTTTACTCCTAACTATTAAGGAGTTGACCTTCCATCATCAGCTCAGCATCATAAGATTATGATTTTCAGAAGCAAATGCCAATATAACTTCAGATAATATGCAAAACGCGGTACATGTCCCTATAAAATGTGAGGGTTGCCCTCGATTTCTCCTGGATCCCATCATCAGTTCCTAGACTGGTCCACCTAATAGTTTAGCTCACCTATAATGCTACTGATATTATAACTAGTAGTCTTAATATGTATACAGTATTGAAAGAATTATCCTTTTACTCCTAAGTATTAAGGAGTTGACCTTCCATCATCAGCTCAGCATCATAAGATTATGATTTCCAGAAGCAAATGCCAATATAACTTCAGATAATATGCAAAACGCGGTACATGTCCCTATAAAATTTGAGGGTTGCCCTCGATTTCTCCTGGATCCCATCATCAGATCCGGGACTGGTGAAAATGGGACCACCTCGGAAGTGAACTGTATCCAACCAAAAAAATTTTTGAAATCCGTGTATAATTGACGAAAATATCGGTGAACATACATAAAAAAAAAAAAAAAAATTATACATACAGACGAATTGAGCGCCTCTTTCTTTTTTGAAGTCGGTTAAAAACTGGTCCTTATTACAAGTACATATATACATATTCTTTAATATTTGCTATTATTTACTTACTTGAGATTTAGTCGTCCGTCCATCCATCAGTATCTCAAGAACCGAAGTTATTAGATAGTAGATTTTTGCACATATGAAAAAGAAAATAAAAAAAAATATTTTAAGGGAGGCTAAAGAGGAGATATTTAATTGCCACACAAAAATGTGATATTTTTAACGGACTTCAAAAAAAGGAGGAGGTTCTCAATTCGTCTGTATGTATAATTTTTTTTTTTTTTTTTTTTTTTTTTTTTTTTTTTTTTTATGTATGTTCACCGATATTTTCGTCAATTATAGACGGATTTCAAAAATTTTTTTTTGGTTGGGTAGAGTTCACTTCCGAGGTGGTCCCATTTTCACCAGTCTCGGATCTGATGATGGGATCCAGGAGAAATCGAGGGCAACCTTCAAATTTTATAGGGAGATGTACCGCGTTTTGCATATTATCTGAAGTCATATTGGCTTTTGCTTCTGGCTATCATAATCTTATGATGCTGAGCTGATGATGGAAGGTCAACTCCTTAATAGTTATGAGTAAAAGAATAATTATTTCAATACTGTATACATAATACATATTAAGACTATTAGTTATAATATCAGTAGCATTACAGGTGAGCTAAACTATTAGGTTGACCAGTCTGGGATCTGATGATGGGATCCAGGAGAAATCGAGGGCAACCCTCAAATTTTATAGGCACATGTACCGCGTTTTGCATATTATCTGAAGTCATATTGGCTTTTGCTTCTGGCTATCATAATCTTATGATGCTGAGCTGATGATGGAAGGTCAACTCCTTAATACTTAGGAGTAAAAGGAGTAAAAGGATAATTCTTTCAATACTGTATACATATTAAGACTTTCAGGTGGGAGACATTTTGTCGACCGGTTGCTGTTACCACCATACAGTTGCGTAAAACCCGCCAAGTGACTCTGACCTCTCTCGGTCAGGTCGCGTTCCGAGATCAGCACTGTACGAACCGGAGCCAGGGGGGACCATTGCTGCGGCAAGCGCCGGACCAGTGGTGTCTTAGCGGCGGTATTGTGCGGGCGGAGCGGGTCAGCCCGCCGGCCAGGGAGACCCGTAGAAACGGTGGTGCCGCTGGCCGCCCGCGGCATAGTACAGGGGCCCGACGGAGACTAACCACCCCCGAAGGCTGCCCCACCAGGTCGCGCATAATCCCGGAGCGGCTCGTCGTGCCGGGTGGTGCCCGGAGTGGGCCCCGGCGTGGCCGCCTCCGGGGGTACGGGGGCCCTTCCGTCCGGCGGACTGGCCAACTCCGACCTGCACAGCTCAATACCAATGCGAGACTCCACGCTTTGTCTCGTTGTTGCCGCAGCAATGGTCTTCTCTTTCACGTCCCCCTTTCCCTCTAAAATCGATGGCAGTAAAACCAACGCAACATCGTCCTACAGCGGCATCCCAACTCCCACCCCTCGCTGTTTGAGGTGGAGTTCACTAACATCCGTGGACTCCATGCAAACCTCAACGCCGTCCACCAACACCTCGAGACGGCGAGGCCTGCGATGTTGTTTCTGACGGAGACTCAGATTGGCTGCCCTGCCGATACGGCATACCTTCGATATCCGGGCTATGAGCTGGAAGAGTCCTTCCAGCCCAAGGCGGGTGTGTGCCTTTTCGTCAGGGCGGACGTCTGCTGTGTCCGTCTTCACTGCCTCGAAGACCCATCCCTCTCCATCCTTGGTGTGCACGTGGATTTAGGCTCTGTGAGCAGAGTCTACGTGTGCATATACCGGTCCCATAAAGGTGACACCGAGACAACTCGACTCTTTGACCATCTGAGTCAGGCGGCAGACATCGCTCAGGCGCGGTTCCCCAATAGCGAGCTGGTGTTTTTAGGGGACTTTAATGCCCACCATGACACCTGGTTGGGCTCCCTTAAAACAGACCATGCTGGCCGGGCCGCCCACGCATTTGCTCTCACGCATGACCTGACACAACTGGTACTCCAGCCCACCCGGATGCCTGATATTGTCGGTCAAGCGCCCTCCCTGTTGGACCTTCTGCTGACGAGCCACCCATCGGGGTACCTAGTGTCGGTTTGTGCCCCACTGGGGTCCTCCCACCAGTGCCTGGTGGGTGCAACAGTGCCATGCACCGCTCCCCACAACCCGTGGAGGTGACGCGGAGACTGTGGCGCTACTCGTCGGCAGATTGGGATGGTTTGCGTGAATACTTCGCATCCATCCCTTGGGGGCAGAGCTGCTTTGGAGGAAGTGATCCCACGGAGTGTGCAGCGGCTATTGCGGGTGAGATCAGTATTGGAATGGAGTATTACATTCCATTTACTGATGTCACCAGCGGTCGCAAAGACGATCTCTGGTTCAGTCGTGAGTGCGCCGCAGCCGTTGAACTGAAACGGACGGCGTACCGCAACTGGGCCAGGGCTCATGCACTCCGGGATCCTAATATTACTTCAATCAAAGCAGCCTATAACAAAGCCACCAAGGCCGCCAAAAGGGCCTACATTAGAGCAGATGCCCAGCGAGTTGCACGTGTTGGCCAGGACCTTATTAGGCATCCCACGGGTAGCCGCTCCTTTTGGCGCCTGGCTAAACATGTGCAATCCAACTTCTGTCTGCCTTCGTTGCCCCCGCTGAAATATCCTAACGGTTCACTAGCTCATCAGCCGCAGGAGAAGGCAGATCTGCTTGCCAATCTTTTTGCGGCCAATTCCTGCATTGATGACGGTGGAGCACAGCCGCCTAAAATTCCAGATTGCGGTGCTCATATGCCTGAGATCCGAATCAGGCAATGTGATGTACGTGCTGAGTTGCAGTCACTTGATGTAAGGAAAGCTAGTGGCCCAGACGGTATTCCAGCGCTAGTACTTCAAATTTGCGCAGCGGAGTTGTCTCCAGTACTCACACGCCTGTACCGCCTCTCATATACCTCGGGCATCGTGCCCCGGGCTTGGAAGGAGGCGAATGTTCAGCCTGTCCCCAAAAAAGGGGACAGGTCTGATCCTGCCAACTACCGGCCCATAGCTATAACCTCAGTACTGGGTAAGGTGTTTGAGCGGATTATTAACGCCCAGCTCATCCGCTACCTAGAGGATCACTCGCTGCTGCATGACCGTCAATACGGTTTTAGACCAAAACGGTCCACGGGTGATCTTCTAGCGTACGTTTCGCACCTCTGCGGGGAGGCTATGGAGAAGCACGGCGAATCTATGGCAGTTAGCCTTGATATCGCTAAAGCGTTTGACCGTGTATGGCATCGTTCGCTTCTCTCCAAGCTCCCGGCATACGGTCTGCCACCTCGCTTATGCGAATGGATTGCGGGATTTTTGGAGGGGCGCAGGATTCGTGTCCTCTGTGACGGACGCACTTCCTGTTTCCACCCAATAAATTCCGGTGTACCTCAAGGTTCCGTTCTGTCGCCGACATTAGTTTCTGCTGCATATCAATGACATGTTGTCACTAGGCAACATTCATTGCTATGCAGATGACAGCACTGTCCACGCACGTTATTTTGGAAGACCTGGGGTAAAGCAGTCCGAAACCGAGGAAAAGAGGAACCTTCTTGTCGCCGAGCTTGACGGGGTCTTGGACCGCATTTCCGAATGGGGCTCATGCAATCTTGTCGAGTTCAATGCCAAGAAGACACAGGTGTGTGTTTTTTCTAGTAAAGTGTCTCCTTTCCTTTCCCATCCTACTCTTCAGAGCACCCCCTTACCAATACAGGATAGCCTTAGCATCCTCGGCATAGATGTTCGCCGCGACCTGAACCAGCGGGATTACATCGAGAGCGTCATTAGAACAGCCTCCCGCAAACTGGGGATCCTGAACAGAGTGCGGCGATTTTTCACACCGGTGCAGCTCTGCCTTCTTTATAAGGCACAAGTTCGCCCATGTGTGGAATATTGCTGTCACCTCTGGGATGGCTCCGCAAAATACTTGCTCGACGCTCTCGATAGGTTGCAGCGACGTGCTATCCGTATTGTCGGTGATGTAGAGGTGTCCGAAACTCTGGAGCCTCTACAACTACGTAGAGACATTGCCGGTCTTAGTGTTCTCTACCGTCTCTTTAATGGGGAATGCTCTGAAGAGCTATTTCAGCTAATCCCTCCCTCCCCTTTCCACTCCCGAACGACACGTGCAGGACAGCGCTGCCATCCACATACAATGCAGTCGCTGGTGGCTCGGACTAAGAGGTTCAGCTCTTCATTTCTGCCCCGTGCCATTAAGGCATGGAATGCCCTTCCAGCTCATGTTTTCCCTCCCTCCTATGATCCCGGGCTCTTCAGGCGGGGCGTGAAACGGCATTTAAGCAGGCCTTCAGGGTGAGTGCGACAGGCGCAATATGATCTATTGTGCCTGTCGACCTCATATTTGGATCTCACTACCGCTTACCATCAGGTGGAGTGAGGTCATCTTGTTAGCCTTTTATAAAAAAAAAAAAAAAATCAGTAGCATTACAGGTGAGCTAAACTATTAGGTTGACCAGTCTAGGATCTGATGATGGGATCCAGGAGAAATCGAGGGCAACCCTCAAATTTTATAGGCACATGTACCGCGTTTTACATATTTTCTGAAGTTATATTGGCATTTGCTTCTGGCAATCATAATGTTATGATGCTGAGCTGATGATGGAAGGTCAACTCCTTAATAGTTGGGAGTAAAGGGATAATTCTTTCAAATCTGTGTAAATATTGATACTACTAGTTATTATATCAGTAGAATCATAGGTGAGCTGAACTAATAGGTTGTAAAAAAATGTAACACTAAAAAGGATGAAAAAAAATTGTAAACAAAAAAAAACCGCCTTCAAAAACCCGACTCACTAAAAATTACAAAATAATATAATACGAACATTAATCTGGGTATACATTTGATATGTTGTTGAAGGCGGTGCCAATTAAATTTTTGAGGAAAACTGCATGAAATATAAACGGCACCGCCTTCAACAACATATCAAATGTATACCCAGATTAATGTTCGTATTATATTATTTTGTAATTTTTAGTGAGTCGGGTTTTTGAAGGCGGTTTTTTTTTTGTTTACAATTTTAATAGATTAATGTTTGCATTTGGTCGGTTTTTTACTCGATCTTGATGTAAACCATCTTCTAATTCATCTTCGTGCAAATGTTTTATCCTTCATCGGGTCATATAATTCCATCCAAGTCCAAAGTGATCCTACTCTCATCTCAACACTATCTATGTACGAAATTAACAGACATAGTAATCGGGAGGTTACCAATTACTACCGATTGTATGGTAAACCGCATTGGTATAGTAATTACTCATGTGACTATACTAGGACCGCAAGCAAATTAGCCGCGTAGAGCAAGCGAGAGTATGTTACAAAGACGTAACTCTTGCAATGTTCTGTATACATCGCTGCTTAGGCAAGGAAACTTCGTGTTTCTAACATATTTGTAAAGGCAATAGATATAAGCGCTGCAATAACTCTCGATAGGTTAAATACCCTACCAAAATACATTGTTACCTATCTGAACGTACATTTTGTAAACATTAGCTAAGCTATTAATTTTAATTGTCTAATCATATTATGTATATTAATTATGTAAAACATTAGTTTGTAGCAAATCTTTGTTACAAACTATAGCATATCAGGATGTGGCTTCGCCATATATTATCAGCTATTTTAATTTAACTGCAGATTAATGCGTAAATTTTTTTTTCAGGCTTTGCTATGCTGTGGACACTATGGATCTCACTTATAGGAAGTTAACTCTGTTTATGTTAATAATAGGGTGGATCATTTCATCATCACACTCTTGTCATATGTATGGCTATTACCCGCCACCGCCTTATTACTCTGCAGAAGAAATGCCCCCATCACATCCACCTACTTCCAACCAATCACGGTCAAGGAATTTGGAAAAAGATATGACGGAGACGTTCTCAGATAAAGAGATGACGACGTTCATGGAGAAAGAGATGACAACAAAAACACCAGACAATCCAACGACCACGAAGAAACCTCGGTGTAGAGGTTACTGCTTGTTAAGACGAGTTGTTTTGTACACTATACAACAATTGATGTCAGACGATTGAGGGATTAGATCACAACAGAATATGTAAGATTTTAGACATTCGCGTTCCATTACACTAAAATTAGTCTTTATGGGTCTACACGCGATATTGGGAGTAGCAAATTAGTATTAGTAGTAGAGTTCGCTCGCGACCACGATTGGTGTAACCCAGTCGAAACGTCAGGCAGTAAGTAGCTATGTAATTTGCTACTCCTTATATCGCGTGTAGACCCATAAAGACTAATTTCACAACAGGATATGCTGACATTAACGTATTACAAATAAATGTATGTATGTATTAGAAAACAAAGAGGTGAGAGCCATCCGCTCCCGCAAGTCCGGTGATGATGACGAAGCTACTCCAAGCCATCATCTTATGTTAGTTAGGAAAATAAATTTTGGAAACTGAAAATGTCCGGGAAATTAACCATGTTGACCTGTGATCATGGCGCTTACAACGAACTCGTCCAAACAAGAGAACATGGTAAACATCTCGGACATTTTCAGTTTCAAAATGTGTGTAACCATATGGCAGTTTAAAGTCGTGTATCGTATTATATTATGTCTACATCTGTACCTGTTAAGCTAAATTTTGAAATGAAATGAAATGAAAATCTTTATTTTCAGAATGCAAAGATTCCATAAAATGTTAGTAGAATTTAAATAAAGATAAGTAAAATAAAAATAAAAACAATGTTAGTAAAACTTAATTATTGTTGGATATGGATGGACCTCCAGTGATGAATCATTGGACTGTCCATCTTGTCTGCAACCACCTTCAGGAGAGTGTTGGAGCTGTCCCGCACCCTCTCCCACAGAGAAGCCACTCGCTTGCGCAAAACGGCATGGAACCCGTCCGTGTTACAGGTGGCGAACATTCCTGAGGCACTGCAGCGCCAGGGCAATCCCAACAACCCCCTAAAGGCGTTATTATACTGGACACGCAGAGCACTGAAGGTTTTTTGGTGTAATTGCTCCAAAGGTTGCACGTGTATAAAGTTTGGCAATACGCTTTAAAGAGAGTGATTTTAACTTCACTCGAGCAACGTGCAAACCTACGTGACAGCATATTACCTCTTACTGACAGTGCACTACGCTCCTCTCCATATCAGTGTCGTCTTTTAGGTTATCTGTGACCCAGTGACCCAGATATTTAAATTTAGTAACGATCGGAAGAGGACACCCATGCAGTGTTATTGGCGGAAGTGGATAGGTTTTTGTGGCAGATTTAAATACCAATATCTCACTCTTTTTCACATTATACCTGAGTCCATGGGCCTCAGCATACCTTTCACAAATAGAAAGCATCAATTTTAATGCGTTGACTGAGGGCTCAGCAGCACCATATCATCAGCATAACTAATATTATTAACGAAGTGGCCATCAACTGAACAACCTACCCCTGCGCTGCAAATTTTAGGCGGTTCGGTTGAATGAACGAGTCAATTTTTTTAAACAAATTGGAAATAAATAAGCTTTTTAATGCATATTTTTTTTCTCTATCCAATTTCGATCCTACTGCGTAGATTTAGCTTCCACCTAAATTACTGTTCACAAGATGTTTTGGTTTAAGACAACAAACATAATACACAAATTCAAGAAATACTCTTACAAGCAAAAAAATATTGTCGCCTCGAAAGAAACAGCCGTGAACTAATTCTAATATAAATAGGTAATACCTACACAGGGACCGAGAAAAAGGTAAATGGGTAAATAAACCACCTTTCGTAACTAAGCACACAATTCCTTTCAGCTCTTATAACGTCTAGACTAATGATAGAAAAAACAAACCAAAGAATACGACTATCAAGTATTTAGTATCAAAAGGATTTTCGTCTTTGTTTGGGATCAAAGATAATATTTATACAATACATTTCGTCTGAAAATATTGTTTTTCAATAGCTCAGTGTCTTTATCCTATACACAATTGGACATTTTTTTTCTCTTAAACATACAAACAAAAAGATTATCTAAGTAAAATATTGCTGTCCTTATCGTATCGTAGATTAACACGATTAAGATATTGAATTTAATATAAAATTTTCAGTTTATATAAAATACACATTGAATATGAAGCTAACTAAAACGTCTCGAATTGTTAAATGCATATCCTTTTACATACAAAACGTAGCAGTCTTCATCGACATTCACAAATTCGTAGCACTCTTCATAGAAACGTATTTTCCTAGAAATCAGATCGAGGAAATCGAATTCCTAATACTATCCCGGTAACCTTTGAAAGCTGTCTGTGAGTGAATAGTACCTACAGTTAGTGAAGGCTATTCAGTGAGTCTGAAGCCGCCCCATGAGAAATCAACTGACTAAAGAAGATGTATGCGAAACACTGGGAATGAGCACCGTGCAGCCAATCTGTGGAACTAGCGGCTACTTACGGGATCCAAGTACAGTCGTCGAGAAAAGTACACGCGCATTAATCACGCTGATGACCCTTACGTCTTCAGGAATAAGATCTACTCGTTCTCGGATGCCTGTAGCGACTTCTGATGCTGACTGTGCAACTAATAAATAGTGCCCGAGATAGAGTGCTAACTACAGCTATATTTTATCCGTTCATTTCATTTGGAAAGTGATACGAAATTTATAGGGCTTGGGTCATTATTATATTTACCTATGATTTTATGCTATTAATAAAGATCCTTTCATTACTAGCTTTTGAAATAAAATCAATTCGTTCACGATGTAGTGTAACTGAAGATTCAATTTTATCAGCTAAAAATAAATAAATGCAACGTAGTAGAGACTACAGATTAATTGATGTTCCTAGAAAATGAGGCCCGCAAATGGCTTAAAGGAAAATTGCAGTTTAGTTCATCATACCGTTTTTCCAAGTAGCCTCCAACCCTTTCAAGAACTCATATAATATTAATCTTATAACTCGACAAACATAAAGGCTTTTTGTGACCAGTATCAAGCAGTGTATTAATTACAATTACCGAAAATATTTGTTGATACAAATGGATAACGCAAAATTAGCTTGTAATGTTTTTTTTGTATATTATTATTAAAAACTAGCGGTCCCGTTGAATTTCATACCGCCAGTACAATTTTATTTCTGATTGGGCAAGATCTAAAAGGGTTTAGACTACTACATGTCACTTACAACCATTGGAACGTAACAACAGTCATCATCATCATCAGCCCATATACCCACTGCTGAAGCACAGGCCTACCCTACTGTGGTGCTAGGGCGATAAGGCATTAGTCGACCACGCTGGCCAAGTGCGGGTAACAACATGACAACCATCAAATATGACAATAATGTTTGACAAAGAGTAGGTAGTTTGTATGGGAAAATAAAATTGTTGTTTTAACTATCTTCCTCGCAATTTTTCCATCACTTCTCACCATTTTAACCTTCCCTGGACTACGAAGAATATTTTAAAACCAAAATTAGCTAGATCGGCCGTTCTCGAGTTTTAGGGAGACTAATGAACAGCAATTCATTTTTATTTATATAGATAGACAGATGACAGCTAGTCTCATACAAGGAGACGGACATATGATACTTTTTGCATTATTCCCGTTTTCTAAAACATACATACATACATACATACATAAAATCACGCCTTGTTCCCAGAGGGGTAGGCAGAGATCACTTCCAGCGATCCACTTTTCACCTCTGTGGGAAACGTGACGTGACGGGTTGTGGACCACGTCGCCGCCATTGTTTGTGCATTGTTTTAACAAGGTCATTGCGTTCCCACGAGTAACAAGGATATATGACAGGGGAAGGAAAAGGGGAGAAAGGATACTATCGCCTCGGATGATTTGGACCGAGTCGATAGTAGCTCGAGGAGCCGGGGTCGCTTACCCGTATACCGTTCACCAACCACCGGACAGATAGTTGTGACTGGTATCCTCTGACCGGCTTGTTCTAAAACATAGCATATCTATAATAACATAATAATATTAGATTATAACGAGCCGGTTGCCTTGTTTGAAATTTCATAAAAAACAAGTCAATCACACACAGGCCACAACTAATAAAGGCAAGACGCCTAAAAAAATATTTCGCCTGTCAGTTAGATTATTTAAAAATTTTGTTCATTTATTTTTTATTTTATTTCTCAAACAACATATGACACAGATACAGTGTTCAACATTTTCGGACGATGTCACGTATATAATATGTATCTGTGAATTTTTGCCCAAGGGTGAAGTCACAAGTCCCCACTCCAATTGTTTGTTGAGAGAACTTTGTCAATCATTTTGAAAACCAAAGGATACGTGTCCCACATTTTTTTAAAT
Organism: Maruca vitrata; assembly: GCA_039566165.1. Taxonomy (NCBI): domain Eukaryota; kingdom Metazoa; phylum Arthropoda; class Insecta; order Lepidoptera; family Crambidae; genus Maruca; species Maruca vitrata. The sequence continues at coordinate 11,140,569 of CM076930.1, forward strand.
ACTAACTTTCGAACTAAATAGAATAATATTATTTTGATCCAGTCGTTATGCCTATTAAACATTAAGCGATTAAACTACTAACTTAATTATAGTTATTTTAAATAGTAGTAAATAAAGTATATGGTACCTTTTACTATGGCACACCCAGACTGTATGACTTGGCTCATTTACAATGTATAACATGTTTAAAAAGAGCGACTATCGAGTTTCTTGCCGGAGTCTTCTCGATAGATACGGCTTTCCGCACCGGAGGTAGAATCTTATTGTTACTAATGTGACGATTTAAAAGTGCATGCAAATTGCCTATATGAATAAAGACATATTGATTTTTGATTTTTTTTACTTCTTTATTTTGATCTCTTCTGTAACGTTCGTTACGCAAAACCTTTTTCTAGCCCATCACCTGGCTGAAAGGCTTTTTGCCTTTTCCCTTATCGCGCCATTGGAACAATAGCCGATTGTTCGACGGCAACTTGCCATGGTATATAAAACACCATTAGGAAACACAACAACAATCTTCACAGAATCCACGAAGAGAAATATTGGGCATAACAGTTGGTGCCAATTTGTTACGGTGGTATAATGACCACACTTAATTTCTGGTGATCAGATCTGTATATTATCGTTGAACAATGGAAAGTAAGTGTTTGCTTATAAATTATTATTTTTTTAACTGATTAAAATATACAATATAGTGTTCGAAATGTTTTGCTAAGTTATTAACATTTGGTATTGAAAGTACTAAAAACATAGGTCGGTTATAATTATTCTAAAAATTGGAAACAACAGAAATATAAGTATGAACAAAAAGGTAAAATATATATTTTAGCTAGAGACTTATGAAATAACTCTTTCACTCTTAAAATAACACGTAAATCATGCTGAGTAATATGACTGCGGAAAAGCAGCGCAGTGTTCATTCATTCCTAAATTCGCTAGTAGGGAAAATGTATTCCAAATTATTTTCTTTCACTCCTTTTAATCATGCAAACAACAAAAAAAAAACAAAAGAGTAAACTCCCAAGAATCCAAATGCAAATGCAAGATGGAATATTTCACAGAACAAAATCTCTTTCTTTAAAAGTTCTATATTTTCACGAGTAGAATTATACGCGTAAAGAATTCTTACGCACAACAAAAGAATATTTTTACGGCAAGAATGGAACTTCTGATTTGTGCCTTTGTTGATTGGGAAGATATTACAAAAGTGAATGGGAAGAAAAAAATAACCTCAATACTTCTGAATACCACTTTACTGTGATAATCTTTCGATGGTAAGCGCGAATTAGAATAAAAAGCCGAAAACATTACTTACTTTAAAAGGTTTTATCTTAAATTTTTTAATCTTCATTAGAGCACGGCCTTTTTTAAGATACTTTTACCGCTTGGCTTTAATTTTTTATATTAAAATCTGTTTGTTTGATTGGGTTTGATCGATAGAACAACGGTTAGTGAACCAGGTTAAGTACCTAAGGTTCCAAGAGTCGTGGGTTCGATTCCCAACCGGGACAAATATTTGTGTGACGAACATCGGTGTTTATTCCGTGTCTGGGTGTTTTATTATATATATTTAAGATGATTTGTGTATCCACTGTTGATTCTTATATCCGTAACACAAGTGCTTAAGCTACTTACCACGGGATTATGTAATATTTATGTTTTTTTTATATTCCATAACAATTTTTCCGTAAGTTAAGCCCATTTCACTTGTGATTAGAAGGAATATCGTAAATATTTGGTGAGTCCTGTCTTTTACATTTATGTTCAGTTAACATTTGTAGCCTGAAAAGATGAAATATTGAAAACCAAAGAAAATACAAATACATAATATAGTATAAAATAAAATACATAATAAGTATAAAAAGGTACGGATATGAGTTATAAACACTTCAATCTATCAGAAAGTGGCAAATGGGTCCAGCCATTCAATAGCTCCGAGGTTTTATTATCATATTAGTATGAAGTAAAATTCTTTATACCAACTTAATGTTAAATACCTTTCAAAATTAATACGCCTGTGAAAAATATTACATCTAGCTAGCGACTAATCACGCCCGTCGTGATTGAAGTCGTTTCAGTTTTCAGTTGATGACATATTTTTCATTAAATTATAAAAGCATAAGCTTGGCTTAGCAATGAAAATATGTATAAGAAGATTGAAATGTAGATGCGACAGTGTAAATAATAACAATATTTTCAGAAATATTCATCTTCACGATGCTCCCGTTATTTCTGACTGTGCAATGCAACAAAAACAAGTTTTTCTCCCAAAGTCTGGACTCGGAGCCATCCATATCCATTCTCTATGCTAGAGACAAGCGAAGCGATAAAGTCACCAACGACTGTTTGACAGAAATGTACCCACGGAACCTGTACAAGTATCCATTGCATATAGACAGAAACGACATACCCTGCATAATCCACTGCGTCCTCAAGAAATTCGGCATCATGTCCAACGACGGGTTCATTAACATCAAGAACTACTACAAGAGAGTCCAAGCCATCCACAGATATGACCCAAGGATTCTCATATCAGATGTTGGGGAAACCTGCGCTCAGAACATCAATGGAATGAATTTGGAACACGACGTTTGCAAGAAAGCGAAAGTCTTCAATGATTGCACGCAACTGTATGCGATATCATTTAGAGACCCTGAATATTGATTAAGGATTTTATACGTATTGTTGATTATATTAATATACTCCGAATTAAACACATTAAGATTTCTACTTCTTTCGTTTTTAACCTACGAGTTTCTAGAGACACTAGTAGGGAGAAATTTATACGAGGACTTATCATTGCGCTGCGGCATAAAATGAATATATCTGCATATCAAAGCTGAAATTTTTCATTAAAGAAATGTAATACAAAATTCCTTTTGAATATTTCATAACATTTTCAGTAGATTTCAATGCTAATCTGATATTGGCAAGTCTCTTAATAACTGAAAAAATGATTTAGCAAAATACGTGTTACCATATACATACATGGTGATGTATTTTAAACCACTTTGGCTTTAAATAAAATGCTATTAAATTAAATGGATTTTGTAATATACTAAGAGGTAAGGTAGGCTTACAATAATAGCCACAAAAAAATAAACGATTCATTTGGTAAACATAATGTTCAAGTTAAAAACTAGGGCCAAATGTTTTACCTACACACTAAAATTAGTTGTTTAATACTCATCATACACATTTAGGGTTTAATCTGCTCCGATAATAGGGGCGAAAGCCATCCGCTCCCTTGCAAGTCCGGTGATGATGACGAGGCTTCTTCAAGCCATCATTAGGCTTTTTAACCGACTTCAAAAAGGGAGAGGCTAGTAATTTTGCTTTTTGTCTCTCGAATTGTAATTACCGACTAACAGTAGCTCCCTAATATCGTTGTCAGGCTTACGCCCACAATCATGAGGATGGTATAATTAAAAGTGTTACACCTGACGACTTGTAGACTGTACATACATTCTGACAGGAAAGTATCGGGAATGCATAACTCTTTGTTCCAAATAATTTTTTTTGGTATTGTTAGATTGGCATAAAAATGTATTTCATTTTGGAGCTCTGTTCGAGTTGCACCTGATAAATTAAATTAAATGCAGTGCTCTTTATACATAGTTAAATGATATAGTGTGTATAGCGAATTTAAGTATGGACAAAAACATCGAACAAAGAGTTTGTATTAAATTGTGCATCGCCAACGGAATTTTGTGTTCGGTGTCACTGAAAATGTTACAGAAGGCTTACGGTGGAAGTGCGAACGACTACGATATGAACGATTTTATCAAAAACATGTGCTTATGAATGTACCAAAGCGTTCAAAAGCAGTCGAAATGTGATGGAAGAGTTGCCTTGGTCTGGTAAAAGTCCAAAATCACAAAAGTGTGGGAAATAGTAACTTAAATCCTTTTAACTTAGAGAAGAATAACCGCTGATGTTTCTGTATACACAATTAGTCAATCCGTACCATTTTAACTAATCTTTTGGATATGAAACATTTTACCGTTCAGCTAGATTCGGCACCACGATAACGCGCCTCCGCATAAGGCCATCTTGGTGGACGAATTTTTGACCACACATTCTACAAATACCATAGAACATCCACGATATTCACCAGATATGACTCCTTCTTTCTTTTTCTAAGCTCAAATTATCACTTTGAGGCATTCATTTTCAATCGGTAGAAGATATTATAGGATCTCTCAAACTCAAATCCTTAAACATCGTTTAAATAAATATATGATTGGATTATTCAGTGGCGTAAGTATATCGTTTGTTTCTAAAGCATACTTTGAAAGTGATAAAATAAATTAAGATGATTAACAAACACTTTGTGTATTATTGATCTTTTCCCGTTACTTTCTTTACAGAGTAGTGTAAATGAAAGAAAATCTCCTACATCGCTTTCGGGTTAGCAATTGTTAAATGCACAAGTTAAAGTCTACCAACCACCGTACCACAGTTTGTGATATGCTCTGACAGTCCACTTAGTACTTCGCAAAGCACGTTAGGCCGTTGCTCCTTCACCTAATCAGCTTCTGTTAAATCTGTATTTATACTTTTATCAAAACTGCCTCGATAGTCTTCGTTGGAAACAAGAGCTATGAACCAAGAGGTCCTTAGTTGGTGTCCTGACTCGAGGCGTAAGTTGTTCTGTTAAGTAATTACTTGGCTTTGAGTCAAGAAGTTAGGATAAGATAAAAATATTTATCTTATCTGTAAGATAAGATAAATATTTTACAACAAGGCAAGATACACAAAAAACAATATTGGCTCAAAATATATAACAACAAAGAATGTGTGGCACCAACACTAGAAAGCATTAGAATCGATGGTGCCTTTACGCTTAACTTAATAAATGTGGCCTCTTTACACAATAGAATTTCTAAACAAAACAGAAATAGAATATAAAATGTACTTTAAAATTTTTAAATTAAATTATGAATTTAAGTTAGGTATATTATGTGCTGTGTAGTTGACTCATCTTCATTGGATTCAGCCAACACCGTATTATAATAAAGTTCAAGGCAACAAAATGGAAAACCCTTCCAGCTCATGTTTTCCCTCCCTGCTATGAACCCGAGCTCTTCTGGTGGGGAGTGAAACGGCATTTAAGCAGGCTTTAGGTTGAGTGTGGCAGACTCTATAATATGGACTTTTATGCCTGTCGACCTCATATATGGATCTCACTACCGCTAGCCGTCAGGTGGAATGAGATGATCCTGTTAGGTTTTTATAAAAAACTAGCTGATCCGACAGACTTCGTCCTGTCAAAAAAATTTGTAACGTGGCAGTGTTTTGTTCCTACCTTTTTTTTAGTTAGAAAACATTTTGTATGTGAAAAAGAAAAGGTCTGTTTTTAGGGTATTCCCGGCAATTATTCGATTTTTTTAAGAACCATCCTTGGACTTCAATGAACATTTTAAAAAAAGAATTGGCCAAATTGGTTCAGGCGTTGTTGAGTTATGCGCTTACCAACACATTTTGCGATTCATTTTTATATTATAGATATATAGAAAAAAATCCTATTGTTACAGCTAGATTGCTTCTCATCCTGTGTCTCCCATACTTTGCACAAACACGGATATCAGTGATGTACGCCCATGAGAAACTGAGCGACATGGTAGCAAACCAGTGCTTCAACGAAATGTTCCCGAGGAAACACGTGGAGATCCAGGAGTCTGACGAGCCCTGCATCATCTTCTGCGTCCTCAAGAAGCTGGGCATCATGACGGCAAATGGAGTCATCAACTTGGATACTTATAGGTGATATGACACGTCCTTACCCGTTACTTTTTATTTACAACAAAGCCCAGCATTAACCCGCAAAAAATTTAAATTTTCTCAAATTTTCAAATTAACTCTTTAAATAAATTTATAAAAAAATAAAACAAGAATTAGAAATCACAAAGCAAAGCACCATAACAACCTGCTTTCGACTCATGAGATACAGATAATTCACGCAGAACAGTTTATTTTATTTTATTTATAGTTAAGGCGTGATAACGTAACACGCAGACAGATGGAGTTACTTTCTCATTTGTAATTTAAGTAACGATTCTCAGTGGAATCTAATTTTTTTATTAATTAACGCCATCTTTTAAAAAATGGTACTTTTAGAAAATAATGTTATTTTATTATACCTTTCCCCTATTATATCTTCCCCACACTCTTAACTATATCTACATAAGTTACATACATAACGCAAAAATCTCAAGAAGATTTATTGTATGTGGAAATGAGTAACAAACAAAAACACTTTTGCGTTATAGACGGGAAATTCTTATAACATTAATGTGATCATTCATTTTATAAATTTATACTAATACTAATATTATAAAGCTGAAGAGTTTGTTTGTTTGTTTGAACTCGCTAATCTCAGGAACTACTGGTTCGATTTGAAAAAATCTAGGCAGGCTTTAGGCTATATAACATCACGCTGCGACCAATAGGAGCAAAGATACAATGGAAAATCTGTAAAAAACGGGGGAAACGCGAACGAAGTCGCTGGCACAGCTAGTCATAGATATAATACATTTTAGGCGGCTTAGTGACGTCTTCAATATTTCTTTCTCAGGAAAAGGGTACTAGTGGCTCATCAGCTAGACAAGAGGAATCTGGTAGCCGACTTCGGCAGCTCGTGTGTGGAGACGGCCGAAGCCACGCAGCACAAGCAAGATGTCTGCCGAAAGGCGAAAGTGTTCAACGACTGCACGCGACTGTACAAGCTTATGTTCTAGTAAACTGTTGTAAAAAAATTAAATCTTGTAATATTATTTTAAAAAATCCAATTGCATAAAACCTAGTCGCCATAATAAGGTGATTTTTTTTTATAAAGTGGTTCTATTGGCACCACTGATCTGAAATTTTGATTTTAAGAAATTTCACAATTACAGTCAATCATCATCATCAGTCCATATATATTACAACTGTTCTTTACACTGGAATTACCACTAGGTGATTCTTTTCACTGGATTTCATTAAATGGTTAGAACAGTGAGTTACGAGGGGTCCGGGTTCAATTCCGAGTGGGGATGTATTTTTTACTATAGATACATTTTACGTACAAAATATTTCATACATCTCGCAAAAAAATCACATTCACCAATATACTCACGAAAATTATGTGCATTTTTACAAGTCATGAGATCTTACATGTCTCATTGTATTTACTTCGAAAAAACCTATATTTTTGTCCATGTCGACCGTGACAAAAGTTATTTGTTCAAAATGTGATAATTTACTAGGCCCATACTCTCCATTATCTACTACATAATTTGTATCCTAAAGTAAGACTTTTGTAAAGCTGAGGATACCTACCTGCAGAAATCTAGGAATTGCAGTCAATAAATTGTCATAGATAAATTTTTTATCAATTTTATTAGTATCATTGTAATACGAAAGTTGTCATATAACACAATCACAAAAACTGGTACGTTACAAGGTGCACAGAATATTGTAGACTTTTTATCACCGGCCATATTCCTGTTTCTTTGATATCGATATAAAGCTTCTGTCTGTACTAGTCCTCGGGTAACATTTCCTTTTCGGGTTTGTCGTTCGCTTCGCTTTGTGTTTTTCATCTTCATCATAGGTACATTGTTTCGCTCTTGAAAATCGCATTTTGTAAATGTCCTTCATAATTTCCGTCGGTAACAGCACATAATGTCTCTCGATATCCCCAACGAGGACTGTCGGTAGGAACGTGGGTGGACTTCATCAACGTCTAGTCTCGATGTTCAGCACTCGGTACCTGCAATACGCCGGCATTGGGAAAATATTAATACTCCATCCAATATAGCGTTTACGGGCACGTCGGATATTCGTTTGAGAATTTTTCTAGAAAACATTCACACGCATTTTGTTTAATTATTAGAATATATTGTTGAATACAAGAGTCGTGTGTTTTGGTTTTTTCAATGTCAAGTTTGATGTATGAGACAACGTCAGAATTTATTTTAAATAATTTCACGTGCCGAGGCTACAGACCAAGGAGTTCCTAGAAAAAGTCTTACTTTATTGCAAAATTGTCAATTGATTGAGTAATTTTTTCTTTTTTGTGATTCTTCAAAATGGTACGTACCTAGCTACGGACGCAAGAATTTCTTGTTATTTTTTATTATGACATCACTTTGATAGTTGCTATGGCGCGTGACGTCACCATTTGTAGAAAGCGGTCAAGTATTTCGTCGGGTCTGGTGACAGCCCCGGTGGTGGAGTGTGAAGTGAGAACGGCTCACGCACACGCACTAGGGGTCCGGGTTCGATTCCCGGCGGGGTCGATCATTGCAAAATCGGCTCTGTGTCTGGTTAATATTAAGAGTAATTTAGAGATGTAAGAGTAAAATAGTTCATAGAAGTAGAAAGAGAATAATAAAAAGTAATTCTCGTGAAACAAAAAGTAATTTAACCACTTTTTGCCAATAAAATTGCCGAAAATTGCTCATTACTCGGCCATTTATTGACCGATTTCGTTGAATCTTGTCTTATTCGAGAGCTTATAACGTGGCGCATTTTTACAATCATTTTCATAAATTTTTTACTATAGATACATTTTACGTACAAATATTTCATACATCTCGCAAAAAATCACATTCACCAATATACTCACGAAAATTATGTGCATTTATACAAGTCATGAGATCCTACATGTCTTTCCCTTGTATTTACTTCGAAAATTCCTATATTTTTGTCCATGTCGACCGTGACAAAAGGTATTTGTTCAAAATGTGATAATTTACTAGGCCCATACTCTCCATTATCTACTACATAATTTGTATCCTAAAGTAAGACTTTTTTAAAGCTGAGGATACCTACCTGCAGAAATCTAGGAATTGCAGTCAATAAATTGTCATAGATACATTTTTGATCAATTTTATTAGTATCATTGTAATACGAAAGTTGTCATATAACACAATCACAAAAACTGGTACGTTACAAGGTGCACAGAATATTGTAGACTTTTTATCACCGGCCATATTCCTGTTTCTTTGATATCGATATAAAGCTTCTGTCTGTACTAGTCCTCGGGGAAACATTTCCTTTTCGGGTTTGTCGTTCGCTTCGCTTTGTGTTTTTCATCTTCATCATAGGTACATTGTTTCGCTCTTGAAAATCGCATTTTGTAAATGTCCTTCATAATTTCCGTCGGTAACAGCACATAATGTCTCTCGATATCCCCAACGAGGACTGTCGGTAGGAACGTGGGTGGACTTCATCAACGTCTAGTCTCGATGTTCAGCACTCGGTACCTGCAATACGCCGGCATTGGGAAAATATTAATACTCCATCCAATATAGCGTTTACGGGCACGTCGGATATTCGTTTGAGAATTTTTCTAGAAAACATTCACACGCATTTTGTTTAATTATTAGAATATATTGTTGAATACAAGAGTCGTGTGTTTTGGTTTTTTCAATGTCAAGTTTGATGTATGAGACAACGTCAGAATTTATTTTAAATAATTTCACGTGCCGAGGCTACAGACCAAGGAGTTCCTAGAAAAAGTCTTACTTTATTGCAAAATTGTCAATTGATTGAGTATTTTTTTCTTTTTTGTGATTCTTCAAAATGGTACGTACCTAGCTACGGACGCAAGAATTTCTTGTTATTTTTTTATTATGACATCACTTTGACAGTTGCTATGGCGCGTGACGTCACCATTTGTAGAAAGCGGTCAAGTATTTCGTCGGGTCTGGTGACAGCCCCGGTGGTGGAGTGTGAAGTGAGAACGGCTCACGCACACGCACTAGGGGTCCGGGTTCGATTCCCGGCGGGGTCGATCATTGCAAAATCGGCTCTGTGTCTGGTTAATATTAAGAGTAATTTAGAGATGTAAGAGTAAAATAGTTCATAGAAGTAGAAAGAGAATAATAAAAAGTAATTCTCGTGAAACAAAAAGTAATTTAACCACTTTTTGCCAATAAAATTGCCGAAAATTGCTCATTACTCGGCCATTTATTGACCGATTTCGTTGAATCTTGTCTTATTCGAGAGCTTATAACGTGGCGCATTTTTTACAATCATTTTCATCATTTTTTACTATAGATACATTTTACGTACAAATATTTCATACATCTCGCAAAAAAATCACATTCACCAATATACTCACGAAAATTATGTGCATTTATACAAGTCATGAGATCCTACATGTCTTTCCATTGTATTTACTTCGAAAAATCCTATATTTTTGTCCATGTCGACCGTGACAAAAGTTATTTGTTCAAAATGTGATAATTTACTAGGCCCATACTCTCCATTATCTACTACATAATTTGTATCCTAAAGTAAGACTTTTGTAAAGCTGAGGATACCTACCTGCAGAAATCTAGGAATTGCAGTCAATAAATTGTCATAGATACATTTTTGATCAATTTTATTAGTATCATTGTAATACGAAAGTTGTCATATAACACAATCACAAAAACTGGTACGTTACAAGGTGCACAGAATATTGTAGACTTTTTATCACCGGCCATATTCCTGTTTCTTTGATATCGATATAAAGCTTCTGTCTGTACTAGTCCTCGGGGAAACATTTCCTTTTCGGGTTTGTCGTTCGCTTCGCTTTGTGTTTTTCATCTTCATCATAGGTACATTGTTTCGCTCTTGAAAATCGCATTTTGTAAATGTCCTTCATAATTTCCGTCGGTAACAGCACATAATGTCTCTCGATATCCCCAACGAGGACTGTCGGTAGGAACGTGGGTGGACTTCATCAACGTCTAGTCTCGATGTTCAGCACTCGGTACCTGCATATACGCCGGCATTGGGAAAATATTAATACTCCATCCAATATAGCGTTTACGGGCACGTCGGATATTCGTTTGAGAATTTTTCTAGAAAACATTCACACGCATTTTGTTTAATTATTAGAATATAATAATATTGTTGAATACAAGAGTCGTGTGTTTTGGTTTTTTCAATGTCAAGTTTGATGTATGAGACAACGTCAGAATTTATTTTAAATAATTTCACGTGCCGAGGCTACAGACCAAGGAGTTCCTAGAAAAAGTCTTACTTTATTGCAAAATTGTCAATTGATTGAGTAATTTTTTCTTTTTTGTGATTCTTCAAAATGGTACGTACCTAGCTACGGACGCAAGAATTTCTTGTTATTTTTTATTATGACATCACTTTGACAGTTGCTATGGCGCGTGACGTCACCATTTGTAGAAAGCGGTCAAGTATTTCGTCGGGTCTGGTGACAGCCCCGGTGGTGGAGTGTGAAGTGAGAACGGCTCACGCACACGCACTAGGGGTCCGGGTTCGATTCCCGGCGGGGTCGATCATTGCAAAATCGGCTCTGTGTCTGGTTAATATTAAGAGTAATTTAGAGATGTAAGAGTAAAATAGTTCATAGAAGTAGAAAGAGAATAATAAAAAGTAATTCTCGTGAAACAAAAAGTAATTTAACCACTTTTTGCCAATAAAATTGCCGAAAATTGCTCATTACTCGGCCATTTATTGACCGATTTCGTTGAATCTTGTCTTATTCGAGAGCTTATAACGTGGCGCATTTTTTACAATCATTTTCATCAATTTTTACTATAGATACATTTTACGTACAAATATTTCATACATCTCGCAAAAAAATCACATTCACCAATATACTCACGAAAATTATGTGCATTTATACAAGTCATGAGATCCTACATGTCTTTCCATTGTATTTACTTCGAAAAAACCTATATTTTTGTCCATGTCGACCGTGACAAAAGCTATTTGTTCAAAATGTGATAATTTACTAGGCCCATACTCTCCATTATCTACTACATAATTTGTATCCTAAAGTAAGACTTTTGTAAAGCTGAGGATACCTACCTGCAGAAATCTAGGAATTGCAGTCAATAAATTGTCATAGATACATTTTTGATCAATTTTATTAGTATCATTGTAATACGAAAGTTGTCATATAACACAATCACAAAAACTGGTACGTTACAAGGTGCACAGAATATTGTAGACTTTTTATCACCGGCCATATTCCTGTTTCTTTGATATCGATATAAAGCTTCTGTCTGTACTAGTCCTCGGGGAAACATTTCCTTTTCGGGTTTGTCGTTCGCTTCGCTTTGTGTTTTTCATCTTCATCATAGGTACATTGTTTCGCTCTTGAAAATCGCATTTTGTAAATGTCCTTCATAATTTCCGTCGGTAACAGCACATAATGTCTCTCGATATCCCCAACGAGGACTGTCGGTAGGAACGTGGGTGGACTTCATCAACGTCTAGTCTCGATGTTCAGCACTCGGTACCTGCAATACGCCGGCATTGGGAAAATATTAATACTCCATCCAATATAGCGTTTACGGGCACGTCGGATATTCGTTTGAGAATTTTTCTAGAAAACATTCACACGCATTTTGTTTAATTATTAGAATATATTGTTGAATACAAGAGTCGTGTGTTTTGGTTTTTTCAATGTCAAGTTTGATGTATGAGACAACGTCAGAATTTATTTTAAATAATTTCACGTGCCGAGGCTACAGACCAAGGAGTTCCTAGAAAAAGTCTTACTTTATTGCAAAATTGTCAATTGATTGAGTATTTTTTTCTTTTTTGTGATTCTTCAAAATGGTACGTACCTAGCTACGGACGCAAGAATTTCTTGTTATTTTTTTATTATGACATCACTTTGACAGTTGCTATGGCGCGTGACGTCACCATTTGTAGAAAGCGGTCAAGTATTTCGTCGGGTCTGGTGACAGCCCCGGTGGTGGAGTGTGAAGTGAGAACGGCTCACGCACACGCACTAGGGGTCCGGGTTCGATTCCCGGCGGGGTCGATCATTGCAAAATCGGCTCTGTGTCTGGTTAATATTAAGAGTAATTTAGAGATGTAAGAGTAAAATAGTTCATAGAAGTAGAAAGAGAATAATAAAAAGTAATTCTCGTGAAACAAAAAGTAATTTAACCACTTTTTGCCAATAAAATTGCCGAAAATTGCTCATTACTCGGCCATTTATTGACCGATTTCGTTGAATCTTGTCTTATTCGAGAGCTTATAACGTGGCGCATTTTTTACAATCATTTTCATCAATTTTTCACTATAGATACATTTTACGTACAAATATTTCATACATCTCGCAAAAAAATCACATTCACCAATATACTCACGAAAATTATGTGCATTTATACAAGTCATGAGATCCTACATGTCTTTCCATTGTATTTACTTCGAAAAATCCTATATTTTTGTCCATGTCGACCGTGACAGAAGAAATTTGTTCAAAATGTGATAATTTACTAGGCCCATACTCTCCATTATCTACTACATAATTTGTATCCTAAAGTAAGACTTTTGTAAAGCTGAGGATACCTACCTGCAGAAATCTAGGAATTGCAGTCAATAAATTGTCATAGATTATATTTTTATCAATTTTATTAGTATCATTGTAATACGAAAGTTGTCATATAACACAATCACAAAAACTGGTACGTTACAAGGTGCACAGAATATTGTAGACTTTTTATCACCGGCCATATTCCTGTTTCTTTGATATCGATATAAAGCTTCTGTCTGTACTAGTCCTCGGGAAATCATTTCCTTTTGGGCTTTGTCGTTCGCTTCGCTTTGTGTTTTTCATCTTCATCATAGGTACATTGTTTCGCTCTTGAAAATCGCATTTTGTAAATGTCCTTCATAATTTCCGTCGGTAACAGCACATAATGTCTCTCGATATCCCCAACGAGGACTGTCGGTAGGAACGTGGGTGGACTTCATCAACGTCTAGTCTCGATGTTCAGCACTCGGTACCTGCAATACGCCGGCATTGGGAAAATATTAATACTCCATCCAATATAGCGTTTACGGGCACGTCGGATATTCGTTTGAGAATTTTTCTAGAAAACATTCACACGCATTTTGTTTAATTATTAGAATATAATAATATTGTTGAATACAAGAGTCGTGTGTTTTGGTTTTTTCAATGTCAAGTTTGATGTATGAGACAACGTCAGAATTTATTTTAAATAATTTCACGTGCCGAGGCTACAGACCAAGGAGTTCCTAGAAAAGTCTTACTTTATTGCAAAATTGTCAATTGATTGAGTATTTTTTTCTTTTTGTGATTCTTCAAAATGGTACGTACCTAGCTACGGACGCAAGAATTTCTTGTTATTTTTTATTATGACATCACTTTGACAGTTGCTATGGCGCGTGACGTCACCATTTGTAGAAAGCGGTCAAGTATTTCGTCGGGTCTGGTGACAGCCCCGGTGGTGGAGTGTGAAGTGAGAACGGCTCACGCACACGCACTAGGGGTCCGGGTTCGATTCCCGGCGGGGTCGATCATTGCAAAATCGGCTCTGTGTCTGGTTAATATTAAGAGTAATTTAGAGATGTAAGAGTAAAATAGTTCATAGAAGTAGAAAGAGAATAATAAAAAGTAATTCTCGTGAAACAAAAAGTAATTTAACCACTTTTTGCCAATAAAATTGCCGAAAATTGCTCATTACTCGGCCATTTATTGACCGATTTCGTTGAATCTTGTCTTATTCGAGAGCTTATAACGTGGCGCATTTTTACAATCATTTTCATAAATTTTTTACTATAGATACATTTTACGTACAAATATTTCATACATCTCGCAAAACATCACATTCACCAATATACTCACGAAAATTATGTGCATTTATACAAGTCATGAGATCCTACATGTCTTTCCATTGTATTTACTTCGAAAAATCCTATATTTTTGTCCATGTCGACCGTGACAAAAGTTATTTGTTCAAAATGTGATAATTTACTAGGCCCATACTCTCCATTATCTACTACATAATTTGTATCCTAAAGTAAGACTTTTGTAAAGCTGAGGATACCTACCTGCAGAAATCTAGGAATTGCAGTCAATAAATTGTCATAGATAAATTTTTTATCAATTTTATTAGTATCATTGTAATACGAAAGTTGTCATATAACACAATCACAAAAACTGGTACGTTACAAGGTGCACAGAATATTGTAGACTTTTTATCACCGGCCATATTCCTGTTTCTTTGATATCGATATAAAGCTTCTGTCTGTACTAGTCCTCGGGAAACATTTCCTTTTCGGGTTTGTCGTTCGCTTCGCTTTGTGTTTTTCATCTTCATCATAGGTACATTGTTTCGCTCTTGAAAATCGCATTTTGTAAATGTCCTTCATAATTTCCGTCGGTAACAGCACATAATGTCTCTCGATATCCCCAACGAGGACTGTCGGTAGGAACGTGGGTGGACTTCATCAACGTCTAGTCTCGATGTTCAGCACTCGGTACCTGCATATACGCCGGCATTGGGAAAATATTAATACTCCATCCAATATAGCGTTTACGGGCACGTCGGATATTCGTTTGAGAATTTTTCTAGAAAACATTCACACGCATTTTGTTTAATTATTAGAATATATTGTTGAATACAAGAGTCGTGTGTTTTGGTTTTTTCAATGTCAAGTTTGATGTATGAGACAACGTCAGAATTTATTTTAAATAATTTCACGTGCCGAGGCTACAGACCAAGGAGTTCCTAGAAAAAGTCTTACTTTATTGCAAAATTGTCAATTGATTGAGTATTTTTTTCTTTTTTGTGATTCTTCAAAATGGTACGTACCTAGCTACGGACGCAAGAATTTCTTGTTATTTTTTTATTATGACATCACTTTGACAGTTGCTATGGCGCGTGACGTCACCATTTGTAGAAAGCGGTCAAGTATTTCGTCGGGTCTGGTGACAGCCCCGGTGGTGGAGTGTGAAGTGAGAACGGCTCACGCACACGCACTAGGGGTCCGGGTTCGATTCCCGGCGGGGTCGATCATTGCAAAATCGGCTCTGTGTCTGGTTAATATTAAGAGTAATTTAGAGATGTAAGAGTAAAATAGTTCATAGAAGTAGAAAGAGAATAATAAAAAGTAATTCTCGTGAAACAAAAAGTAATTTAACCACTTTTTGCCAATAAAATTGCCGAAAATTGCTCATTACTCGGCCATTTATTGACCGATTTCGTTGAATCTTGTCTTATTCGAGAGCTTATAACGTGGCGCATTTTTTACAATCATTTTCATCAATTTTTTACTATAGATACATTTTACGTACAAATATTTCATACATCTCGCAAAAAAATCACATTCACCAATATACTCACGAAAATTATGTGCATTTATACAAGTCATGAGATCCTACATGTCTTTCCATTGTATTTACTTCGAAAAATCCTATATTTTTGTCCATGTCGACCGTGACAAAAGGTATTTGTTCAAAATGTGATAATTTACTAGGCCCATACTCTCCATTATCTACTACATAATTTGTATCCTAAAGTAAGACTTTTGTAAAGCTGAGGATACCTACCTGCAGAAATCTAGGAATTGCAGTCAATAAATTGTCATAGATAAATTTTTTATCAATTTTATTAGTATCATTGTAATACGAAAGTTGTCATATAACACAATCACAAAAACTGGTACGTTACAAGGTGCACAGAATATTGTAGACTTTTTATCACCGGCCATATTCCTGTTTCTTTGATATCGATATAAAGCTTCTGTCTGTACTAGTCCTCGGGGAAACATTTCCTTTTCGGGTTTGTCGTTCGCTTCGCTTTGTGTTTTTCATCTTCATCATAGGTACATTGTTTCGCTCTTGAAAATCGCATTTTGTAAATGTCCTTCATAATTTCCGTCGGTAACAGCACATAATGTCTCTCGATATCCCCAACGAGGACTGTCGGTAGGAACGTGGGTGGACTTCATCAACGTCTAGTCTCGATGTTCAGCACTCGGTACCTGCAATACGCCGGCATTGGGAAAATATTAATACTCCATCCAATATAGCGTTTACAGGCACGTCGGATATTCGTTTGAGAATTTTTCTAGAAAACATTCACACGCATTTTGTTTAATTATTAGAATATATTGTTGAATACAAGAGTCGTGTGTTTTGGTTTTTTCAATGTCAAGTTTGATGTATGAGACAACGTCAGAATTTATTTTAAATAATTTCACGTGCCGAAGCTACAGACCAAGGAGTTCCTAGAAAAAGTCTTACTTTATTGCAAAATTGTCAATTGATTGAGTAATTTTTTCTTTTTTGTGATTCTTCAAAATGGTACGTACCTAGCTACGGACGCAAGAATTTCTTGTTATTTTTTTATTATGACATCACTTTGACAGTTGCTATGGCGCGTGACGTCACCATTTGTAGAAAGCGGTCAAGTATTTCGTCGGGTCTGGTGACAGCCCCGGTGGTGGAGTGTGAAGTGAGAACGGCTCACGCACACGCACTAGGGGTCCGGGTTCGATTCCCGGCGGGTCGATCATTGCAAAATCGGCTCTGTGTCTGGTTAATATTAAGAGTAATTTAGAGATGTAAGAGTAAAATAGTTCATAGAAGTAGAAAGAGAATAATAAAAAGTAATTCTCGTGAAACAAAAAGTAATTTAACCACTTTTTGCCAATAAAATTGCCGAAAATTGCTCATTACTCGGCCATTTATTGACCGATTTCGTTGAATCTTGTCTTATTCGAGAGCTTATAACGTGGCGCATTTTTTACAATCATTTTCATCATTTTTTTAGTTTAGATACTTTTTTCGTACATATATTTCATACATCTCGCAAAATATACACATTCACCAATATACTCACGAAAATTATGTGCATTTATACAAGTCATGAGATCCTACATGTCTTTCCATTGTAACTACTACCAAAAAACCTATATATTAGTCCATCTCGACCGAGACAAAAGATATTTGTTCAAAATGTGATAATTTACTAGGCCCATACTCTCCATTATCTACTACATAATTTGTATCCTAAAGTAAGACTTTTGTAAAGCTGAGGATACCTACCTGCAGAAATCTAGGAATTGCAGTCAATAAATTGTCATAGATAAATTTTTTATCAATTTTATTAGTATCATTGTAATACGAAAGTTGTCATATAACACAATCACAAAAACTGGTACGTTACAAGGTGCACAGAATATTGTAGACTTTTTATCACCGGCCATATTCCTGTTTCTTTGATATCGATATAAAGCTTCTGTCTGTACTAGTCCTCGGGGAAACATTTCCTTTTCGGGTTTGTCGTTCGCTTCGCTTTGTGTTTTTCATCTTCATCATAGGTACATTGTTTCGCTCTTGAAAATCGCATTTTGTAAATGTCCTTCATAATTTCCGTCGGTAACAGCACATAATGTCTCTCGATATCCCCAACGAGGACTGTCGGTAGGAACGTGGGTGGACTTCATCAACGTCTAGTCTCGATGTTCAGCACTCGGTACCTGCAATACGCCGGCATTGGGAAAATATTAATACTCCATCCAATATAGCGTTTACGGGCACGTCGGATATTCGTTTGAGAATTTTTCTAGAAAACATTCACACGCATTTTGTTTAATTATTAGAATATAATAATATTGTTGAATACAAGAGTCGTGTGTTTTGGTTTTTTCAATGTCAAGTTTGATGTATGAGACAACGTCAGAATTTATTTTAAATAATTTCACGTGCCGAGGCTACAGACCAAGGAGTTCCTAGAAAAAGTCTTACTTTATTGCAAAATTGTCAATTGATTGAGTAATTTTTTCTTTTTTGTGATTCTTCAAAATGGTACGTACCTAGCTACGGACGCAAGAATTTCTTGTTATTTTTTTATTATGACATCACTTTGACAGTTGCTATGGCGCGTGACGTCACCATTTGTAGAAAGCGGTCAAGTATTTCGTCGGGTCTGGTGACAGCCCCGGTGGTGGAGTGTGAAGTGAGAACGGCTCACGCACACGCACTAGGGGTCCGGGTTCGATTCCCGGCGGGGTCGATCATTGCAAAATCGGCTCTGTGTCTGGTTAATATTAAGAGTAATTTAGAGATGTAAGAGTAAAATAGTTCATAGAAGTAGAAAGAGAATAATAAAAAGTAATTCTCGTGAAACAAAAAGTAATTTAACCACTTTTTGCCAATAAAATTGCCGAAAATTGCTCATTACTCGGCCATTTATTGACCGATTTCGTTGAATCTTGTCTTATTCGAGAGCTTATAACGTGGCGCATTTTTTACAATCATTTTCATCAATTTTTTACTATAGATACATTTTACGTACAAATATTTCATACATCTCGCAAAAAAATCACATTCACCAATATACTCACGAAAATTATGTGCATTTATACAAGTCATGAGATCCTACATGTCTTTCCATTGTATTTACTTCGAAAAATCCTATATTTTTGTCCATGTCGACCGTGACAAAAGTTATTTGTTCAAAATGTGATAATTTACTAGGCCCATACTCTCCATTATCTACTACATAATTTGTATCCTAAAGTAAGACTTTTGTAAAGCTGAGGATACCTACCTGCAGAAATCTAGGAATTGCAGTCAATAAATTGTCATAGATAAATTTTTTATCAATTTTATTAGTATCATTGTAATACGAAAGTTGTCATATAACACAATCACAAAAACTGGTACGTTACAAGGTGCACAGAATATTGTAGATTTTTTATCACCGGCCATATTCCTGTTTCTTTGATATCGATATAAAGCTTCTGTCTGTACTAGTCCTCGGGGAAACATTTCCTTTTCGGGTTTGTCGTTCGCTTCGCTTTGTGTTTTTCATCTTCATCATAGGTACATTGTTTCGCTCTTGAAAATCGCATTTTGTAAATGTCCTTCATAATTTCCGTCGGTAACAGCACATAATGTCTCTCGATATCCCCAACGAGGACTGTCGGTAGGAACGTGGGTGGACTTCATCAACGTCTAGTCTCGATGTTCAGCACTCGGTACCTGCATATACGCCGGCATTGGGAAAATATTAATACTCCATCCAATATAGCGTTTACGGGCACGTCGGATATTCGTTTGAGAATTTTTCTAGAAAACATTCACACGCATTTTGTTTAATTATTAGAATATAATAATATTGTTGAATACAAGAGTCGTGTGTTTTGGTTTTTTCAATGTCAAGTTTGATGTATGAGACAACGTCAGAATTTATTTTAAATAATTTCACGTGCCGAGGCTACAGACCAAGGAGTTCCTAGAAAAAGTCTTACTTTATTGCAAAATTGTCAATTGATTGAGTATTTTTTCTTTTTTGTGATTCTTCAAAATGGTACGTACCTAGCTACGGACGCAAGAATTTCTTGTTATTTTTTATTATGACATCACTTTGACAGTTGCTATGGCGCGTGACGTCACCATTTGTAGAAAGCGGTCAAGTATTTCGTCGGGTCTGGTGACAGCCCCGGTGGTGGAGTGTGAAGTGAGAACGGCTCACGCACACGCACTAGGGGTCCGGGTTCGATTCCCGGCCGGGCCGATCATTGCAAAATCGGCTCTGTGTCTGGTTAATATTAAGAGTAATTTAGAGATGTAAGAGTAAAATAGTTCATAGAAGTAGAAAGAGAATAATAAAAAGTAATTCTCGTGAAACAAAAAGTAATTTAACCACTTTTTGCCAATAAAATTGCCGAAAATTGCTCATTACTCGGCCATTTATTGACCGATTTCGTTGAATCTTGTCTTATTCGAGAGCTTATAACGTGGCGCATTTTTTACAATCATTTTCATCATTTTTTTACTATAGATACATTTTACGTACAAATATTTCATGCTTCTCGCATAAAAATCAGATTCACCAATATACTCACGAAAATTATGTGCATTTATACAAGTCATGAGATCCTACATGTCTTTCCATTGTATTTACTTCGAAAATCCTATATTTTTGTCCATGTCGACCGTGACAAAAGTTATTTGTTCAAAATGTGATAATTTACTAGGCCCATACTCTCCATTATCTACTACATAATTTGTATCCTAAAGTAAGACTTTTGTAAAGCTGAGGATACCTACCTGCAGAAATCTAGGAATTGCAGTCAATAAATTGTCATAGATACATTTTTGATCAATTTTATTAGTATCATTGTAATACGAAAGTTGTCATATAACACAATCACAAAAACTGGTACGTTACAAGGTGCACAGAATATTGTAGACTTTTTATCACCGGCCATATTCCTGTTTCTTTGATATCGATATAAAGCTTCTGTCTGTACTAGTCCTCGGGGAAACATTTCCTTTTCGGGTTTGTCGTTCGCTTCGCTTTGTGTTTTTCATCTTCATCATAGGTACATTGTTTCGCTCTTGAAAATCGCATTTTGTAAATGTCCTTCATAATTTCCGTCGGTAACAGCACATAATGTCTCTCGATATCCCCAACGAGGACTGTCGGTAGGAACGTGGGTGGACTTCATCAACGTCTAGTCTCGATGTTCAGCACTCGGTACCTGCATATACGCCGGCATTGGGAAAATATTAATACTCCATCCAATATAGCGTTTACGGGCACGTCGGATATTCGTTTGAGAATTTTTCTAGAAAACATTCACACGCATTTTGTTTAATTATTAGAATATAATAATATTGTTGAATACAAGAGTCGTGTGTTTTGGTTTTTTCAATGTCAAGTTTGATGTATGAGACAACGTCAGAATTTATTTTAAATAATTTCACGTGCCGAGGCTACAGACCAAGGAGTTCCTAGAAAAAGTCTTACTTTATTGCAAAATTGTCAATTGATTGAGTATTTTTTCTTTTGTGATTCTTCAAAATGGTACGTACCTAGCTACGGACGCAAGAATTTCTTGTTATTTTTTATTATGACATCACTTTGACAGTTGCTATGGCGCGTGACGTCACCATTTGTAGAAAGCGGTCAAGTATTTCGTCGGGTCTGGTGACAGCCCCGGTGGTGGAGTGTGAAGTGAGAACGGCTCACGCACACGCACTAGGGGTCCGGGTTCGATTCCCGGCGGGGTCGATCATTGCAAAATCGGCTCTGTGTCTGGTTAATATTAAGAGTAATTTAGAGATGTAAGAGTAAAATAGTTCATAGAAGTAGAAAGAGAATAATAAAAAGTAATTCTCGTGAAACAAAAAGTAATTTAACCACTTTTTGCCAATAAAATTGCCGAAAATTGCTCATTACTCGGCCATTTATTGACCGATTTCGTTGAATCTTGTCTTATTCGAGAGCTTATAACGTGGCGCATTTTTTACAATCATTTTCATCAATTTTTTACTATAGATACATTTTACGTACAAATATTTCATACATCTCGCAAAAAAATCACATTCACCAATATACTCACGAAAATTATGTGCATTTATACAAGTCATGAGATCCTACATGTCTTTCCATTGTATTTACTTCGAAAAATCCTATATTTTTGTCCATGTCGACCGTGACAAAAGTTATTTGTTCAAAATGTGATAATTTACTAGGCCCATACTCTCCATTATCTACTACATAATTTGTATCCTAAAGTAAGACTTTTGTAAAGCTGAGGATACCTACCTGCAGAAATCTAGGAATTGCAGTCAATAAATTGTCATAGATACATTTTTGATCAATTTTATTAGTATCATTGTAATACGAAAGTTGTCATATAACACAATCACAAAAACTGGTACGTTACAAGGTGCACAGAATATTGTAGACTTTTTATCACCGGCCATATTCCTGTTTCTTTGATATCGATATAAAGCTTCTGTCTGTACTAGTCCTCGGGGAAACATTTCCTTTTCGGGTTTGTCGTTCGCTTCGCTTTGTGTTTTTCATCTTCATCATAGGTACATTGTTTCGCTCTTGAAAATCGCATTTTGTAAATGTCCTTCATAATTTCCGTCGGTAACAGCACATAATGTCTCTCGATATCCCCAACGAGGACTGTCGGTAGGAACGTGGGTGGACTTCATCAACGTCTAGTCTCGATGTTCAGCACTCGGTACCTGCATATACGCCGGCATTGGGAAAATATTAATACTCCATCCAATATAGCGTTTACGGGCACGTCGGATATTCGTTTGAGAATTTTTCTAGAAAACATTCACACGCATTTTGTTTAATTATTAGAATATAATAATATTGTTGAATACAAGAGTCGTGTGTTTTGGTTTTTTCAATGTCAAGTTTGATGTATGAGACAACGTCAGAATTTATTTTAAATAATTTCACGTGCCGAGGCTACAGACCAAGGAGTTCCTAGAAAAGTCTTACTTTATTGCAAAATTGTCAATTGATTGAGTATTTTTTTCTTTTTGTGATTCTTCAAAATGGTACGTACCTAGCTACGGACGCAAGAATTTCTTGTTATTTTTTATTATGACATCACTTTGACAGTTGCTATGGCGCGTGACGTCACCATTTGTAGAAAGCGGTCAAGTATTTCGTCGGGTCTGGTGACAGCCCCGGTGGTGGAGTGTGAAGTGAGAACGGCTCACGCACACGCACTAGGGGTCCGGGTTCGATTCCCGGCGGGGTCGATCATTGCAAAATCGGCTCTGTGTCTGGTTAATATTAAGAGTAATTTAGAGATGTAAGAGTAAAATAGTTCATAGAAGTAGAAAGAGAATAATAAAAAGTAATTCTCGTGAAACAAAAAGTAATTTAACCACTTTTTGCCAATAAAATTGCCGAAAATTGCTCATTACTCGGCCATTTATTGACCGATTTCGTTGAATCTTGTCTTATTCGAGAGCTTATAACGTGGCGCATTTTTTACAATCATTTTCATCAATTTTTTACTATAGATACATTTTACGTACAAATATTTCATACATCTCGCAAAAAAATCACATTCACCAATATACTCACGAAAATTATGTGCATTTATACAAGTCATGAGATCCTACATGTCTTTCCATTGTATTTACTTCGAAAAATCCTATATTTTTGTCCATGTCGACCGTGACAAAAGTTATTTGTTCAAAATGTGATAATTTACTAGGCCCATACTCTCCATTATCTACTACATAATTTGTATCCTAAAGTAAGACTTTTGTAAAGCTGAGGATACCTACCTGCAGAAATCTAGGAATTGCAGTCAATAAATTGTCATAGATACATTTTTGATCAATTTTATTAGTATCATTGTAATACGAAAGTTGTCATATAACACAATCACAAAAACTGGTACGTTACAAGGTGCACAGAATATTGTAGACTTTTATCACCGGCCATATTCCTGTTTCTTTGATATCGATATAAAGCTTCTGTCTGTACTAGTCCTCGGGGAAACATTTCCTTTTCGGGTTTGTCGTTCGCTTCGCTTTGTGTTTTTCATCTTCATCATAGGTACATTGTTTCGCTCTTGAAAATCGCATTTTGTAAATGTCCTTCATAATTTCCGTCGGTAACAGCACATAATGTCTCTCGATATCCCCAACGAGGACTGTCGGTAGGAACGTGGGTGGACTTCATCAACGTCTAGTCTCGATGTTCAGCACTCGGTACCTGCAATACGCCGGCATTGGGAAAATATTAATACTCCATCCAATATAGCGTTTACGGGCACGTCGGATATTCGTTTGAGAATTTTTCTAGAAAACATTCACACGCATTTTGTTTAATTATTAGAATATAATAATATTGTTGAATACAAGAGTCGTGTGTTTTGGTTTTTTCAATGTCAAGTTTGATGTATGAGACAACGTCAGAATTTATTTTAAATAATTTCACGTGCCGAGGCTACAGACCAAGGAGTTCCTAGAAAAAGTCTTACTTTATTGCAAAATTGTCAATTGATTGAGTATTTTTTTCTTTTTTGTGATTCTTCAAAATGGTACGTACCTAGCTACGGACGCAAGAATTTCTTGTTATTTTTTTATTATGACATCACTTTGACAGTTGCTATGGCGCGTGACGTCACCATTTGTAGAAAGCGGTCAAGTATTTCGTCGGGTCTGGTGACAGCCCCGGTGGTGGAGTGTGAAGTGAGAACGGCTCACGCACACGCACTAGGGGTCCGGGTTCGATTCCCGGCGGGGTCGATCATTGCAAAATCGGCTCTGTGTCTGGTTAATATTAAGAGTAATTTAGAGATGTAAGAGTAAAATAGTTCATAGAAGTAGAAAGAGAATAATAAAAAGTAATTCTCGTGAAACAAAAAGTAATTTAACCACTTTTTGCCAATAAAATTGCCGAAAATTGCTCATTACTCGGCCATTTATTGACCGATTTCGTTGAATCTTGTCTTATTCGAGAGCTTATAACGTGGCGCATTTTTTACAATCATTTTCATCAATTTTTACTATAGATACATTTTACGTACAAATATTTCATACATCTCGCAAAAAAATCACATTCACCAATATACTCACGAAAATTATGTGCATTTATACAAGTCATGAGATCCTACATGTCTTTCCATTGTATTTACTTCGAAAAAACCTATATTTTTGTCCATGTCGACCGTGACAAAAGTTATTTGTTCAAAATGTGATAATTTACTTGGCCCATACTCTCCATTATCTACTACATAATCTGTATCCTAAAGTAAGACTTTTGTAAAGCTGAGGATGCCTACCTGCAGAAATCTAGGAATTGCAGTCAATAAATTGTCATAGATAAATTTTTGATCAATTTTATTAGCATCATTGTAATACGAAAGTTGTCATATAACACAATCACAGAAACTGGTACGTTACAAGGTGCACAGAATATTGTAGACTTTTTATCACCGGCCATATTCCTGTTTCTTTGATATCGATATAATGATATGATATCGATATAATGATAGATGAAGAATGATATCGATATAAAGCTTCTGTCTGTACTAGTCCTTGGGAAAACATTTCCTTTTCGGGTTTGTCGTTCGCTTCGCTTTGTGTTTTTCATCTTCATCATAGGTACATTGTTTCGCTCTTGAAAATCGCATTTTGTAAATGTCCTTCATAATTTCCGTCGGTAACAGCACATAATGTCTCTCGATATCCCCAACGAGGACTGTCGGTGGGAACGTGGGTGGACTTCATCAACGTCTAGTCTCGATGTTCAGCACTCTGTACCTGCAATACGCCGGCATTGGGGAAATATTAATACTTCATCAAATATAGCGTTTACCTGATTAAACACGAGTGTGGGCCACTTCAATCTGAACATTGCAAATGATACAAATTTTATTTAAAATTTTCGACAACTTCATTTAATATCTGTACATCTATACAAATAATAAAAACGTAACGGGTCGCTATCATGTACATAGAAAATATATGTAAAAAAATATTGTAGGAGACCTTTATTAACGCTATAGAACCCAATACAACGATTTTAGGAATTAAAGTCTGTTTGTCTGTTTATCTGATTGGCTGTGCACGCTAATTTCAGAAACAGCTTATCCTATCTAAATGGGTTTTTCAGTAATTCATTCATTCATTTAATTATATTTTAGGGTTTGGAAATACATATTGTGTATATTTGTTATAGGTTAAGCATTGCGCATACGTGTTAATAGTTAAACAAACATTTAAGTTATAATTATATTTTTCTGGATTTAGTTTACTTCTTAGTTTTACTGGTAAAAGTAGAGGTATTTCTTTAAATTTTTTTATTAAAATTTTTTTTTTTTTTTTATCTGGATCTTTAATTATGATTTTTAGGCGCCAAACCTTCAATTACATGTTCCAATGCTAAAAATGTGTACGAAAACGCAAAACAGGTAGCTTAGTGAGGTAGGTAGCTACTGGGCGGGCTGCATTTATTTGACATTAGTTGTCAACTACTTGTATAAAAGGTTACTTCACCTCAGTCACAATAAATGTACTATGTGTGTGTATGAGGTACTTTTGTATCACATCTTCGATCGAGAAGTGCTAGAGTGCGAGTGCAATTGGGTGGTTGACAGTGTCATCGTAAGTCATTCAAGTGTTATTAAGCTATTGCATAGCTTTTATCGCGGGCTTTAAGCGCGGCGACCGAACCAAGAAATTTCGTAACGAAAAAAACCTCACAATCGTCTAACGTCGTTTCAGTTCGGTAGATTTCGGCACGGTGTTTGTGTGCGTGCGGTCAGACGTATTATACGACTCTACGAAACTCGCACGAATCGAGACGGGCTGCTCCGAAATCGGACGATGCTATGCAATAGCTATACCGCGGCAGCCCCCGAGTGCCACACGTCTTTTTTGAATTACAAATCAGAGTGCAATTACACTGTTTTGACTGTAACAGACTATGACATCATAGGCTGCTCATAAAAATTCTATATATTATAAAAAGAAGCTGATTTTACTAGACTGACAGCTACCGTATTGATAAGCTTTTTTCATTTTCATTTCTAATTTTTTTGGAATATTTCCACAACATTTTATGATACAGGGCCACTATACTTGGTGTTTAATGTAAAATACCCACTCCATAAGAGCCGATATTATTATTAAGCTAGGCCTGGGATGAACTCGCTGCTTTCCATCAACGATATTCTGTAATCAGTATCCTTACTCCTTACTAATATTATAAATCCGAAAGTAACTATGTCTGTCTGTCTGTCTGTCTGTTACGCTTTCACGCATAGAGTACTGGACCGATTTAAATGAAATTTGGTACAGTCATAGTCCAGAGCCTAGGAAAGGTTAAAGGCTACTTTTTCATCGACTGCGCTATAAGGAAGTAAAGTTTTACCCGTTAAACGTCTCTACGCGGACGAAATCGCGGGCTTCCGCCCGCTAGCTAGTATTGTAATAAACAGTGTGATTCTTAACCTACCAGTAGTACCCTGCTTCGTTATCTAAAGTGGAGGGAGCTGTATCCTCGACAAACAGAAGTATGATTAGGTCACTCTTCTACATGTTCAAAAATGCTTCCCAAAGTCACTTTTCTACGCGGACGAAGTTGCTGACACAGCTAGTAATACAATAAGTCCCTTCATAATTGCAACGACATTATCGTAATGCATTTCTATTTATATTATGCTATAAACACACGTGGTGACAGCGTTCAAAGCGAGCCCGTCCTTTATTATTAACGAAATAATTATTACAGAGTGTAGAGTCAGATATGTCATACATGTAACAGTTCGTAGTAGTTTTAGGTGCGGTCTGGGAAAATCTGAACGAGGTCCACATAACGTCACCGTAGTAAAAGAAAGGAGTACTGACTAATTGACATTTGTAATGCATTGCAGAATTCCAGACCGTGACGGGTCTGTCATTTCACGTTCTGGAATTCGACCCTGGCCCGCGGCCGCCTGTTGCCGACCGCCGGTCTAACGCAACTTTAATGACACGATTAGACATAACGCACCTTCTTCATAGGTACATAACTAATCATCGCAGATGGCTTCTTGTCATCAGCACCGGACGCGTGGGAGTCACCATCATCTTCAGCCTATATGCGTCCTCAATGCTGGGGCACGAGCCTACCCTAAACTAGGACTATACTGCCGTGTGAGATTATGGCGTGTGAGAGTGGAGAGCCCTAAAAAACGATGCGTATAGCCCCTCCGTCATTACTTTGTGGGTATTTTCACCGTTAATTTCATAACTTTAACGGCTAGATTAGCAACAACGACACGTATGTTTCCATCGAATCTCTGAAGCCACTTAAGTGGGGTGTGACAGGCGCGCTCTGGACCTGTAGTAAGAGGTCTGCGAGAAGTCGTTATACTCGTACGTCATCGTCGTCCTACCTAAATTACGTCACGGCGGAGGTGTTATGTAGTCGCAGTAATGTTTCATACAAAATTCATTTGATTTGACTGCCTCGTTGGTCTATTGGTAGAAAGGGCTGCGAGAAAGCTGCGGGCGGATGCACGCCTGTGCCTCGGAAAGCACGTTAAGCACGTGAAGTTGGTTCTACGCCTGATCTCTCATCGGTCATGTCCGGTTGCCGTCTCACCGAACTATGAGGGCAAGGAAACAGAAAGTGCACTTGTGTTTGCGCGTACATTTGTGCACTATAATAAGTCCTGCGCAGTTGGCTGATCTTCATTGAGATCGGCCGCCATGGCCGGAATTGGTCGGACGCGTTACGTTTCATACGTTATTTCTACTTCTAGATTATCTGCGAATGAGGGTTTTATGATAAGTCCTCTAGATGGCAAGACGTAGATATCTAACTGCTACATGATTGGTGTATTTTAACATATCTGTCAATGAAATGTCAAAAATAAATAATCATGTAGCAGTCGGACCTCACGCTTACGTATTGCCATCTAGCGGATTTCTCATTCGCGAAAATCCTCATTGAACTTGTTTGTTTTCGTTAGACGTACTATCTATTGGTAGATGTTATACAAAAATATAGCTAGGAGCAATAC
Source organism: Maruca vitrata (assembly GCA_039566165.1). Taxonomy (NCBI): domain Eukaryota; kingdom Metazoa; phylum Arthropoda; class Insecta; order Lepidoptera; family Crambidae; genus Maruca; species Maruca vitrata. Next base: position 11,169,651 of record CM076930.1, read on the forward strand.
AGTAGTATAAAAATAGGCCGATTTTATATTAAATAACGAATTTATTTTATTAAAGTGTTGTTTGATTGTTTTTTACAGTAGTTAATAATCGTCACGAATTTATACAAAACAAAGATTTTTTAATGGGCATTAACTTTTATCTACCCACCCATACAATTTTTGATGTTAAATGAAGGTTGTATTGCACACAACCACAAGTCGATAGTCATTATATTCCAGAACTTTTTGGCATTATCTTGTGATCTTTCTACATCATATGACATAGGTACAGACTACAATTGCAATCGATTGTTTAACCTGCAAACAAAAAAAATGTGTAAATAACCAGACAGCAGATTATATATTTTTTTTAAATATGTTTATCGATATTAAAAATAATTAGTAAGTCTTAATTAAAATCGAATAAACATAAACACAAGATAGTTCCCATAACGAATTAGTAAATGACAATAATTACCGCTCAACAGCTGCGAAATGACAAACATGGCTATCTTCTGTATCCAGCACCAGATAGAACAGCCTTTCTTCTGCGGTTCTTCCTCTTCTTCCTCGGCTTTTGTCGTAGCAGACGTCGTAGCAGCATTAGCGTCCTCCTCTTGGCCAACAGTGTAACTCACCATCAAAGACAGCAAGAAAAGCACCACGAACAACTTGAGAATTTTCGATAACATTTTGTTCTATTATTCCTATATGTAAATACGATCCCAAAGCATAAGTACAAATGGACGAATGCGTAACATCCACGGGCAAAATAATGTAGATGGTTATCTAGAAATTCCCTTTTTCCGGTGAATTTAAATGCCATGAATATGTATCGACTTAATGTGAGCTCGTGATTACAATAATTTTATTCGAATGATCGTATAATTATACACCGATTTTTGGGTTTAGAATAATGGATGTGTGCAATTTTTGTTTAGGTTTATTATTATATCTTTGTGTTGGATAGATATAACAATATTTACTACTATATACGATAGGAATAATGTATTTCATTTATGTAAAACTGCAATGAATATAGGTAGGTATAAAGTCCTATTTACTCGTAATAAATAAATAAATAATAAATAAATATTACACAACATCACATACATTGATTTGATCCCGTGGTAAGTAGCTTAAGCACTTGTGTTACGGAAATCAGGATCAACAGTGGATACACAAATATACTTAAAAATATTTAATAACACACCCAGACACGGAACAAACACCGATATTCTTCACACAAATATTTGTCCCGAGTGGGAATCGAACCCACGACTCTTAGGAACCGTAGGTAGTAAACCTGGGTCACTAACCACTGTTCCACCGAGCCAGTCAAAAGTAATATCAAATCGTTTCATGGTAACCGGATTGTGGTGCCAAAATCTTATCAATAACAAGCAGCCACAGAATCATAACACAATTTGGCGCGAGATCTTCCATTTTCTCTGTAATATTGTGGGAACACGCAATTCAGTATTACGAATAATCACGAGGCATAAGGCGAAACAGGATAATTCTGGCATTTAATATAAATTTGCTACGGCATATCTCAGACGGGCCGCAGAGAAGTAAACTCCTATTACGAAGACCAGAATGTGTTGAGCCATGATATTTTTTCATTCCCTGCAAATTGCTTAAGGAGACCGCTGAGATGGGGTATAGTGTGTGTTAAAGCAGTAACTGATGGTAAACGTTAAGATGGCGGGACCCGGTTTTACATATATTATGTGAATATTATTGAATACGGAATCGCTATAAAGAAAGTGGTCCCGCCATTTTATTATCAATTGTTCAGTTAATGAAAAGTTATCTAATCGTAATCTTAAACTGAGTACACGAAATTTTAATACGATTTAGTACAACTCTTCAAACTGTATGTTTGAACATATTAATATTAGTATTTTTTTAATATGTGAAATTTTGAAATTTCACATATTAAAAAAATATTAATTTTTACTTATACACTACACTTATACTTACACGTAACGAAGCAAGTAAGAGTTCTTTATTTTGGTATTTAACGTAACACGACAACTGCCACCGGTACATTCCATTGACTGAGATGAGATGACTTAAAAGCAAAGTATAAACTTAAAAAAATATTGATATTGATGTTAAATTTAATGTACGATACGATATGTGCCTGTCGCCCCGTAGAGGGATAGCTATATATTTGTCTAAATTACGTTACATATGTCTATGTTAAACACAAAATATTTTTTTTTTACATAGACTGGCGAAGATAGTAATAATAAAAAAACTAGTTAGTCATACACAAAACTCTGATGAAAAACTTCTTTCACAGTAGGTACAGTTAGTAACGAAAGTTACAAATGTATGTAAGTCACTGAACAACGTTATCTGTACTGTGAACTAGATAAGGATCAAGTCGAAGTAAATCGTCGACACGTCGGGCCCAACAATTTGCGGGTCACCCATCAAAAGTTCTGGGTTCGACTCCCATCTCAACTCCTACAAATTTTTAATAATGAAAAAGTGGAAAATTAATATTTTTCCTTTACTACCATTGCCTACTTTTGTAATGAAAAAAGTTTAAATGTCGGCCGCTCGAATAAACTTTTCATTGGCTTCTTGTAATTTTTTATGGTAATCGATATAGAAACCTCGAGGGCATAATTTTACTTAATATGTCACGTTATTATAGGTTTGAGTTAAAGTTTGGCTCAAACTTAAAATTAAATAATATGATTCAAAGTAAAGTTTATTCAGTACTCATTCAGATTATTTTTAAGCCTTGCAAGTACAAATAAATACTAGGTCTTTTAAGGCAGTAGAAGACTAGGTCAGAGTCCCATGACGCCACCATAAGGCGATGAGGTACACCGCGGTGTTTTAGTCGGTAAGCCCCCTGGGCATTGCACCACGCCCAGGAGCCGCGGCTGGCATTTACCTTTTCGCCAGCCGCTGGGGAGTCCGACACACCACTTGAAGAGAACCCCCTCTCCCAGTGATGGTGCGAAAAGCATTTCACCGCGTTAAAAAACAGACAGACAGACAGACGGACAACAGAGTGATCCTATAAGGGTTCCGTTTTTTCCTTTTAAGGTACGGAACCCTAAAAAAGGGCTTTTAAGGACAGTTTTGCCAAAGCCTTGATTCTTAAAAAAAGGTATGCTGCATGTAAATGGGTACCTCAAGACGATAAATTGTAAGTTTATTCCATGCAGTGGTATTAAAATGCTGATGATGACGATGAAGATAATTCTCATCTGAAATTATTGTCCAACAATCATTTCTAATAATACGTAATCATCAGTTAAAAAAATAATATTAGTGATTGGTTTCACAGTCGCCAATAAACATTCTTTTTTAATTCAATCGGTTGTAAATAAGGCCAAGACTTCAGGCAATTACAAAAAAGGTTGTAAAAAGCCCAGGCTCCCACGTAATGGTTTTACTAACCAGAGCATCCGTGTTAATCGGATTGAGGCCGGAGTAACCAAGTAATTTCATTAGGAGCCGAGGAATATTAGTCTTAGAAAACAACGTTGCACGGTTGGAACGTCGAGTGTTGACGCAGAAGTGCAAGTTTTCGTGTGACCACGGTTCGATACATGGAGAGTGTTTATGTTTATTCATTTATTTATTTGAAGAAGACCAGTATATACATTAACATAGGATAACAATAGTAACAATAAAGAAATCACTTAATTAATATAGGTCCTGGGTTACTGGGTATTGAAAATTGAGATTGTAAAAAAACAAATATGAACATATTCACCGTAAGATTTTACCTCTAATTCGACAAAAAAAAAACAGATTTTTTGAGGATCAAAGAACCGCCCGCCCATAAACCATTGATACACTAGTATTAAAGAGATAGAATAGAATAAAATAAATATTTATTGGTCACATACACAATTACATGTTACAAGAAAATATAGAATAATCTATACTAATATAATAAAGCTGAAGAGTTTGTTTGTTCAGGAACTACTGGTTCGATTTGAAAAATTCTTTTTGCGTTATATAGACCATTTATCGAGGAAGGCTTTAGGCTATATAACATCACGCTGCGACCAATAGGAGCAAAGATACAATGGAAAATGTGTAAAAAACGGGGGAAACGCGAACGAAGTCGCTGGCTCAGCTAGTATATAATAGAGATCTAGATCGAGTTCTTCACTTAGGTTGTTAAAACCATCGCACACACGCCGTAAATAGTTATTTTGAAATGATAAAATGTCCAGATAGTGCTTCGTAATCGAATGGCTAATTTTATGATTTTTCCACCTCTCTGTCTTTGAAGTCCGATTTCAGAAAAAAGTAGCCCATTGGATACCAGTTTTACAGATTTATAACATAATTGCACTTTTGCTCGTATATATCCGTCGTCAAGCGTGAAAACAAGATGCAATTTTATGAAGATATAATACTTTTAACCGGATATACGTATATAATCTGTGGTATGACTAATCCGGTCGGATCTATTCGCTAGTAATCCGGCCGGATCCGATCAAATTGAAATTGATAGTAGATTGAATAGGGTTTGCTTGCCTTTAGGAATGCTAGCGAGATATGGTATAAGATACCTATTGTTCTAACTACACTTTGTTTAGGGTACCGACCTCGTTGGTCTATTGGTAGCAAGTGCTGCGTTAGGACCGAGAGGTCCCCGGTTCGAGTCCGGGGTCGGGCAAAATTTGTGTAAGTTTTTCTGTAATGAAATTACTCAGCCCGGAGTTAAGAAGTTGGCGGTTGACGCCCGTGCCTCGGAAAGCACGCTAAGCCGGTGGTCCTGCGCCCGATCTCTCATCGGTCATGTCGGATTGCCGTCTCACCGAATTATGAGAGTAAGGGAATAGAGAGTACACTTGTGTTTGCGCGTAGGTACACTTGTGCACTATAATATGTCCTGCGCACTTGACTGATCTCAATTGAGATCGGCCGCCATGGCCGAAATCGGTCGGACGCGTTATTTTATACTTATATATATTTTATTTATAGGGTACCTAAAGGGTAAAAACGTGACCCTAATACTAAGCCCCCGCCGTCCGTCTGTCCGTCTGCCTATGTCCAAGCTGTATCTCATAAACCGTGATAGCTAGAAAGCTGAATTTTATACCTACTCATGATGTATTTCCATTGCTGCTAAACTAAATATTAACCTACACAATAAACGTGTTTTTTTTTTTACATAATTAGTACAGAACCCTTCCGACTTGCACTTGGCCGGTTTTTTTTGTAATTGTTTAAGTATTATTGTCTCGAACACTACACATTAAATTCAAAATTTGCGGATTAGACTCGTTTATAATTTAAATCAAAAAGTAAATATTCAGAAATCCGAAGTTCTGAGTTCTCTACAAAGCTCATGGACTCGACAAGAGTCTTATACCTGCGATCACCGTTAGTCTTGCCACACTAAAGGTTTGATAGAGTAATGGCTCTTGCATTTTAATTCACCTAATCAAAAGATTATACTGCCAACTATCAAACAAAATGGTATCTACGAGTACTGCTTCGTCCGCGAGAAATGCTTTATCGTGAAAATCATAACTCTCTTATAGGGCAGTCGGTTAAAAGTCATCAAACTACACAGAGTACTGAATTTCATTTAAATTTGTTTGGTAGTTTTGTTTGACGACGATTTTTCATTGACTCTGTCTGCCGAGTCAATGTAAAATCAGCTTGTGACGATTGGATCATCGATCCACTTTTGACTATAATAGTGGTTAGCGACCCATGGTCACTATCTACGGTTTAAGAGTCATGGGTTTGATTCCCACACGCGACAAATATTTGTGTGACGAACATCGGTGTTTTTTCCGTGTCTGGGTGTGTTATTAAGTATATTTGTGTATTCACTGTTGATTTTGTTATTCGTAACAAAAGTGCTTCTAATTACCACGGGACCAGATCAATGTATGTGATGTTGTGTAATAATTATTTATTTATTTAATTTCCCTATCACTACAATGTATAAAACAAAGTAGCTTTCTCTGTCCCTTTATCCTTATGGATGCTTAAATCAACAAACAACGAAACGGGTTTTGATGCGTTTTTTTTTTAATAGATTGAGTTACTCAAGAGGAAGATCTTTATGTAAAATACATCCGAAGCGAAGCGAGTGCGGGTCACTAGTTTTATTAAAACTTAACGTTAAAATGTAATTCTACGGAACGGGGCAGCCGTAAATCTTATACACGCTGTTAATGTTTATTACAAGATAACTCCTCTACCAAGAATATTTACACAATTACGAAGACTTAGTTACTTTGTATCACACTGTGTCTGTAGTAACTAGATTACACACATTACTTGGATCACATTGTTCATGAAGTTATCGTGGAGAGAGGAAACTTGTTTGTTTGAAAACTACTGTACACATGTATGTGCGGGGAAATGAGAATACGAGTGAATACATGTCTTACCTTCGCTGCGTTATGTGTTTAACTTTTGTTGAGGAAACATTCAGTTGTTTGGATACAATATGACTGTATTACTAGATAATATGGTGACCGATTGCGACCGTGCGATCAGCGCGGACATCAGCCATTGTTTATTGTTGAGTAAAGATGAATTTTCTCCTGGATAATAAAAGCGTATGTGTTAAAAAATAAGAAACCGTGACGTTGCACGGAAGTGGCGTGTTTCCGACTTAAAACAAAAATTACAGTGGACTCAAGCGTACCTACTTCCTCAAAGGAATCGCGGATGAAACACATTCCTGCTGCCTTCAAATTATTACGGATACCTTTTGTTCACTGAGAGCGAACAGAATAATGGTATTTACTCTGAGTAAACTTGGACACGGCGAAAATAAAAACGGATGCAGCGACACGGAAAAAATACATATTTCTCAACACAGATCAAACGAAGGACCTGCGATAAATAATAAGTACACCTCTAAGGAAACAAATAACTTTTCCTTGAAGGAGAAAATAAATGGGTAAATAATGTAAGCGAACGAAATTGCCATCTTAAAGTGGCTAGACCGCTTGCAACATGTTTCTTTTCCAATTGATCGGTTTGATTGAAATATGTAACAATATTGTAGTGCCACTCAAGAAGTTTCTACTTCGATAAGTTAGTGTTTTTAAATGAAAGTGGTACCCAGTTATAACCCAGTTGTAATACTTAGTCTAAAAAAAGCGTCGATGACTGATTTGTTAAGGTCGTTGCTTGCCATTCAAGAGGTTGCCAATTCAACCCCGCCACGTACCACTGTGATTTTCAAATTCATATCAAATTTGAAATTCATATGTACAATTATCCGACGCTTTAACGGTGAAGGAAATTATCGTGAGGAAAACTGCACACAGTGCACACCTTCGATGACATTCTTAGGTTGCTTAGTCAACCTACCCGCACTTGGCCAGCGAGGTTGACTAAGGCCTTATCGCCCTAGTTTGGGGTAGGCTCGTCCCCAGCAGTGGAGACGTATTATGGGTTGACGATGATACTTAGTAATTTTTTTTGAGTCCGTTAATCTTATGGTCCCACGCCTGATCTCTCTTCATCCATGTCAGATTACCGTCTCACCGAACTATGAGAGTGCACGTGTGTTTACGCGCACTTGTACACTATAAAATGTCATTTGCAGTTGGCTGACCTCCATTGAGAGCCGACATAGTTGTAATCGGTTGGACAACTTATCCTTACTAATATTATAAATGCGAAAGTAACTCTGTCAGTCTGTCTGTTACGCTTTCACGCATAGAGTACTGAACCGATTTAAATGAAATTTGGTACAGTTATACTCCAAAGCCTGAGAAAGTACACAGGCTACTTTTTAACCGACTGCGCTATAGATAAGTAATGTTTTACCCGTTAAACATCTCTACGCGGACGAAGTCGCGGGCGGAAAGCCAGTTAATAGTTTCCTATAGGTCCAATATTCGCGTTCTCATAGATCCAATCAGAATGTATTACAAAACCGCACAACACCACTATCACAGGAAAAGTTCTCGGCAAACAACTGGCGCTCAATTAAAGTTTAATATCAGCGAAACATATTCCGTCCGATGCGTCGAGCGGATTGCATCGGAAAATTCTGTTGCGTCAAGTTGAAAGCTAATATCGTGAGGCGAACTGTTAGCCACGAGTATCCGCAAACGTTTGCGATAGTGATGTCACGATAGAGGGAGACACTTCTGCTTCATATTACTCGTCTGCGGTAAGTGATTCGCAACTTTCGCGTTCCATTATATCCGAGTACTCGCTTTACTTTGGCTTCATTCCACGCGTAATCGTTTATCGTGTGTAACTGCCTTAAAAACTACATAATAAAGCAGCCTATCTATATGTCTTCTACCTACCACCTACTCGTTGGTCTGACCTGGCGAAGCTGCAACTGGGCTTAATGTACCGGCTGCCCTGCGCCAAGCTGAGGACAGAGAGGTGTGGAAACAGATCCTCAGCGTTTCGGTAACACATCTTTCATAAAAGACACGACCTTCAGAAATGAAGAAATCTACTAAGAAGAATATTTTCACTTTCACGCCAATACTACTGAAAAGATTCGAATAAATGTTCGTGTTACCTAATCGAAACGCTTTTGGACAGTAAGTAACTTGTTTTGATGCTACGTAGTGCTGCGCTTAGTCCTCCTGATGTTTAATTTTAAGTAAATACTTTTAATCATATTTATACTACACGCGCTCAAAACTGTAGCAAATACATTGCTACTTACTGTTGAAATTGTAATTAATACATCAAATAAAACCTACCATAACCCCATAGTGCTGGTGCTGTTAGATGATACTTATTGTCTATTCCTTTGTTAAATATTGTCTGTGGTTTATGAGAATAAAACGTTCAGTTGCATCAAAGATTCAAACTAAATAACGTTTTATTACTTTCAGCCCGACGTTTCGATTGGGTTACACCAATCATGGTCGCGAAGTAACTGACGCCAACCAACATAATCTGCCATAGCAGGACTGGCTTAGTGGAATCGGTTACCTAGGTTTACTAACTACCGTTCCAAAAGTCGTGGGTTCAATCCCCACCCGGGACAAATAATTTGGTGACGAACATTGGTGTTTGTACCGTGTCTGGGTGTGTTATTAAATATATTTAAGTATATTTGTGTATCCACTGTTGATTCTGATATCTGTAAAACAAGTGCTTAAGCTACTTACCACGAAACCAGATCAATGTATGTGATATTGTGTAATATTGATTTATTGTTTATTTATAACTGGTTAGAATTTCTTAATCCAATCCCAAACTAATATTAATGTTGTTCAACGTTTAGCTGCCCACATTTGTTCGACGTACCACTTACTGTATAAGTAGATCCGCGGTTTTAGTTTTTCCAGTAACCCGTATTGGTCGCATAATTGAATCCCAGAACTTATTTAAACTCCAGGCAGAACTATAGTGGGAAAGGTATCAAAGTAAAGCCATTAAAGTTTTTAAAGTATTTTATGTTTAATATCTACAATATTGACTAAATTATTTTAATATATAAAAATGAAAAACAGTTTTTTTTTTTCAAAGTCACCTTCATAATACTTCAGTAGCGCGTTTTTATTTCTTGAGGTAGACTGAAACGTAAAGTAATGTTTAAATTTGAATTCATTGAAGAATGAAGATCATGGCGACAAAATATAGCCACACAACAAACTTTCAGAATACAAAAATGCAACTTAATCAAATCATCAAAGGAATAAAACAAAACTTAAATCTAATCTTGTAACTATCTTGATAAATATTCGATCAAAGCCATCTGAACTTCGTTCTATCTGCATAGTAATTAAAGATTCCGTCTTTAATCAACTTTCGACCTCGCCGACCGACGGGTTTTAATATAATTCGAAAACTTACTCAATAAAACTGTCTGAATGCCCCGTTGATCAATCGGTGGCATGACCATTGACCTGACTAATGCGAAAGGTCACGTCCCTACTCCATTCTTTGTCGAGTCCAGACTATTGGATGGGACATAAAGTACGCATTTTTTTTTTTTGTTATAAAAGGCTAACAAGATGACTTCACTCCACCTGACCTAGACTTTGAAAAAGGATGGTGTGCAACCATCAGATCTAATGTGCAGACTGCTCTGAGAGAATGCGCATTTCTACTGTCTATATATCTCTATGAGCGAGCGTGCTTCTATTAAGACAAGGAGCCATAGTAGACCTTGAAAAATAATGGTGTGCAATCATTAGATCTACTCTGTAGACAGCTCTGAGAGAGAGAGGGCATTTCTACTATCTACACATCTCTATGAGCAGTCATGCTTTTATGAAGACAAAGAGCAATATAAGACCTCGAAAAGGATGGTGTGCAACCATCAGATCTACTGTGTAGACAGCTCTGAGAGATGGGGCATTTCTACTATCTACACATCTCTATGAGCAGTCATGCTTTTATGAAGACATAGAGCAATGTTAGACCTCGAAAAGGATGGTGAGCAACCATCAGATCTACTGTGTAGACAGCTCTGAGAGAGAGGGTATTTCCTAATATCTATACATCTCTATGAGCAGTCGTGCTTTTATGAAGACAAAGAGCAATATAAGACCTCGAAAAGAATGGTGTGCAATTATCAGATCTACTGTGTATACTGGTCTGAGAGAGAGGACATTTCTACTATCTATACATCTCTATGAGCAGTTGTGCATATAATAAAACAAATAAAATATTAGAACTATTAACAACGGGACTCTTGACTCGTGTGCAACCAAGGTAGAGTAGTACGTAGTAGTAGTAGTAAAATGGGGTTTTAAGAACCTCCTTTTGAGGTCGTTTATAAAAGATGTACACTTACTTAGCCTGTATAAGATGGAACGGCATCTTCCTAACCGCCTCTTCCGCTATGTCTAACGGGAAGGCGAACTCCAGCATGTTCTCATTAAGGCAGTCGTTGTAGGTGGAAGCCAGCTGGCACCGGTCCGACATGCCCTCAATGCTGTCCAGGCACAGCCGGGAGATGCTGCTGAGCTTCCGGACCACTCGGGAATGCTTCCCGTTGACCAGGCTTGCTTGGTGGACTAGCAGTTCTCTGTTGACCTAAAAATGTGGCATATTTATAGTAAGCGAAGCAAAGATTATCTTAACTAGCGCTATAAGCGGCAACATTTTAAGCTGTCACTGACAGTTTTTAGATCGATACAAGTCAGATTATGTGACACTAGCTGTGCCAGCGACTTCATCCGCGTTTTGTCTCCATTTTCTACACGTTTCGTACTTTTTCTTTGCTCCTTTTGGTCGCAGCGTGATGTTATATAGCCTAAAGCCTTTCTCGATAAATGGTACATCCAACACAAAAATATTTTTTAATTCGATCCAGTAGTTCCTGAAATTAAAGCGTTCAAACAAACAAACAACACTCTTTAGCTTTATAATATTAGTATAGAAGTATGGATAAGTTGTTTCGAATATTGTCAATGTGTCGTTTTAGACAATTTCTAAATATCACCGATAGAGGCGCGCGGATAATCTTATTTTGAGAACAAAAAATTTCTTTTTCCTCTCTTGTTATTGCAATATATGTGAGACATTAAAAATACTTTGGTAATGGTATTTTTTATGTCAAATAGTGAGTTAATAAACTAACGGAATACATCTATTTATAAGTAAAAGGCTATCAAAATGAATGTGTTCCTATTATTTTTCGATCACATCATTATTTCTGCAACGTGTAACACGATGAATCGATTACTTTCACTTCTCACATGTTTTCACTCAGGAGGTTGTCATTTACCTCCACTTATGATACATTTATGACCAAGTGATTAATATCAGTCGACAAACCGATAGAATTCGACGATCAGACGAATGATATGGCACAAAAAATTACATACGACAAAATTCGTAGTATATTTTGTATTGTCAACAATACTTATCAGACATTTTTTTTTCATATTTCAGAGCCAGATTAAATATACCAATACCACCCTTATGACTTATGCAATAAGATCCACTTTTATGAAAGCTTCCAATAATGTGAACCTTCTTCTTTCTTTGAATCCAATGTGTGTCAATGTCAACTTGCCAGATTCATACATTTCTCAAATCTACACGTGTATACACGTGATTCGTTCTTCGATTCTATACTCGACAAATGTTTAACATTTATTAGCCATCATTCAATCTTATCTACATTATGTCTATAATCTAATAAATGTAATGATTTAGCGACCGTACTCGTATGTTTAGGCATAAAACATACGTTTATTACTTAACAGCTTAAGGAACCTGAAATATCAATGGGATGGGCTACATCAGACCGTAAAACCGACAAGTTCTAGAGTGGATACCACGTCTCGGCAAACCTAGAATGGGACGCCCTCAGGCCAGATGGTGTGATGATCTGCGCAGGACGGCTGGTAGGAGTTGGATGCAAGTACCCGAACATAGACAGAAGTGGTGAGCATTTGGGGATACCTACGCCCAGCAGTGAACTGCGATGGGCTGGTGATGATGATAATGACGTGGAAACTGCAAAACTCTTTATTATCTATACAACTAAATAAAATTTAAGTGTCTGTTATATTGAAATAACGACTATACTAATGGGTATGAATATGTATAAGTACTAATAACAAAAAAACAATTAAAATCATTTTTGTCCGTCTCTTCGTTCCCGCTAATCTCCGAAATGGCTGGACCAACGAGGAGAATTTCACTAATACATAGTTAATTTCACAAGGTACATTATAGGTTATTTTAATTTCCACGCGGTCGAAGTCCTGGGCGGCCAATTCAAATAAAAAAGCTATCCAACTCACTTTCCCATGATTGATGACATCACTCTGCTCTAGCATGCACGCAGCAAAGCACTGCCCCGACCTAGACACCGGCGAGGAGTTGGTGAAGTATGCCCTCACGTCCTTCGGGGTGGCCCTGACCTTGATCACGCATGACTGGGCCAGGCGAACCAGCGCATCTAGGTGACCTTGGACCTTGAAATGAAGATGATGAAAATTTAAAATTTTTACGTGCGACAGGCACAATAGACCATATTGAGCCAGTCGCACTCACCCTGGCCTGCTTAAATGCCGTTTCACGCCCCGCCTGAAGAGCCCGGGATCATAGGAGGGAGGGAAAATACGAGCTGGAAGGGCACTCGCTGCCTTAATGACACGTGGGAGAAAAGAGGAACTAAACCTCTTGGTCCGGGCCACCAGCGCCTGCATTGTATGTGGATGGCAGCGCTGTCCAGCACGTGTCGTTCGGGAGTGGAAAGGGGAGGGAGGGACTAGATGAAATAGTTTTTCAGAGCATACCCCATTATAATAAATAATGCTAAAGGCACTAGATGTTTTAATATTTTGAAAAACGGAAAAAAATCAATTACTCCACTGTTGACCGGGGACTTGAACACCCGTCCTTACGGGAATCACGCCCAGAGGTGCGAACCATTACATAATTACCTGTGGCTAAGGTAAGATGCGGGAAAAAATCGACGGCCTCAATAGCTGTTGATGGGTGTAATGGTTTGCACGTCTTTTACTTTAGTTTGAGGGAGTTAGCACCGTAAATAAAATCTTTACGTTTACCTATTTATTCCTCGGACTTGAGCTAGAGCTTGAGCTAGTCAACTTAGTAAGTAGAGTATGGAGATTTCAGCCAAATGTCGTTTTACCGCCAGCGCATGCGTCCAGTAAATCCAGGACTAAACACGCGTGTACAGAGGGCCTACCATGAGTTGGCTATCGTAAACTTACGTACGTTAAAAACCTATCGAGTTGTTTTTTTTTCGCGTAACCACCAGGCGGCGCTGTACAAGTTTTTCATAGACATATTTACGTAGGCGATATCGAGCGCGTAAGTTTTAAACTCATGGTAGCCCCACTGTACACGCGAGTTTTCTAAACATACTATTGAGAGACCCGACGTTTGGAGCTCTTACAACTCTTTCTTTATAGACAGAGTCTTGCTTGAATCCGTAAAATTCGTTTTATTTCAAATTTGTAGAGTTCGCGCAAATAAAAGACAATACTACAATTAGGAGTATGTTAGGTACAAACCTTAGGATCTGTGAAGTCCACCAGAGTACCAGAAGTGCCAGCAAATTCCTGCGCCGCTAATGCATATGACGAAATGCATAATAATATTTTCATCAGCAACATTTTTCTGCACAAAATAACAAATGTTTTACTTTGACTGTTTTATAAGATTTTAGACTTTCGCGTTCCATTACACTAAATATTTGGTTTATGAGTCTACACGCGTTATTAGGAGTAGCAAATTACATAGCTACTTACTGCCCGACGTTTCGACTGGGTTACACCAAACGCAGTTCGCTCGCGACCACGATTGGTGTAACCCAGTCGTCGGGCAGTAAGTAGCTATGTAATTTGCTACTCCTAATAACGCGTGTAGACCCATAAAGACAAATATTTGACTGTTTTACCCTGCAAACTTATACAAACAATACGGTATACAAAACCTATTTGTCAATAACAATTGATAATACACTCACAGGCACAATTAACCGCCCACCTTTAAAATTCGCCTCCCTGATAGTTTTGGTTTACTATGGCTTATCAAGTGTTTTGTTTTTTGTTAAGTGGGTAGTCTTGCAATAAATTAAACACCTATACCCTCATTTGGTTTCGTTAATTTGTGACAATGACGGGTTTTTGGAACATAGTCGTTGTTTGACATTATTGCAGTTGTGTTACTGTGTGTTCATTTCCTGTTCTTTTCTGCCGTAGTGTGTTTTTATTGTTTAATTTGGGTTTGTAGTGTTAGCTTGTTGTTTGTGACTGCAAAAAATGCCACCCGATGCAACTGGTGTAGCCAGGGCAGTTGCCTTTACTGACGCTGAGTACAGCCAACGTCGCATCCCTCGTGCACTCGGTGTACCACGAACTGCCATACGGGATGCCATCAGACGATTTTGGGAGACAGGTACATACACCCTCAGGCCAGTTCAAGGTCGACAGCGATGCACTTCGGCTCGAGAAGACCGCTTCGCTGTCGACAACTTGTTAAGAAATCGCTTTTCCACCGCTACTGAAGCCCAAGTTCATCTTTTTGAAGTACGAAACCTCAGTGTTAGTGGACGTACGATAAGAAGAAGACTGGCAGAAGGATATCTGAGGGCGTTTCGTCCAGCTCGCGCCCCAGAACTGCTCCCACAACACCGTAGAGCTAAACTTGCTTTTGCGCGAGAATATGCTGAGTGGACTGTACAAGAATGGAAGGTCATACTGTTCTCAGATAAGAGCAGATAGCCTTAAAAGGTCCAGATGGATGCCAGCCTGTCTACAGACGCCCAAATTAAAGGTATGCTCCTTGCGCTATATCGGAAACAGTGGGTTACAAAGAAGGCTCTATTATGGTTTGGGGAGGCATCACTTACGAGGCTCGTACCGACCTTGTATTGTTTGACAGAGGCAGTGTAAATGCTTAAAGATACGTGGAAGAAGTTCTCCAAGGACATGTCATACCGTTCGCACCATTTATTGGTGACAACTTTAGATTAATGCATGACATGCACGTTGCTATACCGCAAAATTGGTTACTGAGTACCTTAATGAGACCGAAATTCAAGTTTTGCCATGGCCAGCACGCAGTCCCGACCTCAACCCAATTGAACACATATGGGACAACTTCAAAAGACGTATTTGAGCGAGAGTACTAGCCCCAACGTCTATTGGAGAGCTCAAAACGGCTGCGGTAGAGGAGTGGCACATTATTCCCCAATCAGATATCCAAGATGTCATGGATGGACTATCATACCGGCTCCTAGAGGTCATTAGGGGTAGGAGGAGCAACGCCCATTATTAAATTTTAATATTGTTTTACTTTGACCTTCTTTTTTCTCAAAATTCGAAATTTACATTTTTCGTCGATACTTCGAAAATATCGATTTTTGTAATAATGCCCTATTAAACGACTTTTTAAATCAAACCTTCGTTTTATTTTTAGCCTTAAATTTAGTTTATAACGGATCATTCTTAAAATGTGGTTTATGTTTGGACATTTCCGAAAATTTAAGCAAATACAAGGTGGGCGGTTAATTGTGCCTGTGAGTGTAAATATTACACAGCATCATATACATTAATCTGATCCCGTGGTAAGTAGCTTAAGCACTTGTGTTACGGATATCAGAATCAACAGTGGATACACAAATATACTTAAATATTTTTAATAACGCACCCAGACACGGAACAAACACCGATGGTCGTCACACAAATATTCGTCCCGGATGGGAATCGAATCCACGACTCTTGGAACCGTAGTTGTGAACCTGGGTTCCACCTAGCCAGTCAAAATAAGAGCATGACGTATACTACTATTTATGGTTTTTTATATTATTTAACATATGTACCAGCAACAAATATTAAGCTTCTTTCGACTGGCTCGGTGGAACAGTGGTTAGTGGCCCAGGTTCACTACCTACGGTCCAAGAGTCGTGGGTTCGATTCCCACCCGGGACAAATATTTGTGTGACGAACATTGGTGTTTGTTCCGTGTCTGGGTGTGTATATATTTAGGTATATTTGTGTATCCACTGTTGATTCTGGTATCAGTAACACAAGTGCTTAAGCTACTTACCACGGGATCAGATCAATGTATGTGATGTTGTGCAATATTTATATTTATATTTATTTCTGGTTTTTATATTATTTAACAACAAATAATAAGCTTCTTTAAAGAGTTGAGTTTAAACAACCACTTGACAAATATAGTTATATCCCATTCAGTTCGTGGTTCAACACTAATCCTTACAAATATTATAAATGCGAAAGTAACTCTTTTTGTTACGCCTTCGCGCATAGAGTACTGAACCGATTTAATTTTTTAGTACAGATTAGTCCAGAGCCTGAGAAAGGACATAGGTTACTTTTTAACCGACTCCACTATAAAGAAGTAATGATTTACCCGTTAATCGTTTCTAGGCGGACGGAGTCACGAGCGGAAAGCTAGTACTAAATAAAATTAATTATTTTGTTGATAAATTGGAATAATATAACTTACAGAAACGTTCTCTCAATCCACCTTCAGGCGTTACTGCGTCTCCTTAGAAGCCTTTGGCCAGTGGCTCTCAGGCCTCATAAAAAGGAAATCAAAACCTCTTCGATTGTGCTAAACGCAAAACAATAGTCATTGTTGCGAAATACACTTTTATGAGTTTTTCACGTCGTTGCCTGTGATTGACTTGCGACTTACCTAAGTAAATTTTACTTTTATCTGTAACTAATACTTATACTTATAACTGATATTTAAAAGGTGAAGAGTATGTTCGTTTGTTTGTTCGAACGCGCTTATCTCAGGTACTACTAGTTCGAATTAAAAAAATATGTTTGTGTTTAGTAGACCACGTTCTTTCTCAATCTAAGTCTATCTGTCTACTGTCTGTGTACTGTCGTTTCTGATTTCCGTAACACAAGTGCTTAAGCTACTTACCACGGGATCAGTACGATGTATGTGATGTTTTGAAATATTTATTTATATATTTTATTTTATTTACGTATCAATCTACCAGTGTGCCAAATTTCATTTGAATGCATTCAGTTGTTTTGGTGTGAAAGCACAATAGATAGATGGGATCACTTTCGCACGTAAGGTTAGTTGGAATTGTAGTGTAGGACGCCCTCAGGCCAGGGGCAAGGGAAGGGCCAGGGTGGAGTGACGATCTGCGCAGAACGGCTGGTAGGAGCTGGATGCGAGTAGCCGAAGAGAGACAGAAGTGGCGTGCATTTGGGGAGGCCTATATCCAGGAGCCGACAGGAATGGGCTATGTTCGTGATGATTTCGCTAATAGACTAACCTTCCATTTCATGGTACCTTTAACAAAGTTATTTGAAGTGCATTCGAATGCTAACAACATAATGCAACAAATGGCTACCCTTAATGAAAATGTAACATCGGAAAAATGTTTCATAAAATAATATTAAACGAGTTAAACCCACGCCTGGCTGCAAAACGTAAATGTGAAAGGTCAACTACGCCCAAGGTCCGACCGTAATGGACAATGCTGTAAAATAATAGGTTTTCATTGAACAAAGATTTTAAATTAATAAAGCAGAATAGAATATAAATAGAAGTTATAAAGGTACCAAATACACAACCAAAATCGATATTGTATATTTTAGTAGTAAAAGTGCTTTATATAACTTGAACTAAAGTTTATTCATGTGGCAAAAACGTTTCTTGAATGTAAGAGCAAATAGTCAAGTTATAGAGAACTCGGTGGAACAGTTGTTAGTGACGCTACCTACGGTTCCTAGAGTCGTGGGTTCGATTCCAAATATTTGTGTAAAGGACTTCAGTGTTTATTTCATGTCTGGTTGTGGTATAAAAATGTATTAAGTATATTTGTGTATCCTCTGTTTATTCTGATAACCGTAACACAAGTGCTTAAGCTTCAGGATCAGATCCATGTATGAGATGTCATGTAATATTTACTTATTTAAATTGGTACTCTCTTAAAAATTTTCGTATCTCCCTCGAATTTACTCTACCAGTATACAATAGAGCAGTAACAAACTTGGAATTCATTCCGTCGCTGAAAACGCCACGGTATGAGTTATTCATATCGTTTTGCGATAGGCAATGAAATTAAACGATACTCGCTCGGCTGACATTTTACGCGACTCCAATTTTTGAGCTACAAACCTTGTTTGCCTTGTTGCTTCGCTTGTTTTTCGAAGTTTTTAATACGAGACTAATTACAAATTGTTAAGACGTGGTCTTGCCCGTGGCCACGAGCGCTGTAAAGAGCTCGAAACGTCGGATCTCTAAATAACGTTTAGAATAACAATACACGCGAGTTTAATCCGTAAAATTTCATTTCAAAACTTATTTTTATTTTACTTGCTGACCCGGCGAACTACAAACCGCTTCGTTTGATAAATAAGTATATCATTTTATCGACTGCCTCATTGGTATATTGGTAGCAGGCGCTGCGTAAGCACCGAGAGGTCCGCGGTTCGACTTCAGCCTCGTGAAAAATTTCAAGTCTGTGGGACTATAAGTCCCGAAGTTAAGCGAAAGCAAAGTTTCGCATTTATGACACATACTCACTCACCTACTCATGATCATTAAAATAGAACTAGTACTTCTTATAAACTCAGAGCGCTGAAATTTGGTACAGAGTTAGGGTTTAATAGTCACATAAAGGGAACTATAAAAACTACGATAATCAAAGATCTGGTGTACCTGGTGACCCTGATTAGAAAACACAACAGCCCAACCAAACTATTAAAAAAAATCGACATACCGTCTACTTAAATTTTGGTTAGCTAAACAGTATAAAAGAATAAACAAAGAACACGAATGGGCAATACGAAAAACTGTTGCTACTATACAAGAATCAGAACCGGAAAAAAAGAAAAAAAATAAGAAAATAGACTTTTCATGTTGTCTATTTTAAGATAACCTGTCCGGTCCACGCCGAATTAGAGTAGGTATAGAAACGAAATTTCAAAACCAACAAAACGGAGGGCAAATATTGCGGAGGCAACTTGACGTCACCTCGAATGAGTCTAGAGACAGGCAAGGCTACTGAGTGCCACGGTGGATGCGGTAGATTCCAGCTCATGTTTTCCCTCCCTCCTATGATCCCGGGCTCTTCAGGCGGCGCGTGAAACGGCATTCATGCAGGCCTTCAGGGTGAGTGCGACAGGCTCAATATGGTCTATTGTGCCTTTCGACCTCATATGAGGATCTCACTACCGCTTACCATCAGACGGAGTGAAGTCATGTAGAAGGCCTTTTTAAAAAAAAATCACCGCGAGCCATTTTAAAACAAGTAAAGTCATGGTACCATATATTTGACGAACTAAGTTCCTGCCAAAATTCTTCTTATATTCATTTACTGTGCATTTCTTTAGGCAACCGCAAGCATGCAACCTCATGCGCGCAGTCAGTTCAAAAGTAGCATAAGGTCATAACTATCTTTATGTCAATTGATCTCCTACAAATCGATTCAGCAGTCATGGAGTAAAATCTTCTTCTAGTCTCGCAACTACGAGCGATGTAAAGAGCTCGAAATGTCGGGTCTCTTAATATGTTTAGAATAACAATACACGTGAATTTAATCCGTAAAATTAGTTTTATTTCAAATGTGTTAGTGTTCTCGCAAATAAAAAAGACGTGTGGCACTCGGGGACTGCCGCGGTATAGCTATTGCATAGCATCGTCCGATTTCGGGGCAGCTCGTCTCGATTCGTGCGAGTTTCGTAGAGTCGTACAATACGTCTAACCGCACGCACACAAACACCGTGCCGAAGTCTACCGAACTGAAACGACGTTAGACTATTGTGAGGTTTTTTTCGTTACGGAATTTCTTGGTTCGGTCGCCGCGCTCAAAGCCCGCGATAAAAGTTATGCAATAGCTTAAAAAAGACAATACTATGGAGTAAAATCTAAAAATCATAATATTAAATAAATAAAAATCAATAAAAATGTTTAACCAAGACACTCCTGACAGTTTGTGACGTGATCTGTCAAGGGCTCCAAAATGAGTCATCATGACGCAAATTTGAGTCACTAAACCACTGCGTTACCCATCTCTACCTCTCGAGTTCTCTCCCTTGAGAGGCCCTCGACGGTAATAGTCTGTACACCGTCAATATACCCCAATACACGTTACTTAATGGACTCCGAATCCAAGTATTAAAGCCTCCTTGCATACTATCAATTTGAGCTGTTTGCTGGCCACTCATCCTTCATCCTTAATCCATTTGGGTTGAAAAAATAATTTTAGGGTAAATGTACCTTGTATGACTCTTTTTTTGGAGTAGTTTAATGTTGTTCAAGGATTTCTTTAGTCAACCAACTGACAGCCAAATTAGTTTCCTTTAAATCTGAAAATGTCCGAGATATTTACCACGAGGTTTTGTTTTAATGAGCTCCCGATATTTCGGCACTGTTGCAAGCGCCATATTCACGGATCTACTAAAACAAAACAACTCCGGACATTTTCCGTTTTCTAATGTACGTAACCATGACAGTTTACAATTATTAATTAGTTTCTAGTTGTTACTGTGTAGGTTCGTCATTTCTTAACTTTTGTGTGCGTTGTAATATATATGTGCATAACAACGTTGCTCAGTGTTTAATGACGACATTATTCAAGTTTCAGTAAAAAGGAGTTTCAAATCGTACATAATAAGTTACGTTTATGCCCGTTATGTAATGTGTTACATCACAACAGTCATTTGCGTCATATAAGCGTCACGCTATAAATCAGCGCTACGCTTATATTATGCCATTTTTGCGTAAATTCCCGCCCGGACCATTCGCTCATTACTCCGACATGGGACCTTTTGATCAACGTTTTGCCAATAGTGACGTCACTTCGTGTTACCATCGATGAATACTCTCATACACTAAATAGCAGCCGTATTCCCTAAGTCAAAGGGGTAGAAAAACTATATAATAAACAATACATATGTATTTTTACATATGTAACATACGCTTTATCGATCAATAGCAATATTTCAAATGAATGAAATGATAATACATTCATACAACAATCAAAACATTAATTATAAAATGTTATGCAATATACAGTAGAACCCGTTTAAGACGATCACGCTTAATACGATTTCCCGCATAATACGCCACTTTATGCCAGTCCCAGCAACTTAAGATATATTTTCATACATTTCATAACGCTTAATACGATTGTCATCCCGTTTAATACGCCGAAAAACGACAGATCGAGCGCTCTAAAAGCGCATTTTTATTTTTGAAATGCATGCAACAGGGCGCGCGTCGTAGATACTTTCTTTCTTTTAACGCATGCCGTAGGGTCTAATAACTGAGGTGCTATGTATGGGAAGGAGTCCCTGAATGCCTTTCGACTGAGGGAAGTCCACTAATTGGGGCTTAGGTATGACTGATTTATCAACCAATGTGAATGTAGTGACAATAATGTGAACGATGGTAGTGGTGTCGTGCGTAATAAAAAACTGAGAAAGAGGGTAGACCGATATGTCTGCCCTTAGACCTAACGTCATTCTCGCAGTCCTACAGTTCACCCGTGATCATGGCGCTTGCAACAGTGCCGAAATGCTCATTAAAACAAAACAACATGGTAAATATCCCGGACAGTTTCAGTTTTCTAATATGTGTAACCATGACAGTTTAAAATTATATAATGTGAATGTAATTTTAATTACACTACGTATTGAATGTAATTTATACGTACAATTTAATGCCTATTATACCGAAATTTTAAAATAATACATAAATATATATATAGTTCGTGTTATTTTCCCTATCCCGCATAATACGCTTTCCCGCTTAAGACGCGTTTTTGATAGGGTCCCTGAGAAATCGTCTTAAGCGGGTTTTACTGTATATAAAAGTATAAAGCGTTATAAGAAAGTTATAAAGGTGAAATGAAAATGGTATGCTTGAGTACGATCGCTTACCGGAAAAATATTGGTTAATTAAAATTTCAGTTCGCTCGCGACCACGATTGGTGTAACCCAGTCGAAACGTCGGGCAGAAAGTAGCTATGTAATTTGCTACTCCTAATATTGCGTGTAGACCCATAAAGACATTTTTTGTGTAATGGAACGTGAAAGTTTATAATCTTATATTGGTTAATTGTTGGAGCTACATGTCTTAGCAAGAACCATTTGTAAAATTGTAATTAGAAGATTTGCAAAGCTTTTCATCTTTTTAGAATAAGTTCTAACTGTGACGATAATTTCTTTATTTTTTGTTATAAAAGGCTAACGAGATGACCTCCCTTCACCTGATGATAAGCGGCAGTGAGATCCACATATTGACAGGTTGACAGACACAATCGACCATATTGAGCCTGTCGCACTCACCTGAAGGCCTGCTTAAATGCCGTTTCACGCCCCGCCTAAAGAGCCCGCAATCATAGGAGGGAGGGAAAACATGAGCTGGAAGGGCATTCCATGCCGTAATGACGCGTGGCAGAAAAGAGAACTGAACCTCTTGGTCCGAGCCACCAGCGCCTGCATTGTATGTGAATGGCAGCAAAATGGCGTTTCGACACAGGACCCCAGAATGTGACGATCCACACCTGGCTGATGATGATGATGAGAGTAAACATTTAAAAGAGCAAGTTATCGATAGTTTTCTCGACATCGTCGCACATCTCTAATAGCGAGAGCAATTAAAACGGCCGGCAGTTGCCACTTTGTGATAATCTTGGGCACACCTGCCGTTGACCTCTATTTGCGTCAAATTGTATACGTTGCTGGTGTTTCAGGAAATGCCCTGGTATGGTACACATACTCGTATTTAGTCCAAAGGGAATATTAATCCGTACCTACCTGCGGTAAACATATTTTGGTCTTAATTTTTCTAATAAATCGTAGATGATGAACTTTTGTTTATTGTAGAAAAGCGTCGATGGCCGACTGGTTAAGGTCGTTGTTTTCCATGCGAGAGGTC
Source organism: Maruca vitrata (assembly GCA_039566165.1). NCBI lineage: Eukaryota > Metazoa > Arthropoda > Insecta > Lepidoptera > Crambidae > Maruca > Maruca vitrata. Next base: position 11,192,952 of record CM076930.1, read on the forward strand.
GCCAGTTCAAATCCCATCACGTACCACAGTCTTTAGCAAATTTGAAATTCATATAATTTGAATTTTATATTTCATATTCATATTTTTATCTTTGTTTTTGTTTTTTCTTTTTCGTTTTGTTCTATTATGTCTGTCGTCACTCAACCAAAAAGGTACGGCCAGAATACCAGTGCTGCAGGAGCTCTTGTTGAGCTTCTGCAGTCTATGCTGAGGCACGTACCTTGTTGGTCACTGATGCTAAATATTCGTTGTATATATTATGTTCTGTTAATTTGTATTATTTTATGTTAAATTTATTTTTTTCTTGTAATATGTGACCAATAAATTATATTCTATTCTATTCTATTCTATATGCACGATTATTCGACGCTTTAACAGAGAAGGAAAACATCGTGAGGAAACCTCCACAACTGTGAAGAAATTCTAAGGTTGTGTAGACGACCAACCTGCTCATGGCAGGGTTGGTTAACTAAGGCCTGATCGCCCTAGTTCCTAAACTGCCCTAGCCCGTGCTAGGCCTTCCCTAGTATGTCCGTGCTAGGGTGCCCCATCTCATCAGACTGATGATAATGATGAGGGTAGAAATAGCGACCGGCTCTCGCTTTGCTTCGGGTAGATATGTAAAGTGAAATACATAAGTGATTGATTCAAGGGAAAGGTTATAAGAGAAATTTAAACATTTTTTCAATTAACAAAAAAGGAATTATCCAACTCGAAAGCGTGAAAAGCGATAGTTCTTTCAAGATATGTGAGTAATCTAAGGTACTGCTTGCGGCATGAAGTTTCATATTTACGTTACTATCTGTATGAACTCCTATTAACCAAAACGCTTGCGCGATGTTTAAATGGATAGTTCCATCTATAGTAATAAACTAGAACTAACCATTTTTCAAAATTTCAAAACTAGAATACAAAATTATTGCTAGTATGATATAAGACAATATGGTGAAAATAACCTTTTTGAACACTGTGCGTGAAAAAAAAACTGCATAATTACGTTATACTGCGGTTCAATTTGTACAGTCCTGTTCAAAAGCACTTATAAAGTTAGCACCCAAATTAAACTGGCTCGGTCATGTCCGGTATCGAAAATAACATTTTCACTGACTCTAATAGTTTTGAAAACAATAAGGCTTTAATAACCACATAGTATGCGTCAGCTTTCCGCGTCTGTCTGTATGTAAGTAAATATTATGCTTTAATCTTTAATAAATAGGCAACGGATATTGATGAAAATGTCTAAATAATACTTCGTAATCAAATTAAAAATTTTATGATTTTTCCACCTCTCTGTCTTTGAAGTCCGATTTCAGCAAAAGTAGCCCATTAAGTACCAGTTTTTATTAATGATTATTGATTACGAAAGCTGAGAGTCTGGCGCAGTCTTTAAAGTTACTTAGGATCCATGCAGCTGCCTCCTAATATTTTAAATTTAAAGTTGAAATTGTAAGACATTATTATTTACAGAACGTAATTTTTCAGTTTGTGCCATAATTTTGAAAACTTCCATATAAGTTATGGAGACAAATATTTTAGGCATTAATGAAAAACTCATGAAAATTGATATGCAAAAAGAATTTCTCAAAAAAATTAAATACTTTTTTTCTTAGAATATTTTTAGTCGGTTAGGTCAATTACTCTGAAAAGTTTAGAAAAAAAACATAACTCGAAACCTATAAAAAATCGCGGAACATACATGGGGGTGTTTCGGATGCCCCACGGGGTGTTCTATCTCAGGACTGCCGCTTGACACTATTTTTGGGACACCCTGTATATTTAAAAAATTAACGTGTTTAGTAACACTTACAATAGAACCTTATTTTTGAACTTAAAATGTCGCAGTACAAAGTTGGGTTAAAAATAAGTAAATAAACGCAAAGAACGTAAGATATAATCACTGAAACTTTTCGACAATGTTTGCGCAATCCAAACATTTGCTGAATTCGCTAGAAAATATTAAACTTCTGCTAGCATTTGCTGACTGTAGTTAAAAATAACAATTCGAAGCTTTCAGTTTAGCTCCATACGGCTGTTTTTTTTTATAAAACTAAATGCGCTTGGATAAACAAAGTGAAATTGCGCGTGACATTTTAATTAGTTGTGTGCCAAATTTCACTGAGTTAACAAAATTGTTATCATGTTTATTCACAGTGATTTTAAACATGTACAATAAATGTTGCTCTATTATGCTATCAAATTAGTGCGCAGTTATTTTAGAGTAAAGTTGAATATATCCTGTGTTATACCTACAGTATTGACTGTTATTACAGTAATAATATACATATAATAAATAAATAAAGATTACACAACGTCACATACATTGATCTAATCCCGTGGTAAGTAGCTTAAGCACTTATGTTACGGATATCATAATCAACAGTGGATACACAAATATATTTAACTAGCTGTGCCCGCGACTTCGTTCGCGTGAACTACAGGATTTTACTTACAGAAGTTGTTTCCCAATATCTCCCGTTCCCCTAGGAATTTTGTAATATCGTGTTGCAAGTGAGCTTTACGTTCATTAGGGTACCTGCATGCCAAATCTCAATCTTACGCGGTTTAGATTTTTTCATACAAAAGTTTTAGGTTCAAAGAAATTTATTCTCATAAGAAATTACATTTCACGTATAATGAGAAATACAAACAAATGTATAATGAACTAATAGTTGGGATGTATTTAATCATCGACCGGCACTTATTTTTCGATAAATGTTGCTTGAGTTTGTGTTTAAAAGTCAGCATGCACTCACATGTGTTTTTCCCCTATTACTCTCGTTCCCGTGGGAATTTTACAATATCCTGTTGCAACTAACTTTTAATTTTATGAAGGTACCTTTAATTTAATTAGGGGAACCTAGGTAGGCATGCCAAACTTCAAGCGTCTAACTTATGCGGTTAATATTTTTCATACAAAAGGATTTCCCGTTAATTCCTATTGGGAAATCCTTTCTTAACTTCCTAAAATCATAACTTCTTTATAGCGCAGTCGGTTAAAAAGCTAAGTCTCTACACTAAGCTACGTCCCTTCCAAATTTCAAGTGCCTACGTTTAGCCGTTTAGGCTGTGCGTCGATATGTCAGTCAGTGAGTCAAGTCAGTCAGTCAGTCAGTTTCCCCTTTTATATATTTAGATAGGTAACTAAATAGTGTTTTCTCAAGGTCATAGGGGCCCCATGATCCTAATGTGCCCAGGGCCTCAAATAGTTTAAAGACGGCCCTGGTATTTGACAGGATTGGACAACTATTTAACATAATGGCTCACGTTTCATGTCAAGTCCCACGGGAAACTCTGTCAAACGGGATAAAAAGTATCCTATGTCCGTTTCCTGGCTCTAAGCTACCTGCCTACCAATTTTCAGCCATATCTGTTCTGCCGATCTCGAGTTATAAGTGGTGTAACTAACACGACTTTCTTTTATATTTATAGATTAAAACACTTTGTGACATAACTATAATAGTTAGATATATGCTGTCGGGACATTTTTTGTAGATATTAATGTGTTCTACAAAATTGTAGTACATTGTATATTTCTAAAATGAATACTTTTCGCAGCGCATGCGATATAAGGATTTTTTTTACGTCTTGTGTGACATATTTGGGTTTTCCGTACGGATCCCTACTTTATTGAAAATTTTATATAGCCTATAACCTTCCTCAATAAATGGACTATCCAACACTGAAAGAATTTTTACCACGTTAATCGAACCAACGACTCTTGGAACCGTAAGAAGTGACTAGGTCACTAACTGTTCCACCGAGCCAGTCAATGAATGAATGAATGAATGTTTTACGCGATCAATAATTTTACGCGTATAGGACAGTAGCGCTACCATGACTTTAAAAGTTACGGACTCGATATCGCCTACGTAAATATGTCTATGAAAAACTTGTACAGCGCCCCTGGTGGTTTCGACAGCCAACTCATGGTACCGCTACAGGTAGGTATATTCGCCGGGAGAATCTTAGTTCTTAATAATAAACCCATACTTTATTCAGACAATACCAGATTTTTTTCGAACAAAAGTTTTTCAGTTTCGAATTATCTATACGACGAGAGAAAAAGAACATTTTCACACCATAAATACCTGAACAGTCGATCCGCAGTAATCATAAAGTGAAATTACTTGTGTCGACTTCTGACCTTTACTCACAACTACCGAATAACTTCGCAAAACTTCTCCATAAACTTACAACTTTGTATTACAACTGGAATGCTTTATGACTGAAGTCGGTAAAACTTGTTTCTATTCACGGGTTAAATGTGATATGAAACATCTTGTGTTCAAACATTGGTAGTAGTTACTAGTACCTAAACTAGGCAAAAGAGGAATGTTACAGTTATAGTAACTTACATGGTTATAGTATGCTATTTATCACTTACAAATCGTGAAACTAGTATGTATTTATCTTTATCTTTCGTTACATAAACAAAACTATACATAAATAATGAAACGGTCATATAAAGCTAAACAAAAGGAACAATTAACCATGAAAATCCTAGTTCAGGAATGTAATGTAGATCTTAAGATCTAATATTGTGAACTAAGTTTTCCAATAAATATTTTATTCTTTTTATTTTTTTATTTGACATAAAGTGTCGAATGATCGTAGATACATAAATTAGGGCATAGGTTAACTTAATATTCTGACTGCGGACCGGTTAATATTAACGTAATGAGTGTTATCAGGGCTTCTCAAATCGTAGGCGTAACGAGGAGTGACTGCTGGGCTGCAAGAGCCGTTTAATTTCCTGGCGACACGTCAGTCATGTCAGGGCCATAATTGGGCCTCTCTGACTCCGGAGGGCGTTATAAGGGCTGAGACTGACCGGGGTAACATTTAGACATGTGGGCTGTGGAAGTTGTTAAGACTTGTCCCGGATTCTGCTGAAACTCGTGATTTAATGTTACATACATCGCCGTCCCCGCAGAATAAAATGATAACAGCCATTATCTTAGTTTTAGTGTTATGCCATTTTCTGGATCTGTGGGTGCTAATACATCTGCTAAATTTTTTTGGGATTTTTATGGAGTTATTTCACGAAGTTACAAACTGTTATAATAGTATTCATAGATTTAACACATGCCATAAATTACGAGAATAAAATTTTAATATAACATTATCGAAATGTACTCTTACTTGTTAGTATGACAAACAGTCATATAATTATATTCTCGTAAAAATATTTCAACTAGATAATGATAAACGCAGTTATCATTTTATTCTCGTTCAAAACGTACCGATCGCTAAGTGTAAAGTTGAGTAACCAAAATGACCTTTATAGTTAGAAGGATAAGACTTAATATCAACAAGTGGGAGAGGAACATGTTGGTTGGAAAGAACAAGTTGGACAAAAAATCCTTCTTAAACATATCATATTCCTACCCAGATAATTATATATGTTCGTATTTATTAACTATTTTGTAATTTTTAGTGTGTCGGGTTTTTTGAAGAAAGATTTTTTTTTTTTCATACTTTTGATTGTTAAATTTTTTTAAACCCTAATTTTTTGTTCAGCTCACCTGAAATACTACTCATATTATAACTAGTAGTATTTTTTTTTATAAAAGGCTAACAAGATGACCTCACTCCACCTGATGGTAAGCGGTAGTGAGATCCAAATATGAGGACGACAGGCCCAATAGATCGTATTGAGCCTCACCCTGAAGGCCTGCTTAAATGCCGTTTCACGCCCCGCCTGAAGAGCCCGGGATCATAGGAGGGAGGAAAAACTTGAGCTGGAAGGATAGGAAGTCTGAATAGGCATACAGATTTGAAATAATTATCCTTTTACTTCTTTCTTTTAAGGAGTTGACCAAATTGTCTAGGGGATCAAACGGAAAGCCCCAGCTTTCAAATAAAAAAATAATCATCCAAATCGGTTCACCCAGGTGAAAGTTATGAGGTAACAAGTATAAAAAAAATACAGGCGAATTGAGAACCTCCTCCTTTTTTCAAGTCGGTAAGAAAGAACAAGATGGAGAGGAACAAGTTGGAAAAGAGCAAGTTGAAGAGGAGCAAGTTGGAAAGGATCAAGTTGGAGGGGATTAAGTTGGAGAGGTGAAAGTTGGATAGTAGCAAGTTGGAGAGGTGCAAGTAGGAGGGAAGCAAATTGGAGAGGAGCAAGTTGGAGAAGATCAAGTCGGAGAGGAGCAAGTTGGAGGGGAGTAAGTTGAAAGGGAGCAAGTTGGAGAAGAGTAAGTTGGAGAAGAGCAAGTTGGAGAAGAGCAAGTTGGAGAGGAGCAAGTTGGAGAGGAGCAAGTTGGAGGGGAGCAAGTTGGAGAACAGCAAGTTGGAGAACAGCAAGTTGGAGAAGAGCAAGTTGGAGAAGAGCAAGTTGGAGAGGAGCAAGTTGTAGGGAAGCAAATTGGGGAGGAGCAAGTTGGGAAGAGCAAGTCGGAGAGGAGAAAGTTATTGACTTGGATATAAATAGAGAGTTTGTGAGAGTGTTTCGCAAATAGAGTACAATATAATGGGGTTAATAAATAATAAGAACTGGTTCAAAAATGAGGATGGCCAAAAATTATCGTGGACTCAAAATTATGGAAGTAAATTTTTCACAATCGTTGTTGCTTGCCATGCGAAAGGTCGCCAGTTCAAATCCCGTCACGTACCACTGTATTTTTCCAATTTGAAATTCATTGTACGATTATTCGACGCTTTAACGGTGAAGGAAATCTGCACACCTACGAAGAAATTCTTAGGTTGTGTAGTCAACCAACTTGCTCTTGGCCAGTGTGGTGGACTAAGGCCTTATCGCCCACATAGGGTAGGCCGTGCCCCAGCAGTTTTGAGGTATATGAGCTGATGATGAAAACTTTGATTCCGAATTTAGCAGAGTAAGAAGTTACCAGCCAGATACCAAGCCCAAGTTCTCCTGGATATGTACTCGAACGCCAAACCTTATACACCGACTCGTGGTCACGGTTAAGACTAAAGATGACAGGTGTCTTCATAAGTGAGTTTAATTACTACCGTCATTTGGTGTGATATTTTGTGTGTTCCGATTCACGCAAACAGAACTCACAACATTGTTAGGTCTTGCAATATGTTGTTGTGTGTCGAAACGTCGGATCTCTAAATAATGTTTAGAATACCAATACACGCGAGTTTAATCCGTAAAATTAGTTTTATTTCAAATGTGTAGTGCTCGCGCAAATAAAAATAGACAATACTTATACACCGAGTCAATTCCAATAAGCACAACTTACTATGATGACCTTATGTGCCTCTGCAGGTGCAGATGATATTCCATGTTACTACCACGGTTTTTACGAGTCCTTGACTAATTATGACCGTAGCGCTGCGTGTTCCAGTAGCAAAAGTGATGATGAGGAAGATGATCACGATTAACCAATCTTATTTAACTTCTCCACGTCAGTAAACAAAGAACTGATTTTATAAGATAAATAAAATATTGATTTATCGATTCTTAGAGAGGAACAAGTTGAAGAAGAAATTAAAATTATATTACGCGATTTACATAACATTGTTCATTTCTTCGGTATGATGATAATGGTAAAATAAAGGCGTAAGGATGAGACAACCCCACCGCCTCCTGGTGGGAGTCGCTGATTTTTCGCACCATGAAAGGTAACGACACTCTACCAGTGCAACCAGTATCCTCTGGGCAGCTTGTGGCGGGCTGAATGGGATTGACACCCCTTGGGACCCGTGCCTCTAAGAGTCGACCAGGCCCCTCTTACCTCTGACTTGCCTTAGCCGGCCGGAAAGAGTTGGGCGTCAGAGCTACATGCTCGCAGGGTGGAAGTGAAAGATGCATACGTCACGAGTTGGCACAGTGGCGTTGCGCCACTGGGTAGAAAGCGGTGTACCATTTCGCCACTAAGACCCGCTCACACTAATGATTCACCCCGTCGCTCCTGCTTCGTGCCTTGCATGTGCGACCAATGGGGGGCCCACGACAGTGAATGGCGTGTTACCACCAGCCCATTTTATTCGTGTTTATGAACATAGATCGGGGCAAGTACCATTGTCCTTCCCGATCTATGTTACATAGTCTCGGTTACCCAGTCCACTAACACTCAACCCAACAGCCCAGATTCTTTGTTCTTACACGCCGGGGGCTGTCCTTGGCTACATTTTATAGTATATATAATATAATAAGGCGTCCGACCGATATCAGCCACGGCGGCCGATCTCAATTGAGATCAGCCAAGGACGCAGGACATATTATAGAGCACAAGTGTCCGCGCAAACATAAATGCACTCTCTGTTACCTCACTCTCATAATTCGGTGAGACGGCAATCCGACATGACCGATGAGAGATCGGGCGCAGGACCACCGGCTTAACGTGCTTTCCGAGACACGGGCGTTCAACCGCCAACTTCCTAACTCCGGGCTGAGTATTATCATTACAAAAAAAACTCACACAAATTTTGCCCGACCCCGGACTCAACCGGGGACCTCTCGATCCTAACGCAGCACTTGCTACCAATAGACCAACGAGGCAGTATAGTGTATATGTCGCAGTCGGATTGTATAATCCGCCGTATTACATTACGGCTAGCCGTTATCAAAAACAGGGACGTTATGTAAAACGGCGGATCAACGATAAGCCGGATTGAATAAGGCTGAATTAAATTGCGCCGGGATGTGTTTTTTAATGCGGCTAGCCGTATTGTCAAAGAGCGAGTCGTTAACCGCCTCTTTGACAGTTTTTAGTTCCCATGTTTAACACGCGCGGAGCTGCCTGTCATAATAACAACCATGGCGTCGAATACAGAAGAAAGTGGCTATAGATTCTGGTATTAGGCGGAATCCTACACAATATTATAGGTGCAAAAATATGACCTTATGAAAGATGCTGGTGGGGTTTTTGAATTCCATGTTCTACATCAGTACTCGGAAAAACTAAAGCCAAATATTATATTTAGTGTGTTACTTCATTTCTAATTCTTAATTACTTTAAAAAGAAATGTTAAGTAATTATATCATTATAATTTCCCACCTACACAACGCAAAGTACAAAGATATTTCCAAGTAGGTACATAACCTTTCTTTTTCTCATTAAAATGGATTTTTAATTAAACCCAGTTTTATTTTATCACCACATCATGTGTTCCCCTACAATGTTGAATAAAGTGCAATACAGTACAGCTGAACGTGAGCCGCCAAAATGTAGAACGTATCGCAATGACAATCCGGCTATTCGTTGATCAGCCGTAATACATAACGGCCCTGTTTTTGATAACGGCTAGCCGCAATGTAATACGGTGGATTATACAATCCAACTGCGACATATACAGGGTAATCGTCGGCTGGTGCCACATAACATTAACATACAAGTTGTTTAAAGGTTTTTGCTTTTAAATGACAAAATATGATTTCTAAGACTTAGTTCTAACACTGAGAACCTATTTTTTTATATTTGCTGCGATTCAGGATTGAAAATTAAAACATAGGTTCCAAAGTAAATTTTAAATACAAATAATTTAACTTCATTAAACAAAACTAATGTTGATTAACATGTAACAGTTAAGACACCAAATTAAAGTCTTTTATAGAAAAAAAGAATACAATATGTACGAGAATAAAATGATATAAAAGTGTTATCATCATCATTTGTACTCTAAAACTCAGTAGAATAAAATTATAAGTAACGAGTGCCATATTTGACTGGAGTCTGGTAAAACGGAGAATAAAATGATAATGGATATTACAGACTAAAAATAATTACTTACTTTCACTAATATTTTATTTCTCGAATATTATCCATATTTTAATATTTAGGCACGTACCACTAAATCATTTATATAGTACTAAAAATTACCTTTATTTAAAGTTATCAATCATAAGCCTATGTCCAGTATTTAAGGAGCAAATGACAAAAATATGTTTTTTATTTTTCCTGAAAAGTTGCATTTCTGTAGTTATCATTTTATTTCCGGGGACGGCGACATATTATTTGGTTTACGACGTTTAACAGTTTAGTCCCTGGGGTCATAAAAAAGAGTTGGATCCGTTATTTAGAAAACGATAGTGCACAAAAACTTGTAGAAACAGAAAATATCACAGATTCAACACATAGAACCTAATCATTCACCTGCAAAAAACATTGCTTTTTTTGTTCAACTTGTTGAAATCAGCAAACCTTTTCAAATTAGTAAAATAAAACGTATTAGCACGTTTATTTTATTTTTACATAGTACCAGATTATAACACTGAAACAAAATCGCTATTCGACTATCGGGCGAACGCAGTCAACTGTTTTCGTAATAAGTGTGTATAATGTCAATTAAAATTATAGTAGCGTTATATTTTCATCTGTAAAGCCTCGGAACACCCTCGAGTGTTATCTGTGGCAATATTTCGTAGAAAAGGACGAGCTTTAATACTAGTGCTGTAGTTTGTTTATGATAACTCGATTAATATTGGGACAGAAAAAATATTGCAAAAAATAAGAATTTGATAGATTTTTTCTTTTATTATATAACTGTTTGAGCAAATTTATGGGCAAAGACAGAATACATAAAGAATTATTAAGTACGTAAACAACTTTCTTTTATTAAATGACAATGTATTATTGAGCATTGTAACATGCAAAGTTAACCAATGCCAACACAACATCACTAATACTTATAATCAAAACACATAAAATAAAAAAAAGGAATGTGTACATAAACATAATCACCGTGAAATTGTTTTCCCGCATTAAAATGATTCTATCTTAGTATCACAAGTAAAAAATAAAAAAAATGCCGTCGAAATGTTTTTGTCAATAAATAAGTTTGACAGTGTTGCTTTTTCATTAGAGATTCTGTCAATGCTATTAACTCTTAATTAACTATTAATTATTATAGTACATTTGCAGTCTACACACGTATCAAACGATACAAAATACGAATCGATTCGTTTCATAGGGTTATATTGAGGTATCAAAAGTAGTTAGTTAGTTAGTAGTAGAGTTCAATTTTTTTAGTAACGAATACATACGGGTTTGATTTTCTCGCTACTTTTATACCTCTATCCACATTGCTATAGGTGTGCACCACAATCAAGCATATACTGTAAGAAAAACCATTTCCCGTTAAAACTAAATCACGTCCAGAGACGTCCCGCAGAGATGACGGTCACATCACTATTTGCCGGTCCGTGATTAGCATTCAGGTTAGGGCTTTTTGTCGCCTTATCTCGTCCAATAAGCCTCCGGAGGCATGCATAATATATCTCCAGCCTTCACGGGATTCCCCGATTAACGGTTGGCAGAAACTTTGTGCCGGCATGGAAATTTCTCAATTAGGAAACCGGTTTACGGAATGCAATTATCGGGCTTATACATATCGGAGGTCGTATTAACAAGCTGTATGTGCATTGTGCAGTAGAAAAATATAGTAGTTTTATGTTGCATTCTTAACCTTAAAAGTCGCTCTGAAGTTTGTTCGTCGAAATATTTTTTATATATTATCAAACTTTCATTTAGTCCGTAGAGCCCTACGGACGAAAAGCTAAAGTGACAAATTCGGGGATATTGCAATTTTTCGTACTATGGCTTTGTTGGAATACCTAATTCAAAGACCCGCCGAACATACTTGGAAAAGGTGTCAGATGTACAGGCGGACAACAAACTGTTCGAATAAGGATTCCTAGTTTTGTCTATTATTTGCGCGAACACTGCACATCTTCTCTTATAAATAAAAATGAATTGCTGTTCGTTAGTCTGACTAAAACTCGAGAACGCTCGGACCGATTTAGGTAATTTTGGTTTTAAAATGTTCGTCGTAGTCCAGGGAAGGTTTCAATGAGAAAATATAGAAAAAGAATCAGAATTGGCGGCATGAAAATCGCCGGGACCACCAGTTTGAAATAAAACTAATTTCACGGATTCGTCTTCTTTTCGTGTCGATGGCAAAACATTTTACGGATTAAACTTGCGTGAATTGTTATTCTAAACACGGTCAAGACCGCCCGTCTTCGTCGGTCGGACGACGGGTCTCTAAATAATATCTTTAATATAACTAACCATGCACGCGAGTTTAATCCGTAAAATTATTATTTTTTTCTAGTAAGGATTCGTATCTGAATATACTTGTTTAAGTCGATACAAAGTATTGTTCAGTTTAGTTTCGTTACGCCTCAATAGATGGCGTTGTACGGTTTTTACATTGCGCAAGCGTTTTGTTTTGTTGGAGCCATATAGGTTAATAATAACCTTTATATTTTAATCCCTTAGTTTAGGAAAGGTAGTGGTTTACCGCTAGGAAGCGACCCCGTTTTGCTCAATACTAATGAAGCCTGTCGTGTATGAAAAAAGACATTCTACCAGATAGCAATCGAAGTCTTGTTTCATGTCGATTTGACGCCAGACGATCCCACCAATGGCGGTCTGATTGAAAAACGGCGCAAAATTGAATTTCCCCTTTGCAGATCGAGTGCGGTTTGATGTGGATGGTTCGAATGGACTGCACCTATACGGAGACGTGAGTCACAGCAACGGTGTATAACATCGGGAATATACAAAAACATACCCTACATAGTACCTACAATCCTACATATAGGTATATTAACCTATTACCTTAGAAAAACAGAAAATGTCCGGGATATTTCCCATGTTGTGTTTTTTTTTTATAAGAGGCTAACAAGATGACCTCACTCTACCTGATGGTAAGCGGTAGTGAGATCCAAATATGAGGTCGACAGGCACAATAGACCATATTAAGTCTGTCGCACTCACCCTGATAGCCGTGAAAGAGGACCGTGACCGTGTTTTGTTTTAGTGAGCTCCCGATATTTCGGTACCGAAAATATCCCGGACTTTTCCTTTTTCTAATGTGTGTAACCATGGCAGTTTCTAATTATATATTAAGAAAAGATAAAACTAAGGCTCTTACTGTAACTTATATCTACCTTTACATTATTGGACGCGATGCAACTTCCAATACTCTAAATTGCCTAACAATGTTTTTAATAGTTACAATATTTTTCATTTATAGCCTTTAATGTCTCTAGAAGTGTTATTGAATGGGCTATTTCAGCTTACTCGTATAACGGTCGTTTCGATTGCTTATGATATTACTGTGATAAAGATATTGATAGATCATAATATTTAAACTAGTGACCCGCCCCCTGCTTCCCTTCGGTTTTATAATAAAAAGATTAATTTGAAATCCCTCTATCTATTAATAAAAACCGAATCAAAATCCGTTGTGTAGTTTTCAAAATTTAGGCACACTTAGGAACAGACAAACGCGGGAAACGACTTTGCTTTATATGATACTAGCATCCCGCCCGCGACTTCGTCCGCGTAGATACTTTTAACGGGTAGAACATTACTTCTTTATAGCGCAGTCGGTTAAAAAGTAGCCTATATCCTTTTCTAGGCTCTGGACTATATCTGTATCAAATATCGTTTAAATCGGTTCAGTACTCTATGCGTGAAAGCGTAACAGACAGACAGACAGAGTTACTTTCGGATTTATAATATTAGTAAGGATAGTGATGAAAAATAAATACATAATCTGTCAAAACCGTAAAAATGTAGCTACCTGATGTTATACTATAGTCAAAGAGATTTTTTTGACTATAGTAAACACAAAGTCGTGTTAAAACGACATTGTAAATGCAAAAGACCCTGTCTCGATTTCTTGCTCCGACCGCCATGAGATTTGGGTTTACTATATACAACCGGAAATTTTGGCGGTAGTACACTTTTCAAACAGATTTCTTTAAACGCCATTAGCCCCGCCCACTGGCCAATAGAAGAGCACTTGAAGAAAATCTGTCAAAATCCAAGCAAAAACGTTCCAATAGTAGGAGAGCTAGCAAGAATTTTTTGGTAGGTATTTGAGGCAATCTGAAAACTTATCCTGTACCTCTCCTATTATATCCCAGTACGAAACTGCAGACCTGGCTGGTGAGTAGCGGGGCTAAAGCAAACCCCCAAAAATATTTTTCATCTTTTTATTTATAACTTAAAAAATAAGACTCACTAAGACAAATCATTTCGATGGAACTTCTACCTGTCAGGTGAGCTGACAAATTATATTTTTTTGGATTATAAAATATATTTTTAAATAAACTAAATTGGGGGTTTGGTTTGGCCCCGCTACTCAGCCAGGTCTGCGGTTTTGTGTTGGGTTATAATATTAAAGGTATAGGACAAGTTTTCAGCTTGCCTCATATACCTACCGAAAAATTCTTGCAGGCTCTCGGACCACAATTTGGGCGGGGCTTGCTCTGACAGACGCGTAAGCGCCAAGCGATTTTCACCTTATAGGTGGTCGACCGCCAGCGTTGCTGATAGTACGTTTACACCCAGCACAGTAACTAGTAACATCTATACTAATAATAAATCTGTAAGGGTCGGTTATGGAGTAAGTTAGTTTGTTTTCAGAGATATTGTGTTTATAGGCTAAGATATGATTATAATAATAAGATACTGATACTAATTTCACGATTTTTAGATTTTTTTTCTGTATGTGTGTGTGTATGTATGTATGTTCCTCCATAACTCTTAAACCAATTATCCGGATTTGATGAAATTTGGTATAAAAACACATAGACATTTGGGACACAGGATAGGCTATTTAAATTCTAGCTCCAACGCGAACGGAGTCGCGGGCACAGCTAGTAAATATATAAGTGGATAACTGCTCCCATTACCCGTTGATGGATTCCCTCACTAATCCGTTCCGATTTCAGCACACCACCCGAAAAGTGGCAATACTTCACAGAAACTAATAATAGTTTGTCATACTCATATGTCATCGAATATTGGTCGCATTAATTTCATACGATGTGTTATTGTACTCTGACGTTTAGGACATAGATTAATTCGCGATGGCTAGCTTGTTTCATGCACCGGAATTCGTGGGTTTGATTTCCCATTGAACATCTGTTCATCTTCTTCTTCTTCTTATCGTATGATTGATGAACAACCTTATGTCAGAGTTTTTTTTAACCGCCCGTAGGCCTCTGACATGGCTTCACACACCGTTGAAAAATCTCTCAGGTGTGCTGGTTTCCTCACGATGTTTTTCTTCACCGCTAAAGCGTCGTATGATGGTACAAATGAATTTCAAATTTGAAAAACACATTGGTAACTGGCGGGGTTTGAACTGGCGACCTCTCGTATGGCAAGCAACGACCTTAACCACTCGGCCATCGACGCTTTTATCTATTCATGTAAATATATATAATTCAAAGGTGACTGACATAGTGATCTATCAACGCACAGCCAAAACCACTGGATGGATCTAGCTGAAATTTGGCATGCAGGTAGATGTTATGACGTAGGCGTGCGCTAAGAAAGGATTACATGAAGCGAAGCGAGGGCGGGTCACACGTACATATATTTATTGATTTATTTAAGGAAACACACATCTATTTTTAATTACATTATGAACTACCAGGCAGCCAGCAGCTATACCAGCGCCACAGCGGCTTCCTGTCGTTGTGGCATATGCTGAGGCTGGGACCTAGTTGACCACTGATAAATGTTGTGTTCCATGTTGTTTTCTTTGTTGTTTTGTGGTCAATAAATATCTTTTATTATTATTATTTATTAACTAAGTTAAACTAGATTGTGCACTAGCAATTAAAGTTTCCAAGGCTATATTACTCGACCGAATTGGACACAACAATAAATACTAATATATGTGTGTATATCCCAGTCCGGGTGTGTTGTTCATGTATTTGTATTTATTTGTGTGAACCACTGTTATTTAAGATATCCGTAGTAGTATTAGTATTTAAGCTATTTCTACTACCACAGAATCTGATCAACATATATATTTTTTTTAATAAATAAATATACCTACAGTGCTACGTAATGTGATTTTGTGTAATATTTATTTATTTATTGAATAAAAAATAAAATCGTTCAATCATATCACTAATACGTTAAAACATAACTTAGTCCCCATTGAATATATCTCATATAACTTTAAGATATAACTTTTTTTTACCAATTTCTCGTCGATAAAAAAAAGTTGACATTTTTTCTACAATACTCAAAAACACGAAATCAGCATTCGATAACATAGATAGACACATATAACGTACAATATCTCTGTATCTACCCCTACTCTGAGCTGTATAACTCAAATCTCTGGGCCATTTGAACCGCTGCCCTTATCATGAAACGGTCGATTTACGATCGTTGAAATTGCTACTTTTCATGACGCCATACATCACGTTAACGCTAGGAATAAATAAAACAGTGGGCGACTACTATCTCATGTGTTGTGTCGAAAAGGCACCGATAGTCACTTTTTTTATAGCCTTTCCAAACACCCACTCCTACGCAAATCTTTTTTGTTATCGTAAAAAAGTAGAATGGGTTGCTTACATGCGATCTCTGCACTGACTGGCTCGGTAGAGCAGTGGTTGTTAGTGACCCAGGTTTACTACCTACGGTTCCGAGAGTTGTGGGTTCGATATACGTGAAAGCGTAACAGGCAGACAGACAGACAGAGTTACTTTCGCATTTCTAATATTAGTAAGGATTTATTTATTTATCTATTTGGGCTCCTTCACAAATAGCGCGTTGTGGAGTGTGGTCGAATCGATATCGTTGCGTTAAACGATACAAAATCGAGCCTGTACTTATAATACAATATTAACTGCCTTCTTTCAAAATGTATGACCGCGTTTTACTAGCGACAACCAAACGAACATACACATATTTGTTTTCTGTGTCATATAAACCGTACAATGTAATACATATTTTAAGTAAACACATACTCCATGTCCGATTGTAACAAAAAAAAATACTAATTTATTAAAAGTTCACGTATTCTCCTAATAATCTGACTTTACTGACTACGACAAGGCAAAATACTATAACTACTTATTCGTAGCTAATGTCTTATGCTTCGTAGCAATCGGTGAAGATTCATAGCGCCTTATCCCTGAATGTTTCAAGTAAAGAGACAGTTTAAAAATGAGAGTGGTGTGCCAGGTCCGTAGCACATGGTAGGAAGTGATCTCAAAAAGGCGTGATTTTATGCATGTATGTAAAAAATAGACTATGTACGATATATTGTCATTCTCAAATGTTGGTAATTCTTAGGAACCTTTGATAGGTACCGTTGATGCAGCATTTCGATTCAGGCTAACTAAAACCAAATCAAGTTAGATAATAAGAAAGTTCTATTAAATACTGAATTAATTTGGTAGTACACATAACGAAAATACTGACATTAGGGTAGCATTTTTTCTTCCTTTATTTTACCCGAATAACAATTTGTCGAATCTCCAAATTATTCCTAGCCGTACCTGAAATTCGTCTGAAAGTCTTCTAATTTGTTTTACAAAGTTTAGGAACACTGAAAAAAACATTATGTAAGTTTTACGTCTTTTGGCATAAATAAGAAAATTGTACACGAGAAAGATAAAGGGACGTTCAGTTTACTTTGAAGGTCTTAACATTTATAAAACAAGGTTTATAAAACATAATTAACAACGAAACGTAGCACGCTTATAGCTAATTGTTGGCTCACATTTTTCTTGCTTGTCAGCCAAAAACAACAGTAAAGTTATGGGGCAGTGTCCTGACTCACAGAGACGTAGGCAGGAACTAAAGGCTGAGAAATTAATAAAAAAATATGAATTGCTAGACATAAAAAGGCACAGCCATTTATACACGGGCAGGCCGTGATGGGCAAAATTTTAAGATGTTAGGGTGCTAAAAAAACAGTTTATAAATATGTATGTACGTAGGTAGTGGTAGATATCTTTTTTTCAGAACCCGGAGTAGCTATAAAGGACGCAGCTAATGTACTAGTGATTAAGATGGTTAAGCGGATGTAGGGTTTACTAAACATCCGTTTAGGATGTTGGCACCTTTTTTTTTTTACACATCATGACTTACATCGATCTGATCCCGAGATAAGTAGCTTTTATAAAAATATACTTCAATATACATATTTAATAACACACCCAGACACGAAACGAACACCGATGGTCGTCACACGAATGTACCGGGTAGGAATCGAACCCACGACTCTTGGAACCGTATTTAATGATCGTGGGTCACTCACCACTGTTCCACCGATCCAGCCACTTAAAGTATACTTCTATTATACAACGTGAAATTTTAGTGGTTGTTTTCCCGTGGCAGAACGATTTGCCTTTCGTAATACTATCGAATCATGCAAAAATTTCCTCTCTTTTTTCATTTTCCAACTCGAAAACGAGAGAAGCTATCGTTCTTTTATAAGAAGTTACGTAATCAGGTACTGCTTGCCCCATGAAATCGATGCTTAAAGCTGAAGAAGCTCGACACCCTAAGTCATAAAGCGGTTCGAACGTCCTTTCGAGTTTCGGTTAAACCTTTCGTAAAACCGGCATTTATTGATTTTATCAAAAAAGAACTGCACAAATCTATTGTACTACTAAGATAGAATCATTTTACTGCGGGAAAACAACCACTAAAATTTCACGGTGTATACTCAAATTAGTTTGGTTCATTTCCTCCCTTGATACGGCCCTGTGCGACACTAACAGCCAATTATGTAGCCGCCATGCCGACAGGCCCAAGTGACAACGTCTCTCAACGACAAATTAAAACGAGGATAATAAAGAATTGACTAAGTGGTTTAGCTTGAGATGTGCAAATTCGTTTATTTAAATCTTACCACAACTTTATGGTTTTGGAGTGGCAAAATCTCAGGACCTAAACGGACAGGAGTAATTAGGTAAAGTCTATTAGGTAAGCCTGTTTTATCCCTATTGAAGTACCTATCTGTATATATTTGACTGGCTCGGTGGAACAGTGGTTAGTGACTCAGGTTCATAAGCTGCGGGATCGATCGATCGAAGAGTCGTGGGTTCGATTCCCACTCGGGACAAATATTTGTGTGACGAACATCGGTGTTTGTTCCGTGTCTGGGTGTATTATTAAATATATTTAAGTTTATTTGTGTATCCACTGTTGATCCTGATTTCCGTAACACAAGTGCTTAAGCTACTTACCACGGGATCAGATCAATGTATGTGATGTTGTGTAATATTTATTTTATTTATTTATATAATTATTTTTTCGTATCGTAAGTCAGTACGATGATGGCTTGGAGTAGCCTCGTCATCATTACTGGACTTGCGGGGGAGCGGGTGGCTCTCTCCCCTAAGTATCTGTATCCTTACTAATATTATAAATGCGAAAGTAACTCTGTCTGTCTGTCTGTCTGTCTGTCTGTCTGTCTGTCTGTCTGTTACGCTTTCACGCATAAAGTACTAAACCGATTTAAACGAAATTTGGTACAGATATAGTCCAGAGCCTAGAAACGGTTATAGGCTACTTTTTAACCGACTGCGCTATAAAGAAGTAATGTTTTAGCCGTTAAACATCTCTACGCGGACGAAGTCGTCACAGCCACTGGACGGATCGAGATGAAATTTAGCATGCAGGTAGATGTTATGACGTAGGCATCCGTTAGGACAGGATTTCTCGAAATTCCCACGGCAACGGGAAATAACGGGAAAATCCTTTTGTATGAAAAATGCTAACCGCATAAGTTAGACGCTTGAAATTTGGCATGCAGGTACCTTAATAAATTTAAAGCGTAGTTGCAACAGGATATTGTAAAATTCCCACGGGAACGGGAGTAATAGGGAAAAAACTGTTGTATGAAAAAATCTAAACAGCGATATAGATAGACGATTGAGATTTGGCATACAGGTACCCTAATGAACGTAAAACTTACTTCCAACGCGATATTACAAAATTCCCATGGGAACAGGAGTTATTGGGAAATAACTTCTGTATGTAAAATTCCTTACGGGGTTGAAATATATTATATAGAGATAGAGATATACCCGAAGCGAAGCGAGGGCGGGTCGCTATATTGTATAAGGCATCCGACCGATTTCAGCAATGGCGGCCGATCTCGATTAAGATCAGCCAAGTGCGCAGGAAGTATTATAGTGCACAAGTTTGCGCGCAAACACAAGTGCGCTCTCTGTTCCCTTACTCTCATAGTTCGGTGAGACGGCAATACGACATGACCCACCATGAGAGATCGGGTGCAGGGCCACCGGCTTAACGTGCTTTCCGAGACAAGGGCGTGCAATCGCCAACTTCTTAAAGCCGCGCTGAGTAATTTCCTTACAAGAAAAGAAGTATAAGTTGGTAATGTATGACACACGGAGATACACGTCATTAAGTTAGCAGTTAGCTAGCATATTGTGATAATATTGCGTTAATTACCGTATTGCATAAATGCTAAACGATCTTGTTAGGTAGGTACCACCAGTGACCACAATTAGATTGTGGTGCTTACACCTACATTTAACGTCCATCATTTTGAGATTTCCCGTTATTGTGGCCCCCAGCACAACGATGGATGATCCATGATTCATTTTTATGGAAAACTTAGAACACAAGCTCCCAGTATGGTGCAGAAGTCACCGTTAATTACTTTAATGCATTGAAATACATGTTTATGGCAATAATATGCGGCGAGCCAGATAGTAGGTATCCCGCGCAACGCAGCGGACGCCCTAAAACTTACCAATGTTCCTATCGACCTCTTAAACCCACACTCCTGTATAAACATTGACGTAGTTCCAACCACTACGTGGGAGATATTAATTTATCTCCGGGCGGCAGATGATTGTGCGCCAATGGAAGCGGGAGAGCAGGAAATTGAAAATCTCGCCGTAATAGAAAACTGGATAGGTAGGTACTCCCTGCACACTGCAACGGTGATCGTTTTTGAGTGAGATGTGTCGATAGTGATGCAGAATAGTTGTAGTGAATCGATGGTGTATCGGGTACCCCTGCCTATAGCTCCAAGAAAGGGTTCGATTCCCACTCGGGACATACAATGGTGGGATGAACATCATGTGTTCGCTGGCGACCATGATTGGTGTAACCCTGTCGAAACGTTGGGCAGTAAGTAGCTGTGTATTTGCTAATCCTAATATTTTGTGTAATGGAACGTGAAAGTCTAAAATCATACGTATCATGCATGTGTTTGTTCCGAGGCAAATATGTAATACCCAACATATTTGTAGTATTTAAATACAGGTTGGTGGCACAAGTCCTTCAAGGCACAGTAACATCAAAATGTACCATCATTCGACGCTTTAACGGTGAAGGAAAACATCGTGAGGAAACCTGCACACCTAAGAAGAAATTCTAAGGTTGTGTAGTCGACCAACCCGCACTTGGCCAGCGTGGTCGACTAAGGCCTTATCGCCCTAGTTTAGGGTAGGCCCGTGCCCCAGCAGTGGGGACGTATATGGGCTGATGATGATGAACATCAAAAAGTTAAAAAAGTAAACTATATATTTAGATTTTGTCTGTTCCGCTTGACCGATTAAGAAAAAGTATCACCTTTATACATATGACTGGAGGGTGTTGACATTTCTCATTGGTCAAGAGTTTTAAATTAAAATAATGTCATAATAATGGACAGTGGCTTAAAAAGATTACGGCGGTTTCTAGCTTTGAAAGGAAATGTTATAAAACTAAATTCTACGGATACAACTAGCATACCTACAATAAGATGATCAATATTTATTTTATTTTATTTATTTTATTTATTAGGACAACCAACAAGACATACACTACAAAAAAACTGATGCCTAAAACTATTTGGTACTTATGCTAAGTGCTGACTTAATTATATATTATTATTATACTTAAAAAAGTTTTTCCTCATTATATGAACACCTACCATAATTTTTATAATAATCATCATCATCATCATCTCAGCGTTCTCCCGGTTGCATCCTTGCGGAGCCCGGGGTCCGCTTTCCTGCTCCTAACTCTCCACCTCGCACGATCTTCAGCATCCTTCGCGGAGAGTTTGTTGGCACGCATGTCATCCACTACGATGTCAAGCCAGGCCTTCTTGGGCCTTCCCCTTCTGCCGGGACCCGGCGGTAGCGACATTGCGAGACACTTGTTCCCCATAATTTTTATAATAATACCCAAATAAATAAAAAGACCAAAATGACGGATTAAAATTTATTGTAGAATTTTCACAGAAATATAGGACAATAGTAAATATCCTTCAGTCACGTTTCAATTTGAAAATGGCAGTACCTATTAAGATTAAGATTTAAATTGGCACGTAATCGCTTGTCGCACACACGAAGGATTATGGCAATAACTTAAAATGTGCTTTATAATAGCAAATAAGTAATTACCGAATCTTACTCTTAAGGTGGAAACACTATTGGGGATCCCAAATAATACCTACTTTAGAGATACAATGCCTTACATAATAGATAAATTTTAGTGGTTGTTATCCCGTAACATTATTGTATTCTAATCAGACATATAAAGCCTGTTTGTCAGATTTTCTACGAATTCTAATGAAATGCACTTCTTATTTATATTTGATCCTTCGTGTGGCGAATTCAAAGGAACATAAACATTATGCAAACTTTAGAAAACTGAAAGTGTCAAGGATATTTACCATGTTGTTTTGTTTTAATGAGCTCCTGATATTTCGGCACTGTTGCAAGCGCCATGATCACGGGTGAACTGGCGCATGGCGCTTGCAACAGTGCCGAAATATCGGGAGCTCATTAAAAAAAAACAACATGGTAAATATCCCGGACACTTTCAGTTTTCTAATGTGCGTAACCATGACAGTTTAAAATTATATATTTTGCAAACTGTTATAGTCCAGTCATTTAAGCTTAAATTAGGTAAGAATCTCGGAATTCGAGATACCCAGCTGTAAGTCTGTAAATACTTAGATATTGACACCCTAAAGGTGGTCTCATAACCTACATATGGTAGGGTGTACGCAACTATTAAATTTTCATGGTCAAATGTCACAAATATAAGTTTTATGAACTTTTGAGCGAAACGGGAAGTTTTATCATAAAAGTGTGTAGGAAAAAATTGCTTATCATCTAATTATATATAAAAATTGTCTCTACGTTTCATTCCTAAGATTCACCATTTCAGAGATACAGCGATGCAAATAGTTGAAAAAGTTGTATTTTCAAAAGCTTCCAGACCCCCGTGCGATTGTGCTAGACAGTTAAAATTTTCACAACTGATGTATTTTAGTAGCCTCTATAACATCTAATACTAGAAAAAGCTTAAAACCAATGTTTAAGTGGGTTCTCATACAAAAACTATGGTTTTTTTTTTCTCACACTTGGCCGGTTTTTAACGTGGTTACCCCAGTAAACCTATTCCAGACGACACCTTTTATACGTGAAGAACACGTTGTTTATATGGAAGCCTAGTTAAATAATTGTTTTATGTTGTTTTTAGTACTATACATAAACATATACGTTTCAGTACATTTAATCTGCTTATTATGGGTCAAAACGTACGAAATAACCAATTTTTAGAATTTCTGTTTGAAGTATAACTGAAAAAAAATACATTTTAAAAATGTTAACTGTCCATCTAACTCTATTATGAACGTGAAGATCCATATTAACCAAATTTAATTTAATGAAACGCAGAAATCTTGAATCTTCTGAATACTGAAAACAACACAAAACAATTATTTAACTAGGCTTCCTTATAAACAACGTGTTCTTCATATATAAAAGGTGTCGTCTGAAATAGGTTTACTGGGGTAACCACGTAAAAACCGGCCAAGTGTGAGAAAAAAAAAACCATAGTTTTTGTATGAGAACCCACTTAAACATTGGTTTTAAGCTTTTTCTAGTATTAGATGTTATAGAGGCTACTAAAATACATCATTCGTGAAAATTTTAACTGTCTAGCGCAATCGCACGTGGGCCTGGAAGCTTTTGAAAATACAACTTTTTCAACTATTTGCATCGCTGTATCTCTGAAATGGTGAATCTTAGGAATAAAACGTACAGACAATTTTTATAGATAAATAGAAGATAAGTAATTTTCTCCTACACACTTTTATGATAAAACTTCCCGTTTCGCTCAAAAGTTCATAAAACTGATATTTGTGACATTTGACCTTGAAAATTTAATAGTTGCGTACACCCTACAATATGTAGGTTTTGAGACCACCTTTAGGGTGTCAATATCTAAGTATTTACAGACTTACAGCTGGGTATCTCGAATTCCGAGATTTTTACCTAATTTGACTGGACTATAAGTATCATTAAGCACACCAATTTAGAATTACCTGTATAGATATTATATCGAAGACATTCCCATAGTAAAAATAGGTATAACAGTGTTCGATGGTATGGCACATAGTTGGAATAAAGTCTTGAAACTAACTCAGTTGAAATTACAATAATATCGTTTCAATGAGTTTACATACTGTGTGAGCTCCTAACATGTATAGTTCTAAAAATTAATATAATATATCTGCAACAAACTGTACCTACATACAGGTAATCTTTTTACATTTATACCAGTTTCTTAATCTAAAATATTTAAAGACGATAACCACATTATTTTCTTATAACATTTTCATATCTCTCAAATATAAAATTATCCTAAATCCAAAAGGAATTCCAATAGGAAACAAAAAATTCGTAATTTTTCATTTAACATTATGTTTTTTTCACCATCGAAACATAGACATAATTAATTCATATGTATGTACAATGACAATGGAATAATAAAAACAATTATTTTAGATCAAAAGTCTTACAATGGCCTACATAGCTATTTTGACAATATTTAGGAAGTTAAACGGTTCTTAAATATATGGTTTTAGTTACACACTATTAGTCTGATCTACCAATAAATATAGATCTTAATACTATTTCTATCTATTCAATACTTTCATCAAAATAATACTTTAAGCATAAAAACTTTAAATATTGAGATCATTCTTTGCTTAAAAATATATGAGAACAAGATTCCTAAGTTATATAATATTCTTGGAAACTCTTACATCTAGATTACATATGATCGACAATAGATATATAGATAAAATTTTCCATCTCAATATGAATACACTTTTCTCAGCCTTCTTTTCATTAATTACCTATACCACAGCACATTAGCAAAGCTTTAAGCAACTCAATATGATGATCTTTATCACAGTATTGTTGATGATGATTTAACAAGAGATTATGGCAAATCACATACAATCTTTAGTTAAAGTGATATCTTTGGTACCAACAAATCTTTGGCAGAAAGCTAACAATTTGTTTTTAAATAAATAATCATACAGACGAAAGTCTTCTTAACTCAACAATAAAAATACACTTGAATTAGAAGTCTTTACTTTGTTAAGAAGACAATAATTAATTATTCCTTTTAATATTATAATATTCATGGGAATATGCATGAAAATTATCTTGGAATTTTAAGTAATTAATCGTAAATATTAAATAAATTAAAACAGAGGATTCAAAGTATTAAAATAGAACACAAATTAATTGAAAAAGGAACAAGAAACAACATTTCTAGGCATTAATGTATCCCTCTGGCAAAGACAGACTTTCTGTGGAAAGTGTATGGCAATGTATCATAATATGACATCATAGTCCATTATGGACATTGAGAGCTTTGTAACTTTGTATAATAGATACAAAGTTACAAAGCATATTTTACAATTTATTTCATTTTCATGTTTTAAGTAATATAATAATAATAATTAAATAAATAAATAAATATTTCACAACGTCACATATATTGATCTGATCCTGTGGTAAGTAGCTTAAGCACTTGTGTTATGCTTATCAGAATCAACAGTGGATACACAAATGTACTTAAATTATATTTAATAATACACCCAGACGCAGAACAAATACCGATGTTCGTCACAAATAATTGTCCCGAGTGGGAATCAAACCCACAACTCTTGGAACAGTAGGTAGTAAACCTTGGTCACTAAGCACTGTTCCACCGAGCCAGTCAAATATGAAAATGAGTCATTAAAAAAACCATACAAATTACCTCAACATAATTAATGAATGTAAAAATAATCAAAAGGTGTGTATTACAGTAACTGTCAGATCATTGGAAGTACACAAGCATCCAAATATTAAAAAAGGTTTGGAATCATAGTACTGTTTGAAAGGCACATTCATAATAAATTTCTAAGAAAATACTTTATAATGTAATTTAGCATAATGTAAGACTAGAAACTAGGAACATTCAAGTCAGCAATTATAATAAAAGGGAAAATAGATCTGTTAATTATCTCTTGGCAAATATTTGTTACTACAATTAGAATTAACATCATCAATAAATAAGTGATTGATCTAATCACCCTCATGATATTATAATATGCCCAAATCTTCCAACCTACACAGTCAATTCATTTTCATTCAAACTTTCAGTCCATCAAGATCACTTCGACTTTAAACTATATATTCTAATGATTCCAATTATACTGCAGAATCTTCAAGTTTATATGTATTTTTATATATTATCCACTACATTTCAAAATAAATTGAATATATTTTTAATAATATTTAGAATATAGATGTTAGAATATTTTACTACTATAATATATAATATTATCCTTTGACATCCTATAAAGGCCATATGATCTTTGCCCATATGGACAACTATAAAATCCATTCCTTGACTAGAACATACACATAGTCTTTAATCAAACCAAAAATTAATGCTCAATTTTTCTTTACAAAATACAATACAAGACGCTTTTGTAAAAATAATCTTTAGGTTTTCAATTCTTCTGATTGTGGCTTTTGAGCATGATAGCTCCGTAAGTTGTTAACTATAAATCTTAATTAATTCCTAAAGTATAAAAAACAAATTTAATAAACTTAGGTACATCACCAAGAGGTATTATGCACATAGAATGTTTACTGTAAATACCTAATCTCTAATACACAAATATGCCTCATCAAGATTATCTCACATTGTAATCTTCTGTGACTTACAAACTTCCCTCTAAAATATAGACCAGATTTACAATAGTACCTACAAATTTGTGCAAGGAAGGCATAGAAGTGTCCTATATTTGCAACATTAGGCAAATAACCTGAGTGGTGGTGGCTATGATACAAATATACCTAGTTCCGGTACAACAATTGGGCAAGGGAGTTCCGAAATCACTTCCTCCGTCAGTGTGTGCAGCACAGTCGGCCGCAGGGATTCCACATCGAGCCTGATACCCCTCCTCCTTGCAAGATCGATTAAATAATACTTCTTTCGCTCATCACTGAAATGTAAAAAAATAAGCCATCAGTTATGAATTGTTGGAAAAATATAGCGAAAAATCACTGCACAACAGCTACATGCACGTTTAGAATGTGTTCAATAAGGCTCAAACTTTTTAAGTCCTTTCTTGAGTATGTAGAAGAATAGAATAGAATAATTATTTATGTCATTAACAAAAATAAATCACCCACCTTCTTCTTATAAGGAGACAAATATAACACGCCATTAACATTAAGGTTGTTAATAGTACAGAAAAAAAAATCGCAAAATAAATCAAGTTATTCCCAATCAATTCGAATTCAAACTCCATAGTAAATCTTTTGTATCTCGTTCGTAGATTGAGGTGCAGTCCACTTCAAACACTCAATTTAATTTGACAATGTAATCACATCTTCAATTGATAATTACAACTGCAGCAAGTATGGACATCAGGTGCACTCAGGAAGACCCAAATATGGTTCAATATTGCAGGTAATTCACGTTATTCCATACGGATCTCGGTATCGGTAAAACGCCTTCTAAGTTGTAAACATCATCATCTTCACCCATATACGTCCCCACTGCTGGGGCACGGGCTTACCCTAAACTAGGGCTAATAGATAAATGGTGTAAACTTTTTTGTAAAAAATTGACATTCATTACAAAATAAAAACAAAGCAGAATAAACCACAGAATGTCATTCTGAGAATGACATTTTCATGATTAAATGAAATTTAATGTCTAACCAATATTTTGAGTTGATTAACCAATCAGAGTATTGTAAGAGCCACTGCAGCAGACTTCTTCACTGCGATTGGTCAAGAGGAATCACGTTCAGAAATGGTTAGAACGGAAAAAAGTCAGTCGTATGTGTCTATAATAAATGTTATAGACCGGAATCTAAACATTTAGAAATTGAAATAAGTTTATTTGTTAGAAATATGATAATTACATTTATAAAAGTGCGCATACTTCACCATTCTTGGCATACAGCAAACAAATTTGTGCTTCGGTTTAATGATAAATTGTAATAATGTGTGAATAAGGAAAATAAATATTAAACAAATCTTGTAATAATTATAACATTTTTAAAGCTAATAAGTTAATCATACAACAAACACTCCAGCATCTTCACAAACAACATTACAACTCTCGTTGACTGGTTCTAAAGGTTTTCTTGTAGATTTCTTAAACGTTATTTTATCTCTTTTCAATTTCTTTGCTAGAGCCTTGACATCGCTCTTCAGTCGATAATCTCTGAAAGAAATATTTATTCACCAATGCATTTCAAATAAATTAACAATATATAAAATTAGTTTTTAAGCAAACAATAAATAATATTGTGAAATTCTAATGAATACATGAGTCAATTCTATCTGAATTTTTTTATGCATGGATGTCATTTAAATTAACATTTTTAATTAGGCTAAAAATATATTTAAAAGACCTTTTTGTACCACATTTAAAGCAAATAAAGTTTTTATCTTTATCTTATCTTTATCTCTAATAAATAAAACTTACGAGTAACTCATACGACAGCAATACAGACACGCCGACACGAAACAAACAGCGCAGCATGTCAAAAATAAAATCACGGACACTAGAATTGTGTTGAAAATGTGCTCTGCTTCTACACGTATTTTTTCTGCAACAATTTAATTTTATTCAGTTACTTAAGTACCTACTACTAAAGACTTAACTACTCTAAATAATTTTCTAATTTACACAAAACACAAACAAACAAACTAATTTTCACAAAATTTTAGTCATTTTGGGTCTACGAGTGATAATAGGAGTACCTAGCAATTACATAGCTACTTACTGCCCGACTTTTCGAATGAGTTACACCAATCATGGTCGCGAGTTGCTTCTCCTAATATCGCATGTAGACCCATATATACTAATAATGGAATGTGTAATGGAACGCGAAAGTCTAAAATCTGATGTCTTTAGTTATAAAACCTCCTCATGTCACAATTACCTTCCATGGTATCCAATGGAGAACCTGAAAATATTAAAGGATTAATTTTTATGATTACTATCCAGAACACTAAAATAATAGTTATATGTATTTTGTAATATTTACCATCAGATTCTTCTTGATCATTTTCTGTAAAACATAAAAAAATATTTGTCTTTTAGAAGCTATCTAACCTTATGAAACAATAAAAGAATGTGGGCAATTAAATTTCTTGCTTGGTTTTAACAACTTACAGCATACTTACCATATTTTTTTAACTGGCTTATCATTAAGTGTTTGAAACTCAACTCGCATGTTTTAGAAGTTTCATTATAATAGTACGCTCTGCAAGACAATATACAAATATACTTTACGGTTAAAGGGTAAAAATTTATTATTTTACATAAGAAGAGCCAATTAGCGACAGTTAAAATATTTTTAATAGAAAACTGAAAATGTTCTTGATATTTACCATGTTGTTTTGTTTTAATGAGCTCCCGATGTTTCGGCACTGTTGCAAGCGCCAACAACATGGTTAATATCCCGCACATCTTCAGTTTTCTAATGTATGTAACCATGACAGTTTAAAATTTTTAATAGGTGAATAAAGCAAAGCAATACATACTCATACGCAAACCTATCACATCCACATATCCTGTGGCATTCGTTACTGCTTGAAGGGCAATCACCATACTCATTGCAACCCGCAGCATCAACCTGAAAATATTACAAAAGTTAAACTTACAAAAATAAAGTAGGTACATACTTGGTACGTATACCTTACTTTTTTTTATACTGTCGCTTAGGTATAGTAAGCAATAAATAATATACCTTTGACTTAAAGTAATCCCGTATTAACAAGTTGAGAGAAATAAATAAATATTACACAACACTTAAAATACTCAGTAACTACTTACTGAGTAGCTTAAGTACTTGTGTTACAGATATCAGAATCGACAGTAGATATACAAATAAACTTAAAAATATTTAATGACACACCCCAGACTCGGAACAAACACCGATGTTCGTCACACAAATATTTGTCCCGGGTGGGAATCGAACCCACGACTCTTTGAACCGTAGAAAGCGACCATGGGTCACTAACCACTGTTCTACCGAGCCAAGAAAAAAACTCTTTAAAGGTTGATTTCACTACCTCTCTTTATGTTAGTAACTGGCAGATAGCTTATCTTGATTTGCTTAGATCTACTTTTTATATTACCTATGTGAAAAATATCTTTATAAATATAGAACACGGAATTGTTCACAACCACAATAAAAGGAAGATGTGACTTGAAATTTAACTACCTATTCGGAGAATTGTAATGAAATTATCGATTCGATTGTTAACACTATTTTCCCGATTAGGCCAAATTTTTGTACGTTGTACACATGTAACTGTGAAATAACAAGTCGTACCTAGTAATCCTATACCAAAGTCAAGACTTGTATTTAGGTACTTACCCTGTTATTTTCTGTACCAGATGCGGCAAGTAACACGTCTGTAAATAAAGGTTAAATACGAATTTATTTCACGTACTGAGTTGAAACTGAACAAATAGGTCGCATAGAATTACAAAACTCACCAACGTTTAAAGATATTACAGTAAATAATACCATTATCATGATTTCGTTACAAATAGAACGAAACATTGTGGTCTTGTCTTCAATAACTAGGTATCTAAATAAACAATGTTTTTGCACTGAAATGCTATAAGGAACTGAAATTGAATCCAACTGTTTTTAATGACCGGTAAGGCTGTATTCGCAATTAAATTTACTTATTTTTTTAAGCCTACAGGTGAAATTAACAACACTGACATAACTACAAAGTGTTGTGTCCCAACTAGATGTCTAATAGCACAGTGTGGAAACTGAAGATTAAAATAGAATGACCTCGTATTGCAAGAATTGTATTTTGCTAAAGCTCTCATCTGTACGACGCGACCGACTGTCATCAAAAGTTTACCTTACCTATACTTTAGTTTTTCTTAATATGTAATTTCTGCATAAACATTATTATTATTACAGTGACTTTTTATAAACACATTAGGTCTATCATAATTTGTTAAAAAGAGACTAATATTATACCTTTTTTGTCGTTGTCTTCCCTAAAGAAAGCTCTATAATACTTACAGTATTACATACATATTAGCCTATTAGGTATATTCTATTTAATTATCTAATAATACAATGTTTGAATGTAACTTAATAATTTCAATAGTAGAGAGAATGAAATAAGTTTTGTACGAATAAATACGATATTTTCATAGATAAATTGTTATTATTACTATTATTCATGGAGATTAATGAAGGAATAGACGATTTAGAAAATAATATTACGGTGAACGATCGTTCATAGCAATGCATAGTAAGTTAGGCGCAATCTGCACAATAACTTGAATCTCGCGTTTAGTACGCAGCTCTTGCTATTATTTCTACGATCCTTAGGTAGATCAGTACTTAAATAATAAAGTAGGTAGTTAAAAATTAAACCAGTGCAACATACATACGCTTTAAAACATAATAATCAGATTAATACTGACTTTGGAAAAGAATAATGGAAATTAGGTAGCCGAACAATGTAAGTATGTGACTGGTTGATGGTTGTTGGTTAGACAACGGCTTTTAAGTTCAGAAATTGTAGTCAGATGAATCAAGTATCAAATCAATCCGATCAAATTTTGTTTGGAAGACGATACGCTTTCTACGTAAATAACAAAAAAAATCTTTGAATTAATTATTATAATTTTGTAATTCAACAACAGAAGCAACATAATATTATCAAAATCGTATTAAACAAAGTAAAGTTTTTAATGATATTGCTTTCTCTTTTACACTAGCTGTCATGTACGTAACAGTCGCTCATGAGTAAGCGAGTAAAACATATCATTCATGGCGTCGTTGTTAAAGTAAACAATCACCTGGACAGGTCGAGCGCGCTCAACTCAAATTGAAATCAAAAAACCAGTTTACGTACCGATCACGACCACAACGCGCGCGGCAATAGCGTAATCGAGCTGTGGTGTACAACAAAAATTATTATTCATGGTTCTCACGTAGATAAATATCTCAAGTAACTTTTTAAATACAGTTAGTGATTTGTAAAAGAGTGTTTCAATTGTTGACTTATTCTTGTGCCTTGATTTGAATAGCTCGCTACCTGTACGTGTTATTAGGTGTGTCGTGGTTCGAATTTTGAATCGTGAGTGAACTTCTGTGCATTCACGTGAAAACAGGTGTTTTGTTTCATTAAGTTTGAATGTGCAAAAAAGAGATGCTGATATATTGCAAAATTGACTTCGATATTTTAATCGATTGTCTTTTGCATAGTTGAGTGATCTTCGTGTGATTCTTGAAGCGGTCTTTGCGAGGCAAACGTGAGTAAAAGTTACATCAAAATAACTGTTTCTAGCCTTTGTGCGCTGTATGCTTCAATTACCACGTTATAAAGTTCTCTGTACATTTTCGTGAGATTTGTTTGTCAAACAATTCTTATTGGAATAAATTTGACAACAATGAGTGAATGTACTTTGCGATTGTTTTGATTAACATTCCTTTGCACTCACATAGTATTAAATGCAGACCGGTTTTCGGTCGCATAATAACCCCTTGATTTGTAAGTCATTTAGGAGTTTTAAAAGTTATTTTGAATCAAACTTATAACTTTAAATGTCACTTTTAAAGTCCTAGTTATCATGTTGTTTCTAAAGTTACATTATTTGCAAATAATTCATTTAAAGTGAATAAATCTCGATTATTAGGTATTTGAATGGTCTAGTTAAGAAATACAATTTGTCTCTACAATTTTGTACCCAAAGAGTCAAAGTTTAATTGGAAAGTACTAAACTATGCCAATAATATCTCAAACACTAGAGAAATGTATTGTCTACAATGCATACTAGTAGATTTACCACATATTTTATAATAATATGTGTTGTTTATAAATATTTATCATAAAATAAATCTCAAACTTTGCCTACAGATGTGCTCAGCAAAAACACAAATACACCGTACAATAATCAGTCGGTCCTGATGCCAACGTCCGATAGAGACCGAGTCATGTAGCCATGGCCTGCAACAAGGCTCTGTATTCCATATGCATTGTCGTCTTGGGTTTCATCTGCTTCATCGTGGGGGCAGTTGCCGTTGGACTTCCAAACTGGGGTTACTTCGCCAGTTGTAAGTAACTTTATACTCATTCAACATTAGTTCGTACAAATCGGTGTAAATTGTATCACAGACATTCCCAAATAACAGAACTACCTAATTATACTTGTCTAATGAAAATTTAATGGCTTCTACAAACTTAGTTGTGTGCTTATTAATTACCTACACAATATATAAACCTTGAATTGCCTTTGAATTCTCATTTATGGTAATAGGAATAACTTTATAGGTAAGCACCTACCCAAAACCACTTTCCTTGGTTTTTCTAAAGGTCTGACCAACTTTTAGTTCACCTATATTTTTTGTTACAGTATCTGTGTTAATGATAACTATTAAAACAGTTTAAGCATCTCTGCTGAGGTTGATTAGTATCTTTTTTAAATATTAGTCTTTATGGGTCTACACGCGTTATTAGAAGTAGCAAATTACAAAGCTACTTACTGCCCAATGTTTCGACTGGGTTGCACCAATCATGGTCGCGAGCGAACTGGCGCCGCCTGGCATTGTATCTCTATTACCTATGTATTGAAATTAACTGATTGCCTACAAAATTGTCATAAATTCAAACTCAGCACTTAACTGTTAAAATATGACAATTAACAAATTACTTTATATAATTCACTTACATTGTTTTAAAAGTTTGTCACATCATTAGATAGATGTCAATTATTAACTGACAAAAATGCAGAAAATAAACCACTAATGTAATGTAATATTATCTTCCTATTCTTCAAATCCTCCGTGGACTTTTTGTACATAACTAGTAATTATATTGTGTTAGTCTGCACAAAAATGTTGCCAGTCACAGTTCTACTATTAATTAGGTAATATCCTATTAGTTAGCAATTAGCATTAGCAAAGCACAAATTCTTTCAGATGATCCCAACATACAACTGTCGGTGCAGTCATATTACTGTAAGTATTGTCAAAACAAATCAATCTTATTGAAATGCTTGTACATAATAGTTGGTGGTGGTTATTATGGGGCTATGGGATAGTTAAGAACAAAGTTCATAAATTTTTTTATTATTGAGTAGGTAAGTTACATAACATAAGAATTTCTTATAACTTAGTCTAAATATTGATAAGTATATGTATATGTGCAAAATTATGTTGCATGAAGGAAAGATTTAGTTTGGAAATACCTCTTACTTCACTATTTATACAAATTATACAAATAGTAACCTAACTGTATATTTATCTTAAAAGGTATTATATACCTTTTAAGGTATTACCTTACTAACTATTGCTAATGTAATGTTATTTGAATTTTTATGGTAAGTATAATATTTTATACCATGCTTTCGCGAATGTATATAGCTATAGAAATCATTTCGATGTTGTTCACGACAACATACCTATTATAAATTAAACTTAAAAGTTGAGTAATTATTATCATCGTCACAAAACAACATGTACAGTCGCATGCAATGAAATGCTATGCTAGTATAGCTGGCTGGATAAGGTTTAATGTTGAATGAAACTGTACACATATCATTGCACGTGACTGTACTTTACAGAACGTTTGATTAACGCTTAGGTCTATCGATATTGTTTACTAGCTTTGCTAGCTACTTCGTCCGCGTAGAACAGATACTTTAGGCAGCATTTTGAATATACCCGCGCCTAAAAACGCCCAGCAAGCGCTGAATCTTTTCTTGTGAGTTAATCTTAAAAGATAGACATACTAGCGACCCGCCCTCGCTTCGCTTCGGGTATATAATATATTTTAACCCCGTAAGGGATTTTACATACAGAAGTTATTTCCTAATAACTCCCGTTCCCATGGGAATTTTGTAATATCGCGTTGGAAGTAAGCTTTACGTTTATTGGGGTACCTGCATGCCAAATCTCAATCGTCTATCTATATCGCGGTTTAGATTTTTTCATACAAAAGTTTTTTTCCTATTACTGCAGTTCCCGTGGGAATTTTACAATATCCTGTTGCAACTAAGCTTTTAATTTATTAAGGTACCTGCATGTCAAATTTCAAGCGTCTAACTTATGCGGTTAGTATTTTCATACAAAAGGATTTTCCCGTTATTTCCCGTTCCCGTGGGAATTTCGGGAAATCCTGTCCTTCGTCATAACATCTACCTGCATGCTAAATTTCATCTCGATCCGTCCAGTGGCTGTGACGACTTCGTCCGCGTAGAGATGTTTAACGGCTTAAACATTACTTCTTTGTAGCGCAGTCGGTTAAAAAGTAGCCTATAACCGTTTCTAGGCTCTGGACTATATTTGTACCAAATTTCGTTTAAATCGGTTCAGTACTTTATGCGTGAAAGCGTAACAGACAGACAGACAGACAGACAGACAGACAGAGTTACTTTCGCATTTATAATATTAGTAAGGAAGTAAGGATTAGTATTTTAACCCCGTAAGGGATTTTACATACAGAAGTTATTTCCTAATAACTCCCGTTCCCATGGGAATTTTGTAATATCGCGTTGGAAGTAAGCTTTACGTTTATTGGGGTACCTGCATGCCAAATCTCAATCGTCTATCTATATCGCGGTTTAGATTTTTTCATACAAAAGTTTTTTTCCTATTACTGCAGTTCCCGTGGGAATTTTACAATATCCTGTTGCAACTAAGCTTTTAATTTATTAAGGTACCTGCATGTCAAATTTCAAGCGTCTAACTTATGCGGTTAGTATTTTCATACAAAAGGATTTTCCCGTTATTTCCCGTTCCCGTGGGAATTTCGGGAAATCCTGTCCTTCGTCATAACATCTACCTGCATGCTAAATTTCATCTCGATCCGTCCAGTGGCTGTGACGACTTCGTCCGCGTAGAGATGTTTAACGGCTTAAACATTACTTCTTTGTAGCGCAGTCGGTTAAAAGTAGCCTATAACCGTTTCTAGGCTCTGGACTATATTTGTTCCAATTTTCGTTTAAATCGGTTCAGTACTTTATGCGTGAAAGCGTAACAGACAGACAGACAGACAGACAGACAGACAGAGTTACTTTCCGCATTTATAATATTAGTAAGGATTAGTATTTTAACCCCGTAAGGATTTTACATACAGAAGTTATTTCCTAATAACTCCCGTTCCCATGGGAATTTTGTAATATCGCCTTGGAAGTAAGCTTTACGTTTATTGGGGTACCTGCATGCCAAATCTCAATCGTCTATCTATATCGCGCTTTAGATTTTTTCATACAAAAGTTTTTTCCTATTACTGCAGTTCCCGTGGAATTTTACAATATCCTGTTGCAACTAAGCTTTTAATTTATTAAGGTACCTGCATGTCAAATTTCAAGCGTCTAACTTATGCGGTTAGTATTTTCATACAAAAGGATTTTCCCGTTATTTCCCGTTCCCGTGGGAATTTCGGGAAATCCTGTCCTTCGTCATAACATCTACCTGCATGCTAAATTTCATCTCGATCCGTCCAGTGGCTGTGACGACTTCGTCCGCGTAGAGATGTTTAACGGCTTAAACATTACTTCTTTGTAGCGCAGTCGGTTAAAAAGTAGCCTATAACCGTTTCTAGGCTCTGGACTATATTTGTACCAAATTTCGTTTAAATCGGTTCAGTACTTTATGCGTGAAAGCGTAACAGACAGACAGACAGACAGACAGACAGACAGAGTTACTTTCGCATTTATAATATTAGTAAGGATTAGTATTTTAACCCCGTAAGGGATTTTACATACAGAAGTTATTTCCTAATAACTCCCGTTCCCATGGGAATTTTGTAATATCGCGTTGGAAGTAAGCTTTACGTTTATTGGGGTACCTGCATGCCAAATCTCAATCGTCTATCTATATCGCGGTTTAGATTTTTTCATACAAAAGTTTTTTTCCTATTACTGCAGTTCCCGTGGGAATTTTACAATATCCTGTTGCAACTAAGCTTTTAATTTATTAAGGTACCTGCATGTCAAATTTCAAGCGTCTAACTTATGCGGTTAGTATTTTCATACAAAAGGATTTTCCCGTTATTTCCCGTTCCCGTGGGAATTTCGGGAAATCCTGTCCTTCGTCATAACATCTACCTGCATGCTAAATTTCATCTCGATCCGTCCAGTGGCTGTGACGACTTCGTCCGCGTAGAGATGTTTAACGGCTTAAACATTACTTCTTTGTAGCGCAGTCGGTTAAAAAGTAGCCTATAACCGTTTCTAGGCTCTGGACTATATTTGTACCAAATTTCGTTTAAATCGGTTCAGTACTTTATGCGTGAAAGCGTAACAGACAGACAGACAGACAGACAGACAGACAGAGTTACTTTCGCATTTATAATATTAGTAAGGATAGTAAGGATACTTTCGCGTTCCATTACACTAAATATTAGTCTTTATGGGTCTATACGCGTTATTAGGGGTAGCAAATTAACCAGCCCAACCATAGCTACTTACTGCCAGTCGAAACGTCGGGCAGTAAGTAGCAATGTAATTTGCTACCCCTAATAACGCGTATAGACCCATAAAGACTAATATTTAGTGTAGACATATACTGTCGCTGAAAGATGTATAATTTCCCGGTTTTTATACATGTTCCACTGTTCTTAGCTCTTAGTCGAAGCGTGATATTATATGGCTAAAAGTCTTCCTCGATAAATGGTTAACACAAAAATATTCTTTCCATTCGAGCCAGTAGTTCCTGAGATTAGCGCGTTCAAACAAACAAACAAACTCTTCAGCTTTATAATATTAGTATAGATTGACGAAGTTACTACGTCCGTAATACGTAATAGTGTATTTACCTGCCCATAAACTATGTATAAAAAGGCGGAGGCTGTCACGGCGGAAGTTGCACTGTGCTTAGGGTTGCCAGACCGCCGGGAAATCCGGGATTGTCCCGGAATTTTGCCTCTTGTCCCGTGTCCAGTAATTAGCGCTTATTGTCCCGGATTTCGGAAACTTTTTTTTAGTTTATTACTATTCAATTTGTCATTTAGTAGGTATTCATTGTCTACCAAAGTTTAAAATTGGTAATTTAAGCGAAGTGTTCTTTATTTTCCTTATTAGTTTAACGTTTGATTAACTACCACAGTATTTTATCTTATAATTATAACTATAGTTAATTATGTACTTAGTATAGACATTTAAGATATTTTCTATTATAACCACGAGCCAACATTGTTTTAGTAGAATTGTCCCGGATTTGATAAGTTACCATCTGGCAACCCTAACTGTGCTCTGCGCCGGCGCAGCCGAAGTAGGCCAAACCGCGCATTGGATACTGTTACCTTTGCCTTTCTAAGTCCCTTATTTCTGATCTTATCAGAGATAGGGTGTTGCAGGCGGAATCTTTATAATGAGCTACAAAAACTACACGATTGAACTGCAGTTCAATTAAAACATTGCATGTTTGTGCGTTTTGAAGAACAACACGGTACTACTCGTGACGAAACTACCTATGTCTAACAAATAAATAATTTGATTTTATTTGAAAAAATCTATTATACCGTAATACTACCGTATTTCTTATAATCCTCAAATCCCTAAAATAATAATAATAAAATAAAATAAAGTAACTTCTATCTAAGATTTCGGGTTTTAAGATTTTCGCAAAGCAATAAGGCAAAAACTAAAGCTCGCTCTTCCCTCATTAAAAAAAGTACAGTATTTGAAACAGTATTTGCCAAAAAAAACAATGGAATCTCGGCAAAACGTGCTCCGTAAAAGGAATAAAAAAAGTGGATCACTCAACTTTGGGTCAGTAAAAAATATGTCCGGTGGGATGGTATGATGATGGAGGAATTCGATGTACCGCCTACGTTTGCAGATAACTGGATGCCAGCTATACCGATTGTGAATTGCATGATAATGTACTGGCTATATTGCTAAAACCAGCTTATGTTAAGACTTATAGAGGAAGATCCCAGAGCCGCCAGACATCACTTATTTTCTAATGGACAAAATATATACGATTGAGTAGTGGTGGGGTGAACTATCATCATATGACTAGTTGCTACCTTGACCAGACGGCCATTTTTCAGATATCAACCAATCAAGGTACATAGAAACACTGCTCACCTCACTTAAATTCTGATGGCTGATTTTAACATATATTTCACACAATATCATTAAAAATCAGGTTTTATTACTCCCAGACACATGCGGTCGGCGGTTTTACCTTACAGACGCTTTAAAGCTATGAAAAAAATTTTACTTTTACTTAATTTTACTTATTTTGTGATGCTTGATTTTTATATATGTTATTCAAACAACTATTTTAAAACGTTTTGCAAACGGACAGACCGATCCAAGGGGCCAAACATTCACCAGACCCAACTGTTTTAGATTTTTTTTTTTAAATTGAATTTAGTTAAGTTTTTCTAATAAAATAGTTTGTAAGGTACACTTCTATAATTATTGCGGTCAGATGAGCACTTTTTAGTTGTTTGAATAACATATTATAAAAATCAAGCATCAGAAAATAAGTAAAAGTAAAATTTTTTTCATAGCTTTAAAGCGTCTGTAAGGTAAAACCGCCGACCGCATGTGTCTGGGAGTAATGAATCCTGATTTTTAATGATATTGTGTGAAATATATGTTAAAATCAGCCATCAGAATTAAAGTGAGGTGAGCAGTGTTTCTATGTACCTTGATTGGTTGATATCTGAAAAATGGCCGTCTGGTCAAGGTAGCAACTAGTCATATGATGATAGTACACCCCAACACTACTCAATCGTATATATTTTGTCCATTAGAAAATAAGTGATGTCTGGCAGCTCTGGGATCTTGGACCATTACATAATAAGCACCGTCAGGTTTATATTTTCCGCTTTAACCTAGAACTACTTTCCTTCCTCCTACAACCTACTAACTGGGTATAAGAGAAGGCAAGCTCTCTATCTAAAACACATTCGAATTGGCCCTTATCGTATAGAATTTTACTGCGAAACTTGGGGGCGAATCAATATTAATGTTAAGTAAAACTAACAAAAAAAATCATCAAAATGGGTTCATAAATAACGAGCTTGTGACTGCGAATACACATTTAAGAACGAAATTACAATTTAAAGGTCTTTTTAGAAGTCGGTTAAAAAAATTGTCTCAACAAGTAAGTGACATTGGTATAAACTAGTGCAGTCATAATTGTGATTATTACAGTTTGATAATTAAGACATTTGAAATAAAACTAATTGAACGGATTGATCTCGCGTGTATTGTTATTCTAAACATATTATTTAAAGATCCGACGTGACGTTTCGTAAATTGAGTTTTATTTCGAACTAGAGACCTTTCGGGTATATCATACATAAAAACCTTCTG
Organism: Maruca vitrata; assembly: GCA_039566165.1. NCBI lineage: Eukaryota > Metazoa > Arthropoda > Insecta > Lepidoptera > Crambidae > Maruca > Maruca vitrata. The sequence goes on from CM076930.1 coordinate 11,233,322, forward strand.
CTTAAATCCCTCTATCTATTAAAAAACCGCATTAAAATCCGTTGTGTAGTTTTAAACATTTAGGCAAGGGACAGACAGACGCGGGAAGCGACTTTGCTTTATACGATGTAGTGATGTATAGTGCTCGCGCAAATATTAGACTATACTATAATTAAGACATCTAAAAATCATATTGTACTAGGGGACTAGGCTGTACGGGCTAAGATCCCTTTGCCTAACTTTAAAAAAAAAAAATTCTAGGGGAACCCCTGTCTAACTGGCTTGAGGGACAGTAATTCGCAATCTTGGTAAATCATAGATCATGGTCAGGCGTAGGAGTCGAGTCGCAATACAAGTTGTGACCTTCACGTCCCATTCAAATGCACCATAAAAGGGGATACGTGGAGGAATTTTAAGGAGCGTCGGGCTGATAAGCCACGGTCACTATTTGAACAGTGGTTCTACGGTTCACTCATTAATTTGTTTACGTTTTAAGAGTTACGAGCAAATTCACGGAGATTTTTTTTTATAATAGGCTTACAAGAATCATTGCTTGTGTCTTCTTTTATGATCAAAACGTTTTAGAAAACTTTTTTCGATAGAAAAAAACTAATATTATAGTACATACCTCATAAACACTGTTTGTTTGGCTTTACGAATGTATAACTAATACATAATGCTAGTATTTAAATTAATTCGAAAAACGTGCTAACTACAGTTTCTGATTGTGTTAACAGCTTTTGATACGTGTTTGTACTACAGTGGTGCCCAACAATCTTAATAGATTGTTAGTGAATATATGCTAATCACGGTAACCTTACAAACCATTACCTTGTTAACTCGTAATGACTGTACTTGATTATGATAGGCCCCATAAGATGTTTACTTGTGCTTTGAACCACGGTGCATTTAAAATGTGGCACGCCCGCCAAACGGGTCATTGACCTCCGAGACCTTTGTGACAAAACTTGTGGGAGATGCGCGTTCGCTGTTGTTATGGTCGTTTTTTTTTAAATTATCTTCAAACATCGCGCAAAGAATTTGAATTTTGATGTTCCAAAGAGTTGAACACTCTTTGGAATATCAAAATTCAAATCCTTTATGAATACTTTAATAATTTTTCGTGGTCGTTTTTAGGGATTGCAATCCGGAAAAACGGATCCGGTAATCCGGCGGATCCGGCATCATTTTACGGTTACCGGATCCGGCACCAATATACCGGATCCGAAGATCGGATCCGGTGATAGCAGTTTGTGAGAAAATAATATAGCTGTTGCATGAGTAGGTACTTTAAAGGCGTTGTGCGTAGTGTTCATGCGTGCAAGTCGTTCGTCGCAGTCTAAACTCATTATTGTGATATTTTTTGCCATTCATTCGTTTGACAGATTCATCAAATCATGATGGTATCTGTCATAATCAGAAATACCTGTAAGGCTTGTTTATTAGCATTCTCAAATACTTTAATAATGATTTTGATCTCATTTCAGTTAATTACGTAAGGTTAGTTGTTGGTCTATTGGTGGGCAAGCGCTGGGTTAGGATCGAGAGGTCCCCGGTTCGAATCCGGGGTCGGGCAAAATTTGTGTGAGATTTCTGTAATGAAATTACTCAGCCCGCAGTTGGGAAGTTGGCGGTTGAACGCCCGTGCCTCGGAATGCACTTTAAGCCGGTGGACCTGCGCCCGATCTCTCATCGGTCATGTCGGATTGCCGTCTCACCGAATTATGAGAGTAAGGGAATAGAGAGTGCACTTGTGTTTGCGGGCACACTTGTGCACTATAATATATCCTGCGCACTTGGCGGCTCTCAATTGAGATCGGCTGCCATAGCTGAAATCAAAATCGGTCGGACGCCTTATTTATAGTTGTATCTATAAGATATTATATATAGTTACTTGATAATTAATATTGTTACTTATAAATGATCCTTGAAAGTGAAATCTAGAAAGACTGAGCTTAGGGATTGCAATCCGGCGTCATTTTCAGTCCGGCCGGATACGACCGGATTCCCATCAATCCGGCCGGAACCGGTCGGATCCGGCCGGATTGATGGGAATGATTAAATCAAGATGATTTTCGCTTTTTAGTACAAAATAAGTGAGTTAATTAAGTGCAGTGACACTTAATTACTTACTTAATGTAGGTAGTTTATATAAATAAATCAAAAATATACAAAATCAACTTTATTTCCTACCCAACGTTAAGACAACAAGAAAACAATTAAAATTTAAAAGTTTATATAGTAATAATTTTACGACGTAGCTCAGTCTTTCTAGATTTCACTTTCAAGGATCATTTATAAGTAACAATATTAATTATCAAGTAACTATATATAATATCTTATAGATACAACTATAAATAAGGCGTCCGACCGATTTCAGCCATGGCAGCCGATCTCAATTGAGATCCGCCAAGTGCGCAGGATATATTATAGTGCACAAGTGTGCCCGCAAACACAAGTGCACTCTCTATTCCCTTACTCTCATAATTCGGTGAGACGGCAATCCGACATGACCGATGAGAGATCGGGCGCAGGTCCACCGGCTTAAAGTGCATTCCGAGGCACGGGCGTTCAACCGCCAACTTCCCAACTGCGGGCTGAGTAATTTCATTACAGAAATCTCACACAAATTTTGCCCGACCCCGGATTCGAACCGGGGACCTCTCGATCCTAACGCAGCGCTTGCCACCAATAGACCAACAACTAACCTTACGTAATTAACTGAAATGAGATCAAAATCATTATTAAAGTATTTGAGAATGCTAATAAACAAGCCTTACAGGTATTTCTGATTATGACAGATACCATCATGATTTGATGAATCTGTCAAACGAATGAATGGCAAAAAATATCACAATAATGAGTTTAGACTGCGACGAACGACTTGCACGCATGAACACTACGCACAACGCCTTTAAAGTACCTACTCATGCAACAGCTATATTATTTTCTCACAAACTGCTATCACCGGATCCGATCTTCGGATCCGGTATATTGGTGCCGGATCCGGTAACCGTAAAATGATGCCGGATCCGCCGGATTACCGGATCCGTTTTTCCGGATTGCAATCCCTAACTGAGCTACGTCGTAAAATTATTACTATATAAACTTTTAAATTTTAATTGTTTTCTTGTTGTCTTAACGTTGGGTAGGAAATAAAGTTGATTTTGTATATTTTTGATTTATTTATATAAACTACCTACATTAAGTAAGTAATTAAGTGTCACTGCACTTAATTAACTCACTTATTTTGTACTAAAAAGCGAAAATCATCTTGATTTAATCATTCCCATCAATCCGGCCGGATCCGACCGGTTCCGGCCGGATTGATGGGAATCCGGTCGTATCCGGCCGGACTGAAAATGACGCCGGATTGCAATCCCTAGTCGTTTTACTACAAATAGTGGCCATTAATTCAGTCTGGACTATCAATATTCATTATTCAAGAAACAGACGAAGTAATGGTTGGACTTGTTTAGTCACAAGCAGTCTCATAACTTTCTCTAATACTTTCTTACGATACGATAACGTGGTAAACAAATCATTGATTTTAAAGTGAGATTGTACCGTTTGAATATTGAAACGTTGCAATGGCTTTTAATTTAGACATATTTTACAAATAGAATCGTGGAATATGGTAAACCAGGGTCCACATAATGTGCATTGCCGGGTAAAAATTTAATAAATTAAGTATTAATTAAATGATCACCTATACACCGTGGAATTTTAGTGTGGTTTTCCCGTAGCAGTACGATTTACCTTTAGAAGTACTATCGAACCATGCTAGTTATTTAAAAAAAAAATTACATGTTTTTTTATTTATCGATAGCTTAGTAAGATAGTTCTTTTAAGTGATGTGACGTAATCAGGTACTGCTTGCCGCATGATATTGATGATTAAAGCTAAAGAAGCTCTAAGCCCTAAGTAATAAAGCGGTTCGAGCGTGTTTTCGAGTTATACCTTTCGTAAAGCCGGTATTTATTTATTTGAATAAAAAAAAAACTGCACAAATCTCTTTTACTAGATAGAATAACTGCGGGAAAACAACTACTAAAATTTCACGGTATATTAATAAATATACTCGTAGATGTCTGTCTATGAATATCGATGATCGATCTCTTACCATTAGGGGAACAGTTGCTCCGTCTGCCTTCCCAAAAAAACATGTTTACTTCCTTTTAGTTCCAATGAATTGGAAAACGGAAATATGAAGCATTTGAAGTGTGCACTATTTTGCGTGGGGAGGTTTAACTTTTTTTTTTATAATAAGCTAACAAGATGACCTCACTCCACCTGATGGTAAGCGGTATTGAGATGTAACAAGAGATGATCGGCTATAAATGAGGGTTAACACGTATGAGAAATTCACTAGATTGCAATACGTAGGCGGGAGGTCCAACTGCAGCATGATTGGTTATTTTTGACGTGACATGTCAATATTCACCAATCATCTGTAAGGGCCATTAAGGTTTTAACATTTTTAATAATACATTTTAGCCCTTCGTTGGTCGAGTACGTTCTAAATTCGAAACTCCTATTCAACTTTTGTATTCAAACGATTCTTCACTGTCAAATATTCAATTGTCTTTCAGTATTCGGCCGTTAGCCTGGCAATTTTTAACCGAAACCAGTCACCATGGCAACTGATAGAAGATATTAGAGGTATTGTAATTACGTTTGGTCTTACGATAGCGAAAAACTTCGGGTCACCATGCTGCATTGTCACTACATAGAATAAAGCAAAGTTCGCGTCTGTCTGTATGTATGTATGTTTATGTCTTTAAAACTACGCAACGGATTTTGATGGTTTTTTAATAGATAGAGGGATTCAAGAGGAAGTTTTTCATGTATAACATACCCGAAGCGAGGGCGGGTCACTAGTATAGTCATCATCAACCCATTTACGTTCCCACTGCTGGGACACGGGCTTACCCTTAATTAGGATAAGGCAACCACGCTGGTCAAGTGCGGATTGGTTGACAACACAACCTAGAATTTCTTCGTAGGTTTCCTTACGATGTTTTCCTTCACCGCTAAAGCGTCGAATAATCGTACATATGAATTTCAAATTTGAAAAACACAGTGGTACGTGCCGGCGATTGAACTGGCGACCTCTCGCTTGGCAAGCGACGACCTAAACCACTCGGCCATCGACGCTTCACTAGTATAGTGTACGTTGCGAATGAGCCCTGGGCTTAAATCCGGTTTGAATACACAGGCGATGCTCCAAAAATTCTCTACAAAAGTAATGTTATGTAGAAGTGACAATAGAATAACAGTTGTTCAGTTTTGGCTGCGTATCGCGTTCCATCAATGGAACGCCATGACAATGCCATTTTAGGGATCCGTTCCACAGATTTGATTGGAACAGCGGTGCTATAAATACGACTCGTCAGAGTTTTTATTATGTTTACGACTCTTAAGTCATTGTAAAACGGGTCCTAGTTTGTTGACACTCAAGCAGATTGCTGATATTGTTAGCGCTATAATAAAATTTGCAGTACTTGTGATTATATTTACATATTTTATTAATGTGAATTTTATTGAAATAATAAAAACAAGATCGAGCATGTTTTAGTTATTATACATGTAAAGATCAAATTAAGGTACAGTTAAATAATTACTAGTGTTAATGATCAGTTATTAAATTTCCCAGAATGTCTTATGTATGTACAATGTATTTATCAGGTCAATACTATCAAATTTCTAATGAATAATCATGATGGCATTTGAAATATTCATATATTCAATCCTTGGAGAAATGTCTCCATTTTCTCTGTCCTTAACCTAACCCTATGGGTATCCTCAAATCTTTTAAACCACGCAACGTATTTTGATGCGGTTTTTTATAGATAGAGGGATTCATTGTTTGATGGGTTCAACGGCTTTCGCCGAAGGGGAAGGCCCAAAAAAGATGGTGTGACGATTTGGCCCAGCTATCAAGGAGCTGGGAAGTGCCGGCCTTGGATAGAGAGCGGTGGACAGGTTTGGAGGAGACCTTTGCCCAGCAGTGGGATGATACAGGTTAAGTAAAAGAGGGATTCAAGAGGAAAGATTTGATGTAAAATTAACCCAAAGTGAAGCAAGGGCGGGCACTAGTACCTTAATAAAATAGGAACGTGAACGACGCGCTTAATAAATCCCAACTCTCGCTTGACTTGTTTTTCGACTGACAGCCAACGACCTCGAATGCCAATACCAGGTTGAAGGTCCCGAGAAAGAGCGGTTTTTTCTTACTTTTTTTTTATGAACGATTAGTCTCCAGTGTCTTCATTGTCCGTGACATTGATGCTAAATGAAGTGTCGGCTTCGACATTCATTAACAGTTAATTCTGTAACGCTATCTGTTATCCATTGCAGTTTTTGTTTGTAAGGCCACCATTCTGTCGCCTCTAGAGCCAATCGTGCATATTTATTTAATACGCCGAATTTTTTTTACCAATAGTTGATTAGTAATATGTAGTTAAGGGTTCCTAGTAGGAACCCTTAACTAGGAACTTCCTACCCTAATTATTCTGAGTAATACTACACAGTACACATGTAATCTAATTACCCTAAATGAACTAATTGTATCGTAAATTAGAAAGTCAATATAAATATTGGAAATGACAACATCATTACAAGGGTAACGTATATTATTATGTAACTTTTTTTAAACTGTGTCCAACATATAAGCGCAATATATTGGGATAATAATAAAAATGTTGGTGTATCATGTATTGTTGAGTAGCATTAGATCGATCAGTCGGTTGTCATGAAGTTACAATTCATCAGTTTTATATAGATCTCTAGCGGTACCATGAGTTGGCTATCGAAAACTTGCGTACGTTAAAAACCTATCGAGTTGTTTTTTTTCATACGACCGATTTTAGTTCTTAGCGTAACCAGGGGCGGTGTACAAGTTTTTCATAGACATATTTACGTAGGCGATATCGAGTCCGTAACTTTTAAACTCATGGTAGTGCTACTGGCGCTAGATGCGCATGACATCAGAAGCGTCCAGTCAAGTCGGCAAAGCGTTCCGTTCTATTTATTCTGATTAAGTAAAAAGTGAACCATGATAAGATGTGTTACTGTTACCTTATCGTTCGGATTACTCGGTACTCAATATTGAACTGATTTTTTTATTCATTTCTTTTTTTTAATTGCTTTCTAATGTATAACTTCAACTGTTTGCATGCCGTGGTAGCCTTTAATTAAGGCAGCACTTCAAAATGTATTTTATACCTCTAAGATCTCATTGTAATGGTGTATGCTTTGTTGGCTATCCTTAAATAAATAAATAAATTTGTAATACATACTGTTACCTTTAGGTGGTTGGTATATGCTTGTTTTGCATTCTCAGAAAGAAAGAAAGTTATCGCCGCATACTCAAAAATCAATTTAGGTCGGTTTAAGGGTGAGAGCCATCCGCTCCCCCGCAAGTCCGGTGATGACAGCAAGGCTACTCCAAGCCATCATCGTAAGTCGATATGAAAAACAATTTTTGGTCGGATGGATAATGGAAGACGAGAGAAAGTCAAACAGAATAGGCGCACCATACGAATATAGTGTGTAAGTTTTCCTTTTGGACTACCGTAAGAAAATACTAATATTTACCGTAAGAAACACTAACAAGTGTTAGGTGGAAAATCAACAGAAGATACAGATGACAAAGAAAATTTCATTGTAGTTGCCAGTTGTTTATTTCAAGCCATATTAAACGCATCAACATTAATGACAAAACCAATCCTCTAATCTTTATTTATAAAAAAAAGCAATTACAAATCTTATCGATCTAGTGCGAGCAAATTGTTTTTTCCTTCAGATTGCTTTAGAAAGCCTAGCTTATCGAAAGTAAGGCTTTGACGCTCGTAGAAACATTGCCCCATATCTAGGCTATCGGTTCAGCAGGACTGGCTAGAATCGTAAAATTTATCGTCGCAGCCTTTATGACTTATTGTTCGCTTCTTAATGATTTAACAGTTACTGTGGTGCACAGAAGTGCAACGGCATACGCGGGTGCATTCAAGCATTCATTGTCATTGGTTGGTTGCATGTTGCACATTGTTCTTGTTGTAGTGTTGTAAATAAATAAATAAAATATCTGAGACATTTCCACACACGGTCATCTGACCCCAAACTAAGCAGAGCTTGTACTATGGGCGTCAGAGACTGATATACATACGTATATATTTTTAAATATATAATCACACCCAGACACGGAACAAACACCGATGTTCATCACACAAATATTTGCTCCGAGTGGGAATCGAACCCACGACTTTTGGAACCGCCAGTCGAACAGAGGAATTGATTTCATCCTTTATTAATGTCGTGGCGATACATTTTATATGCTTACTTATTGTAGAGTTTTTGGTACAAAATGCGGTTTCAACATAAGTTCTGTCGAAAAATCCGCAATGACTCTTACTTGTATTCAGATTAACGGACAATTATAAAAAAAAAATACCAAAAAGCTACGATGTCATTACATTTTTGTTATAGATTAGTCAAAACTAAACTTTACTAAATATCACGATCGCGTATTCAACCTTACATCATATTGTCGAGCGTACAAATTATCTTATTGTTATGCGCACGTTAAATAGACAAATCCGTTGCAATAACATATAATTTCTAGAAATTGAAATTGATCATCATGAGCTAGGGGACATCGGTCATCAAGGAGTCAATTGACGAACTGAACTGGTGACTCATATGTCATTAATGAGGTGTAAACGTGAACACTATTAAGTCATTTACAGAGTGTCCGCTTGTGCCGTTAAAATACTTCTTGGTTACGGCACGACTTGACTGTAAAGGGCAACTAATCTATAGCAAATGGATGGTCTTATTTTGGAAAGCCACATGACCCACTTTCGAGTGGTTTAGTGATCTATTATGTTCGGTCAGATCTTAACAACATGTTGTCTATCATTCGTTGTTTGAAATAAAACCAGTCTTATCGTGAAATTGGTCACAAGTGGGTATAGTTAAATAAAGAAATAATATATCTGGGACATTTCCACACACGGTCATCTGACCCCAAACTAAGCAGAGCTTGTACTATGGGCGTCAAAGACTGATATACATACATATATATTTTTAAATACATACTTAAATACATAATCGCACCCAGACACGGAACTAACATCGATGTTCATCACACTAATATTTGTCCCGAGTGGGAATCGACTTGACTCTTGGAACCGCCAGCCAGGGTCACTAACCACTGTTCCACCGAGCCAGTTAAAAAGTTATGTAAAACGTCGAATAATAAATAATTAAGTTAAGCTACGTTGGTACGGTCATGTTTTACGGAAACCGGCAAACTACGTAGGGAACAAGTGTCTAGCCATGTCGCTACCGCCGGGTCCCGGCAGAAGGGGAAGGCCCAAGAAGGCCTGGCTTGACGTCGTAGTGGATGACATGCGTGCCAACAAACTCTCCGTAAAGGATGCCGAAGACCGTGCGAAGTGGAGAGCTAGGAGTAGGAAAGCGGACCCCGGGCTCCGCAAGGATGCAACCGGGAAATCGCGAAGATGATGATGATGAATAAATAATTAAGTTATCATAATACTCATAAAAACACACAAATTGTCCCTACTGAAAAACTTGAAATTAATATCTACGTATACTTGACAAAACCATAAAAAATCTTAAGAATGGCACCACCTTATTAGATGGTAAAAGCAATATAGAGTATATTAATTAATGTTATCACAATTTCCTCTGTAAAAAGTTTTTTTATTTAATAAAAAAGTAGAAATGAAATTACCAACTTGTAAAACTAATTACTCGATAAAACCATAAAAATGTCTTTAGGAATAAGACTACCTAATTACATGGAAAAAGTTTTACCTATTTCATTATTCATTTCGTATTATCGGGACTTAATAAAGTGAAACCCGCAAAATTTCTCCGTAGAACAGTCTTCAATTTAACCAATTAAGTGAATTTTCGATGGCACAAATAGTTTGCATAAATCAGTCTCCATAAATTACCGCAGCATGGCCGTTTAATTAACTTTTTTGCTTATTTTGACTGGCTCGGTGGAACAGTGGTTAGTGACCCTGGCTGGCGGTTCCAAGAGTCGTGGGTTCGATTCCCACTCGGGACAAATATTTGTGTGATGAACATCGGTGTTTGTTCCGTGTCTGGGTGTGATTATGTATTTAAGTATGTATTTATAAATATATATGTATGTATATCAGTATCTGACGCCCATAGTACAAGCTCTGCTTAGTTTGGGGTCAGATGACCGTGTGTGGAAATGTCCCAGATATTTATTTATTCAAATTTTTATTATTGAAGAGATTTGTTTTTAATTGTTTATTGAGAGGCCAGTCTGTTAGCTGAAGATTGAATGAAGTCTTTTATTAGTTTCCATTGTGACTTGGATTTCTCTATTAGCTTCTATCGGTCGAAGAGAGGCCAGCCTGCCATAACGCTTAGCTATTAATATTATAAATTCGTATGTAACTTCTGTCTTTCGCACTAGAAGTACTAATTTAAACGAATTTTGGTACAAAGATAGTACACGCTATATACTAGTAAAACTTGAGTAAAGACAAAGGCTTCTGCTTTTTTTTTAACCGACTTTGTTGTATGGGGTAATGGTTTAAATGCAATAGTGATGGGCTTTACGCGGAGTTGCGGGCGGACAGCTAATCCTTACTAATATTATAAATGCGAAAGTAACTCTGTCTGTCTGTCTGTCTGTCTGTCTGTCTGTCTGTCTGTCTGTTACTCTTTCACGCCTAAACGGCTGAACGGATTTTGATGAAATTTGGTATGGTGATAGATGATAACCTAGAAATGGTTATAGGCTATAAATAATCACGCTATCGTTCTTAGGGGGCCTACCCCCTAGGCAGTAGGCAGATAACTAAACTGAGTTAGTGATTTTTAGTCGTATTTGTTAGGACTTTTGCTCTTTGACGTCTAAACGGCTGAACGGATTTTAATGAAATTTGGTATGGTGATAGATGATAACCTATACATGGTTATAGGCTATGAATAATCACGCCATCGTTCTTAGGGGGTAGGCAGTAGGCAGATAACTAAATTGAGTTAGTGATTTTTAGTCGTTTTTGTTAGGGCTTTTGCTCTTTGACGTCTAAACGGCTGAACGGATTTTGGTGAAATTTGGTATGGCGATAGATGATAACCTAGAAATAGTTATAGGCTATAAATAATTACGCCATCGTTCTTAGGGAGTAGGAAGTAGGCAGATAACTAAATTGAGTTAGTGATTTTTTGTCGTTTTTGTTAGGACTTTTGCTCTTTGACGTCTAAACGGCTGAACGAATTTTGATGAAATTTGGTATGGTGATAGATGATAACCTACAAATGGTTATAGGCTATAAATAATCACGCCATCGTTCTCAGGGGGTAGGCAGTAGGCAGATAACTAAATTGAGTTAGTGATGTTTAGTCGTTTTTGTTAGGACTTTTGCTCTTTGACGTCTAAACGGCTGAACGGATTTTGATGAAATTTGTTATGGCGATAGATGATAACCTAGAAATAGTTATAGGCTATAAATAATCACGCCATCGTTCTTAGGGGGTAGGCAGTAGGCAGATAACTAAATTGAGTTAGTGATTTTTAGTCGTTTTTGTTAGGACTTTTGCTCTTTGACGTCTAAACGGCTGAACGGATTTTGATGAAATTTGGTATGGTGATAGATGATAACCTGGAAATGGTTATAGGCTATAAATAATCACGCCATCGTTCTTAGGGGGTAGGCAGATAACTAAATTGAGTTAGTGATTTTTTGTCGTTTTTGTTAGGACATTTGCTCTTTGGCGTCTAAACGGCTAAACGGATTTTGATGAAATTTAGTAGGGTAGTAGATGGTTATCTTAAAACGGGTATAAGATCAAAATGATCACGTCATCTTACTTAGGGGGTAGGAAGTAGGCAGAAAACTGAATTGAATTAGTGATTTTTTATTGTTTTTGCTGGGAGTTTTGCTTTATCATGCCTAAACGGCTGAACGGATTTTGATGAAATTTAGTTAGGAGATAGATAGTAACCTAGAAAAGGATATAGGCTGTTAATATTCATGCTATCGTACTTAAGGCGTAGGCAGTAGGCAGAAAACTAATTAAGTTAGTGATTTTTAATCGTTTGTTTTAATAGTTTACCTCATTCACGCCTTAACGTCTGAACGGTTTTATGCCAATTCATAGACCACATAAAGAGTCGTGGGTTTTATTTCCACTTACACAGAAATATTTCTGTGATTAACACCCATGTTTGTACCGCGTCTGGTTGTGATATTTAAATATTTAAGTGTATACCACTGATTAAAATAAGTGATAAAGGTTCTTAGCACGGGACCAGATCAATGATAAATAAGTAGACACAACATCCCATTGCTGTGTAATTGTGTAATATACTTATTTATTACACGATAAAAGACAGATGGTTCTGATGATAAATACCAAAATAATTTTGTTTTAAATGTTTCTTTGGGTTGACTAACTTCTTGAATGTCTGAAAAGATTTTGACGGGACTTTTATTGGCAGGTAGCTGATATTAAGGAGTAACTAAGACTACTTTTAAGTTAAAAAAAATCAAAACCCTGTAGTTCACGCGAACGAAGTCGCGGGCACAGCTATATATTATATAGAGATAGAGGTATACCCGAAGCGAAGCGAGGGCGGGTCGCTAGTACAAAAATAAATTGAAATCGGATAAAGCCGGCGAGAGTTGAACGCGTCGCAATTAGCAAACCAGCTGATTCGCAATGGTGTACCAATTCAATTAGTGTGCCAGGAAGTCGTGCGGCACCCTGCGTTTCCTCTTAAGCGCTCGACCTTCGGATTTCTCGTCCTAGGTATAGATAGAAACGTTTTTTATACTGCACACTACTGACTGCCTCGTTGGTCTATTGGTAGCAAGTGCTGCCTTAGGATCGAGAAATCCCCGGCTCGGGCAAAATTTGTGTGAGCTTTTCTGTTGAGAAATTACGTCTGGAGTCAGGATGTTGGCGGTTGCACGCCCGTACCTCGGAAAGCACGTTAAGCCGGTGGTCCCGCGCCTGATCTCTCAACGGTAATGTCGGATTGCAGGGAACAGAGAGTGCACTTGTGTTTGCGCGTACACTTGTGCACTATAATATGTCCTACCCAGTTTGCTGATCGCCATTGGCCAAAGTCGGTCGGACGCCTTATACGCACACAAGATTCGAGTACCTAGTGAATACGACACAAATATAATAGAGAGTAATTTTGGGGGTACAGTTACCGTACATAAGTGTTGTTTCAGATAAACCATTTGGTAGATGTTTTGAATGTATCAGAGGGCCTACCATGAGTTGGCTATCGAAAACTTACGTACGTTAAAAACCTATCGAGTTGTTTTTTTCATACGGCCGATTTTAGTTCTTCGCGTAACCACCAGCGGCGCTGTACAAGTTTTTCATAGACATATTTACGTAGGCGATATCGAGTGCGTAAGTTTTAAACTCATGGTAGCCCTACTGAACGAACTTAGTTTTGGTCAACGTGTCTGTAGAAATGTTTTCAACTGCGGTATGTCTCGTTTACAAACATTACGAACCATCTTTGAGACAAATGCATAACCATTCTGAAAGGCTTTAAGAGATCATGTTAAAACCATTGCCAAATATTTAGCTGTATGGTTAGACGGCTCGATTACGGTTTCCGCAGTATTATCAACAGTTACGTCCGGAATAGACAGCCTTGGGTTGAAATTCTGCTTTATTTGGCTTACTTTATCGTCAAGCCGAAATACCTAACATAGTTTGTAAAACAAAGGGCGTATTTAACGATATTATAATTAATTTTATTGCTATCCAATGCCCGACAGTTATGGAAATCGGAAAACCTTCACATAATTTTCGTTATGACGAATGCTTGTGACCCCTGTGTTACGTAAGACGAAAACCTATCAAACTTTGTTTATTAAGCGTATTGTCATGCCTTTAATCTGTCGTAATCATCGGTGTGTAGACAAGCGAAGGTCGAAGATGACATCTCTCGCATCGTCTGCGAACAAAATATGTGACGGTATTATGTGACGTGACACAGTTATAGAGAAAAACCCAGTAGCGTCAATGGTTAGGGAAAATCGCTCCAGAGCCTTATGGCGGAAAACTTAAGGCTCACTTTGCAATGTAAATGACGTAACTGCAACTCACTAGTCACATGAATACAATCATGTGGTTGGTACAATTTTCCTTGAATAGTCAGCGGCGAAGTGTCATCATTCTTTAGTAATAGATGTTATGTGTTCTTTTAAAGAAAGGTGTAAACTTTTTTGTTAGGTACTGAATCCAAGTGTACGAATAAGTGTAAGAAAGGAAAATGGCAGCTTTGCTTCATGTATGTCTATAAAAAAAATGTTTATTTGATATGCCAATTTATCTAATTTTTTAACACAACACACTCCCACTAAGTTAGTATTATGCAACTACTATTCAGTTACCTATGAATATTTAGGTTGCACAATATGTAGCCGGTGGAATGCATTATACAAACGTAAATATGTCATTGATTCCATTCATTCTGGTATACAATATGTAGTGTACTTGTTGTTCATTTATCAATTTGTTCAACATTTAGAACTATATATTATGTGTCCATACGTTAATATACATATATAGTTATAAGATTATTCGTTTCTAGTTGTGCAGGTCAATGAAACACGTGTTGCTCTGAAATATCAAAGAAACGACATATAAGTTCTTTCCTAACAATGCCTGTTTCTCACAACTAAAAACATTAATCTCTCATTTGAAAATAAAATTATAAATTATCGTAAAAATATTTGTTAGTCTTTTTGACATATTAAATTTATCAAGCCTTGACACGACATGTCAGCAGCCAGTGCTGCTTTATGGCGACAGATTTGAAAAAGAGGTTAAAGAAATGTTACATATTTCTTTACATCTCCCCCCTTTGGAAAAGAAAATTCAACCTTGAATTTTCTTCATTAACTCCTTACAACGTCGTGTCTTCATTTTTCGTCAACATCTTCTGTATATAGTGGAATAAGTTTTGTAATGTGGAAAAGATTTGATTCTATTTTTCTATGTCCAGTATTGACTCTGTAAACCGATTTAGAAACTTTTTCTATAATTTGATATGGTCCAATTTTCAACTCGTCCAACTTTTTCCTGTTCATCCTGTTCCCATTTTCCACATATACCATGTCTCCAACATTCAATTCAAATTCTTTCCTATTCTTATCAAACAACTTTTTATTGTAATTGTGTGACTTAATTGTATTTCTTAAAGCATCTGCTCTGTCCCTTATCCAGTCATTTTGTGTTTTTCCTTTCTTGAGCTCTTGTGGTAAAATCGTAATATCCGTACAATATAAAAGATACCTTGGGGCATATCCAGTTACTGAGTGAATAGTGTTATTATATTTGTCAACGCATTCATGAGCTACCGTTGTCCAGGCTCTATTATTTCCATCTTCATTTATCTTGCAACGTATTTTGTTTACTAACGTTTGATTCAGTCTCTCATTAAGACCATTCGAGAACGGTGCATTCACTGCAGTGAAAACTAGATCTATTTGTTTCTCCTCTAAGAATTTCTTAAATTCTTTCGAATTTATGCCTGGATACTGGTCAGTGAGAAGCATTCCGACATCTTCGCTTTCTGCTATATTATTCACAAGTTTAATAAAATCGTATGCATTTTGAGTTTTTGACGTTACGATAACTGCGTATCGTGTAAAGTGATCTACTAATAAATGAAGGTACTTTTTTGTGGATCTTGAACCACCAAAACCTCCTATTGTATCTATTGATATTATTTCAAATGGCTTTGTTGCGGGACCCAGATGGGACATTAATCCAAATTTCTCTTGACCTCTTGATTTATTTTTTATGCAAACTTCACATCTTTTACAAATTTCTTTAATATATTTTGTCATGTTTTTAGCTATATAAAGAGGATTGAGTGTTTTCTGCAGCTGTTGGATTCCAATATGACAAAGATTTCTATGTACATCTCTTATAAGTTTTTGACTAAATTCTTCTGACAAAATAATTTTTTCCTTATTTCTGACTTTTTTATAGTATACGTTTTGCTTTCGTATGACTCTGTCCTTATTATTTTGTATTTCTTCGTTCTCATTCTGATCTGTAAGAATATCTTCTATACTAATTAAATTGACTACCTTTAGCTGTTCATATTTATTTTCATCAGATTCCAATACGGGGTTTCTGCTGAGGCAATCTGCTTCCAAATTATTTTTTCCTGGGGCGTACTTTATATTAAAATCATATTGCGACAGATAGTACATCATATCACCGAGTTCCTCGTCGGTCCTTGATTTCAAATTCATATTTTCCAATGGCTTATGATCAGAAAAAACAGTGAATGATTTTCCAATAAGCCAATATTGCCAATATTGCACTGCTTCTTTTGGCTCCTGCTTGTTTTCTACTAATTTTTCAACTAATTTTTCTAAGACTTCTATCTGAGTACTTTGCGCACTTGCAGTTAGTTTTTGTTCCACCTCCTCTAGATATTGGTCTCCAAATTGTATATTACAGTCTTCATCCATATAAATTTTGCTAAGTTCTTCCGTCATTGATATCCAAACTCTTCGGATCTGATATCTTTTCTTCAGACTATTTTTAACCTTGATATAGGCATCGGTTTTTGTAAGTTCCTTATGATAACTTACAGGTTGGAGATCATCCGGAATAATATATACTTTATCTTTACTTGTAGTTATGGAGGTTACACAATAGGTGTTCGATT
Source organism: Maruca vitrata (assembly GCA_039566165.1). Taxonomy (NCBI): domain Eukaryota; kingdom Metazoa; phylum Arthropoda; class Insecta; order Lepidoptera; family Crambidae; genus Maruca; species Maruca vitrata. Next base: position 11,250,039 of record CM076930.1, read on the forward strand.
TTCCGTCACTTGACGGTAGTATTGAAAACTCAAAACGAAATTTCTCCATTGTTTTCAATCTTGATGTTAGAAATCAAAAACAAAATGTCGTTTTATAAGATTATTCGTTTCTAGTTGTGCAGGTCAATGAAACACGTGTTGCTCTGAAATATCAAAGAAACGACATATAAGTTCTTTCCTAACAATGCCTGTTTCTCACAACTAAAAACATTAATCTCTCATTTGAAAATAAAATTATAAATTATCGTAAAAATATTTGTTAGTCTTTTTGACATATTAAATTTATCAAGCCTTGACACGACATGTCAGCAGCCAGTGCTGCTTTATGGCGACAGATTTGAAAAAGAGGTTAAAGAAATGTTACATATTTCTTTACATAGTTTTTAATGTAATGGAATGCGAAAGTCTAAAATCATTTGTTCAACAGTTTTATATTCCTAAATAATACAGAATATAACTTACCTACTAGTGACCCGCCCTCGCTTCGCTTAGGGTACATACATTTAAAACCCGCCAAGTGACTAAAACCCGCCAAGTGACTCTGACCTCTCTCGGTCAGGTCGCGTTCCGGGATCAGCACTGTACGAACCGGAGCCAGGGGGGACCATTGGTGCGGCAAGCGCCGGACCAGTGGAGTCTTAGCGGCGGTATTGTGCGGGCGGAGCGGGTCATCCCGCCGGCCAGGGAGACCCGTAGACACGGGGGCCCTTCCGTCCGGCGGACTGTCCAACTCCGACCCGCACAGCTCAATACCAATGCAAGACTCCAAGCCTTGTCTCGTTGTTGCCACAGCAGTGGTCTCCTTTTTCACGGCTTTCAGGGTGAGTGCGACAGGCTCAATATGGTCTATTGTGCCTGTAGACCTCATATTTGGATCTCACTACCGCTTACCATCAGGTGGAGTGAGGTCATCTTGTTAGCCTTATAAAAAAAAAAATACATAAAAACCTTCCAAAAAAACCGCATCAAAATTCGTTGTGTAGTTTTAAAGATTTAAGCATACATAGGGACAGACAGACGCGGTAAGCGACTTTGCTTTATTTATACTATGTAGTGATTATCAAAATTGTACCTAATTGTGACGTCATACGAAACTTCTAAGCACTATATCTTCATAATTTCTTGTTTGTGAAACAAAATAAAAAATACGAGTACAATATTTTTAAATAATCTAAATAACTAACTAATAACTAATTATATTTTTTAGTCGTCTCGCCCATTGTCTTACTTTGCGCAAATACTACAAATTGGCATACTTATATCATTTAATCTTGTTACCAATACCTTTTGATTCTAGCACATAGAGGAACTACGAATAAGTTTTTGCAATTAACATCATTTCCATATTTTAAGTGTTTAATTAAATTTAATCGACTATAACGTTGATTGGTTACACTAAACAATTTCTAAATTACTACGTTAACCTAATTCAAGTTTTCTCTTCCTTTGCCGAGATGGAAAATGCATTAAGAAAACTTGAATATTTTCCTTTCTATAAGTATTTAGTGTCGTGTGAGCGAGCGACGGGTTGGGGCCAGCCAAGCAGTGCCGTCAGACCCATTTAAACTATCCATTTGACTTACTAGACTTTTTAGTATTGTCTATTATTTGTGCGTAAACTACACATTTGAAACAAACTAATTTAACGGATTAAACTCCCTTGAATTGTTATTCTAAACATATTATTAAAAGTCCCGACGTCAGAGACAAGACAGTCAGTGGTCAGTAAAATTAGCTTTATTACAAATTGCCAGACTCTTATGTTTTTTGTCTCATAAATATTGGACTCTATCCACTGTGTCACCGTGTTTTCGCCTTAAGGTAGACTTTCCAGACTTTTTTTGACTCATAAATATTGTACTCTATCCACTGTGTCACTATGTTTTAGGTAGACTGTTGAAGTATACAAAAAGTTAATGTGACTTTGTAAGTTGTCGTCGTTTACATGGACGAAACTTTTACAGCAACACATAACTTTGCCTGTGGATGTTCTTAAATAACTCTTATCTATGTAAAACTATGTTACGAGCTATTCGGAAATATTACTCACCAAGTGTATGCTTAAAATATTTAGTAATTTTCTGTGTGCCGTGAATAAAATATTATGATGAGATAAGCTACCGAACTGCCCAACCTACTATCTTATATGTGTATTAGTTAGTAATACGGAAACTATACCACAATCTTACCTCTGTCATTAGCATGAATCCTTTGAGCATAATAATGTGGTTTTCCTCAATATAGCTAGACTTGCATCTACAAAACGTCTGAAATATTTCGTGCAATACGAATTTAATGTGGTAGACCATTTGAAATAATTCTAAGCTTATTGCGTTTAAATGACAGCACATACATACAATATACATTTTCCTGTCTTTGAAATGGAAAGTTTTAAATAGACATATTTGTAACTTTCTAATAATGTTAATATTTTACATTATAAATGAGATATTTAGATTCAAAATATTTTATAGTAAGAACTTTTTCAAGCTTAATGTAGTCGTCACTTGATACAGCCACCAAACTTTTCCGTTGCGTTTGCAATAGCGGTCTGTAGAACAACCATGAGTTTAAAACTTACGCACTCGATATCGCCTACGTAAATATGTCTATGAAAAACTTGTACAGCGCCGTTGGTGGTTACGCGAAGAACTAAAATCGGCCGTATGAAAAAAACAACTCGATCGGTTTTTAACGTACGTTAGTTTTCGATAGCCAACTCATGGTAGGCCCTCTGCTATCCGAGACAGTTGGTTCCAAATTAAAAAATCCTGTACTCGAAGACAAATTAATGAAACACTTATCGTATCGTGTTCTGGGGTGAAGTTTTTTTATTTCACAATTCCTTCTAGTTATATACACTTGCGATAACAAAACGCTTGCGAGATTCAAACGCGTTTCAAAAACTTCAATAAGTATTCCATCGAAGTTCATGAAACATAAATACAAGTGGCCTGTACGTACAGTAGCGTTAATCAAACGTATTTTCAGCGTCACGATCATTATATTTACACGATTACGATAATTTTAAATATAATATTCTCTCAATTATTGATTGCGTGTCATCCTATTTCAATGCCAAAATAATCGAAGACTTTAATCACCTACAAATGAGTTCCTATGTAGCTTAAACAATACTTTTGCTGAGATAATTTTTTTTTATGTTGCAGTGGAGAACCCTAGTTATGAAAACGGCTACTTCGGACCATGGATACTGTGCAAGAAAATGTTTTACAACAGGGAGAAATGTGGAGCGGACGTGTCCAAGTTCAGGCCGTCTGGTAAGTTTTTTTTTTTTGACGACGCCGAAAATTATGTGAACGTGACGTCACGCGTCATGAGGTAAAGTACCAAATACTTATAGCACGGTTCAAATCGAGCTTCGGAGAGAAAATAGTGTTTATTAACAGTGCTTAAAGTCGTAATTGCGTGTTTCTTGCTCACCGTGCGATAGAATAGTAAAATCTTAAAAATTGTGAAATGATATAGCTACGTTAACCTCTATAAGGTAAACTGTAAAAAATTTTGCTTGTATATAATTCAATAACACTTCAAAGGATTAGTTCCATCGCTCAGATATAAATAATTCCTACCGTTGGTTGGTAATTTTACTGTATTTAAGCACTTCAGAGACAACTTACTTCATAGCATATTTAGAATTCATGAATAGCCGATGCCAAACAGCACTTAAAACTAATCAATGCTTTTTCAGTCATCAAAATTCCCTGGAATTCCTATAAATAATCTATTATTATCAACCTTGGGCTGAATTCACTATAAATATGTTTGTGTCTGGTCTATGTCAGGAAAATAACACGCCAAGTCCTTGATAATGACGAATAGCTGCTGTTGCATGAACTTGACTGATTTTTATTTTTAAACATTTTTTAATGTGTTCTGTTACGAAAATACGCAATAGGTAAACAGGTTCATTTTTATTTAAGGTTTGTTTAAGAACCCTTCTGGTGGGAAGTAAGATTGAAACGACCATTCCTACTTGTTATTGTAGAAGGAATTCGATTGGAATTCATAAATATTTCGTATGCGGGATTTCCTTCACCGTACGCCTTAGTCGACAGCACTTGTCCAGTGTGGTCGACTAAGGCCTGATCGCCCCAGTTTATGGTAGGCCCGTGCCCAAGCAGTGGGGATGGGGACGTATATGGGCTGATGATGATGATGTGGGATTAGTCAATAACTAACTTCGCATTTTCTTATAGCATAGATTCGCCAGTATTTATTTCAATTTTTTATTATATTGCCTGTTTCAATAGAGTACCTAAGTGAGTAGTTATTTGTATCTTTCTTAATGGTCCAAGATCCCAGAGCTGCCAGACATCACTTATTTTCTAATGGACAAAATATATACGATTGAGTAGTGTTGGGGTGTACTATCATCATATGACTAGTTGCTACCTTGACCAGACGGCCATTTTTCAGATATCAACCAATCAAGGTACATAGAAACACTGCTCACCTCACTTAAATTCTGATGGCTGATTTTAACATATATTTCGCACAATATCATTAAAAATCAGCATTCATTACTCCCAGACACATGCGGTCGGCGGTTTTACCTTACAGACGCTTTAAAGCTATGAAAAAAATTTTACTTTTACTTATTTTCTGATGCTTGATTTTTATATTATGTTATTCAAACAACTAAAAAGTGCTCACCTGACCGCAATAATTATAGAATTGTACCTTACAAACTATTTTATTAGAAAATCTTAACTAAATTCAATTAAAAAAAAAAATCTAAAACAGTTGGGTCTGGTGAATGTTTGGCCCCTTGGATCGGTCTCTCCGTTTGCAAAACGTTTTAAAATAGTTGTTTGAATAACATATATAAAAATCAAGCATCACAAAATAAGTAAAATTAAGTAAAAGTAAAAATTTTTTTCACAGCTTTAAAGCGTCTGTAAGGTAAAACCGCCGACCGCATGTGTCTGGGAGTAATAAAACCTGATTTTTAAAGATATTGTGTGAAATATATGTTAAAATCAGCCATCAGAATTTAAGTGAGGTGAGCAGTGTTTCTATGTACCTTGATTGGTTGATATCTGAAAAATGGCCGTCTGGTCAAGGTAGCAACTAGTCATATGATGATAGTACACCCCACCACTACTCAATCGTATATATTTTGTCCATTAGAAAATAAGTGATGTCTGGCGGCTCTGGGATCTTCCTCTATAACGTTCTATTTATGTTATGTATCATGTAACAAAAATCTATTTAGAACCTTTATATTTCCTTAGTCAAGGTATAGGAACCGAGGAACAAATGATTATGAAAAAATGTTGTAGTTTGTTTATGGAAATTGTTCGTGTCATTCCCTCTTTGAAAGTCGGTGTTTTGGTTTTTCCGCGGGCATTAATTTCTGGTTCCCCTAAACGTACCCACTGACCTATTTAGCGTGGAGTCCCGATTCCCATTATGGTTTATTATGTTAAGGGACGCCACCTTCTACTATTGATCCGTGTTCACACAATATTTGTGCATAAAAACTATAAGAAAAAAATTCTTGACTGAGATTTTTATATAGCAAAAGACCTAATTATCAATGAGAGTAGTGAAAAATGCATTATTTCGGTGTTTTCTTCTACATTTTTAATTTGGAATGCTCAAATTTGGAATTTCTACTCGCTTTTCTTTGTCTAAAAAATATATTAAATAGTTAATTAACCTATTATTTGTTCAAAAGTGTATTTATAAATGTATCTTTCGAGCAGAATCGTCTTTCTAAGACTTTTGTTCAGCAGGAAGGCATTATCTAATTCTTAAATAGAATAGAATAGAAATTGAATAGAAAATATATTACAAGAAAAAATAAATTTAACATAAAATGATACTAATCAACACAACATAATATATAAAACGAATATTTGACATCAGTGACCAACAACGTGCCTCAGCATAGACTGCAGAAGCTCAACAAGAGCTCCTGCAGCACTGGTATACGAACAGAGCATTCGGCTTAGTTTCCATGTCCGCCTGTGCTATCCCTTAAGTGGCGGGGATCGATGTAACACTACATTCTGTTGCACAGGCCACCGTTGCCAGCAGTAGCTAGGCACCTAGTGAAACATTAACATAATGCCTTTGTTCAGTATCGATTTCTGGTAGCAGACGATGAAAAAGTTAAAATTTCATTAAACTGTTGAGTGCAGCGAGAGTATATTGCATTTTAAATGTTCTATTTTAAGCTAGTGTTAATGGCTATAGATATAAGGGTGATAACATCCGGTATTTTGAATTTTAATAGTAGACAATTTTTTTACAGAAATTGTTTAAATATCTCATTTTAGTAATCAAGCGGTATTTCACTACCAGAGTAGAAATATGTATAATCAAAATCATTTGCGTACATGTGTGCCCTTGCCTACCAACTGACATTTCCTGCATAATACGTACATAAACGCCCCTATCTTTGCATTCCGTTTGTTCCTTCCTTTATCTGTTATCTTAGAGTGTAGCTGACTTTTCTAGAATCTAAAAACAATACAAGGAAGCAGAGTAATTAGTAGTCCTAGACTTCAACTTCCCTATTCAGGAATTCCTTCCTCAAGCGCGCTTTGTTCTCTAAATCGATTTTCTTTGCGTATATCTGTATGACAACAAAGACGTTGCGTTAAATTGAAAGAAATTATTTTTTCATGGGTGTTACCTTCTGCAATGTCAAATGTATGTTGGAAAGTTCCGTGTTTCAATTGTACGAAACATATACCTATTAACCTATTAACTGGAATAATGAGAGAAACTTTATTATTCTTACTACTCATTATTATATACTTGTATTAAGGCTTTAATAGGCGCGTTTACGTTACATATGTAAGTGTTAATATTTTTTTTACTGACCGAAATGTGTCTGTTTAAAAACTTTTATTCGATTAATTCCGTAATCGATTTGTGTTGTAGTCGGTAGCGTGCAATCACCCCTCCTAGGCTTTACGAGTCTTTTTACCACTGTCTAGGTCTCTGTCCGCTACACACTAGCCGTTTGACGTCATTATTAAGGTAGTGGTAGCCATCGTCGAATTTTAAGTGAGCCTTATATATAATTTGTTTTAAATAAACATTATTTTAGATTTTTTTAATTTATGTAATATTATTCCTGGTGTCACTTTGTAATGATTAAAGATTTCGTCTCACACTATGTCGAATACAAAACAAGGAAGCAGAGTAGCCGAAGATAGACAGAAGTGACGTGCATTTGGGGAGGCCTTTGTCCAGGTGTGGACAGAAATAGGCTGATGATGATGATGATGATGATGATGTCGACTGCGTTTTTAAAAATATGCAAGGATATAATTTTAGTATTTGACGAAATCTGAAACAGGCGCGGTAACAGGATTTATCTTGTTTAATTAATGACATATAAGTAACTCATAATATGATGTTGATCTGATATTAAAATACCTGATTCCATGTTATATATGCATTTTATATTGAACGTAATTCATGGAAGGCTTCCCATAAGTTTCTTCGGAGCCCTCCCTCTGAGCGTTTTCAGGATCAATGGGTTTACAGATCGCTGCCCTGCCTCCTCCTATCGCTAGCAACATAAATACTTTAGCATAGAATATCAGACTGATATCATATTAAGTTTAATATGCATAATTAGGTTCAATCAGTGTGATACAAGTGAAAAGATACCCAAACGTCACTAAATTGTATTTCAATGCACACATTTTTTTTATTATCCCAAATCTTTAATCCTATTGAAGAAATATGAATATAATTTTATTTTTCAATTTACTTTAACGACAGCAGAGATATACCTGTTTAAGGTTCCTGAGTAGACAGAGAGATCCGATATGTCAGGTGACGTAAAAATACACTACGCTATACGCATTCCATACAAAACTCTGTTTTGTAAGAATGAGATGGAAAATTTACTTTAATTCATTATAAAGCCTTCGTTTTTGAACCGATTTTCACTTCAAATTCACATTGTATTATATTTTGAAGTCTATTTGCATAAGTTGTTGAAAAGATTGCCGGTTTATGCATATTCCTTATTGCTTATGCCTTTTAATAAATAATTAAATAGTGTGGGTACTTTCTTTATAATAATGAATATCGAAATCTTCAGTTACATACAATTTCAGAGCAACAAGCAAGGCAATGTATACTTTAAAATGTATTTAAATACTTTGTTGAAATGAGTGAAAGCAATGTTTATGTTGGTAATGATAATCCCTGTTAAATAAAGATAAAGATACATAAAAAGTCACGTAATCCCGCTGTCCATTTGCATATTAAATCAACAAGTCGGCCGTTGCATGACCCTCATGGCGTTTTTCATTAGCACTTAACATATTTGACACTAACATGTGCCAACGTTTCGCACGTGAAAAAAGCTTATTTCGTCTATATAGGACAGGTTAAGGGTAAGTTCAGTCAGGGGATACCAGTCACAACTATCTGTCCGGTGGTTGGTGAACGGTATACGGGTAAGCGACCCCGGCTCCTCGAGCTACTATCGACTCAGTCCAAATCATCCGAGGCGATAGTATCCTTTCTCCCCTTTTCTTTCTCCCGTCATATATCCTTACAATTCGTGGGAACGCAATGACCTTGTTAAAACAATGCACAAGGCAAAATTGCGGCGACGTGGTCCACAACCCGTCACGTCACGTTTCCCACAGAGGTGAAAAGTGGATCGCTGGAAGTGATCTCTGCGTACCCCTCTGGGATAAAGGCGTGATTTTATGTATGTAAGGGTAAGTTCTCAACCTTTGGCGGTGCATCATTTGTTTCGCTCAGACACAGGTGGCTTGAGCGGGACGGGTTTTGTTGTTGGCATACCGTTGCTATGATGTCATCGCGTCTTCGAGATTCATTTTTGCCTCCCAAGTTGCAATGTCTTCATTTCTCGAAATCCAGTATTTGGCGGACGCACGTGAATTTTATTTACACTCCGTACTCATTTTTGTGGACTGTCAAAAGAAAGATGAGTAGAGATTGTGTCAATGAAAACCATATTATAGTAAATAAAATAAATTTATATTACACAACATCACATACATTGATCTGATCCCGTGGTAAGTAGCTTAAGCACTTGTGTTACGGAAATCAGGATCAACAGTGGATACACAAATAAACTTAAATATATTTAATAATACACCCAGACACGGAACCAACGCCGATGTTCGTCACACAAATATTTGTCCCGAGTGGGTATCGAACCCACGACTGTTGGAACCGTAGGTTTTGTAGGTTAGTAATATAATTTACGTTAATATTTAATTCAAGTTTACCACTTGACAAATTCGTATTTTCGTTTTTTGTAAATGGTTTCCGAGTTAAAAAGTAAGAATCTTAGCATTAGTATATATCGAAAACATAGTAAATCGAAATATGTTCGTTTACTTACTGCCATAAGTTTTCTAATGAAACCAGTATCAGAAGGTTTCACTTGCTGCATACGTCTGAGAGAGATGACATGGTTTAATTCTATCGGTCGCTCCCACACTTGCATCCTGCGAGACTCAGCGGCTTTACAAACACGTATAAAAACTAGCTAATCTCTAAACCGGGATAAACGAAGCCTTAGGGGATTTGTGAATTAGGGAGACCTTTTTTTGCTTCGGTTTTTTGGTCTCTACATGTTTGAAGATATTAGCATTAGTGGAGAGAAGACGGATAGTTTGATCTACATCGATTTTTTTTTACTTTACATAATCTACCTTCTCAATAAATTGAATCAGGTTAATAAAATTAGGCTCGCCTTGTTTTGTCTTGGCCTAGACCTACTAGAGTAATAAATCTTGTCTCGATCGTTTACTTTTCATTCGATTTAATTTATTTTGAGACGTACCTATGATTTTGTTTGTAGGCAAATGCATGCCCCTTTTTCTTCCCTCTATGGTTGACAATGTTTTAAAAAAAATCCTATCTTGGACATTCGCACACACGGCACCTGACCCCAAACTGAGCAATGCTTGTACTATGGGCGTTAGAGGCTGATATACATGCCAAGATATTTTTTAAATACATAATCACACTCAGACACGAAACAAACACCAATGTTCATCACACAAATATTTATCCTACGTGGGAATCGAACTCACGACTCTTGGAACCGCCAGCCAGGGTCACTAACCACTGTTCCACCCAGACAGTCAAATATTTGTTTTTTTTTTTAATTTGAATAAAACTTGTGCCTCGATGCGTAAAAGCTATCCCTTAACAATTAAAGGCTAGTCTCATTATGGTTGATGCGTGTGTCGGTCTCCTCAGTCCGCCATCGCCCGTTGATAACTAGACATGTTTGGTAATTACTTCCAACTTAGTGTTGCTCGTAATTTGTGGACTTAGTGGAATGTGCTCGTTAAACTTAGGGAAAATTCCGTTGTTATACACTCTTGATTGTGGCCGCCATTCTGTTGAGAAGGTAAACACGTTTAATTAGGAGCTATAAGTAATAGTAAGTCAAAAAGTCATGATCGTAGAGTTTCAGTTCAACATCTCTTATTTTTTGCTTAGAGAGGCTTGCCTGTATCATGTGGTAAATTGTATGATAAATGATTTTCTACTTATTTGACTGGCTCGGTGGAACAGTGTTAGTGACCCAGGTTCACTACCTACGGTACCAAAAGTCGTGGGTTCGATTCCTACCCGGATCAAATATTTGTGTGACGAACATCGTTGTTGGTTCTGGGTGTGTTATTAAATATTTTATTTATGCATATTTGTGTATCTGTAACACAAGTGCTAAGCTACTTACCACGGAATCAGATCAAAATATGTAATATTGTGTATATTTATTTACTAGCGACCCGCCCTCGCTTCGCTTCGGGTATATCTCTATCTCTATATAATATATTTCAACCCCGTAAGGGATTTTACATACAGAAGTTATTTCCCAATAACTCCCGTTCCCATGGGAATTTTGTAATATCGCGTTGGAAGTAAGCTTAACGTTCATTAGGGTACCTGCATGCCAAATCTCAATCGTCTATCTATATCGCGGTTTAGATTTTTTCATACAAAAGTTTTTTTCCTATTACTCCCGTTCCCGTGGGAATTTTACAATATCCTGTTGCAACTAAGCTTTTAATTTATTAAGGTGCCTGCATGTCAAATTTCAAGCGTCTAACTTATGCGGTTAGTATTTTTCATACAAAAGGATTTTCCCGTTATTTCCCGTTCCCGTGGGAATTTCGGGAAATCCTGTCCTAACGGATGCCTACGTCATAACATCTACCTGCATGCTAAATTTCATCTCGATCCGTCCAGTGGCTGTGACGACTTCGTCCGCGTAGAGATGTTTAACGGCTAAAACATTACTTCTTTATAGCGCAGTCGGTTAAAAAGTAGCCTATAACCGTTTCTAGGCTCTGGACTATGTCTGTACCAAATTTCGTTTAAATCGGTTCAGTACTTTATGCGTGAAAGCGTAACAGACAGACAGACAGACAGACAGACAGACAGAGTTACTTTCGCATTTATAATATTAGTAAGGATAGTAAGGATATGGGATACCGGCCTATCCGAATTAACATTACTTATCTCAGACAAAAGTTTCGGGTTTTTTGGCAGCCACTGTGGATAGTAGCTGCCAATCTAAGGCTTTAACATCTTAAAATCTGTTCCGTATTTTAACTTACATCGCTTTCAATTCCTTCGTCTTTCAGTAAAGAAAGTAAAAGGGACTTCGTTATTAGGTAAAGTACCTGATCTATCTTGCTCTGCGCTGGCCAGTTCGTGGTACTACTACTGTCCATTGTTTTACCAGGTGATCCTTTAAGTTTAGGTCGCTATCCAATTGTAATGGGCCGCGAAAGTCTTAAATCCACCTTTATGAAGTGCATTTTAAGACGTGTGATTCGAAAGCAGTCACGACAATGAGGAGAGTCGTGATCGTCTCTCGCACGCGCTAGTTCGTCCACAATAGATAAAAGATCCAAATTCGCGAAGCACGAGCCTCCGTGAATAAATGTATGTTCGTAATGCTTATTGTGTTAATTTTACTTGTCACTTCTGAGCGCGAAATCTTTCGAGTTTTATGTTCGACCTACTACATATATGTAGTATACTATACTAGATATTTGAGGATTTCTTTGCAGTTCGTATGTATGTTTCTGTGTTAAATTACAACTGACATTATGTGGTTATAAACTATATTTCTATTCGTAAATTAAGACAAATGAGCCATAGTTTTTGAAAAGCTCATTTAAACTTATTTCTAGCAATTTTCCACTATAAGTAACTTTTCGTCATTTTGGATCGTTAAGTTTTGTATCCTTACTAGCTTCCTTCATCTGCTGCTTCATAGATATTACAGTAATATAGTTTATAATAATTGCCATAACAGTATTACCGGGTATTGAAGTTTACAATCAGCGCCCTACCTCGGTTACAATCGTGACTTGTTATGATCAAAGTCAGTGTACAGATGTTGAACATTATACTATACATATAGCTTTTGGATTATTTATGGATAAACTAGCGGTAGAATGACTGCAATCTCATCTTGTAAACCTAGTTTATCAAATTGAAAAGTTCTTGGAAATTATTGTGAGCAAAATGGATAGATAAAATGATTATTTGCATCTGAGTGTGTATTAATGAACATGATACATTTAATGATAGTTATTATAAATTGTTCTGTTGCGTTTGAATCGAAAATTATTGTATGTAAGACTATCATCCGTCTGTATTAAAATTACGCGAACTTGACTTAATTATTAATCAAAATTATATTAGACATTTTTGCTTCTAGAACTATTTTCTACGTCAAAGTATAGGCACCTTCCATAGCTTGCCAGTCTCATCCGGACTAAAGATTAAAGATTTGTAGACTAAAAAAAATTATACAATATCCCAAAACAATTGACAACAGCTCATAATTGTGTAGACTTTATTTATAAAGTCTTAAACTTTAGTTTAGAGTTATTAAATGACTTTCAAAGACAAATTGTCCAGGTATACAGTTTGAACGTGTAAATAATACCCAACACTGCTTTAACCCTTATACTGGTAGTGGCATCCAAATTGCCACCATAATTTAAATCTTATTCAAAATAGTATGCTGGTTAATGGGTTAAGTGGACACGGACGTGTTTTCGTACAAAATTCCCAGAGGTATGAAACCCAGCACTTTTCTTAGGGCCAACTAAGATAACATTGAGGCATGGAATGCCCTTCCAGCTCATGTTTTCCCTCCCTCCTATGATCCCGGGCTCTTCAGGCGGGGCGTGAAACGGCATTTAAGCAGGCCATTAGGGTGAGTGTGACAGGCTCAATATGATGTACTGTGCCTGTCGACCTTATATTTGGATCTCACTACCGCTTACCATCAGGTGGAGTAAGATCATCTTGTTTACCTATAAAATAAACACATAAAATGTACTACGCCATATTCTCCAACACTACCTGGCTACTGGCTCCTGGCTACCGGGCTGCATCCGCGTAATGCTCAAACAATCCTATTGTGCTCCACTGCACTTGTATAACGCATTGTTTTCCAAGCATCCTCAGTTAATTCGCCATCAGTCAACCGTGGCAAAATGACGCGATGTATCATTGAAACATTCGGACAGACAGACGAACCGACGATTTCTTACTTCGATCCGGTCCACTAAGATGGTAATTTCGTTCACGTTGCCTGGCCTGATTGCGTAATCTGTCTAGACTTTAATTTCTAAAGTAATTATGTGCGTCTTGGCTATGCTTGTCGTGTTCGCAGGTATTTTTATTTGTAACTGTCGTATTCGTATTATACATCTGACATCTGACGTACCATCCTACTATAGTCTTTTTCACCTAAGATGATCCCTGTGACACTTCATTGTGTTCTGAATCACGCATTTTACGTTTGACAAACGAAAATAATTTTATTGCACACTTTTTTCATTTTATTGCGGCGTCATTACGAAAAATATTAAAATAAATATTTTTTAAACGGGACGGAACGTAGTTACTCAGCCTGAGTTCCATTCTACGTATACGAACTGCATAGGTATATTTTAAAAATTTTCTATAACATTAAATTAAACTAAACGATACTATTTCCCTTTTAAAAGTTTAAAATTATTAATTTAATATTTTTCCTAATAAAGCCGCAATAAAATAAAAATAAGTGTGCATTAAAATTATTTTCGTTTGTCAAACGTAAAATGCGTGATTCAGAACACAATGAAGTGTCACAGGGATCATCTTAGCTGAAAAAGACTATAGATTAGGTAAATTATTTATTTCAAATAGGATATCATATATGATTGGATGAGTAGGCAGAATGACTATCGCTACCAGATAATGAAAAACCTATAAGGAAGACCTAAATAAGGGTATGGATGTTACGGCATCCTCAATGGACACCTGTGCCAGCCAATTGTGAACATTACTGAATTCGGTATGTGTTGCACGTAGGGTGCACTCGATCGGTCGCCATGTGTCAGATAGCACATGAGTAGTGTGACGTGACCGACATTTCAAAAAGGGTGTTTGAGTTTGAGAAATCCACTAGATGGCAAGACGTAGTTATGAGGTCTAACTGCTACGTGATTGGTGAAAATTGACATGCCTGTCAATGTCACGTCAAAAATAACCAATCATGTTGCAGTTGGACCTCACGCCTACGTATTGCCATCTAGTGAATTTCTCATACGCAAACACCCTCATTGGCTAAGTATTGTACCAATACCAATTGTAGCTAGGTCGACATAAGAACAGGTCTGATACTCTTATTTTGTGATTGTATTGCTAAATGGGCTATCAACTATACATACATATATACGTTAAATCACGCCTTTTTCTCAGAGGGGTAGGCTGAGTGAGATAACTTCCTGCCATGTGCTACGGTCCTGGCACACCACTTTCGCTTTTTTCACATCCATCAACTTTTTCATGCATGCTCATCTATTACGGGTACTTTTGATTACTATTTTATGTTAACTATACCTATTTCGAAGCAAAGTGTAATACTCGAGTCCAAATAATACATTTACAATAATAATGACCATTTATACTAACACCAACCGTTTTGTTCGATTTCTGATTATTAATACAGATACACGTTTTGTTATTGTATTGGTGCCGCAATAATTAGGTTAATTGTGTCACATTTTGTGTAGCCGTCATTCTATTTAGCTTACTCATGGGACTTATTGACCTCAGTCTAATACGTAATTGGTCCATAGGAGTAAAAATTAGATACTTTCCTATCTGTTACTGTATGTCAAGTTGTGTCTGAATATATGTTTAATTTTCCTCTATGTTAATAACTCTAAGTGAATTTATATTCACAAAAAATGCTTCATTCTTTGTGTTGCCTCTCAACATTTTTATACAAGTATAAGCTGATGATGATGATTAGATGAAATTATAATTATTTCATTATCACCAGCCCATGGCAGCCCACTCCTGGACATATTATCATTGGCTATATTTGGCTACTCGCAACCAGCTTCATTGTTATTTAGTTAAGTTAAAAAAATGCCATTCTGAAGTTGTAGCTGTTCTTCTTCTATTCGTATGGTTGATGAACAACCTGGTGTCAGATTTCTAAACCGCCCGTAGGCCTCTGACATGGCTTCACACACCGTTGAAAAATGTCTCAGGTGTGCTGGTTTCCTCACGATGTTTTCCTTCACCGTTAAAGCGTCGAATGATGGTAAATATGAATTTCAAATTTGAAAAACACATTGGTACCTGGCGGAGTTTGAACTGGCGACCTTTCGCATGGCAAGCAACGACCTTAACCACTCGGCCATCGACGCTATCGATCGTTGTCGCTGTTGTGATGATCTAACTAGGAGTCATAGTGCAGATATACCACGCATATTACAATAGGTATATACTTGTTTATGTACGTCGTACTCATATACAGTGCAGTTGCATTGCAGAATGAATCTTATTGCAATGCAGTATCGGCTCGAAGTCAACATTGCACCTGACAATAGCTGTAATACGGATGCGTCAACAAATAAACAATCGGTCTATGTTTTGCGGATGTTTCAATTGTATATGTACCCTTGATTTCAAATTCATTCTTACCATTCGTTCGTCATCCATTTCCACTTTAATCTATTTGTATGTTAACTGCCTCGTTGGTCTATTGATAGCAAGCGCTGCGTTAGGACCGAGAGGTCTCCGGTTCGAATCCGCAAGTTGGCTGATCTCAATTGAGATCGGACGCCTTATTCTTATTTGTATGTATGTGTATATGTAGCGACAGCCTTAAAACTTTACTAATTCGGCGGAACAATGGTTAGTGACCCTGGCTGGTTCCTAGGGTCGTGGGTTCGATCCCCAGCGGGATCAACATTCAAGTGCTGAACATTTGTGTTTTTTCCCTATCTGGGTGCCAATATTATGATTTTATCTATGAATATGTAAGTCTCAGGCGCCGATAGTATAAGCTGTGCTTAGTTTGTGGTCACATGAGATGTCCAAATTACTATTTATTATTATTTACTAGCTTTCCGCCCGCGACTTCGTCCGCGTAGAAACGTTTAACGGGTAAAACATTACTTCTTTATAGCGCAGTCGGTTAAAAAGTATCCTTTCCTGGGCTCTGGACTATATCTGTACCAAATTTCGTTTAAATCGGTTCAGTACTCTATGCGTGAAAGCGTAACAGACAGACAGACAGAGTTACTTTCGCATTTATAATATTAGTAAGGACTAGTAAGGATAAGTGACCAGTCTCCACATGCAATGCAATATGATTGCATTATGGCGGATTGAGTCGAGTAAAAGATTGCATTACGGTACACCAGTCATAAACGAACTGGTTCATAGTTCATAGATTACGTAGTTTTGAATAAGGATTTTATTACATCGTGCAACAGCGTTGTCTTTACATTTTCTAAAGTTTTCCTTGTACTAGATACAGAATTGAGATTGACACGGTTTTCCTTACACTCAGACTGTGAGTCAGACTATTGTAATTCAATAATATGACGGTGGCTCATTAATTTAATTGTCTTTGTAATTTTCTAGTAATTAACTAGTTTTTAAAGTTCTTGCTTCATTCAACCTTCTATCTTATACTTAGGAACTGTTAAGTACGTGAGACCTGTATGTAAAAGAACTGATAATGCTTTTAACTAATGATTATGCCTTGAAGCTCTATATATATTTGTCATCATCACCAACAACAGCTCATTTACGTCCACACTGTTGGCACGAGCCTACCCTAAACTAGGGCTTCTTCTTCTTCTTATCGTATGGTTGATGAACAACCTGGTGTCAAGAGTTTTTAACCGCCCGTAGGCCTCTGACATGGCTTAACACACCGTTGAAAAAGTTCTTAGGTGTGCTGGTTTCCTCACGATGTTTTCCTTCACCGTTAAAGCGTCGAATGATGGTGCATATGAATTTCAAATTTGAAAAACACATTGGTGTCTGGTGGGGTTTGAACTGGCGACCTCTCGCATGGCAAGCAACGACCTTAACCACTCGGCCATCGACGCTTTTAACTAGGGCGATAAGGCCTTATAATCATCTCTTGGCCAAGTGCGGGTTGGTATACATTTCTCCCATAAATCGAATTGTTATACATTGAAGCTAAATGAGGATTATGTTAACGACTCCAAACCAGTTTATGGAATATTAAGAAGATTGAGTCACACTGTTGATCGCCTACGCATTCTTTTTCAATGCAACCGTTCACACGTGCTTATAAGTAATTAATCAAAATGATGTAACAACATTTCAAAATATCGTGTCATCAGTGCCTATTTTGCGAAGAAACAAATACTTTATGTACGTAATAGACATTATGATACCCTATCGAGTAATAAAAGGGCTTCTTTAGGCTAAGTTTTTTTAGGTCCCATTCACCTTTGTGTTTTCAAGGAAATGTGTACCCTACCATGTCATAATATGTTATAAGGCGTCCCACCGATTTCGGACATGGCGGCCGATCAGCCAAGTGCGCAGGACATATTATAGTGCACAAGTGGTACCGGTGCACTCTCTGTTCCCTTACTCTCATAGTTCGGTGAGACGGCAATCCGACATGACCGATGATAGGCACGGCCGTGAAACCGCCAACTTTCTAACTCCGGGCTGAATTACTCATAATTTCTTTAAAAAAAAACTCAAATTTTGCACGACCCCGGACTCGAACCGGGGACTTCTCGGTCTTTACGCAGAGCTAGCTATCAATAGACCAACGTGGCAGTTTAATCATAATAATATATGGCAGATTCCATCGAATTCTAATTTGATTTCGGATAAGTGTAGTACATCTTTACGCAGTCCAAAGAAATAATGTTTACGGAATATACAGATACTACAGAGTTAAGTTCATTGCCATGGCATAAGTTAATGACATAGACTTAGATTTTAAAAGGCAGGGATTGAATTCTTGTAGGCGTTTGTAATAAGACGAGATGCCATTTGTGGATACAAGATATCTAAGACACGACTGCGGTCTTATAAGTATTGGCTGCATTTAATGATAAAAATAAAAACTTAGTACCCAATTTGTCATGAATGTTAGCAAATCTTATTCAAACGAATTTTATATGTAAGTTAACTTATTAATGTTATCTTAAACATTGGAACTAAACAAAAACAATGGAACGAAACGTAAATTATTAATCACACATTTGTTAAAAGGTAAGCCTAGTTAGACGAGTCAAAAAAATAAAAACTTACAAGAAACCAAATATTGAACTTGATGTAATAGTTTCTCATAACCAGTTCACGGAAGGCTTTGGATAATGTTACTACGTATGAAAAATGTATTGTGACTTTGTAAAGCCTATCTGAATATAAATACACTATTTTTTGTTTCACGCTAATCATCAATTGGGTAGTTTAGGTTTTACGTCTACGTCTTACGTCACCACACCGAGTGCCGGCCATCTTTAACGTTAAATATCTCAGGAAATAAGTGACATATGGAAATAATTTTTACACACAATTAAAAAAATATATATTACGGGTGAGATCCATCCTCTCCGTGTTGATGACGAGGCTACCCTAAGCCTGCATCGTATGTCAGTTAGGAAAAAAAAACATTTTTTTTTAATTTTATATAGACTATAGGAAACGTAAATAATCTAAACCATTGAACATTCTGCGGTACAAATTAAACTGCAATATCTAAGGCGAGTGAAGTTATGAGTCACCGCAACGGTGCGGGACGTGCAAAAATGTCGTCCGCCGTTTAACCGACTATGCAGATTACTGTTCGCAGATTTTTCTATTTAACGCTTGATTGGCACGTAACGGTTGGATATTTCAGTGTCAGCCACCAGTGTACAGTACAGCTTGATAGTTTTTTATTTTGGCTTCATTTAATAAAAAAAATGTCAGTACAACTCTTCGGTATTAAAATTTGTAAAAACACGATTTCATGGTACTGAGATTGAGAGTATGGTATGCGAATTACTGTTGGAGCTATAGTTGTTCATATAGTCACCTCTCTCATGGTATGAACTATGAGCTGTACCAAAACTATAAAGATATGTGTTTTATACACGAAAGCACCATATCTTACAAAAAAATAATTAAAAGATTTTAGACTTTCGCGTTCCATTACACTAAATATTAGTCTTTATGGGTCAACACGCGTTATTAGGAGTAGCAAGAAGCTATGTAATTTGCTACTCCTAATAACGCGTGTAGACCCATAAATACTAATATTTAATAATTAAAAGATCAGTAAAAGTAATTATCCACGGTACAGATTCTAAACACTCGTATACGAGTATACCCTTTCTATAGTAAGCATCTCCATACCTAGGTGACTAGTGTCTTCTCTTTAATCGTGTCACCGATCGCATGTGACATTTCCTAGGGACCTTAGCCCTTGAGCAAAAGGTCAGAGGGCTACAATACAGTGTCGTTTAGTTAAACTTAGGTCATCATCGTGTCGCGTTGTTATCCCTCAGTCCAGGACTGCGAATAAGGGCATGATTCCCCGTTATGGAAGCAGCATATTATTATTTCATGTTGTGTCGTGTAATGCTGGTCTATTTGACTGGCTCGATATGATGGCGTATTAGGTAGTGCCTCTGTCTGTTGCACCAGGAGTCCAGAGTTCGACGGGTTGGTGGAAATAATTTATTAGATAAACTTTCGTATTGGTTCTGAGTCTTGAGTAAGTTTACGTTCTGTAGTAGCATATATCTATGCAAATATTCATCTTAAGCACTCTTGTTTTTATTTGGCTTACTAACACTAATACACTTACTAGTACCTCGGAATTAGTCAAATCAATTTAAGTGATTTTGGTCGCAATCAATATTAACAATATTAAGTCTAGTCGATTTATTTTAGGATATCTGATGTAACATTTTATTTAAAAAAAAGACGTGTGGCACTCGGGGACTGCCGCGGTATAGCTATTGCATAGCTTCGTCCGATTTCGGAGCAGCTCGTCTCGATTCGTGCGAGTTTCGTAGAGTCGTACAATACGTCTAACCGCACGCACAAAAACACCGTGCCGAAGTCTACCGAACTGAAACGACGTTAGACGATTGTGAGGTTTTTTTCGTTACGGAATTTCTTAGTACGGTCGCCGCGCTCAAAGCCCGCGATAAAAGCTATGCAATAGCTTAAAAAAACACACTTGATCTAACAGGTACATCAAACGTTGTAGAAGATGATTCATAACGAGACAGAACAGTGTATAATGCAAGTTGCAAATTAGTCTAAACAATTGCAGCGAGCATGCAGTTTCAATGTCACGCCATTGTGTCGTTTGATTGCCGTTTTTATTATCTCCTACCTACTAAGTATTGTTGGACTACACCGTTCCGTACAAATTTGACTTTCATTTTTTTTCTTTCTTCTCTTAATGTGTGAAAATGTTATCAAAAAATACATCTAATTATTTTTTACCGAGAAATTATGGACTTTCGGTGTTCATATAATTTGTATGTTTATTTAAAAAATAATGTGGAATGTTCTCACAGTTAATTTGCATAATTACTGCCTGAGTGAAGTTAATTTTCACACTCATCAAGTATTGTCATCTTTGCGTGAAATTAGTCTTGTTTTTTGTTGCAATTATTGTAGGTACTAGGAACATAATTATAATTTCAATAAACTAGCTATGCCAGCGACTTCGTTCGCGTTTTCCACCGCAGATAAATGGTCTATGTAATACAAAAAGAATTATTCAATTCGAACCAGTAGTTTCTGAGATTAGCGAGTTCTACCAAACAAACGAACAGACAAACTTTTCAGCTTTATAATATTAGATAAGCTTGAAAGAAATATTGATTTGAAAGTGAAGTGAAGGTTCTTATGGACCATTTTAATGTGCAGTGTTATTATCATAATATAGCTTCGTATTTGAAGGGATGACATGGTCGTTTACGGTAATTTGATCCCAAACGATTTGCCCTTCTTTTCAATATCGTATGTTGTACGTAGCTGCATTAGGGTCATTTTAATAGAAAATTATTTATACACGGAAGTTTACTTCATAGCCTTATTGAGGCCATATTATCTTTTATGAAGTCTAGCTATCAAATCTATACAAACATGTTTAAAATATTTTATAACAGTTCGTCTAATTGCGTATTGAAACAGTTGCTATTACGATATCTAATAAAATAACTTGAATATGGACAGCTACATTTGCGTTACGTCACACCCAAACAGTACATATGAGTTTCTAGGTGACGCAACCATTAGTTAACTAGACAGCTATTAGCTCAAAAATGACCTGAAACATGAGAGGCCTTGAGGTTCGACCCAAATATGCAAATACCGCATTATCCCGCCTAATTATGAGCGTGGTCTGCGAACAATGGCGACAGGATTTTAGATAATAGCTCGAATAGCTTTTGGTTGCAGTTATGTGCGATATTGTGAATAAACGGTAAATTATATAAAGTATTCCGCCCGCGACTTCGTCCGCGTAGAGACGATTAACGGGTAAAACATTACTTCCTTATAGCGCAGTCGGTTAAAAAGTAGCCTATAGTCCTTTTCCAGGCTCTGGACTATAACTGTACCAAATTTCGTTTAAATCGGTTCAGTACTCTATGCGTGAAAGCGTAACAGACAGACAGACAGACAGAGTTACTTTCGGATTTATAATATTATATTAGTAAGGATGCACTTATGCAAACTTTATATCATTTACCGATGTATTAATTAGCTTGTTCGTCGTAAGGTAATTAAGAATAATAGAGCATAAAATTTTTGATTTATTGCTGTTGTTATTTTGTAAGTATAAATATTAGTTTTGGGCTTTAGTTATTTTATGTACATGAGTATGTCATGCATTGTTTGTTTATAAATAATTCACTCTGAATTAAGCATTGTGCACACACAAGGTAAATGTATTCGCAAATTCGTAGTCAATAGTCATCTATGTAGTACATTGTACATATATTTTAATAATACAAATAATTTTATTAAATGAAGCATTTTATTAAGGCCTTATCGCCCTACTTTAGGGTAGGCCCGTGCCCCAGATGTATGTGGGCTGATGACGAAAACATTTTACATCGGTAATTAAACAACTGATCCCCACACTAGGCTGTCCTGTGAGGATAAAGTTCGATAACACAGATGGGATTGACGACACATTAAACACTACACATTACGAAATAACTTAACACAAATTTTACTTACTGGACTTTTTAAGAGAATTGAATTCAATGAATCATGAGTCATTTAGCCAACGTCGACCAACCCGCACTTGGCCAGCGTGGTCGACTTAGGCCTTATCGCCCTAGTTTAGGGTAGGCCTGTGCCCCAGCAGTGGGGGCGTATATGGGCTGATGATTATGATGATGATGAGTCATTTAGATTAATTAACGTATTTCTAATTAAATCATTTACAAAACAATAACATGGGACATTATAGCCGTGCTTATTAGTATGTTAAAACAATAGATTTTATGTGTCAGACGTCCTTAACTTGCGCGGTTGGGTTTATGAAATAAAATGACTAAGAGGAAAGCTGTGTGTTGCTTGAGTCAGCAGTCAGTTGGCGACTTGACAGTGATGGAAGCAATAGCCCAGAGTCAAATCAACTTCATTCGATTTTCAGTTCGGAACATTACAGAATACTATTGATCTAATAACAATTTACAGTTCCCAAAAAGATTTGAATTGTGTTATCCTATCGTTTACTGCTATTTCACCTCAGTGGCTCTTTCACAATCGGCGAAACTTTATGAAGCAACTGAAACAAGAATTGTGAAGAAATGAAACGCTGAGTTTCGGGTTCGATTGTGTAGTGGTCAGAAACGGTTGTAAATATTACGACAAACTGATGGAAGCAAATTTAATGATTTCATGTGATATATTGCTAAGAAGTGAAGATTTGTGATATAACATTATTTGGTGTGATGAATACTCTAAAGACCTAGACCGAAGTGATTTTTTTTACTACATCGCAAGAAAAAACGTGCGATTTCGTTGCTACAGAATATTTTCATAATCTCATTGTAGTGTATTGACTGGCTTTGTGGAGCAGTGGTTAGTGACCTTGACTCTATAGAGTCGTGGATTCGATTCCCAAACGGGAAAGATATTGTGTGATGAACATCGGTGTTTGTTCCGTGTCTGGGTGTGTTTTTATTTATTTACCTAATAATTATGTGTATGTAAATATAGCAATTGGATGATTTTACCTCTCTTTGTGCGCGGACGCTTTTGTTTTTAAATACATGTCTGAAACAGAAGGATTACTGGGAACTTTATAGTAATGCTTATGTAACTATTATAAAGTTTAGTTATCATCTTTATTGAATAATGCAATGTAACAACAACATTAAATAGGTAATCATCATTACCTTAATTAACAATCAGATTTATAACACATTTTGAATTCGTGACATCAAGATATATCACTTAATTAATTTGACTTAATGTAAGGTAATATTAATTAAGTCCAGTTAGTACCTGTAATATGATTATAGTGGCTTAATACATCAAACGTGCGCTGAAAGCTAATTGATGGTCAAGGTGCAGAGGTATAATGTAGGTCATTCAATAAACCTCGTACATATATACAATAATTTATAGCTTTAACGTGTAGTAAGTACTTATATGTAAGTTTACTCCCTTAAATGGGTTAAAACGAAGCTTATATAAAATGTGTATAAAATAAATTTCAAACAAATTTTCATTTTAGTGGTGAGAGCTATCCGCTCCCCCGCAAGTCCGCTGATGACGAGGCTACTAAAAGCCATCATCGTGTGTCAGGGGAAGAAAAAAAAAACCACACAAATTGGTCAGTAGTTTTGGTGTGAAAAAGCGACAGTTAAAGTAATTTTTTTTTAAATTTATTTGCATTTATAATTAAAGTAACGGTATATTTACGTTGCATAAACATCATATATCATAGTTTTCATAAGAATATAAACAAACTTAAAATCCACTGAGCGAGCATTATTTATATTGTCATGATGTTAAATGACATTTATAAGTATTTGTGAAACTCCGTGTTATTTTTTTTTCTTTCCCTAGTTAGATTATGTATATCTAAGTGTGTAAATTGTTTTTCGTGCACGATGTGAAACTTTCAAAGGTTTTGCATTTATACTGCACTATCGACCCGTCCTCGCTTTGCTTCGGGTATATCTTATATATAAAAATGAATCGCAAAATGTGTTGGTAAGCGCATAACTCAACAACGCCTGAACCAATTTGGCCAATTCTTTTTTTTAAATGTTTGTTGAAGTCCAAGGATGGTTCTTACGGCGAGAAAATATCTAATAATTGCCGGGAAAACCTTAGGGTTTAAAAATGTGAAAAATAAAAGGGCTGTTAGCAGCCCTTTTATTTTTCACATTTTTTTGACAGGACGAAGTCTATCGGGACAGCTATTGTACATAAAAATCTCTTGAATCCCTCTATCTATTAAAAAAGAAACCATCAAAATCCGTTTCGTAGTTACATTTAAGCATATATATGTTATGGACCAAGTGATTAATGCGAGCATTATTAATAATGCCCGAGCATTATGTATAATGTCTAGCCCTATCGGGCCAAGTGATTAATTTTTATTTCAACTTCATTATTTGTCATTATGCGCGGTCATTATTATATGGCTATGTGATAATTGGGCAATATGATAATTGTGCGTAATTTGAGAAAAATAATTGTCTTTTGTGCTTTTAAATAATTTAATAATAAAAGAAAACGTAAAATTTCCACTCTGTATATAACGCTTTTTACAAAGTTACGCTTTTTGACACGTTTTCATAGTGACGTAATGGGTAATACTCACTGCGTAATTTTTAGAATAGGATGAATAATTTTTGTATATTAGTACAGGATCCGTGGTGTATTTTTTCACTTGATTACTATCAAGCTAATTTTCCGTGAGTAGCTTCATTTTGATAAGACGCCCAAAAAATTCCTGTGCGAAAATTTTTGATTGTGGTAGCTAACAGAGGTAGCAATGATTAAATATTTAGGACCGTAGGACCGGGACAAAGTACCACGGAATTTGTAGGACAATATGACCGTTACATTATATAAATATTAACTAAGTAAAATAATAAAAATCAGCTGGTTAGTAATCATTTTTGGTGATCTCGTTATCGATACAAGTTGGAGGGGGAGGAGATCACCAAAAATGATTACTAACCAGCTGATTTTTATTATTTTACTTAGTTAATATTTATATAATGTAACGGTCATATTGTCCTACAAATTCCGTGGTACTTTGTCCCGGTCCTACGGTCCTAAATATTTAATCATTGATACCTCTGTTAGCTACCACAATCAAAAATTTTCGCACAGGAATTTTTTGGGCGTCTTATCAAAATGAAGCTACTCACGGAAAATTAGCTTGATAGTAATCAAGTGAAAAAATACACCACGGATCCTGTACTATATGGGAAACCTCACATATATTTTTACGTAATTCGATTATTTTATCATTCGTAACCCCCCGCTGCTGTGTATTGACCATACATTTATCTATGTATTCAGCCATTTTCGTACATGTGTGCATAGATTAAGTTCCTCCGTGTATTTATTATTTTTTGTGACCGTTACGTTTGTCGCGTTATTGGACGATGATTTTGCTTTGTGTTTGGACTTTGATTTAAAATGCCGAAACGAGGAAAAACAATAAATAGCCAATGTCTCCGTTATCTTCATCACCCCGCGCATCAATACTAAAATAATGACACTCATGTGTTCAGCGATTTTGGGTGTAAACGCCTTTATTTATTTTGCAATTTTGAATAATAGCGTGTCTTACGAGTTACGCCGCCAAATTATGTCCATTACCCCCTTTTTTATGACATTTTTTTCACACCACAATATTTTTAGAGGCTAACTACTTTTTATATTAAACTATTGTATATCAAATGATAATAATAATCAAAGTTTTTTCTACATAATAAGTTTGTATTACTTTGCCCAAAAGGTGATAAACATTATGTATAATGCCCGGTCAAAGTGATTATTTGAATAATTATTATTGAATTGCACTCTCATATTGGGCATTTTTCATATGGACCGGGCAGTATGAATAATGCCCAATTTATCATTTGGTCCATAACATATACATACATACATACATACAGACAGACGCGGGAAGCGACTTTGCTTTATAATATGCAGTGATGAAAATTCAAAGTGACATCGACTGGTTGTCCAAATAAATAACTAAGAAACAGTGATCACATGGTCACTAGTTAAGTAAAACGAATTGAAATATTGTGAGAAGTTTCGCATTGAACCATGGGGTTGCGCTTGCGCATGTGAACAAGAAACAATGCAACTTGATTCATTTCGCTGTGTCTTCGTCCCAATTAACGAGTTACGAATGATTTGCCTGTAACTCGTGTGGTTTTCAACTTACGAGAACCGATATGGCGTCAATCTTATGACGATATCTTCGTATGCTTGACTAGCTTAGTACTACATAGACTAGCGTACCTGCATTCAAAGTATTACTCCTATATAATATAGAAGAATAGGAACATCTGAAAAACAGCATTATCTGGTTAACTAGATAAGCCATGTCGAGATTTTTCCTTTAGCTCACTTTTCTTCTAGTATTTTAAGAAACATTGTGTACAGTTTATGAAGCAATAAACGTTTTTTTATTTATTTATTTTATACGCCAAAGATATATATAGTTTTATCTCTGGGACCAACATTCATGCGAAAATTGTGTGTTTAAATTTAAACTTACCTTAATCCTCAATATTTTGTCTATGGAAACCGTAACACAAGTACTTTGGAGCATATCTAACTCAAATCTTTATTTACTACTATACCCGATATTTCGGCACTGTTGCAAGCGCCATGATCAAGGGTGAACTTCATGGCGCTTGCAACAGGACTGAAATATCGGGAGCTCATTAAAACAAAACAACATGTTATATTTTCATGCACGAGCGTGCATGAAGAGGTTGATGAATGTGGATGAAGCGAAAGCGGTGTGCCAGGACCGTAGCACATGACAGGAACTGATCTCTGCCTACCCCACTGGGAAAAAGGCGTGATTTTATGTATGTACTAGCGGCCGCCCGCGACTTTGTCCGCGTATTAATGGGTTTTAGTGGCAATGTTGTATTAAAACAGCCTACATTCCTTGTAAAATTTGTTATTTATTATACCAGAGCCGCTCTAAGTTGGCCGATTTGACACATGTCAGACTGACTGCACTAGTGAGGGACAACGGTAAAATTGCCGAAGTATATAAGTAACAGTTCTTTCCACTTTATAACCAAGCAAGGTCTAATAGGGTATTTGACTGTGGTTGTTATGCTTGCCATTTTTATGAAAATCAGCAAGATTTATGTAAATCAATATTATTAATGAAAACGAAACTTAAGTTTTTAGCGAAATGAGACTACAAAAGACATTTAAAGTTTATCATTTAAAATTTCTTTGTCATCTTATTAATAACAGAATTAGTCACATCTTTCATTATGAAAACATACATACAATAAACGCAACTTTTGATGAACCTACCGAACAAACTTCTTAGGCGCTGCATACAACAAACTAGCGTGTGACGTCACACGCCAGTCGACGTTTGTATGGAGCATCTTTGAGCTCGCCCAAATAATGTGCAATTAAAATTGTAATATCCAGATATCAAAGTGATACTTTCAACAGTGTCTTTGTATTCGAGTGGTCCATCCAACTATATCAAAATAAAAAAATAGTCAAATACCCTAGTATAACAATTTTTTTATTAAAAACATTTATTCACATCCAGAAGATTGAATTGAAGTTTCTTATTTAAAAATATATTTATTTTTAAAATACAATACTTATTAAATCCTTCATCCTATCTCTAAAAAATACCTGGTGAGTATTTACCCATTACGTCCCTATGAAAACGTGTCAAACGGCGTAACCTTGTAAAAGCGTAATACAGAGTGGAAATTTTACGTTTTCTTTTTATAATTCAATTTTTTTAAGTAATAAAAGACAAATAATTAGATAATTAGGTGCATTTGACATTTTGAAATAACGTCTTATTTTTAAAAGTTGTTCTTTATGATTCGCTAAATATGTTCCTCTTAACAAGGATAAATGCAAAATATAAAATAAAAAGTGTCAAATCGGCCAACTTAGAGCGGCTTTGGTATAGTGAAAGTTCCGTCAACGTTCTCCCAGAGTACGTCCCCCCCACCCAGGTCGAATTTGGAAAAAAAAAAAAAAGTAGCGCTGGTGTTTTTCCAGTGTGCCAGCTACCTCCATACCAAGTTTTATGAATATCTATAAACACGTAAAAGTTTTCCCATACTAATTTTCAATTGGGGGTTGAAATAAAAAAAAAATAAAAAAAAAAGTAGCCTATATGTTATTCCAGAGTGCCAGCTACCTTCATACCTATAAAAATCCATAAACACTTATAAGTTCTCCCATACTACGTTTCCTTGTGTAACCGGGACAGTTTAAAATGATTCATTATCTTCTTTCCCCAGCGGCGGTCCACTTCGCTGGCGTGGTGGGCGCGATAGGCGTGGCGGTGCTGGGCGTGTACTGCGTGCTGTCGGTGCTGCAGCTCGCGATGATCTCCTCGAAGGAGCGCGTCGGCTTCAAGTACACGCACCTGATGATGATGAAGCTCGCGCTGGCTCTTTTAGCTGGTAAGTTCTTTTTGTACATTTTTTTTTATTTCA
The DNA here is from genome assembly GCA_039566165.1 of Maruca vitrata. NCBI lineage: Eukaryota > Metazoa > Arthropoda > Insecta > Lepidoptera > Crambidae > Maruca > Maruca vitrata. Next base: position 11,279,081 of record CM076930.1, read on the forward strand.
TTGGCTAACAAGATGACCTCACTCCACCTGATGGTAGGTGGAAGTGAGATCCACATATAAAGTGTAAGTCGACAGGTACAATTGACCATATTGAGCCTGTCGCAGTCACCCTGAAGGCCTGCTAAAATGCCGTTTCACGCCCCGCCTGAAGAACTCAGCTCGGATTCAGGCAGTTGGCGGTTGCACGCCCGTGCCTCGGAAAGCACGTTAAGCCGGTGATCCTACGATCTCGTCGGTCATGTCGGATTGCAGTCTCACCGAACTATGTGCGAATGAAAATAGAGTATGCTCTTGTGTAAACAAAATTGAGATCAGCCTGTTGGCTGATCTCAATTTTGTTTACCGATCTCCAGTTTGCTAAGATCGCCATGAATCGATTCAATTTCTAGTATCTATGACTAAGGGTAGAGTAGATATTATATTAACGATCTATGTTTATACGTGATGTTGATGCCTGATTTCCCTGTTTTCAGCATTGCTGTCGATAGCAGCAGCTGGTCTGTTTGCTGTCCAAGATGATGAAGGCGGGTACCAAATAAAGAGGGGTGAAGCCTTTTATGTTCAGGTAAGCTACTATACAAATATTTGATTCATGTATGTATTGACGGTTTTCGCAAAGTGGTAGGCCAAAAAAGAGATGGTGCGACTATTTGGTCCAGCTATCAAGGAATTGGCAAGCCCAAGCCTTGAATAGAGAGCTGTGGACAAGTTTGGAGGAGACCTTTGCCCAGCAGTGGGATGATTATTAAAAAAAAGTAACATGAGAACGTCGATGGCCTATTGGTTAAGGCTGTAGCTTTCTATTAGTTATGTAAGCGATCGGAAAAAGAGCGGATCTTCCCACCACAGGCGATTTATTGTCTAAAAGGGAGTTCCCATACCTAATATTTGTAGTAGGTAGACTAAGTTAATAAAATAAATATTTATTGTTAAAGAACTTTTGTGTTACGAAAGCCCGCTCTCTAATACAAATATAATATTTTTATGAATAAAAAAATATATTAAATAAAATATTTTTGTTCCTGTAAAATATTACTTGTATACTGACTTACTAATATTATAATTCTCTCCATATTGATGTGACTGGCTCGGCGGAACAGTTGTTAGTGACCCAGGTTCACTACCTACGGTTCCAAGACTCGAAGACTCGTGGGTTCGATTCCCACCCGGGCCAAATATTTGTGTCACGAACATCGGTGTTTGTTCCCTGTCAGGGTGTGTTATTAAATATCTCAGTATGGTCTATTATGCCTGTCGACCTCATATGTGGATATCACTACCGCTTACCATCAGGTGGAGTGAGGTCATCTCGTTAGCCTATTATAAAAAAAAAACACGGGATCAGATCGATGTATGTGACGTTGTGTAATATTTATTTCTTTACATTCCAGATAGTGTGTATAGTGATAAACTCGTTGCTATTCATAATGTCGCTGTACGACGCTCTCTTCTCGCGCCGTTCGGGCGGGGACCCCACCAACCCGACCGGGGAACCCATATCCACCACCATCAACAACCCAGGGTTCAAGGAAGGCCGGGGTAAGTACTTAGCAATTTTTACGGTCCCATAGACAAATTCTTAACAACTAAACCCTTATCCCATATTAAAACCCATCATGTCTGCCTGTTTTGACGACCTGTTTGGTTCAGTGGCAGTGAACGCTGTGATTGAACGAAAGGTCGCGGGTTCGAATCCCGCACGGTACAAACATTTGTGTGCATGAACATGTCTGTTTGTATCGGTCTGGGTGTTTTCTATGTATTATAAGTATGTATTTACAAAAAAAGTACATAAGTATTTGTATCGGTTAGCTAGTATCCATAGTACAAGCTCTGCTTAGTTTGGGACTAGTTGGCTTTGTGTAATTGGTGTTCAGTATATTTATATTGTAACTAGTGGTCCCGGCGAATTTCATACCGCCAATACTGATTATTTTTCTATCATTGAAACCTTCCCTGGACTACGACGAACATTTTAAAACTAAAATTAGCTAAATCGGTTCAGGCGTTCTCGAGTTTTAGTCAGACTAACGAACAGAAATTCATTATTATTTATAATATCACTACATAGTATAAAGCAAAGTTCCTTCCCGCGTCTGTCTGTCCCTATGTATGCTTAAATCCTTAAAACTACGCAACGGATTTAAGAGGAAAGTTTTAATGTGTAACTAGTGACCCGCCCTTGCTTCGCTTCAGGTTTATTACACATGCGCTACCCCAGACATAAGACTGGAGTTAGATCGATTTCTCGTCCCCGAAAACCCCCACATACCAAATTTTCCGTTACCAAAATGGCCGTTTCCGAGATCACAAGCTTTTTCAAACAATCAGCGCCATCTGCCGGGCTGATTTGTGAATCGAAACCATCCAGGGCGCCACTAATGCGTTTGAGTGGCTCGGGGGAACAGTGGTTAGTGACCCAGATCCACTACCTACAGTTCCAAGAGTCGTGGGTTCGATGTCCCACCGGGGACAAATATTTGTGTGACGAACATCGGTGTTTGTTTCGTGTCTGGGTGTGTAATAAAAGAAATTTAAGTATATTTGTGTATCCACTGTTGATTCTGATATCCGTAACACAAGTTCTTAAGATTCTTACCACGGGATCAGTAGCGTTACCATCAGTTAGCTATCGCAAACTTACGTACGTTAAAAACCTGTCGAATTGCTTTTTTCATACTACCAATTTTAGTTCTTAGCGTTATTGCTAGAGGCGCTATACATTTTTTCATGGACATTTTTTACATAGGCGATATTGAGTCTGTCACTTTTAAACTCATGGTAGCGCTACTAGGGTTCATGATTTCTCGAGCTTTTCAATTTCTCGGGTCTCGAGAATTCTCGAGGCTAATTTCTCGGGTCTTCTCGGGTTGTCGAGAAATTGACATTCACGTACATTTTCTCATATTATTTGGTTCCAATAACGTCAACAAATTCAGTGGTTTTTCTCTCAAATATAAGTATCATATTAATCATAAAACTTTTATTGATTATATTCAAAAACATATTTAACTTTAAAAAAAACTTTTTGTGATTCCATTTATGATGAGCCCGTCTTTTGCGGTCAGCCTTGCTAATATTTCACCCAATGATTGTATTAGTGGAGTTTTGAAGTTTAGTTTCTGTTGCTGCATACTTTCATACCCAGGTCTGCTTTTTTTCGGTGCACTCACACCTGAACTTCAGATTTGGATTCTACTTAGGTCCTGCATTTAGTAATATTAATTTTATGCACATTTGATAAATGTCTCACCAACCCGCTAGTATTTGAACATCTATCTATAACAAACGCAATTCAATTTGATAATAAGCCCTAAGATTAATATGTGATACACACACAACACAACTGGCAATATTCACCTCACAAATTTAAAATGACACATTAACTAATTTCAAATTACCTAATAAGAAAAACATATCAGAATAATTTAAAACTAAGCTTGTGTGTTTTGTGTGTTGTGTTGTTGTTTTAGAAAAATGCGTGCAGGTACATTAGTAAACTTTGAGCTTAGTTGTAACAAGATATTGTAAATTTCCCTCATATTGATATTTTGAATAAATCTAAGCCGCGTAAGATAGGTGTTTGAAATTTGGCATGCTGGTACCTTAATAAACGTAAAGATTTCTTGCAACGCGATATTGCTAAATTCCCACGGGAACAGGAGTAACTGGGAATAAACATTTGTATGTAATGAAATGCGCAAGGGACGTAGCTTAGGTATCGTAATGGTGCACTAAGGAAGGAATTCAGAAAATTCCTATGGGAACGGGAATAAGTGGGAAAATATTTTTGTATGAAAACTCTAAACCGCTTAAGTTAGATGCTTTAAATTTGGCATGCAGGTACCATAGTTAACTTAAAGCTTAGTTGGAACAGGATATCGAAAAATTCTTACGGGAACAGGAGTTAGCAGGAAAAAACTTTTGTATGAATAAATCTTAACCGCGTTAGATAGATGATTGAAATTTGGCATGCAAGTAAAGTGGCTTAATGAACGTAAAGCTTACTTGCAACGCGATATTGAAAAATTCTCACGGGAACAGGAGTTATTAGGAAAAAAAAAATATGTGTAAAATCCCGTTGTCCACGCGGACGAAGTCGCGGGCACAGCTAGTTATTGATAAAAATAATATGAATAATAAAGCCATGATGTGTCAATGAAACTGAAAACAATTACCTATTCAATTTTATTTTATCGCGTAATCTGTGAAACACTCACTACGTAAAATATACTTGGCTATAGTCGAAACACGAATGAACGTGTAAAAATGACGCCGCAGAGCGCTTGCAGCGAGATCAAAGGGCGCCGTACTGCCGTTGTGCTTTGCCCCACGCCGCCACGTAACACAGCAAACGGCGAATTAATTTCTACATAGAAAAATGATTTCTCGAGTTCTCGACTTTTCTCGAGCTTGATTTCCCGGGAACAAAGCCCAACGATTTCCCGGGAATTCTCGGCTCGAGAATTCCCGGGAATGAACCCTAAGCGCTACATATGTATGTGATGTTGTGTAATATTTATATTTATTTCACACCAATCCACCACAATACAAACACATTCCACATACAATGCAGGCGCTGGTGGCTCAGACTACCTAAGAGGTTTAGTTCCTCTTATCTGCCCCGTGCCATTATGGCATGGAACGCCCTTCCAGCTCATGTTTTCCCTCCCTCCTAAGATCCCGGGCTCTTCAAGCGGGGCATGAAACGGCATTTAAGAAGGACTTCAGGGAGAGTGCGACAAGCTCAATATGATCTATTGTAAATATTAGTCTTTATGGGTCGTTATTAGGAGTAGCAAATTACATATTTAGTGTAATGGAACGCGAAAGTCTAAAATCTTACATGATCTATTGTGCCTGTCGACCTCATATTTGGATCTCACTACCGCTTACCATCAGTAGTGAGGTCATCTTAGCCTATAAATAAACTAACCTATTTTTAGTCGTCACAAATCTAATATGGATTATCTTCATTACTTGCAGGTATTTCAATGACGGACGCGTCGGGTAAGCCCTACGCCTCCAACGGGCACGGCAGCGTGGGGTCCGTTCACACCACCGCTACTACACTCACAGCGCTGTCCGACGCGAGCGGAGTCGCGCGGTCTCCACTCCGCTCCTCGCTGAAGAAGCCGCGCGCACTCGGCATTCAGAACCCGGGGTACTCGGGCCACTCGCCGACCTTGAACAGGAATGGGAGCCAGAAGAAGGTGCGCATCCAAACGCACAGTACTGAGGTTTGAGTCTGTATCAACTACCTGCCGCACTCTTTAAAGCTACCGCGCTCGGCATACAGAACCCAGGGTACTCGGGCCACTCGCCGACCTTGAACAGGAATGGGAGCCAGAAGAAGGTGCGCATCCAAACGCACAGTACTGAGGTTTGAGTCTGTATCAACTACCTGCCGCACTCTTTAAAGCTACCGACCGCGCTTGGGATACAGAACCCCGGGTACTCGGGCCACTCGCCGACCTTGAACAGGAATGGGAGTCAGAAGAAGGTGCGCATCCAAACGCACAGTACTGAGGTTTGAGGGTATCAACTACCTCCCGCACTCTTTAAAGCTACCGACCGCGCTTGGGATACAGAACCCCGGGTACTCGGGCCACTCGCCGACCTTGAACAGGAATGGGAGTCAGAAGAAGGTGCGCATCCAAACGCACAGTACTGAGGTTTGAGGGTATCAACTACCTCCCGCACTCTTTAAAGCTACCGACCGCGCTTGGGATACAGAACCCCGGGTACTCGGGCCACTCGCCGACCTTGAATAGGAATGGGAGTCAGAAGAAGGTGCGCATCCAAACGCACAGTACTGAGGTTTTGTCGATATCATCTTCCACCCACTTTTCCTTAACCCCGGGTACTCGGGCCACTCGCCAACGTTGAATAGAAATGGGAGCCAGAATGTGCGCATCCAAACGCACAGTACTGAGGTTTGAGTCTGTATCAACTTACTCCCGCCACTTTTCCGCCTTTATAAAGCTACCGACCGCGCTCGGGATACATAACCCCGGGTAGGTACTCGGGCCACTCGCCGACCCTAAATAGTAACCAGAGCCATAGTACTGAGGTTTGAGTCTGTATCAACTTCCCCCCCCCCCCCACACATTTCCTTCATCTTTAGAGCTACCGACTGCGCTCGGCATACAGAAGAACCCGGGTTACTCGGGCCACTCGCTAGGACTGAGAGCCAGAAAAAGCACCATCCAAACGCACAGTACTGAAGTTTGAGTGTATACCAACTTCCTCCCGCCAGTTTGAGCGTATTATCCCCCCCCCCCCCATCTTCTTTCAATGAGCAGTATTGTGCTACTATGCTATCTATCTGATGTGAGTACAGTACAAACGCACATTTGTACTGAGTTTTGGATTTGAATTGTATCCTTAAGGCACAATCCCCCACTTACCTGGGCCTATCCCTCTTCGTTGTTAGCCAAAGCCCTTACATGTGAGTATAAGGTGTCGCCGTATCTTGATTGAGGTTGGTGAAAAACCGCAATAAACTCTCTACCCGGATCTGGTATAACCGTTGCCGTTGTATGCTGCAGCTGCTTCATAGGGCTAACGCGAAGATTTTTGTATGATTTACTAGATATTACCAGGGGGCTTAGACAAAGTAATAACAATATGTAAACGATAACGAAGTTCGAAAAGAATAAAAAGTATGGGATTGACATTAGATTGACCACGTGATTTGTCGCGTCTAATGTCAATCCCATACATTTTATTTTTTTCGAACTTAGTTATCGTTTTGATACTGTAAATTTGTCTAAGCCCCCAGGATTATTCGCGTTTGCCCGCTAATGTGTCAAAACTGTACGTGCGTATTACAAATACCTAAAAACAGATCCTTCATTATGTAAAAAACTAGAATATGTCACTAGTGGGAGACTAATACTTGTGTATTAAACAATTTATGAATTTCGTTAACAAAACTAAATATTAGTCTTTATGGGTCTACACGCGTTATTAGGAGTAGCAAATACATAGCTACTTACTGCCCGACGTTTGGACTGGGTTACACCAGTCGTGGTCGCGTGAGAACCCATAAAGACTAATATTTAGTGTAATGGAACGCGAAAGTCTAAAATCATACAAAACAAAACTAGTTCAAAAGAATGCTTATACTAACGTATCGAGAGTATTTGAATACCACTTGTTATGTAAACGCGCGTTTTAGATCTCAGCAGCATTACATTGAATTATTAAATCATAGGCTCCTATGATAAATTATAGTGTTTTGTTTTGACAGAAACTGATATTATTTTATAAACAGGATTACTATCATGTATCATTCATATCTTATAATAAAATATCATTCCATTATAATGATTGAGTAGATCGTTAACACTTCTCACTTGGATTAAACAGAAATGTATTATCATTGGCGTAGGTATAGTCAGCATCAGATACATATATGTAGTATTTATTTATTAAAAAGGTACACCAACACTATTAGTATTCACATTCGACAAATTTTCTGAAGAATATGTTATGTTCAATTTTATTTAGACAGAAATTACATTCATATTGTTATTTAACAATTTCAATAGCCTGTCTACCAACATAAAAATAAATTGATATCTGATGCTGACTGTACCTACTCAAACCATTAAATCAAGAATAATATTTAATAAGAGTGATTCCATAAATGTACGCTTGTTATAACGAGAGGAGAACAATATTTTATGAAAACAAAATCATGGAATAATTTTATTCATAGTAATCTTATTTCTACTTGATCACACAAGTTTAATATTTTATATTACTTAGACTTTATTTTATTTTGTAAGTCTGTTTACAGTTTATTTTACAATTTGAAAACTAATGTGTTATATATTTTGAACAAAGTTCGTAATACATATTGTTTGAATATGTAGCTAACACATTATACACGTTGTATATAGACCAGCACAAAGTGTTGTATAAACTATGTTTTATTGTTATCCAAGCTTGTTGTATAGATTCACGCGATTTCGATTATAAATGACTTATTTACAATTAGACATAAGGTTATATTAGTTGCAATATAGCTTGTAAGGTAACCAAGATATTATATCTTTAGACAAGTATTGTAAATACACATTGGTATTATAAAGGTTATTATTTAAAAAAGCCCACCAGACTTGTTACAAGTCCGTCATTATTATTAGCATTATTTACCATGTTTTTATACATAGATGATACTATTTAATTTTTTCCATTTTTCATTTGAACCTATTTGTAAGTTCTCACTTCTCACAGTATTCCCCTTGGACCATCATATGAATGTGCCTTGCCTTGTATACCCTCAAATTGTGCCTTAATCGAGTCCTCTTTCGATGATTTAATGTATCTACAGTTGTTTAGTTTATAATAATATTTGAATCTTTATTTCTTAGGTTATTATTTTTCTATCCGTCCAAGCTCTGGTCTCTAAGGTTAATTCTGAATTTTAAATATTATATTAGTAAGTACCTAAATAGTCGTTAAGTATATGGGTATAAATATTGTTATAAAATTGTTATATTTTGGCTCTGATGAATATTTACCAATTTATTAAGAATTTTATGCAAGCATAAATGAGTTATGATAACCCTGAATTGTTTTGTATGCAATGGTTTAACTGTAATGTTTATCCTATGAAGTTTTTAGGTTCATCTTAATCTATTGTATTAACTTCTGTCTAGGTGAAATGCATCATTCCATGTTAAGTAGGTTTATTGTGTTGGATCTTAAAAAGTTAAATGTCACAGTCAATGTAGGTATAATAAAAAAACACCTTTTATACTGACATATCTGATAACTAGTATCAGATCGGATGTGAATTAGTTTTATTCTAATAGTAAACGATTTTGTAAAGTTGTATTTATGAATATACAGTAGCCACGTGTGTTTGTAACTTTACTGTGTCGAGTTAGAACCCACTGTATACAGTGTAAATATAATATTTTTACATATCTACATCAAACTAGACGATCAACATGTAGCTCTTTGATCATATTAAATATTTATAAAATTTTAGATACAAAAATGTATAACAATACAATACAATTATATAAAACCGCACAATTTAATTATTTGGAGTAGCCAACTCATATGAAATATAAATTATTCTGTAATATCCGTCCGAATTGTTAACTTGTGGATTAGCTATTTCAATAATAGCATTATTTATACTTTAGGATCTGCTGAATAAAGATGATCTAAACTTCATATTTTGTTGTTATTTTACTATCGTATTTTATATCATCGTTATACTTATCGTTAGTAGTAATTTTATACCCATTTAATTAAAACAACATAAATGATAACGTACCTAGAATATACCAAATTGTAGGAGAAAATGGAATTGGGAAATTGTGTGCCCAAGATATTTTATTGAAACAGATTTTAAAGCATTATAATATTTATTTGTATTTAAATTTTTCATCAATCTACAACGTGACGACCATTAATTACGGTGGTCATCGATAATTCTGAATGCGCCTTATGTTTTGATTGTCGATATCGGTAACGATATTAAGTAGAAAGTGAGAACGTTTTAACGCAGGGCAACACGCAAATTGGGCGTAGCTTTTGGTACATTCTCACTAGTTCTACTAATCTGTTCTACAGCAGCAAAGAGAATATAATTTACAGCAGTACATTTAGACCGACTATAGTGTGTTTTTTTAATCGAATTTATCCTCTCAGGGAAAGGCAAAGGGATCTTAGCCCATACAGCCTAGTCTTAAGTATCTTATACACTCGCGAGCAACCAAATCGACTCGAGCGCTACCTCTACATTCAAACATTGTTCTATAAAAAAGTATACAACATTTAAATAAAAATAATATGCCATTTGAAAGCTTGAAACTTCAGCTTTCAGGAAATGTCATCATTATTTATATCGATGTATACTTTTTTTTATTACTGGCGTCTGAACTTAAATGGGGGAGGAATGGGATTTTGGGTAAAGGAGTTTGACGCAAATAAAACAGGTTTTTTTCTTAGTAATAATAAAATTTATTGATTCAATATTTGGTGTTGCCTCCTCTAGCCCTAATTACAGCACGTAATCAGTTCTTCATTGATCTTATTAGTTTTTTGACGTTTTCTTGAGGAATACCTTCCCACTTCTCTAATAAAGCTGCCTTCAGTTCTTCTAAGCTCGAAGGAGCTGGACATCTTGCTCGTACCCTTCGTTTGAGCTCGTCCCATAAATGTTCGATGGGATTTAGGTCTGGACTGAGCGCAGGCCAGTCCATTGTGCGCAAATCGACTTCTTGTAGGAACTCCGGAGTAACGCGCGCTGTGTGGCATTGAGCATTGTCGTGCATTAGGATGAAGTCTTCGCCAACAAATCCTGCGTAGGGCACAACATATTCCAGGAAAACATTTATGATGTACCCATCAGATCCCAGTCCTGCTCATCGGCCTCCTCCAGGCACGAAAACGAGCTTGGTTTTACCCTCCAACGAGATACCAGCCCACATCATGCAAGAACCGCCACCATAGGCAACGGTTTCTGCGAAACAGCATTGGACAAAACGCCTGTAGACCCGGCCTCTCCTGTCACTGCCATACAGACACATCCTGCACTCGTCAGTGAATAGGACAGACTGCCATTGTCCAATGCTCCAGTTGAGATGCTCTCGAGCAAACTGTGAAAAGATTTACACTGATCAAACAACCTTAACAGAGAAGAAATATTTTACTGGGTTCCGTCAATTAGGAACTCATTGATCTTGCAGGTGTTACATACTCTTGACAATTTTCGTTTTTTATTTAAACGAATAGTGGACAATCACAGGTATATGGTTTCCAAAGATGAAAGACTTCATATTTTTTTTATGAAAATAAAACTAGGTGTGACATATTCAGCTCTAAGTGTCTTATTTGGTGTACAAAGAACAAAAGTATCAAGGATATTCTATTCGTATCTTGGAGAATTAGCATCTGCAGTATCAGATAATAATATGATTTTTTGGCCCAGTAAAAGAACAACAGTATCAAGGATATTCTATTCGTATCTTGGAGAATTAGCATCTGCAATATCAGATAATAGTATGATTTTTTGGCCCAGTAAAAGTGTGTTGTGCAAAAAACAATGCCGGACTGCTTTCATCCAACCTACACTAACACTCGGGTAATTATTGATTGTAATGAGTTTCAAATAGAGATACCATCTACAGTTGATAATCGCGTGTGGTTCTATTCACATTACAAAAAGGGTTTTACTGCGTAAGTGCTCGTAGGTATTCACCAGGAAAATAATAATAATAAATATTACACATCACATACATTGATCTGATCCCGTGGTAAGTAGCTTTAGCACTTGTGTTACAGATATAGAATCAACAGTGGATATACAAATATACTTAATACACACCCAGACACGGAAGCTTTATTTCATTTAAATCTAAAGTGGCCGGTGGAAGGAAAAGCCATTCACAAATAACAGTTGAATCAGGATTGGTTGATCAAAGAGAATATAATCACTACGTTTTATGGTTGATTACATAGAAAGCGGAGACATTGTTAATAAAAAAAAAATTGATGAAAGTGGAGATGAAATAGGAATTGTTATGGGGAGTCTGTTTCTTATCCGAAAAACGTTTGTCCGAAAATCAAAATCCCTAACACGTTTGCTATAATCATCAAAATCCATAATGTTCGAATATACGAAATTTCATAATCCCTAATTGTCTTTTATTCTAATCATTTTGTGTCATAATATCGATTTCTATAATAATCAAATCTCCTAAAATTTCTTGCTATAAAGTTGAATGCCCTAAGTGTTAAATAGTATAATGTACGTTACTACGAATGGAGCTTTATCATAATATTATAAGTCCGAATTATGAATTTATTTTTAATTTTGTTTTATTCAAAAAATGTTTGGCCAAAAATGGTTTCGTCAGATCATCATTTTATAAATGACTTACTTTTTGACCAAATGATCAACAGAAAAATTTTCATTTTATAAATAATTATTTTGCAAAATGAACATTTAACAACTGAGTTATCATAAAAAACTAAAAAGTTTGATAAAATGTTTTATTTGACAAATGTTTCTTTTATTAATCGATCTGATAATAGATATGGTACAGGTCAAATTAAAACACAATATTTTGAAAATCATTATTTTGATAAATTTGGTTAGGTTAGGTTAGAATTTTGGTTAGGTTAGGTTAGAATTTTGGTTAGGTTAGGTTAGAACTGGTGACCATAAAACGCGCGAGCCGAGCGAGCGAAGCGAGCGTGCCGCGGCAGCGGCCGGCGAAGCGCCAGAAAATATTAACTGGCTCAAAATCACCAAGGTGGTAAATCCACTTCGGCAGCAAATAAATGCTTCAATTCTGTTTTTGTTTTACATATTGGCATTAGTAAACAATTAACTGCGTTTTCTTTAACTACACATCACACAAATTAATTTAAAAGTCTTATATATTAGATATTATCTGGACAAATAAGTACAAAAAATCATTTGAAGAACGCGTCCTAAGTAGCAATTCTTAAAAGCGAACACCAGAAATAATTATAAAATAAAAATTTTTTAACGGTTATTAATAGTCATTCACCTTCAATTGTATCTACTATTAAATTATTGCAAGCATTAATAAAAAAGAAAAACTAATTTAAAAATATTAATCAAAATATTATGTCCGACAATGTTAGCATCATTTTAATGAACGCAGCTTTGAATGCGCAAATAAAAATATTTTCGAACGCATCCCTCTTTAGTCTATGGTACAGTTGTATAGAGAGTTGTAAACAAAGTGGCTGTGAAGAAAGTAGTTCGCCAAAAGAAATTAAAATAAGTGGTAAGTGTCTTTCAATTTATTATTTACAGAGCGTACATCAATAGGTCGTCAAATGGGGAACGCGTTTTTCAATCAAAGTAGTGCAATAATAGGTTTTAAAGTGTTGTGTAACAAATTCTAACCTAAAATATTTTACAATAACAAAGCGAGAATTGCTGTCAAATATGGCTGCCGTTTACGAAGGGCGCGGTTTTTCGAAAATATCATTTGAGGAACGGTCATTTGGGGAACGTTCTCCGATTTGATGGACCGTTCTCTAAATGATGTTGTTGTTCCCCAAATGACTATTTAGTTACTTAGTGGTACTTTCTATTACTAACTGTCAATTTTATGTATGTCGTGCTTACAAAGTTATCAATAAGTATGTAGGAAGTGGGGGTATGCAACTACATAATTAATAATGAATAATACGTCAGGTATATCAAAACCGAGCTAATAATTTATTAATTTCCATAATGAGAACCATATCCATCACTTATCACTTTTATCAAAGTATGACCATAGCAATTGTAGCAAATGCCTAAGACATAAACTACAATTAGAGTTTGATTTATTAATTACAAATTGCACAGCAGCAGTTTTATAATTAACGATAATAATTAATTCGACAATCGAATTAATTATCCAAAGGTGTCTAGGATAAGCTATTGCAACGATACAACTAGTGCACCGTGCCACGCCAGAGCCAAGACTGCCTGCATTGTTCAAAGTGAGGGCCTTTTATAGTCGAGTCGAGCGGCGAGGGGGAGTGACTAACGACGCAGCTGGTCGGTGACGTGACCCGTGCACGTGCAGCTTGTTACTCATTCTATAATGAAGGCGAGCGATGACTCCTGCCGACACGGCCAACCTGACTAGCGGTCGTCCTCGAACGCTTCAACTAAAGCATGTCTAGATTTCTGTAACAAAAGCATCGTTCGATCATCCTGACAAAATTAATTAGTCCGGTCTATAATGACCCTGCAAATCAATTAGTTCTGGTCTGGTCTACATTAACCCTTCAGATGTATTACAATTAACTCTTCAGAAATATTATTACAATTAACCCTTCAGATATATTACAATTAACCCTTTAGATTTATTACAATTAACCCTTCAGATATATTACAATTAACCCTTCAGATATATTACAATAGTTCTGGTCTGGTCCACATCGACCCTTCGTATATCTCACACTTTGCTCTGGTCCGGTCTCTAATTAGACCCTTCAGGCACTAGTATTGGTCCGGTTCCCTCTCCCTTTTTTTTAAAGAACCCTTCAACACTAGCCAGTTTTGGTCCGGCCACGTGCCCTTCAAAACTCTGCTCTTTTTTTTTTTTTTTTACTTTACTCTTTTTTTTACTTTTTTTACTTTACTCTTTTTTTTTTCATACCAGTTTTGGTCCGGCAAACAGCCCTTCAAAACTCTGCTCTCTCTTTTTTTTAATTCTCTTTTTTTTATACCTTACGACCATATAAACCCTTCAAAGATATTTCTCGTGACATATTTTTTTAATGACCAAGTAGTGGGTGTGGATCTCATCCCACTTCTGATGTAGGAAGTGGGGGTATGCAACTACATAATTAATAATGAATAATACGTCAGGTATATCAAAACCGAGCTAATAATTTATTAATTTCCATAATGAGAACCATATCCATCACTTATCACTTTTATCAAAGTATGACCATAGCAATTGTAGCAAATGCCTAAGACATAAACTACAATTAGAGTTTGATTTATTAATTACAAATTGCACAGCAGCAGTTTTATAATTAACGATAATAATTAATTCGACAATCGAATTAATTATCCAAAGGTGTCTAGGATAAGCTATTGCAACGATACAACTAGTGCACCGTGCCACGCCAGAGCCAAGACTGCCTGCACTGTTCAAAGTGAGGGCCTTTTATAGTCGAGTCGAGCGGCGAGGGGGAGTGACTAACGACGCAGCTGGTCGGTGACGTGACCCGTGCACGTGCAGCTTGTTACTCATTCTATAATGAAGGCGAGCGATGACTCCTGCCGACAAGTATATTTATTTTATTTTTATAGCAATATGGAGTCTCACAAGGCTGAAAAAAATAAAAACCGTTCAAAAAAGCAAGTAAAGAAAAACAGTACAGCTTACTTGCGCCAAAGAGAACAAGCTAATGCCAGAAAAAGAAAATTTTTAGATAAGATGACAGAGGAAGAGAAGGAGATTAAAAGGGCTAAGGGCAGAGAATACTATCATAAAAAAAAACAAGAAAAGAAAGTGAAGAACATAGCTGAGATGACTGAACGAGAAAAGCGAAAGCAAAGAAAAATATGGAAAGAAGCTTCAAAAAAATACAGAGAAAAGAAGAAGGCATTATCAGGCATATTACATAATACACCGCCACATTCCGATGATGATTTAGCTGCATCAGCTTCAGTGAGAAAAACAGTAGGAAGACAAATTGTGCGGAAGGATAGAGCCAAAGCATATCGTAAAATAAAACAACAAGAGAAAATCATTGCTAAAATTAAACGTAAATATGACACTTTAAAGAAAAGATTAAGAAGGCAAACAAAAAGAAAAGAAGTGAAGTCTCAGAACCCTACAACTCCCAACAGCAAAATAAACGCATTATTAGAAAACGTTGACGTACCTCCTGAAGTGCGAAAGAAACTTTTATTTAACGAAGTATTGACTGCCCAATTACAAGATAAAGCCAATACTTTGAGAAAAAATTCTAAGGAAAGGGAAGTTTTTCAAACATGTGTTAGCGGGACTATGGTAAGGCAATACAAAATGCTACACATGGCTAAAAGATTTTTGCCAAAAGAGAAAACCAGTACTGTTCTGAAACGTGACCTCAAAATTCGTGAGGTTGTTTTGAATACAGAAGTTCGCCGAAAAGTCATAGAGTTCTTCCTAAGAGATGACGTCAGTAGGATGTGTCCAGCCAAAAGAGATTTCGTAAAGAAAAACGGTATTAAAAAACAAAAGCGTCTCCTTTTATGTTCAGTTAAGCACTGACGTCAAAATTCGCTAACGAAACTGGAATTAATTTGTACAATAACAAGCTGAAAAAAGAGTTGAAAGAAAATTTAACTGAAGAAGAGGTAATGATACAAATAGATTTTTCAGAAAATTATACAACTAAATACGCAAATGAGATCCAGTCAACTCATTTTGCAAAAATCAGTTATCTATACATACAGGTGTGTATTATATACGAAACGTTGACAATAGTTTGCAGTCCAAATCATTTGCTACCGTGAGTGAAAATTTGGATCATCAAGCCCATGCAATATGGATTCATATGAAACCAATTCTACAAATAATACTGGCAAAAGAAGACATTCACACTCTTCATATATATTCTGATGGTCCAACATCCCAATACCGTAACCGCACAAATATACATCTTTGGATACAAACATTAGTAAATGAATACAAACAGATAACAAAAGCTACATGGACGTACAGTGAACCTGGGCATAGCAAAGGACCTATGGATGGCATAGGTGGGACTCTTAAAAGGACTGCTGACAGACATGTGTTAATGGGCCAAGATATTAAAACAGCCTCAGACTTTGTTAATTTATTCACTAAGTCTGCTATCTTTGTAAAAGAAATTCCTCATGATGACATCTCTAACGCAAAAAATTTGGTTCCGAAAATTTTAGATGCCATACCTGGTATCATGAATATTACAAATATTATATGGCAAAAAGGTCCAGATGTTACAATCAAATTATACAGATACGAACGTCTTGAAAAGGAACTGAAAATGTCAGCGTTATCTGGTAGTTTATATCCAATATTGAAACCCATAAATACGAATATACATTTGAGGGAATCTCCTGAACCGTACGAGTTTACGGATGTAGAGGATTTACAAGATGTACTGAAATTAAAGAAACAGAGCATTTATAAAACCATTTATAACTCTTCATCATCTGATGAGGACGATTTAATGACGATTTCTGAACGTCAACAGACTGCGCGAAAACTTACTGTTGAAGTCAAAGCCAGTACATCTTACAATCTAGACAAGGAAAACATACATCCTAATTTAATATCGCCTGGAACATTTTTATTAATTAAAGTACCTACACAAAAGAAATATGTCAATTACAGATATGTTGCCACCTGTCAGACAGGTGTTGATGAAGATGACGGAGAAATCTTAGTAACATTCTTGAGTTCGGTACGTAATAATGCCAAAAATTTAAATTAGAGCCACAAGATGTATCTCACGTTGAATTTGAGCAAATAATTAGTATTCTTCCTATGCCATTACTGAAAAAAGAAAATAATCGAGAGTATTATTACTTTGACACAGATATCGATGTTTTCGAAAAATTCTAATTATTTCGTTCTTTAAGTATATTGTTTCATTTTTTATAAGAAAGTTTCTGCCTAAATTAATATGATTAAGAAAGATTGTTTTTGTTTAAAAGTTTAATTAAGACATGATTAAAAAAGATTGTTTTTGTTTAAAAGTTTAAATAAGATTTTACTAAAGAACTATATTATTCGTTTAGATGGTTTGGTCATCTTCAGCAATATCCAAAGTTTAATATGTTAAGACTTTTACTTGGCTGTGTGTCATCAAAAAGTGATTTAATTTAGTTAAGATTAAGTGTTTGTCAAGAATAAACCTTATAACAAATAAATATATAACAATTACTTTCTATAATTTGGCTTTTTATTCAATTTAACCCTAATTGTCTGCATATCGTCATTTGGAGAACACACGCATCATTTGGTGAACGCCCTCATCATTTCGGGGAACACCACTAAAATCAAAGAAATTCCATTACAACATAAGGTATTCAGAAATAAAGCCTGATAATATTAGAAACGGCGGAGTCTCTATAGCTACCGCAGATTTATTTACATGTAGGTGAGCGATATTCACTTATTTAGTTAATTTAAGAACTTGAAATAGTCATGTAACTGAACTTACAGCGAAATTGTCCTTAGAAACGTTTTAATTCCAAATTTTGTACTTTTTTTCAATTTCGTATTATTGGCTACATGTCTGCGCTATCGTTAAGGGTAAAAATTTAATATATAATTCATTTTTTTATTTAATTATTAACATCTGAATATCGTTCCCCAAATGATAAATTTTAGTGACAGAACACTTAAAAATTGAAATTTCAAGAAAAGTAGATAATTCTGTGCTCTGCCAAGGTAAATATAGTTGAAACACAAGTTTAGTTATGACTAGCTGTGCCCGCAACTTCGTCTGCGTAGAATAGTAACTATTGCCTGCATTTTTAATTTCAGGACGAATTTTTTAAAGAAATAACAGGAAAGATAAATAAAGCTAAATAAATTATAAAAACTATTAAATAAAATATAATTAAACTTAATAATTGATTAGATTAAGAACCTGAAATTGTTTACAGATTAATAGGTGATAAACAACATATCACATTTTTCATTACAAATCGGCCAACTAAAAGATAATTCACTCGCACAATATGTTTTTTGTCTAAGCAATGATCTAGCCTGAGAGGAGAGTGGTAGCTATGACTCACAAAATTATTATTAATATTTAAGTACTAAGACCACGATAAAAAATCTATATAAACTATTAAATAAAATATAATTAAACTTAATAATTGATTAGATTAAGAACCTGAAATTGTTTACAGATTAATAGGTGATAAACAACATATCACATTTTTCATTACAAATCGGCCAACTAAAAGATAATTCACTCGCACAATATGTTTTTTGTCTAAGCAATGATCTAGCCTGAGAGGAGAGTGGTAGCTAGGACTCACAAAATTATTATTAATATTTAAGTACTAAGACCACGATAAAAACTTTAATTTATTTGACAGGAACTGGTTTCAATGGTTGCAAACAGCTTACTGTACCTATGTAGTTAGTACACAAAATTGATGTTTGATATCAGGATAACTTCAAAAGTTAAAAAAATACAAACTACCGATCCACTGTCTCAAAATATCTATAAAGGATGTGTGTCGCCATGTGACGAATTAATCAGTATTTGCTTTGCTACTTTGTTATGTGCCACTTTTGCGCATTGTTTTTGTATATTTCTCGTATATTGTATTGTATTCGTAATGAAACAATGAGATAATAACGTAAAGCGAAAGTTAAATAAAATATAACTTATGAATTACTTTTAGTATTTGAAGCAATATTGCGAAATAATACTGAATAGTGACATCTCTTTAACTAACCAAGAACTAAACACTCATGTCATATCAAATCTGACACCATTTGACATGACTTGCCAGCTAAGAACGTGATAGTTGGGGAGCCCAACGGGAGTTTTTGGAGTCTTGATCAGACTCAGACTCTGTCTTGTAAGATTTTTAAATGGGAGACTCCTTGCACCCTTTCATGCACCTCTACCGGATATGTACACTTCATACGGGAGGGAGAAGGTGCGTGATCTTAAATAGGATAGTTGCTAATGCTAATTAAAAAGACATTGTTAAAAGAATTAGGCAGGATTATGAAAAACTAATAATCTCTAACGGTTTCCATGGGGTGATGACCATAGAATCGCGCCTATAACAACAATTACTAAAACCTTTGACACAACAAATATCCAAGGGGCACTTGACCAGTTTTCTAATTATCTATGTGATTTTATTAGTAACGATCTTTATATACGATAACTTCCTTTAATTTTATTTCCTGACATTCAAAATACAAAACAGAGTTAAACAGTGTGACTCCCTACCACCAAAGCTTTCAGTAGCACGCTCCAAGAAGTCTTCAGGTCACTATGATATTCTTAGGCAACAAAAGGAATTGATGTGGAGGATAGGCGACTGATAAACTTTCGCTTTGCAGATGGCATTTTCCTAATCGAAATACGTATACATCGACAGAACTTGAGTTCATGCTCGAACAACTGAGCGCAGAAAGCGTTGACGTTAGACTGACGATGAATAGATCAAGACCAAAACCAAGGTCATGACCAACAGCAGCACTGGTTTGGTGGATTGCAGTCAACAGACAGGTAAAGCAATATGTAGAGGAGTATATACTTGGGCTAGGCAATCTCCTTCGAAATCGACAACGCCTGAAAAAGCTTCTGGTCCATGAATGGGTATATGAAGGGTGATCTTCTTATACTGAACTCAAACTCATCGACGTTTTCATACTGCCTATCCTAACACATCTTGGTCCCCCACCGAGAATCAGAAGTCCAAACTCAAGGTTTTACAAAAAGCTATGAAGCGGAGTATCATAGGTATTAAGTTAAAAGAAAAAATAAAATATACCACCATCCACTCCCGTACTGGTATTGTTGTTGGTCAAAACTGATGTAGCAATGGGCGGGGAATGTGATATGAAATGTGCGAGGATAAAGAACAATAGATGGACCAGAATTGTTACACATCGCGTGCCTGAAGACGATTTTCGCCGAAGAAGACCCAAGAAAAGGTGGTATGACGATCTGGTCCATGTATCAAAGAACTGGCAAGTCCTAGCATTAGACAGAGAGCAGTAGATGAGTTTGAAGGATACTTTGCCCAGCAGTGAGGTGATACAGGTTAAGAAAAAAAAATTACAGATTTTTATACAGCAGGACTTCGATATCAACTTGAACCTCCTGCATAAAATAACGCGCTGAAGTATCTCAAGATTATGTGTTTTTCAACAGATACAAAGATTAATTATAACTTTGTGGTCCAAATCGTTACAATGTCACTTTTTAGGGATTATTTAACATGCACTTTGAATGACTGACACGGTCAAATAACTTTTTTCTTTCCACAGCTTGTTACCAGGTAGCCCTCCTGTATTAATCGCTGTCACCCCACTTATAAATGAAGTGTAATATCCTTTTCGTAATCTTTCTATTCGGATTCCATGTCGTTCGAGTAACTGCAAATCTAGCTATTTACCTCCCCTACTATGACGTTTTGCTCAATAAAGTAGTCCGTATAATCCTAGTCAGAAGGTTCATTTTGGTCGATATACTTTTACTACTTTTGTACATGATCTAATAAAGTTAGATTTTAAACTATCCTACAGGAATTTCTGTGACTAAAAGTATTTAAGATCTTGACCGGGGATGTATGGTACCACCATGCAAAATTTCATTTAAATCGGTGTAATAGTTTCAGAGATCAGTCATTAAATTTAGGTTTTTTGAATATCCCACGGGAACCAGTTAACTGTCAGTGATTTAAAGTATCCTATGCATTTTTCCGGAATTTAAAATACCTTCGTGTAAACTTTCATTTAAATTGGTTCAGCCGTTTAGGAGGTCAGTCGAAACAAACAAACAAACAGACAGAGACACAATTTTTTTTAAGTACGGGGATGTGTTCTACTACTCTCAAAACATATACCTGACTTGATTTTTTGCGTTTTTCTAAAAAGTACAAGAATTTTTACCTCTACGTTTTTATTATAGTATAGATAGATTTAGAGTAATTATCAATATAATAGCTTCTAGTCTATTTAATCATAAAACAGAATTCAGAATTTCCCACCTTGATGATTTTGAGCCAACTACTGTTTAATTTCTATGTAACAGTAGAAACACAAATAAAAATAAATATATTTATATATACCGATGTTCGTCACACATAATTAGTCAGTTTTTGTAAGATGATACTGTTGTCAAATGTCTCGTTTGCCAAATGAATATTTGGTTAAACAAATGGCCATTTGTCGATAATTTTTTGGTCAAATATTAGTAATCCGAACCTAGAGCATGACATGTAAGCATGAAAAAACAAGCTGCATGTTTGCTTGAATTACTTCCATTGATTTTGGTAAAATATTATTATATTATATTCATGCTAATTTGTGCTAAAAATATTTTTTTATAAAGGATTTGTAACAAATTATAGAATAGCATTGTGCATTTCACATATTATGAATTGTAATATTTATAGCAAAACATTTTAGGACCTTTAGTACTTTCGGACTAATAACGGTTATGGAAAAGTCTTTTATGTCTTTTAAACTTTATAGATTGTGATATTTATGGCAAAAGATTTTAGGGTAAATAATATTTAGGGATTTCTGATTTTAGGGCAAGTAATATTATGATAAATGTAGTCAGGGATAACTATCATTCGGACAAATGATGATTCGGACACACAAACATTATGAGATGTAAAATTATGGATAAAAATTTTATGAGATGAAATAGAGAACCATTGTTATGCCATCTTTTCTAAAGAACAGTATGGAATTTTCTAGAGATGAGACAGATGCTTCTTATAGTATTGCTGGGGTCAGGATTCATGTCGAGAGGATAATGCAACGGCTGAGACTATCAAATATTGAATAAAAATCCTCACAACTTGTTTTGTCATATTGATGATATTTTGCATGTTTGCTGTGTGTTAGTAAATTGACAGCCCTCAATATTTTCTAATAAATAGACCTGCACAGGTAACATGCACATGTTTTTGGGATTTTTTTGTATGTATGGTGATTAAAAAAAATATATTTAAAATGAAAAAAATCATAATTTTTTTATATATTTTCTTTTATCTAAAAAGGCAGTAATAACATAAATAGTGATTAAGAAAATAACATATTTTATTACTTAATGTGAACAAAAAACGTTAGTCTTATTAATTACTAGACGTGGACGCAGTGGTCAAATGGACGCATGACAATGGCATTGTACTAAACACGGACAAAACAAAACTGATGGTCATCCACTCGCCTCATAACCGTCCTACGGAGCCTTGCCCCGCCGTTTATGCACATAACTTAAATTGTATAGATAGTCAATTAATAAACTGTAGTTGCAAACCTATAGAGAAAGTTAATAATGTCGTGTATCTTGGACTTAAAATAGATGAACACATGTCATGGTCGACACACGTCGATCACATTTGTACCAAGCTCAAAGTACTACTGGAAAAGTTTTACCACCTTAGCTTCAGAGTGCCAAAGAGTACTGTTTACTTAAATGTTTATACCTGGCATTGGTAGAGTCCATCATAGGCTATGCTCGTGACAGCTATGGATTAACATTTAAAACTAATATAGACAAAATAGAAACATATCAAATTAGATTATTAAAGCTACTATTAGACAAAAAAACAAAATCTCAATGTAAAGGTAATTACAGAAAATTATTTACAATATGTAAAGTACTTCCAGCCGGACTCAAGCATAAATACCTACTTACTTTAAACCAACATGGCAATCAGGAGCATAGCCCATCTCTTGTAAGCAACCACCACAGCCACAGCACAAGGTCAGTGACCGCTGCAAAGTATGACGTACCTAGGGTAGACAATTTTTACGGTGACAGAACCATTAAAAAGCGTTTGCCCTATGTATTGAATACTTTGCCAGTGGAACTAAGACGTGAAGCTAATAAATATAAGTTTAAAAGCATGTTTAAAAAATACTTTCTCGAATCAATAGCCTAACATTATATCACACTTTAATTATTTTCAACCTTACTTTTTAATGTATAGAACCATATCACGTATAGAATCACTTCGACCAGTCCCGCAGTCAGATAGTGTAAACTGTCTTGTGGGGCATAATGTTAAATAGATGTCTGTAACATATTCCGCTTTAAATAAAAAAAATATGAATTTTCAACAACTTCAATCAGTATTAACTCAAGTTGCGTGAGTTCAGGAAGGAGATGGCTCAGTTGAGAGAGGAACTATAGGCGCGGCTGGACAACGTCGAGCGCAGGCTTGATGCCTTGGAGCAGCGCGACCCTGCAATCGGAGCTGGGGGGACTGACGCTCTTGAGCGAACCATCGCAGAACTGAAGCTGGAGCTCAATGACCGTGATCAGGAAATGCTACTCGTACCTCGACTTGGGTTAGCTCCCGGAGGAGAAGGGAGTCAGTGCCACGCACTCAATCTGTTCTTGGACACCATTGCTGAAACCATTGCCACTTTTCCAAGGAGTGTTGTGTGAGTGTTTTACAGGAAGTGGTCAAGCACTCTCCCGACCTAGCAGACCATGCCATGATTGGTGTCGAATTAAAAATAAAAATTAAAAAGCCACCCAGTGGGTTGTTAAAGAGTATACCAAAACCATAAACTATCTATAGTCTGATTATGCCATTGCTATAATACTTTTGTCTATGTCTGTGTCTATAGTAATAAATTTCACTCTGTTCGAATCTGTCAACCGGCGTTTTATTAGGTTATGGGCCCAGACCCGTAAAACCAGGAAAATAAAAGTGAATAAATAGTAAATCCAAGTGTGTTAGTGCAGAAAAATGTCTTCGAGTTATATCGCTAACGTTCCCAAATTACGAGGTAGAGAAAACTACGATGACTGGTCTTTTGCGGCGTCGAACTTGTTGGTGTTGGAAGGAATGGCGGCGGCCATTCAAACACAGTTATCGGCATCGGCGTCTGCAGTACAAAAGACGGAAGATGCTAAAGCGAAAGCGAAATTAATCCTCACGATTGATGCATCGCTCTACGTTCACATTAAGCAAGCAAATTCGTGTTACGATCTCTGGATAACGCTCAAGAAAATGTTTGATGATTCCGGGTACTCAAGGAAAATCAGTTTATTACGAAATCTCATCAATACAAGATTAGAAAACTGCGAATCTATGACAAACTATGTAACCCAGATCATCGAAACAGGGCAACGTCTTCGGGGAACGGGTTTTAAGATAACCGATGAGTGGATTGGCGCTTTAATGTTGGCGGGATTACCGGAACGGTATGCACCAATGATAATGGCCATCGAACATTCGGGGATCGATATAAGCGCAGACGTTATTAAAACTAAATTAATTGACATGAGTGCAGACGAAGGTAGTATTTTCACATCGAGTTCAGATTTTACCACATACCTTGCAAAATCTCAACATTCACAACGTTTGAAAAATAGCGGGAATAAATCGAGCGGAAGCCATCACCTCGTGACCGCCTGCGTACTACACATAGAACGTAAATGAAAAAATATTCTACACTTTTTACATGAGTTTTTGCTTGAGAAAGTAACATGTAACGACATCTATTGGTTTGTTAGGAAACTAAACAAAAGTAATTTGACACGTTGACAGCTGATTTTTTTTGCAAAATGGCGTCGACAAGCAGAAGTGTGAACGTGCGCTCGGGCAGA
This sequence comes from Maruca vitrata, assembly GCA_039566165.1. Lineage (NCBI taxonomy): Eukaryota > Metazoa > Arthropoda > Insecta > Lepidoptera > Crambidae > Maruca > Maruca vitrata. The sequence goes on from CM076930.1 coordinate 11,303,918, forward strand.
GGTTTTTTTTTTTATAGCTATAAGCTGACAAGATGACCTCACTCCACCTGATGGTAAGCGGTAGTGAGATCCAAATATGAGGTCGACAGGCACAATAGACCATATTGAGCCTGTCGCACTCACCCTGAAAGCCCGCTTAAAGAGGGGACCACTGCTGCGGCAGCAACGAGACAAGGCGTGGAGTCTCGCATTGGTATTGAGCTGTGCGGGTCCGAGTTGGCCAGTCGCCGGACGGAAGGGCCCCCGTTTCTACGGGTATCCCTGGCCGGCGGGCTGACCCACTCCGCTCGCACAATACCGCCGCTAAGACTCCACTGGTCCGGCGCTTGCCGCAACAATGGTCCCCCCCTGGCTCCGGTTCGTACAGTGCTGATCCCGGAACGCGACCTGACCGAGAGAGGCCAGAGTCACTTGGCGGGTAAGTTTAATCCCATTTAATTTTTGTAATTTTTATCAAATTTTTTGCACTAATTGTTTGATAAACTAAATAAAATATAAATTACAGTATTATTTTTGGAAATAGAGCAATATCGTACATGTTGTGACACGGGTTTCTTTTATGTCCTCTGTGTAGAACGTATTCAGGGTATTGAGATAAGGTCAGGCAATTTATGTCCTGCATGTAGAACATTGTCAGATATCAATGGTATGAATATTTTTTTCTTTTTCAGTGTTATGTGAGGAAAATATATTGGATGTCCTACAAAACTCCGATATTGACTATGATTCTGATGTATCAGATAATGACCCAAGTTATCAGCCTCAGAGTGACAATTGCACCACAAAACTTCACACAGAAAATTCTTCAGACAGCTCATGCGATGACGATTGTCCTTCGCCTGAAATGGCGCCTTCGCCTGTTTTGCTCTATGAGAGCTCCATCGCGTGTCCGAAGGGGTCAAGCTAGCAGAGGAGTCCGCCGTGGATCACGAATACTGGCGAGAACATCCAGTTCACGCGATGAAATACAAAATCGATGGACAGGAACTACTTTTGACCCAGAAATAAGGGAGCTTCAACAACCCACATATGTACCAAAAGACTGTGAAGGGTGGCAGAATGTAAAATCCAATCAAAAACATAAATGTGAAATGAGAGCCAAGTTCAATATTATGATAATTGCCTTGGTTGTTGACTTCAACGATATGATATGTTATTTAACGCTTGTTCAAGTTCTCTTAAACATTCATTTGACTTTAGTGATCTTGTATTTAATGTTGCTATGTAGAGTCTATTTTTCTTGGTGCTCGTTATTGTTTTATTTTCTTTTTCTAGTGTAGTTTTTTGGGGGGGTTGGTCTATAACCCCGCGGTGACCAACCGTATTGGGGTTTATTTTATTTTTTATTTTGCTCTTATCTATATAGTTTGTTTTGATTTCGTTACCGGTGTCTGACATTTCCTATGCATTATCTTGTTTGGATGGTTTTTCAGTCAAAGACGCAGACCTTGCCCTCATATACTCAAACGCATTTGTTTTATGCAATCCCAAAAATATACCACTACTTAAAGCACCTACCTACATTGAACCCCGAAATTAGCACCATGCTAAATGAGTCCGCTCGCAAAAGAGACAAAAGGCTTAGCTCAAAACAGAAGCAACATGGCCGGGCCTCGGCAGCTCTGGCCAGAGCTATGTCACTATTATGAAAAAAAAACCTGGATATTCTGAAGTCCTGCGTATTTTAAGTGACGCATTGAAACTTATGCTGACATAAGTCATCTGAATTCACACTATTTAGCGACTGACACATTGATTCTTGGCTTGATAGAAAAGTCACTTTTGACTCATTAAAAGACCGAAAATGGGACGAGTTCCTGATGCGGCAACAAACTCGGGGATCTCGGAAAGATCTCAAGGGGTACTAAAAAGACTGGTCAATTAAGCGCCTTCAACCAGCACTTCATACTAGAAAGGCCCGCCGGCACGACCTTGTTTGCTGATGAGCAACCAACAACCAGCAAATCGGGCCAATGTGTATCAAGCACAATTCGCGAGTCGACGAGTGGCAGAGTTCGATCTTGATTATCTTGTCTTCGTCGAAGAGAAAAGTTCGTTTGATCAGATAATTATTCAAGTGTCACATCAACTCAATATAGCTCGACTACGCAATTTCAAAGCAAGGGAAATTTTAAAAAAAAACGGGATTTCGCATAACGCTTCGTATAATGTCGTTAAGGACAAAGTTGCATTGCATTGTCAAATTTGTCATTTTAGGCTTAGAAACGAAAAAAATCTTATCGGCAAACCATGTTGTTCGCCGATAACATGTTCACATCGATAATCAAAATCAGCGATCAAATACAAAGCTAATCAGCGACGACTTGTGCTGCTTTTGAAAAAAAAACGTTCAGGTAGGACTGAAGTTTCTACATTAACATACATAGTCAAGTATTTGTATGCAATTGAATGCAATTTTGGAAACTGAATCTTAAGATCATTCCAAATTTCTAAAGGATTTTCACTTAATCGCAGTAAACAATACAATACAATATGCGTAGATTTTCGTGGGAATATTCAAAGTGACACAAATCATGAGTGCACAGAAGCGTTAGTGCTGCTCGTAGTGGCATTGAATAAGCGATTCAAAGTATCCATTGGATATTTTTTGACAAATTACAAGCAATACACTAGTGCCGTGAGAATAGTGGCAAAATAAAGGCTGTAACTTTCGACGGATGTCCGGCCAATATCAAAATGGCTAAATTACGGGGTTGCATCTTATAACCAGAAAATTTAAAAACGGTTTTAAACATCCATCCACAAATGAGACCATATTTGTTTTCAGAGACCCAGTCCATATGCTAAAATTATTTAGGGAACGCATTTGAACGTTATAAAGAATTCACTGACTAAAAGATAAGGAGCAATTCCATTTGGCAAACAAACTGCGCATTGCGCACATACAGTTTAAGCAAAATGTAATGAAAGTAAGACTTGCATTGTTATTCTTTAGCCGCAGTGTGACGACAGCATTGCAGTTTTATAAAAATGAACTAAACTTCCAGAAATTCACGACGTGAAATGCTACAGCTCAAATGATTTACCACCACCATATTGAGTTGTTTTTCGCTATTATGTGGTCACATGGATGTAGTAATAATAACCCCATTGCCTAGATTATTAGAGTTCATTAATGTACAAAAAAAAATTATACATACTGAATTTAATGAACTATCTACGGGCAATTGCGTCCCGTAAGAACGAATATCTATTTCAAATTGCTCGTCCGCTGTAAAACGCATTAATTTGACAACTACATCGGAAGAAGACGCATCAGCAGTTGAGACAGATAGTCTACAAGAAGAATATTTCTTATTCGAGTTATCACAATTTTCACAATTTATATCAATGACATACACGATTTAGCCATTCCCAATTCTGAGATTATCTGTTATGCAGATAATACGGTAGTCCTATTCAAAGATAAATTAGTCAGTTGTTAGCGGGATGTCATCTATCTGCCGTTGGCTCAAAAATAACTTATTAACGCTCAACTATTCCAAGACCACATTTATTTGTTTCCATAAGACCGCAGCTTCTAGCCCCTCTTCTATAGAACAAATTCAGATACACACCTGTAGCTCTTTCTCGTCGTGCACTTGTAACTCCCTAGCCAGCTCCAAATTTACTTATAAATATCTGGGACAAGACTTAGGAATATTTATTGATGAACATTTAAACTTCAAGGATCACATCCACCAACTACCAACCAGATTTTTAAATTGAATTGCTTTATCAGTCATTTCCCGGTCGTGTTATTTTGCGATTTTGAGACCAGAATTGGACCAGACCTAAATTGTGCAATTAAACACAATTAACACCATTACTGTGCAATTTAACACACAGGGACAGTGTCTGTGATGATTTCACACTTAAGAAGTTACGTAAGTTGGAGTTAAAAAACCTTGCTCCGCTTTAGACGAAAGCACGTGAGCTGTTAGGCGGAAATCCCACAAAAAATAAGTCTTACAGCTGACCTCTGGAGAGAAAAGCTGCGTTATCAGAAAAGTTAGTTAAAAATTATTTAATAGCTATTGAGACGAAGCAGAATCAAAAAGCAATAGTTATATCCTGCAATCCTGCATCCCCATGCAGGATATAGCTACTGCTTTTTGCAGACAGGCTTTGACAAAGATATTTGCGAATCAAAACAAGAACACTGACGTAATAAAGTATGTACTTAATTGACGCCTCTAGACTGTCGTGCGATTCTCAATATCAGAAGTCTATGTCTCGCAGAAGTGTTGTGTCATCTACGATAAAAAATGATATACAAGATCAATTATTTACAACAGAGATTGATTATCACTTATTAGGTGTGAAATTAGCTGACACACTAAAGGCAGCGAAAGCTATTAACAAATCAGGATCTGTTAATAGCTGATGATTGCCAAAAGAAGAAAGCGCAAAACAAAATAATAAAAGTAACTGATATGACAGACCGCAAAAACAACACATATTGGCTTTGAAGAACCTTTTACCTTTCTTTGACCACTGGCCATAGTCTCAACATAAAGAACAATGAAAATGGTTCTCGGTCAGTGTGTGACCCTTCATCTTCACCCCGCTGTGATAGCTTGCTGAACCTATCTCAAACCGTGGAATCCAACAGTTCCTATACCCATCCACCACAGGCATGTAACAATCAGGTGTCTTTAGTAAGTGGTACTAATAAAGTTATGTTCAGTGATGAGATAGGTAAGAATATGTGCCTATTAATGAGTAGTATAATGGAACAACCGATCAGTAATTATTGTTTCCCAAATACATCATATAATGAAATTATTAGAAAAATTATTAAATTTAAGTTTAACAAAGAAACAACGGTTATTATATTTATTGCAAATAGAGAAAATGTAAATAAAAAAGAATTAATTAAATGTTTTGATTATTTAAGTAACTTAGAATTATAAAATTTACTTTTTCTTACAGTAACAGATTGCTACAATCAGAAAACTTAAGTAGGTATAAAATGAACTTGACATTAAATACAATGACATTTAATAATAAGAAATTCAATTTAATTGACTGCAATATCAGTACATTTAACCTTAGCAAAGGGCTATTGACAAAAGATAACTTTTATCTTTCAAAATTTTATTAAAGACAGATAGCTTTATCGCTATGGTTTTGTATTAGAAAATTCAGCCAAGAAATGGCTACTCAGTCTGCTTCTATTGAGCAGGTTATTGACATTTGTAGCAATTCCCTGGAAAATGTTTCAGGTAATTTAAATTATATCATAGGACAATAGAGGATAACCCTAGCAAATTAAATGTAAGGTCAAAAGGAAAGGATAATAACTTAAAACTTATAGATTAAAATATTCAAGGATTTCCGGGAAAATAACTTGAACTTGAATTGTATTTAAACGAAATGAATATTAACGTTGTATGCCTTACTGAGCATTGGAAATGGCAATATTTAAAAAAATTATATTGTCAAAATGACAACTGACGTTTACTTTTGTGCACCGAAAATATTCTTTATATTGTGTTTTCCTTAATTTCGACGCATTACGCTACCAATAAGGACTCAAACGACAACGGACTTAAAACAAAACTACGGCTGATGATGATGATGAGAAATAATCAAAGTTGCTTAGCATATACAGCTGGGGGACTTATGCCGAAAAATGTCAAAACCAGAATGTCCGTTTGGATCCACAATTTCGTTCCACCAGTAGATTAGCACACAGAAGTTCACTATGATCCTTGCAACTTCTGATATGCTTCACCAGTGGATCAAATATAGGAATTTAAATTTTACATGGTGGGTATAAATACCACAAGAAAAGACGTTTTATGAATGGAAGTATAATATATATAATATATGGCGTTGCTCACAGTGGCGAAAAAATAAGTGTCCCGGGAGTATACCAATAAATACACATGTAAGTCACGAAATCACACATAAAACCGTATATCAGATAAATATTGCTTTAGACACACCGTACCGACTTATAAGTGATTTCTGTTTTACGTCCCATTGGATTGTTTGAATAACACAGACGAAACATCTATTGTAACAAACTTTTTTTTTACGGGATGATACAATTATCAAGGGTCACACTCATTCAGTGAACTGTGATTCAGATTACGCTGGCAACGAAATACTACTGTCAATGAACAAATGTCAAGAACAAGTAATATCTACAGATAACGTGCCGATTCCACAAATATATGAAAATTTCGTGGCTGCGGCTGAGTAAGCCGGTTTAAACTTTGTTGACGAAATACCGCCGTATGAAACTGTTAAAAGCAAATGTAGTACCGACTGTGTAACAGTAACCTAGGAGGCAAAAAAACATCTCACAACTACGCTTGTGACGTTGAAGTACCGAATCGCAAAGTGTCAACGTATTTTGGATGAAAAGAAAACACGAATATCCAGAGCTGGCAAGGGAAATTATTAGTGCCATTCGCCACTTCATACTTGTGTGAACTAACATTTTCTTCAATGGTAGACATAAAAACTAAAAAGAGAAATAGGCTGCAATTAGAAAATGATTTGATTATTAACGTTTCAAAAATAGCACCACAATTTGATAAACTTTTGAAAAATAAACAAGCACATCCTTCTCACTAAAATTGTGTTTTAGTTGTGTAAGAACCTCGACTTTTCTTTCAGCTGGCGACCACCCGATTAAGGCTTCGCGACCCCCAGGGGTCGCGACCCACAGATTGAAAAACACTGGTCTACTACAATCAGCACGGGGTATTGAGGGTACATTACAAGAAAAGAAGATGATTAGAGAAGAACAATCAGCCTAGCCTAAATAACAAAGAAACTGCGTAGTAGTTTTTGCAGACTCCTTGGACATTCATTTAATGATTGCCGGAAAAGACCTAAGGTAGAAAAACAAGCTGCACCTTCCACTTCTACACCTCGACAGATACAAGTATCAAAGAACATTCTTCGGATATTAAAATGTCGTCACCGTCTAGGCCAAAGTTTTCTTGTTATGGCTGTGGCGCGCCTGGAGTCATCAGGTCAAACTGCACAACTTGCTCTGGACGTCGTCGCTATCAAGTGGTACCAGATGACCTAAGCTTTTGCTCCGTCAACGTACAAGCGGCAAAAAGACAGAGGCCGGTTGTGTTTTTAAATGTATATGGCATTCAAGGAAGTGCACAGCTTGACACCGGTGCAGAGCTGAGTGTTGCTTCATACGAGCTATTTTGCAAGTTTCTTGATCTCGGGCTCAAATTTGGTGAGGAGACTGCTAATATCACTCTGGCCGACAGTGTGAAGAAGAATCAAAAGATATACACCATCAAAGAACCTGTCCAGATTCAAGACAAAATAGTAATAACCTCCTTTGTGGTTTTGCCAGAGTCGCGAGATAATAGAACTTTACTGGGAATTGGTTTCATTCAAGATACAGGAATGATCATAAACCTACCTCAGTTCACCATGTCATTTATAGAAAATCCAGATGTCTGTTATGAACCATATGAGGAAGGGTTTGCTTCATTTGAGCATGGCAACAATACCCTTCCTCATCGGTCGAGAGGTCGGTATCAACAATTGAGATTTTGAACAGTGTTAAGATCCCATCTCCGATATCCTCGCTGACAGACACTCCACCGAGCTTACCAATAGCATCAGATACCGTAGCTATTGATGCAGTTTCAATGACCAATGTCAGAGTCAAAGATGACATTCGGACTGGCACTGCAACAAACCAACTAATAAGAATAGATCTTCCAAGCCCACCTAAGACACCACCCAAACGGGCCAAGCTATTCGATGGTTACTATTGAAGAATCGGGCATTACGTTATCTCCCCAATCACATGATCTTTTACACGAATTCAGCGATGTGTTTCAATCTAATGGAAAACCTGCAAAATACGTGGAGCATTGTATAGATACTAGTAACCATGATCCCATAGCTGTACCACCTTATCAACTTTCGCCTGCACGTAAGGAGGTCCTACGGAAAGAAATAACTAAGATGCTAGATGAAGGAATCATTGAGAGCTGTTTATCCCCGTATGCTGCGCCTGTAGTAATGGTACCGAAAAAGATTGAAGAGATTAGAGTATACGTGAGAAGAAAGAAGGGGAATCTGCTATTATTCATCTGACAAGAACATTGGTTCCCGGACATTTGCTATTCTTTGATCGGTTCTTCACAACTACAAAACTTTGTGACGAGTTATTAAGGCTTGGATTTCATGGTACAGGTACTATTATGAAGTATAGAGTTCCGAAAGACTGTGTTCTAACAGAAGAAAAAACATTTAAGAAGAAACCAAGAGGAAGTAGTGAAATCAAAGTCAGAGAAGATAATAAAGTCGCAGTTACAATGTGGCTTGATAATAAGCCAGTCCTTATTATGTCTACATGTTATTGCAATCAAAATGACGATGAATGTGAAATGGTCCAAGAAAGACTGAAGATATGTAATAGTAGCAAGGCCTGATGTTATCAAAAAATACAATGAAAACATGGGCGGAGTCGATCTTGCTGATCGAATGCTTTCCGTTTGTCCCTCGAGCAATCGCACTAAAAAGTGGACTATACGTGTTATATCTCATCTTTTTGATTTGTGTGTGGTCAACGCTTGGTTGCAATACAGGGCTGTAGAAACAAAGAAGGGCACGATTAGGAAACACATCGTACAATTGCGAGAGTACAAATTGAGGTTGGGCTCCAAACTACTCGATCAAAATGACCAAGAATGTGAGAGCGATGGCGAAACCGAGTTTGACGAACATGAGCCAAAACACAAAAAGCGTAAAGTTATTATAAAGCCAGTTCCCGCCAAAGACGCTGCCCCAAAGACCGTATCAAAAACGCTGCGAATTTAACAGAATATGGTGTAAATAATCGCGCTGCAGAAACATTGGCCGTGATAAAAAAAACTACAGTTTTCTGCAAAAAATGTGAGATTTACTTGTGTTTTACTCCTAATCGCAATTGTTTCACCAATTTTCATGAAGACTGATATTTAAAAGTCTGAAGCAAGGCCTGGTGTTATCAAAAAATATAAATAATATAATATTGAATAGTTTAAAGTTAATATTTTATACTTAAGCACTTTTATGTCAAATTATTCACATAGTTTTTTGTTAAAATATAAAAGTATGTTATATTTAGCTTTTTTGACCACTTTTTGCGAATAAATGGGAGAAGCCACTGGCTCTTGAGATACAGGCACTTTAGCCTAGTTCGAGTGTCAGAGTTTCATAGGAATTTGTAATTACGATTATGTCAATAAAGAAATTATTATTATTATTATTAGTTTGCTTTCAATTACCCACATGTCTACTATACTCATGAATAACTCAGAAATAAATGCTATGTCCTTTACAAATGGCATATTGATTGAGTGCCTACTTTATAAATGACATAGTGAAAAACTAAGTTTTCCCATTGCAATAAAAAAAAATTATATTTTTCCTATGCTAAGTTATTATAATGTAGTGCACTACAAAAGTTTCATAACGAAACTCCAAAAAAAGTATGTCTGGCACTCAGGAGGATAAGTATGTACACAAAGAATTTGGGACTTGCTTGCCTCATCCTAGGACTTTGTCGAAATGGTATTCTAACATAAATGGTCAGCCTGGTTTTACGCATTTAAACTTAAAGCTGAGCAAGAAGATAAAAAAAATTACTGCGCACTTGTCTGCGATGAAATGAAAATCAAATCTCATCTTGATGGGGCAGAATGAGAACCTCGAACCAAACGTTATTATGGATATGTAAACCACGGTTTTAAGAAAGTTTCTGACAACTCAGAGATAGCAACCCACGCAATAGTGGTTTTGCTTGTAGGGATAAACAAAATATTCAAAGTTCCGATTGGATACTTTTTTGTTAAAGGCACGACTGCTGTACAAAATGCTCGGTTGGTGACTGAAGCTTTATCATTTGTCCACGAAACAGGATTTGAAGTTAAGTCGCTGACTTGTGAAAGCTTACCTTGCTATGGCAAAAGAACTAGGATGTTGTTTAGACCCCGACAATTCACTTACAAGTTTTTTTTTATCCTTCCACTGGTCAAAACATTGCTTTTTTGCTGATCCCTGCGACATGATCAAATTAGTCCAAAATGCATTTTCAGATTATCAATATTTCATTGACGAAAATCAACGAGAAATTAAGATTGATTTCATTAAAAAACTGCACGCGTTGCAAGATGAAGAATTATTTTATTTAGCGAACCGGCTTCGTGCTAACCATATTATATACTACAAAACGAAAATCATGAATGTCAAACTCGCAGCACGTTTAGCGCAAGCGTTGCAGAATCACACCGTCCTACTTGCTGCTTTCGTCCGTCTACTGCCGAGCCACCTACCACCTCCAGCCGCCATCGAAGGGAAGTACGGGCCTACGGAAGTGAATAGCCAAAGCCAGATTCTTACCGCGATCCTCTTTTGCTCGAAATAAATTAATTATTTGTGTACGCTGGTGGTTTCCTTCTATCTCTAACTACCGACGCGACAATATCCCAGATTCAACACGTATTTTGTGACGTAACATTTCGTAGCACGCCAGATCCTTTTGACCAAATCTATATCATGTCGTTATTATGGTGACTTCGGCATTTCACTTTCTCATAATATGATTGTATAATAAGACAGTTAGAAAGCTTCGCGCTATTATTAGTAAAGTATAACTCGATAGAATTGACACAGTTTGTTTCATAAACGATTCATGGCGCTTGCAACAGTGCCGAAATATCGGGAGCTCATTAAAACAAAACAACATGGTAAATATCCCGGACAGGTTCAGTTTTCTAATATGTAACCATGACAGTTTAAAATTATATATTACATAAAGGCACTGTTACAGTACTCTTATATTCTATTTTACAATTATTTTCACTTCGCCGCCATGAACAAGCAATTGCCCAGTCCTGAAAAACCCTGCTACCTTATTTTTAATTCTCCTCCTAATTGGTCGACAAGACTGTGCATGTCAACCAATCAACTCAGAGTTCTGATTGGCCATCGTATGTAAACTGGGTATGTTGGTTTATCAGCCTAAACATGAATATGGGAGACCCAAAGAAGGAAATTCAGCTCGACGATCTTTCTTCAATTGCATAAGCAAACAATTGATTTATAGCAGGGGTGGCCAAGAGGTCGATCGCATCGACCGGTCGATCGCGAGCTCCAGCGCGTTCTAGAGCGTTCGATCCGCGCGAGAATATTCTCGAAGCCACGCGAAGAGCTGCGTCCTCGCTGCGTATAAAAGCGGGATGTACGGCCCGACGTGACAGTTCCGATTTGGGAAAGCGAAGCGAATCAGTCTCCTGCGAACTAGGAGTGATCGAGTGCGTTACCTGCGAATAGTTTCAGTGAAATTCAGTGTTTTAGTGTGATTCAGTGTTTGCAGTGTAATTTAGTGTTCCGTGTTTAAGTGTTTAGTGTTGTAATTAAGTGTTTTTAAGTTTTTAATTGTGTGATTGTTAGTCACACAATTAAACACTTAAAAACACAAATAAATTAATTGTCTTTTGGTAACTTTTGGCGTATCTTGAATTTAACGTACCCCGTACCCGCAACAATATAATATGCAGAATCAACACAAAAAAAAATACAAAAACAAATGTACAAATCAATAATTTATTTTCAAACTTCATTGTCATGAATCAAATCAGGGTAAAAAAAACATAGGATTGGTTTTAATTTTGAGTCGTGCAATGCACTTGTGTAGTTAATATTATATAACATTTATTGAGGGTAATCTGAAAATGTTTTCCTGTCACCTATCAATTTTGCAAATAGCATTGTTGTCGTGTTACGCTGTGAGTTAGGAAGCTTATTAATATCAGGATATATATCTAGTTACATTTCGAAACTCAGTGACGTTGTGATTTTATAGAAATATAAATATAAGAAGACATATATGACATACAAGTTCAGGTGAGCAAAATAAGCACTATATTTTCCTATATAAATTTGTTTTAATTAATAAATAATTCTTCTTCTTAATTTAAACTTCAGAGTTAAGTGTCATACGAGATCTGATAATATTACTTACCCCATATAAGCAAGCTACTGAAGAAATTAGCGGCGATCAGTACCTGACTTCTAGTTTGGCGATTCCCATTGCAAACTTACTTCAGAAAGGACTTGAAGAAGTAAAACCTTTTACCGAATTTGGTGTTGCTGTTCAGAAGAGTTTGCTAAACTTAGTTATTGCCAAACTAGAACCACTAGAGCGACATTTACATCTTGCTATAGCAACAATTTAAGACCCTCGCTTTAAGCGTATTCATTTTAATTCAGTACTAGCTGTTTTCACTGCAATAACCGCATTGTCAAAAGAAATACGTTTAGAACATAGACGTAGAGGACAACTTTCGCCTGAACTCAGACCCACAACCACTAGCAATTCCAAATTCAAAAAATTCTTCGCCGTCGTTGTGGTCCGGTCATGAAAAAATTATGATAGATATTGCTGCAGCAACCTCCAGTTTACTTTCAACCAGTGATGGTATGCCTAGCGAACTAAGCATTATTTAGATCAGCCTATAATACCCAGAAAAGAGAATCCTACAAAATTTTGGTTTGATTGTCGTCATTTTACTCCAGTCCTTTCCGACATAGCTCAAAAGTATTTGATAACGCCTGCGTCCTCGGTTTCCTCAGAGAGAGAGTGGCATCTGCTGTAAATCTCGCAGTACCCAATAACAGAAGTCGGCTTACAGCCGAGCATGTAAATCAAAGAGTTTTTCTTATGTCTGTATCAGATAAATATTGGTTTGATTAATAAATAATTAATATTTTTTATTGTTGTCCTTGATTTAAAAAATTTAAAAATGATGTGTATTATCTAGTAATGTAAGATGATTGAAGTAGATTAGGCCAAATTTTTTTTTTCCCATCACACCGATATATCGATATTTTTAAATAAAAAATATCAATATCGATATTGATATATTCAAAAATTATCGATACAATATTCGCACGCTTAATATTATAGTGACCGAACTCAAAATTTACGTAAAATGAGGTAATGCACCTGGCGTGACTACAACAACGCCATCTATGAAATAGCTCTAAGAAACTCTTCAATACGTTGTTTTCCTACTCTTACAATCTTTGCTGTCTCTTTCATTTTCGCGACTTTTGTGACGTTGATTGACATAACACAGACTCATTCAGTGTTCGTTCAACCGTTACAACAAAAACAGTTTGTGCATTTAATTTTAAAGTGACTGTTCGCGCGCGCGAGCGAGACAAAGCATCGCAAGGAATGCTGCCCTGCTCCTGCGCGCGCGCCCCAGTCGCCGCCAGTCGCCGCACCACACCCAGCGGCTCCACACACACGACCCGTACGCGTCCCTGGCCCGTGACCTATTTAAATATTTTCTGTACCATTCGATAAGTACACAGTTTGCAATCACCACCATGATTTTTATTTGTTCTCGCTAACAAAGGTGGCGCCCCCGGGTGTGCACGAGTCGCGTGTAAATTCCTTTTGGTAACTGCATCGCGTGCCGAGTCCCATCTAATCTAACGAATAGGTCGCGCGTCGCTTCCACGTTTCGTCCGCCATCTTTCCGTCGACGTCGCCTTCGTACATTGCCGTCAACGCCTACGCCTTGAAGATCCTCTGGGTGCCTGAGAAGACTCCGGTGCAGCACCTATCATCTGTATCGCAGACTGTCTACCGGCCCAGACCGTCAAGAGGAAACGTGGTCGCTGTGAGGGCCACACCACACACGTGGTCCGTAAGGAGAAGAAACTACGCTTCTGCTCTGCATCTCAACTTGCCAAGGAGCGTGTCGTGAGCCAATCATCCTTTCTAATTATTCCCCTCTTCTTAATTTGAGCATTTTGGTGAATAATTTAGTAAGTGCGCACTTCACATCTACATGTCTACCTTCATATTTTGCGCATACTTCTACATATTAAAGTAACATCCTTCATAATAAAATTAATCTTACATGCATATCATATCGTTATCTTTATCATCATAAAATAAAATATCGAGCTATCAGCGCACTCAGCATAAATTCTGCACGAGCTTATACTGTGGTTGCCACTTCTACGATAGCTACAGCTGCCTAATTCTTGTTTTTTTTAGCAAGCTTCAATTTATTTGCCCTTTTCTTGCCCATTTTCTTGCGCCTTGTCACTTTACCACGCTTACTTTTATGTGTGCATATTTGAACTTACCTAGTTACTTATCCATCACTATTCATAATTATTATCTCCTCGCATACTATTCATATTTCTGCATCTTTGCTTGATAACGCTTTGCATACACCCTGTCATTTACGCATTTCAGTGAGAATTGGAAATTGTGAGCACGCTGCCGCCACGTGGTCGCGCGGCTCAATCGCATCCGGCCTGCCTCCGCTTAACCTACTTCACCCGCGCAACACGTTGCTGCCTACCCTGCGCTGGGAAACAAAAGGAGCGTAAGCCGTTCGCAATTTCTTTTTAGTTGAATATTTTTTACTTTTTATAAAATTCCCTTTAGCTCGCAATTTGACTTAAAGCTTCCTTAAAAATCATCATGACTGAACCATCGCCAACTAAATTGTCCCCTTTACTAATTCCTTCACAAAATGAATTCAAGGAACTTAAAGCTAAACGTAGATCCGTAAAGGGGCAAATTACTATTTTTAACAATTACATTCAGGAAATTATGAAAGTGCATACCTTATCTGATGTTCAAATATGCGAGTTAAATGTGAAGTTAGCTAAATTTTCAGAACTTAGTATCAAGTTTGAAAGCATACAAACCCGTTTAGAAGTCTTGAATGAACAAGATCTTGATGAGGAAATCAGGGAACGGAGTTCCATTGAAAAAAATCTCCATTCTCTTCTTGCTACAGCGCAATGTCTTCTTGACAAAGGTAACCCCAAGGACACTGAAAGACCTGGGACTTCTACCTCTGAGTGCTGTCATGATAGTTCTCATGCACCTATTGGCTTCAAACTTCCACAAATCAATATTTCAAAATTTGACGGTTCTCATTTCAAGTGGCTAGAGTTTAGAGACACATATCAGTCTCTCATACACAACAATGATAATATCCAGCCAATCCATAAGTTTCATTATTTGAATGCGTATCTCGAAGGCGAAGCTGCTCGCGTTATTTACAACCTAGAAATTTCAGCTGATAACTATCATGACGCTTGGAAACTTTTATATGATCGGTATAATAATAAACGTCAATTAATCTCCTTTCATCTCAACTCCTTACTTAACATTGAGGCTCAACGAGACCGTGACTCAGACAGGTCACTACGCTATCTGGGTGATCACATTACAAAAAACCTTCGTGCCTTAAGCACTTTGGGATTGCCTACTGATAAGTGGGATGCTATCATCATACATATAGCTGCAACAAAATTAGATCACGTGTCCAAAATTAAATGGGAGGAGCATAAAAATAACTTGAACGACTACCCAGACCTCAATGAATTTAAATCCTTTTTAAAATCTCGTGCAGACATCTTAGAAACATTATCGCGCACTAAAGGAGAATTTAAACCATATGTAAAACCTAATATTCAACAAAAGCATAACACTAGGACGTCTCTTATGATTTCATCAGATGACGCCTCGACAAAGCGGTTGTGCGTCGTGTGCCAAGGGAGTCACCGCATCTTTGATTGCGGAGTCTTCAGGGCCATGTCTACTGACGAGAGATGGGCGCGAGCAGCAAAGCTGAGGCTGTGCCACAACTGCTTGCGACCGGACCATGACACGCGCAGCTGCAAGCTAGTGAGCGGCTGTCGCGTATGTAAGAGGCGTCACAACACCATTTTACATAAACACAACACAAACACAAACATATCCCAGGCTTCCTTTAGTCGCACTTATGACGACACCCTAGGGAACGTTGAAAGTACACCATCTCCTTCCTCTTCTGCCACTGTTATGACAGCGGTGAGCGCAACGGAAGTTCTATTATCAACAGCGTATGTTGAGATCTTAAATCCAGCTACCAATAAGGTAGTCACCGCAAAGGCACTACTAGACAGCGGAAGTCAGTCTTCATTCATAACCACGGACTTAAAGTCTCGTCTTCAACTGACTTCTCAGCCCTCTAGTGCCACCAATTTGTTGGGTATTTGTGATACTAACATCAATATTATTCCGCAGCAATGTGCTGCAAAACTCATCTCAAAACGTAGTACATTTACGTTACTTCATAACTTCTTAGTGCTTCCCCAAATTACACAAAAACTTCCTAAGCATCGAATAGATGTACACCATATAAACCTACCACCACATGTACTGTTAGCTGATCCTTCTTTTTATGAACCATCTCAAATTGATATCCTTATAGGCGCCGACATTTTTTGGCACATTATTGGCTCAGAACGTCAATCCCTTGGCGATAACTTGCCCATCCTTCATAACTCACTACTAGGTTGGTTAATAGCAGGACCTTTACCTATCATTAATACTAAAACTCTATCAAGGGCCCCCAGGGTTTACAAACACTGTAACTTTGTGAGTCATAATTATGATCACAATGACTTCAACTCGCAATTGATGAAGTTTTGGGAATACGAAGACTTTCCGGATAAACCTCAGTCCAATAACAACGTAATCATTACAGATAGTGAGAAACACTTCATCGAAAATACCTATCGCCTACCTAATGGCAAGTTTTGCGTCAGACTCCCTTTAATAGATTCGCCCGACTGCCTTGGTGAATCTTATCATATAGCCAAAAAACAATTCATTAGCTTAGAAAAGCGATTTCATACCAATCCAGAGCTTAAAACAATGTATTCCGACTTCATTAAAGAATATCATGATTTAGGGCATCTTTCCGATTCTAAAGTTCAAAAACCCACCATCTCCTGCTTTTTACCCCATCATCCTGTGCTAAAGGAAAGCAGCGAGTCGACAAAACTCAGGGTTGTTTTTAATGCATCCTCCCCAACTTCATCAGGTTTCTCCATTAGTGAACTTCAAATGGTTGGCCCCAACCTGCAAGATTCGCTTTTTAACATTTTAATCAGATTTCGTAGTTATAAATATGTACTTACAGGTGACATAGAAAAACAATACAGGCAGATAGTTATGAATGAGATTGACAGAGACTTACAAATTATTTTATGGCGTGAAAATGAATCTTTACCTATTAGATCACTCACTTTAAATACTGTTACATATGGTTTTGCTAGTGCTAGTTTTTTCGCAGCAAGGTGCTTGCAACAATTAGCTGATGAGTCACCAGAGCCACTCATAAAGACATAATTAAACGTGACTTTTATTGTGACGATTTACTTTGTGGAAGCGAAACCGAAACAGAGTTACTTCGCATAAAACAAACAATCTCTAAATTACTTCTATCGGGTGGTTTCAAATTACGAAAGTATCGCTCTAACTCTCAATTCATCATCGAATCTGAGAGATAAGTTATTGTTATCAAGATTGCTGATCTTGATAACAATAACTTATCTCTTAGCCAATCACATCACATACTTGGCTTAGGATGGAATCCAAGCCAAGATTTACTTCATTTTGATATAAACCTGGAATCAAACTCGCCACCTAAAACCATCACAAAACGCCACATCCAAAGGAGTTGCATACACTTCAATATAATGTAATAAACAGTTACACGATAAATCACAAGTGTCTTCTCTAACTCCTTTCATAGACTCTCAGGGGATCCTGAGAGTGGGGGGGAGACTACTTAAGTCCAAGTACAGCTTTTCAACAAAACACCCTATACTTTTATCAGCTAAACACACATTAACCAAACTCATATTCACGCAAAAACACACAAGCCTCCTACATGCGGGACCGCAGCTCATGTTGTCATCCGTTCGTGAGCAGTTCTGGCCCATAGGGGGCAGAGATTTGGCTCGACGCACTGCACGTCGATGCGTTGTTTGTAAACGACAATATGGCAAATCATTGTCAAATGTTATGGGAAACTTGCCGGCCCAACGCCTAATGCCTGATTATCCGTTCGCGGCCGTAGCAGTAGATTTTGCAGGCCCCTTCTTAATTACAGACCGCCGTGGTCGCGGCTGCAAAATATCTAAATGCTATTTATGTCTGTTTATATGCCTTAGATATAAATGTGTTCACTTAGAGGCCGTTAGTGAACTGTCTCGAGACGCATTTTTACTTTCACTGCGACGCTTCATTTCACGCAGAGGTAGGCCTAGTGAAATATTTTGTGATAATGGCAGAAACTTTGTTGCCGCTGCCAAAGAAATTAACGAATTATTTAAATCTCATTCAGACTCGATAACAGGGTTTGCAGCTGATCAAAACATAAAGTTCATATTTTCACCGGCTTACGCTCCAAATTTCAATGGTTACGCAGAGGCAGGCATCAAATCTGCAAAATTTCACCTCAGGCGCATCTTGGGCAATACTCACCTTACGTTTGAGGAATTGTCCACCATATTTGCTCAAATTGAGGCCGTCCTAAACAGCCGACCCTTATTACCCTTATCCTCCTCCCCTAATGATTTTACGGCGCTCACACCGGGACACTTTCTCCTTGGCAGGTCGCTGACGTCACTCCCCGAGGCTCCTCTACTGCAGTACCACGCCACGAAGCTCAACCGATACAAGCACCTGGAGCAAATACGCCAACATTTCTGGCAGAGATGGCAATCAGAGTACGTCCTGGAGCTTCAAGCCCGTCAAAAATGGAGAATAAGGAAAATAGATCTGAAGACAGATGATCTAGTAATTGTTAAGGAAGATGGCCTTCCACCCTTATTATGGCGCTTAGGACGCGTCACTAAACTTCATCCTGGGACTGATGGAGTCCCAAGAGTTGCCGACGTGTCGACATCCAGCGGCACCATACGTCGAGCACTGAACAAGCTTTGTCTTCTTCACGACACAGGAAGTTCTTGAAAGCTGAAGCTTTCAAGGGCCCCCAGAATGTTCGCGCGCGCGAGCGAGACAAAGCATCGCAAGGAATGCTGCCCTGCTCCTGCGCGCGCGCCCCAGTCGCCGCCAGTCGCCGCACCACACCCAGCGGCTCCACACACACGACCCGTACGCGTCCCTGGCCCGTGACCTATTTAAATATTTTCTGTACCATTCGATAAGTACACAGTTTGCAATCACCACCATGATTTTTATTTGTTCTCGCTAACAGTGACCTATTAGTGTTTGAGGCGTTTTCATTGTGAAATTAAAGGTAAGTTTTATGTATATTTTTAGTATTATTTTGACTCTTTCCGCAATGAGCCTTTTTAATTCTAAAATGTTGTTACATGCAACCGGCGTATTCGGTTTTAGGTCTATTTAAAACTAAAAAACAATAACAGTTTGTGATCACATTAATATTTAAGTCAGTTTAATAGTAAAAATGTTGTCAAATTAGTTTTTGCTACAGTCATAGTTTAGTGTTACGTCTGTTTAATACTAATATTGATAACTTGCTCTCATTCTCTTCACTTGGTCACATATAGTAATGGGTCTGTGCTTTATCAAAAATAATGCATATTTTTGTGGTCAAAATTGACAATGTGTCCGTATTCAGTAATAAGTAATAAGAAAATTGAAGGTACTTCAATTCCCTGCAATTCCCTGGCGTTTTCACTTAATTGTAACCATTTTTGTTTGCAGGCAAATACTGTGCCTAATGAACCGATACAAAATAGCGAAATTCTCTCAGATAGAAGTATTGATGTCCAGGTAACCAAATAAAAAATATTTTTCCATTTTTTTTATTATTGAGGGTAATTTCAATACATTCATTTTTGTGTTTACTTGCAGGTGCTACATGATGTTAGAAATAAACCGGAAAATTGTACATTTTTGAATGCACAAGAGTATTTTCAAGATCAAGATAGTCCTACCCCAAAACTAGATGATCAGGTATTGTAATTATTAAATTGAAAGTACATTAGTTACATTAGTTTATTCAAAGTTATTAGTATATTTTGATCCTAACTTAATGACATTGTTTTAATTTGACTTTCATGTTTACTTTGTCTTATAGATTTTGCGTGATGTTGAAAATGAACCTGAGAATGCTACCCGCATAAGAACACCTTTAAATTATCTTATTTTGCCTATAAATTCCGAAGAAAGTGACGCAGATTTAAGTGACGGTGATCCTACATTCCAAGTAGAAAAGGAAAAAAGGGTTAATAATTTGCTAACTCGACCTATCCACCGCTCTAGTTCTAGCAGTAGTAGCTCTTCTTCATCAAGCTCATCTTCGTCATCATCTGATTCTGATAGTTCTAGTGGTGAATCTGCGGAAAGAAACCCTGATAATAATAAAGAAAATACAACTCCGGAGCCGTCAAGATCACCTCAACGAGAACAGGAGTCCACTTCAGCAGCAGCTACAACAACTGATGGAGGTATTACTGTGACAAAAATTGTAAACAAAAAAAAAAACCGCCTTCAAAAACCCGATTCACTAAAAAATTACAAAATAATATAATACGAACATTTATTTAATCATCTGGGTAAGAATTTTATATGTTGTTGAAGTCGGTGCCGTTTATATTTCATGCAGACAAGCACTGAGTGCTTCATTTTTCTCAAAATTTTGATTGGCACCGCCTTCAACCACATATAAAATTCATACCCAGATGATTATTATAAATGTTCGTATTATATTATTTTGTAATTTTTTAGTGAGTCGGGTTTTTGAAGGCGGTTTTTTTTTTGTTTACAATTTTTTTTCATACTTTTTAGTGTTACATATTTTTTCCCCCTATTAGTTCAGCTCACCTGTAATACTACTGATATTATAACTAGTAGTCTTAATATGTATACAGTATTGAAAGAATTATCCTTTTACTCCAAACAATTAAGGAGTTGACCTTCCATCATCAGCTCAGCATCATAACATTATGATTGCAAGAAGCAATGCCAATATAACTTCAGAAAATATGTAAAACGCGGTACATGTGCCTATAAAATTTGAGGGTTGCCCTCGATTTCTCCTGGATCCCATCATCAGATCTTAGATTGGTCAACCTAATAGTTTAGCTCACTTGTAATGCTACTGATATTATAACTAGTAGTCTTAATATGTACACAGTATTTAAATAATTATTCTTTTACTCATAACTATTAAGGAGTTGACCTTCCATCATCAGCTCAGCATCATAAGATTATGATAGCCAGAAGCAAATGCCAATATGACTTCAGATAATATGCAAAACGCGGTACATGTCCCTATAAAATTTGAGGGTTGCCCTCGATTTCTCCTGGATCCCATCATCAGATCCAAGACTGGTGAAAATGGGACCACCTCGGAAGTGAACTCTATCCAACCAAAAAAAAATTTTTGAAATCCGTCTATAATTGACGAAAATATCGGTGAACATACATAAAAAAATATTATACATACAGACGAATTGAGAACCTCCTCCTTTTTTTGAAGTCGGTTAAAAAGTAGAAAGCGCACTAGACAACCGGAAACCTGGAAACAAATTAAAGCTAAAAAGTTAAGAAATTTGGGAAAAACTTACGTTAATAGCAAAAATGCAACAGTTGAAGCTCGACATCTTAAGCCACCATGAAATAATAAATGCAGATTGCAGTGTCCTACCAAAATAGATTCTGTACAAAGGCAACGTATTTTTGATACTTATTGGGAAATTGGAGATATCCATAATCAACGATCTTTTATTTTGTCATGCTTAACCAATATTACACCCAAATATAAGTATACTAATGCTTTGACTCCTAGAAATTGTAACAAAGCTTTTCATTTTATCGTTGATGGTAGTCCAATTCGAGTTTGTAAAACCTTTTTTCTTAATACATTGGGTATTTCTGATCGTATGATTCGTACAGTCAAAAGTAAGACCGATGAACATGGGATTTTAAAGACTGATTTTAGAGGTGTGACTGCTAGTAATGTGTCAGATGAAGCATTAATTTCTGACATCAAAGAATTTATCAATTCTATTCCAAGAACAGATTCCCATTACACACGCCAAACATCGACCCGTGAATTCATAGATGGTAGTAAAACGATAATTGATCTCTTTAGAGATTTCGAAGACATACAAAAACAAAAAAACAAGCCTGCTGGAAAATATTGCACATTTTATAAAGTTTTCACTACACAGTTTAACATTTCATTCTTTCGCCCACGTAAAGATCAATGCGATCTATGTTTACAATTCCAGAATTCATCAGCTGAAGAAAAACTTGTAATTAAAGAAAAATATGACATGCATATACAGGGTGTAACAGGAGGGGTGGATCATCGTAAGTCAATCGATGGGGGACTTCAATACCTATCGATATAACCCCCATGTATGTTCAGCGATTTTCAATAGTTCCAAAGTTATTGAGATTTTTGTGAAATTTTTGTAAGAAGCCGGAATTCAGTATAAAAGTCTTCACTGTAGCTTAACTACTGGACCTGCTTGCATGATTTTTTTTCTAGAAATAGTTCAATAGTGGGTCTTCATAATTACGATACTGATTTGAGTCATAACCCTATCATATTGGAGTAAAAAAATAATTCTTCACAAAACTTTTACGAATCGAATTGTGTCTACCAACTTTCAAAGCCTCCAGTGAAAAAAAAGTGCTTGTGTTTTTTTTCTAGAACTTATTTCAAAAACTACCTACATCCATGGATAGTATACCCTGAAAATTTCATACCGCTACTTCCAGAGCATCAGAACGAAAATTGAACGCGAATGGCACAGGTGCCATAAATCAGTGTTTTTATTTTTCATGTAAAACTTTAATTTTAAAATAAAACGATATGTTTCAGCAAATTTATGCTATGTTAGTAACATTAGTAGCAGTAATTTTACAGAATTGAAAATTAAAGGGGTGAAAATCAAACAAAGAAAATTTACATAATTTTTGTTAATTATTTTTTTTCCAGTAAGTGTTCATAATGGGCATTATTATTGGCTATGCATAGCTTAGACCTTCTTAAAAGCTTTTTTGGAGGTTGTGGAATGCTTCTTTTTTGTCAAATTTTTCAGGGGCCCAAATTGTGATAAGGCAAAATGTAGTAGTAGCATTTTGCAACATCCGAAAAACCTTTGTAAAATGGTGTAGTATATGCATAGCCAATAATGGTGCCCATTATGAACACTTACTGTAAAAAAAATAATTAACAAAAATTATGTAAATTTTCTTTGTTTGATTTTCACCCCTTTAATTTTCAATTCTGTAAAATTACTGCTACTAATGTTACTAACATAGCATAAATTTGCTGAAACATATCGTTTTATTTTAAAACTAAAGTTTTACATGAAAAATAAAAACACTGATTTATGGCACCTGTGCCATTCGCGTTCAATTTTCGTTCTGATGCTCTGGCAGTAGCGGTATGAAATTTTCAGGGTATACTATCCATAGATGTAGGTAGTTTTTAAAATAAGTTCTAGAAAAAAAACACAAGCACTTTTTTTTCACTGGAGGCTTTGAAAGTTGGTAGACACAATTCGATTCGTAAAACTTTTGTGAAGAATTATTTTTTTACTCCAATATGATAGGGTTATGACTCAAATCAGTATCGTAATTATGAAGACCCACTATTGAACTATTTCTAGAAAAAAAATCATGCAAGCAGGTCCAGTAGTTAAGCTACAGTGAAGACTTTTATACTGAATTCCGGCTTCTTACAAATATTTCACAAAAATCTCAATAACTTTGGGACTATTGAAAATCGCTGAACATACATGGGGGTTATATCGATAGGTATTGAAGTCCCCCATCGATTGACTTACGATGATCCACCCCTCCTGTTACACCCTGTATACAGGGTGTCCCAAAAAGTAGTGTCAAGCGGAAGTCCTGAGATAGAACACCCCGTGGGGCATCCGAAACACCCCCATGTATGTTCCGCGATTTTTTATAGTTTTCGAGTTATGATATTTTTTCTAAAATTTTGGGAAAAACTGACCTAACCGACTAAAAACATTGTAGAGAAAAAAGTATTTGATTTTTTTGAGTAATTTTTTTTGCAAATCAATTTTCATGAGTTTTTCTTTAATGCCTAAAATATTTGTCTCCATAACTTATATGGAAGTATTCAAAATTATAGTACAAACTGAAAAGTTACGTTCTGTAAATAATGTCTTACAAGTTCAACGTTAAATTTAAAATATTAGGAGGTAGCTGCATGGCTCGTAAGTAACTTCAAAAACTGCGCTAGACTTTTAGCTTTCATAATCATTAATAAAAACTGGTACTTAATGGGCTACTTTTGTTGAAATCGGACTACAAAGACAGAGAGGTGGAAAAATCATAAAATTAGCCATTTGATGAACAAGCATTATTTGGACATTTTATTATTCCGAAAGTTAGTCAGTTTGTTAACAAACCTAAATTTAATACAGGAGCACTCAGTAGCAAACATTTGGATGCTTTTTTTTGTTTAATTTAAGTTTCATTGCGCTAACACTGTTTTCACATGCAATACCTTTGTTATGACGAACTTGACGAACTTTGCTTTCTTTACGGACTTTAATAAACTTTTACTTATAAACTTTTTACAATAAATAATCAAAAACGATAACTTTTTTTTTTCATAATAAAGTTCCCATTTTTAAACTTAATTAATTTTTTAAGTATCACAAATTAAACTTTCAAGTGGTTATTTCTTAGCATCTCTTGTATAATTTTGATTGTTAACAATCTTATTAACTTTAGAAATAATAAAATGTCCAAATAATACTTCGTATTCAAATGGCAAATTTTATGATTTTTCCACCTCTCTGTCTTTGAAGTCCGATTTCAGCAAAAGTAGCCCATTAAGTACCAGTTTTTATTAATGATTATGAAAGCTGAGAGTCTAGCGCAGTTTTTAAAGTTATTGAGGAGTCATGCAACTACCTCCTTATATTTTAAATTTAACCTTGAAATTGTAAGACATTATTTACAGAACGTAACTTTTCAGTTTGTACCATAATTTTGATATTTTCCATATAAGTTATGGAGACAAATATTTTAGGCATTAAAGAAACTCATGAAAATTGATTTGCAAAAAGAATTACTCAAAAAAGTCAAATACTTTTTTCTCTACAATATTTTTAGTCGGTTAGGTCAGTTGTTCTCAAAATTTTAGAAAAATAATCATAACTCGAAAACTATAAAAAATCGCGGAACATACATGGGGGTGTTTCGGATGCCCCACGGGGTGTTCTATCTCAGGACTTCCGCTTGACACTACTTTTTGGGACACCCTGTATATATATATATATTTGATAGAAAAAGCCCTCAGCCGACAAGAAAAATATAATGATCGATGTAAGATTGATGATAATAACAAAGTAATTCTATTTGATCTTGAAGCAGTTTTGCAGACACCTAGGGGGGACACCTCTGCTTTCTATTACAAAAGTAAACTTAATAGCTACAACTTTACTGTTGCTTCTTTAAACAAAAAGGTAGAAGGCCAAGTTCAGGATTCGTATAACAATGTGCAGTGTTATTTTTGGAGCGAAACGGACGCAAAAAGAGGTGCTAACGAAATAGGTTCATGCTTATTAAATTATTTTGAAAAACTTTGCAGTGAATCCAGAAATACTAATGAAGAAGGTATTGATCTAATATTGTATTCGGATAATTGCGGAGGGCAAAATAAAAACAAATTTATCGTTACAGTATATCTGTACGCAGTGACACATTTAAATATTAATTCAATAACTCACAAATTTTTAATCAAAGGCCACACACAGAACGAGGCTGACAATATACACAGTTTAATAGAAAAAGAAATTAAAAAAAAATTGAAAGCAGGACCTCTATTCTCCACATCAATATATTTCCATAATAAAAAAATCACGTAAATCCGGTTGCAAATTTGTAGTCAATGAGTGTACTTTTAATGATTTCTTTGATTTTAAAAAAGTACAGGAAGATTGGGGTTATAATTTTAATAAAACCAAAGATGGAAACAACGTAGTTTGGAATAATATTAAAATGATTAAAGTAACAAAGAAGAGCCCATTTTCTTTTTTTATTAAAGAAACATACAACCAGCAGGATTATTCTGAAGTATGTATTCGAAATAGACGAACTAAAATGTTACCTTTAGAGCAATTAACACTAGTAAAGGCTTATACAGGCAAACAAGTGTTGAGCGAGAACAAAAAGAAAGACTTGCGCGAGTTAATTGCAAAAAATTTAATACCAAATTATTATTCAAATTTTTATGATTCTATACTACATTAGTTAACGGATTCAAAATCTGTTTTGATGATGTTAATTTTTTAGCTTATTTACTAAGATTGTAATGAAAACAAAATGGCTGATTGATAATAACTTTTGAAGTTCTATTTTTGTTTTGTTAATCATTTTATTTACTAGTTATTTTTATAAACCTCTAGTTACTATACTATAGTAACTTTCTCTATCTTTCTTTTAGTTCCTATACATGCAGCTACGATTAAGATAAGTAGAAGTGTAAGTTTAGAATCTATCTTGTACCTGTCTACTAAGATTTCATAAGAAATAAGACTGATTATAATTTTTATTTTGCTATTTTATATTGATTAAAAAGACTGAACCCAACAATATCGTTTTATTTTTTATTAATAAATGAACCCTAAATAAAATGCACAACGTAATTAGTATATTTTTATAGTATTAGAATGACTTAACATCATTAAAAAAGACCGAAATCAAAAATGACATAATTATTTTAGTGATAAATAGACTTAAACTTACTTAAAATAAATTAGGTCTAAATACTTTTTGGCAAATTTACCATTACTAAGTATTAAAAAGACCTAAAACTACAAAAACAATTTTAAAAGGCTGTATAATTGAAACTAAATAACAAAAATTTCACTTTCACCTAAAACTTTGATGTCTACACTATTAGAAAAATTAAACTTAAATTGAACAATCTATGTAATGTCATATTTATAGCAAATTAAACAGCGCAAGTCGTAGTTGCAAAATCGTTTTTGCGATTTGCCAAAAAAGTGTTTTTTTGGATTCGGTCACTGTAATACTAAGCGTGCGATATATCGATACTTTATTGCATTTCCGACATCCCTACAATCTAGCAGTCCAACTAATGACAACACTGGTAACAAAATGAATAACGGTGTAGGTATAATACGACCTCAGTCTCATAAACAAAAACAGGTGTTTCATGCGAATATTCCACCCGAAAATCTTTCGAAGAAGGTTCAACCTTATTCCCAAAACCATAAGTAAACTTGTTCATTGTGCAGTGAATGTCATTTCCTAACAAAATGTGCTAGGTTTCTTAATCTTTCTCTGATGGATAGGTACAATTTTATAAAAGACAAGAATGTATGTTTTAATTGTTTAAGCATTGGTCATGAGGTGCGACTTGTGATTTGTAAAGACAAATCACAAACAGAAAGTTAATATTCATTCATTAGTTAGTACTTATAATTTTAGCAGGCAAATAACCTGTTTCATTGTACCGTGCATTACCCAAATGTTACCTACTCATAAATTAAATTCTATGTGCCATTTTCTCCACAACTGCATTAAAAATTATTTGAAGGCTCTGTCAGTTGATGTGGAATTAATTGTTTTGAAAGTTTACAGCGAATTTTCGGCTTTTACTAAAAGGAGAAATGAGCTTATGATAAGTTGCTTAAATGCAGAAATTGAGTTCAGAGAAATATGAAGACATGTGCCAACTCGTTGGTTATCGTTACTACCTGCAATAGACAGAATTCTATCGCTGTGGCCAGCTTTAATTGCTTATTTCAAAGACTAAGGTCAAGAAAATTGTACTATATTTCTATGGAATACTTTTTGTGTCAGTGATGCCGAAACTAATGCAGTCTTATTTACTCTTTATTTTATGCAAAATCGCTATTAAGCTTTTGGAATCCAACAGTAAACAAAAGTAAACAAGCGCTGAAATTCATGACATAATGATTGATCTGAGAACGAAGCTACAAAACAGACAAGCTTATCAATTTTATGGTAAATCTGCCATGGATTTATTAAAGCAGTTTGATGAGTAGCAAAAAACAAATCTGTAAACTGTTGTCAATAACTTTTTTCTCGTTGTTTAACATATTTAGAAAAGTGGTACAACTTTGATGATCCGGAATATCAAACAATGAATTTTTTTCTCTAAAAGAACCAATCACATGGTCAATGGAAATTACTAGACTCCAGGAATTGTTAAATGTCGACTTAGATAGCGACAAACTTTACGATGAGTTTGGACTTTTGCGTGAGATGCAGCCACATCTCGTTGAAGAGAAGCAAGTTGATTTACGCTAGGTTGACTTCTTTACTTAATCGAAAGATAGAAATCCTTGTTCTCAATTGAAAAAATAGTCACGTTTGTTCTTTCCATTCCTGTCTCTAATGCTTCTTGCGAACGTATATTCAGCATAATGGAACAAGCATGGAGCAAAGAAAGAAACCGAATGAGTATTTTTTTTAATAAAAGCATAGTTACAAGTACTCACAAACTTAGATTTTACATGTAAAAACTTTTACGATTTTGTAATGAAAAACCGTAAAATATTAGATGCTGCTAAAAAGCAAAATAAATAAATATTCAAAAACTTATTGAGTTTTAATTTCGACATACTCCCCAAAGTCTCCCGATAATACCTAATAATATTTTTTTTAATTTTACATCGACAGTTACATTTGATATCTACCTGCTAGGTATAATTTTTTCTTAGCAATAAATTCTTATCGATAGAATCAAATCCTTTGCTACTCAAGAGGTTGCTTAAACATTCAGATGTACAAAAACTAGGCATAATTATTCACAATGTGATCCCTAATTATGCCTGGTAGATAATTACGAATGATTTATTTTTCAACAAATTGTTATTGTAATGTAATTACTTTCTTATGCTGTAATATGTACGATTTAATATTTACGGCTCAGTAGATAATTTTGTTATTCCTACCAATAAATCCAACGGTTTTAATACGTTTTGGATTTAATAACTCAGTGCTAAATAATAAAATAGAAATATTTCATGCACTTTTAGATGGGCATGATCCAACTGATTTGTTTACAGCACCTTAAAAAAAGATTCAGGTTAGCTAAATTTTACGATACTAGCTACAAATGTCCTCCAAAACTAGGAAGGCCCTCTGTGTTCACTGTGGAACAAGAAGCTTTTCTGGCAAATCAACAAAAAATGTCAAATAAATTTTATGGACTGACGAGGGCTCAGTTTTGTAAGGTATGTTACGCCATGGCTGAAAAAATTGGAGTTGCAGATCGATTTAATGAAACCAAAAAGTCTGCAGGCTATACTTTCTATATGGCTTTTTCCAACGACATCCTAATCTAAGTATTAGAAAGCCAGAAGCGAAAAGCATCAATAGGATACTTGGGTTTAATCAAGCTGAAGTGGATCGGTTCTTTGAAAATCTGGAAATGTCATAACAAAATACCACTTTCCGCCGTCTCATATTTACAATATGGACGAGACTGGCGTAACGACAGTGACGACGGCTCCGCTAGAGAGTGAGGACGTATCCAGTGGACTAACCACATCCTCCTACTCTAGGACCTGCGTAGTTGAGCGCCGTAAGCCAGGATGACGGAGTCCTGGGGGGCTGAGCTGAACCGCTGGTGCGGCAACGGCAAGGCAACACTCCCCCTTCGGTCCCGATTTCAGGTGAAACGGTGGCCCCGCCTGCTAGCCACGGGCAGGGAAACGGTCCTGTGTCCCGTCAGAGGGCCACTGGCGAGGGATGGGAAGGCTCACGATATGGGCTTCCCATATTGTGGGTGGTGGAGGTCCATGCTGAAGGAGGAAGACAGGATGATTACGCCAGCCAGTGGTGACCAATGCTGCCTGGACATCCTGTCGACCACCCGATGTCGCGGCCAAAGCCAACTTCGCACACCTATATCCCCCTAATAATCTTAACGCCCGCTGCTCTTTTTATAGCAGCGATCAGGCGTTCCCATGTGCGGGCTCCAAGGTGGGTGAGAAGTTAGGGGGAAGAAGACATCGTACCGCCAAATTATGGACAGGTCAATAAATTTACACACACACACGACGCGAGCCCCATCTGGCGCGGCTTCGCTCTCCACAGTTGGCTGTACTAGCATCATCATACACAACACACCAACACCCTCCCCTGGTGGCTCGGCAATGCCAAGCAGTAATCCCAGTGGGAGTACAGCGACACTTAACCCGCAATCCCAAGCGCCACGCCCAGAGGGAAATCCCTCAGGCAGCGCCGGGATCTCACGCAAAGGCAAACGGAAGGACACGCCAAGGACGCAGGCCTCAACCCGCAACCAAGGCGTCGCCCGCCAGCGCCCCTATCTACTTCCGGACCCAATCGACCTAAGCTGGACTTCGCGCGATAGGGGAAGTGGGAGGAGGCCCGAAACGGCACCCGCCCGCCAACCATCCGCGGAGGTCCTGAATAGGAAGAGGAGGAACCGGAACAGAAACTTCCGGCATAAAGCCAAAATGGCAAACTTAGCCACTGCGGCTGGAAGCGCTTCCTCGGCTGGGGCACCAAACCCACGGGTCACGGTGCCCGAGCCACCGGGGGTCGCTGTGGGGACCACCCAGACGACTGGTTCGATCCATGAGCCTGTGGCGGGTCCCTCAGTTAACACCGGTGAACGGAAGAAAACCAAGCGTCCAGGGAAGGCTGAACGAGTCGCGGCTAAACGTGACCGTGCTGACGAGACCCTGTCTTCAAGGCCGGGCTCTCACGTGCACACTCACAAGAAGCTGCGAATCGAAGCCAAGACGCCCCCTACCTCTTTCGCCGATGTGGCAAAGATGGACTTGGAGGTAGCAGTAACCTCCGAGGGGGAAGGCGAGATGGACAACAGGCTGGCCGATGAGATCCTCACCAAAATGGAGGCGAAGGTCAATTTCCAGTCACGGACGTAGGACCCTGTCGATCGGGGGCCGGAGTTTGATGGCAGA
Source organism: Maruca vitrata (assembly GCA_039566165.1). Classification (NCBI taxonomy): domain Eukaryota; kingdom Metazoa; phylum Arthropoda; class Insecta; order Lepidoptera; family Crambidae; genus Maruca; species Maruca vitrata. Next base: position 11,334,722 of record CM076930.1, read on the forward strand.
CCCCTCATGAGGGAGGATGCCTTAAGCTCTGGTGCTCCGACAGGTGAACCCTGGAGGCTCAAGGAGTTTATCGCGGAGATCCTTCCCAAAACGGGCGTGCGATACGCGGTAAAGAGGCAAGACGAGGTGAAGCCTCAGGTTACCTGCGGGCTTGTTATCCCGAACGAGAAGAACTCGTGGGACAGCGGCCTGGAGATAGCTCGAGGCCTAAACTTCCAAAACCCCTGGGCCGAAGTTCGCCGATGGGTGATGCTGAAGTCCGACAGACAGGACAAGAGATGGTTCCTGGTCGTCGGAATTCCGGAAGACCTCATTGAGGTGATCCAGGCGCACGAAAGGAAGTTATCGCTGATGATGGGGGCGGTCTATGTCATGTACCGAGGCCGCGACAAGCGCTTTGGCCCCAACTCCCCCTCCCGCGACCTCCCGTCAACCTCCAAGGCGCCGGACACCACAGCGAGCTGCACTACATCGGAGGCACCAGCTCAACCAGGGCTCTCGTGCTCATCGCCGGGCAAAGGCGAGGAACCGCCGCCACACGTCGGGCTCGACGACACCGGCGAAATACTCGCAGACCTGTGCGATATGTTGGTGATGGAGAAGTCATCGCAAGATGGCGAACCCATCCCCTAGCATTCGCACAGTACAATGCTACGTCCACCACAGCATCACCGCGACGGCTCAAATTCGTCCTATGGTCAGTTATGGCTGCCTCCTATGGTAAGTTATGGCTGCCTTGTGTGGTGGCATAGAACTAACATCATTTGAATTAGTGACAAACTGCAGAAACTTCAGAGGCTAGCGTGCGTGTCCGCCTCAGGCTGCATGCGAACAACCCCCACCGCGGCATTAGAGGTCCTTCTGGGACTGCCGCCGCTGCATCTGTTCATTAAACAAGAAGCAGCGTGCGATGCGGTCAGGTTAGACTCTCTGAACCTGTGGAAGAACAGGGGAGCACATACCACCATCCTAGAGCAGGTAATGACTCAGCTTCCTATACTTGCCAGCCCGATGGACATTATCCACCGAAGACTAGTCTTCGACAAGAAGTACAAGATTTAACTGCATGAGAACCCTAGTGACAACAAGGTGATTCACAGAGAAGTTCGGATCTTCACGGATGGCTCCAAGACCAAAAGAGGAACTGGTGCGGGAGTCTTCTCTGAGGACCTCGACATCCACATCTCGGCACCCCTGGGCCAGCATAACACTGTCTTTCAAGCGGAATGTGTAGGTATCCTAATGGCCGCCACAGCTATTACGGCTAGACAGGTGAAAGAACACAACGTTCGCATACTATCAGACAGCAAGGCAGTCCTGCTAGCTCTAGCTAGTCACTCAATCAACTCCATCCTCATACTTGAACGTCACGAGCGCCTAATGCAAGTTGGAGCCTACAACAAGGTAACACTGCAGTGGATCAAAGGACACAGTGACGATAAAGGCAATGACGCTGCAGCCCAACTGGCAAGGAGGGGCTCGGACACGGTAGTCCACGGATCCGAACCGATCATCCCCATCCCCTTCAATCTAGCAAGGTCTATGCTACGTACACAAAACAGGTAACCAACACAACACAGCGTGGACACAAGGTGGTTCCTGTCGCCAAGCCAGGGAGTTCACTCCGCAGGTAAACAAGAAACTTGCAAGAGCCCTAGTAAACCTGGCTAAACCTCAGCTCAGAATTGCTATAGGCTATAGGGACCCTAACTGGTCACGGTCCTTATAATAAACATCTCTATGCTCTCGGACTTACAGACAGCGCGCTCTGCAGGGGATGTTTGGAGAAAGAAGAAACAGCCGCCCTTGTCATTCTCGAATGTCAGGGGGTGGCCATCTACCGGGCCAAACACCTTGGATCTCCAAGATTGCTCAGCGAGGCCGCCCACAGGGTGAAGAAGCTGCTGGCCTTCCTCAACGAGCTGGGATGGTTCAAGTGATTCCCACCCCACGCAAAATAGGCGCTTTGACGTCGAGTTGCGGATACTAACCCGTTGCACCATTACCATTACCAACCGCTGCAATTTCTCATGTGTTGTGTAATTTATTATTGATGCGATTTAGAGATGTAGGTGTGTAAATAAATTATGTATTTACTGTACGAAGAGGAGGCTGGATGACACCGCCTATAGATTTTTTATATGTGTCTAAATTGTAATTAGTTTAAGTTAGTAAATAGGGTGGAGGTGTTGTATATTGTTAATTATTATATAGGTAGGTAGCTGTAGGTAACACTGATGTGAACCTGTCAAGTCAGTTCTCTATAAACGGTTATATGGACACAACGCCTTTTATTTAACAGTTATAATGTTGTATAACTAATAAATGTGATAGAAAATGTCCGTCGACGAACGACGAAGCGACATCTTACACAAAAATGGATACAGCGGGTGTAGTCCAGTCATTATAGTAGGTTCACCTCGGAATTCGAGATACCCTAGTAGTATAGTTGAAATTTTTTTATTTTCAAAAGCTTCCAGGCCCCCGAGCGATTGTGCTAGACAGTTAAAATTTTCACGAATGATGTATTTCAGTAGCCTCTATAACATGTAATACTAGGAACAGCGTACACCCTACCATATGTAGGCTTTGAGGCAACTTTTACGGTGTCAATATACAAGTATTTACAGACTTACAGCTGGGTATCTCGAATTTCGAGATTTGTACCTAATTTAAGCTTAAATGACTGGACTAGTGAATATCAAGACCGACACGCAGTAAACGCCTGGATTATAGGGTAGATCGGCAACCAGCATTTTGACAGATAAAAACTTGAACACACTTAAAAAATTATCAGTAAAAAATATCTTCACTCCTCTTAAAATCACTTTGTCTACACTTCCCAAAGGATAGTTTCCTTTTGGAAAAACCAGGTGTTTATAATATATACCGTGAAATTTTAGTAATTGTTTTCCCGTGGCAGAACGATTTGCCTTTAGTAATACTATCGAATCATGCAAATAATTGTGAGCGTCAAGATGGCGGGAACACGTCTGGTATTGAGAAAATGATGCCACCAGGATTTAATACAGAAATAGTACCAATTTATACTTTCATAGAAAAATTCTACACCCAATGAATTTGAAATTATTCGATGGAGAAAGTGGTCCCGCCATTATGACGTCTAAATGGCGGGACCACTGTTCAATCAATGAAAAACACAGGATATAATCTTAAACTGAACACACTAAATTTTAATACGATTTAGTACGACTACGTTTAAATCATATTATACCTATAAAACGGTTATTTCAATAAAAAATAAGTATTTATACATTGACATTTGAAATCGCCTACAGAAAAAGTATCTCTCACCCAGTTATCATTTTTTGGCTCTTATAATTTATTTAGGCGTTTGTTAACATTTTACTTAAGAAGGGTTATTCTAAGTTTCTTTATATTAATTTTTGTACATGTTGCCTACAAAATAAAAGTGCATTAAATTTTTTAAGCAATTAAACATAAATAACTGAATAACCAGGTATTGAAAAATGATAAATTCAATAATTAAATTAAAAAGCGACAAGCCCTGTTTTGACTGACTTCAAAAAAGGAGGAGGTTTTTAACCCTCAAATTTTATAGGCTAATGTACTGCGTTTTACATATTTTCTAAAGTTGAAGGAAGGGATGAAGGATATTGCCTTCAGGTTTATAATGTCCTCTTGTCCGAAATGTCCCTTTTCCCAAAAGGTCCTTTTCCCGAAATGTCCCTTTCCCGTAATCAATATAGTAATATTGTTATTATGACTGTACCAGTGCCAAAAACAATCGCTCGCGACTAAAAAATCAATAAAACTGAAATACCTCTTTAATCAAAACAAAAAAAAACCCTTTAAATAAAGAAATATTGTTTAAATAAAGTCGCAAAACATGTCACCCGACAAAAACGATTTTAAAGACGTTATCACGTCAAAAATATCGATATTATGATTTCATTTTATTTAATTCATATTTCAAACATACCCAATCGATTATTCTATCTGTTCTATGGACATTTTGGGAAATGGACATTACGGGAAAGGGACATTTCGGGAAAAGGAACAATTCGGACAAGAAGACATGATGAACCTGAAGGCAATATCCTTCATCCCTTCCTTCAACTTTAGAAAATATGTAAAACGCAGTACATTAGCCTATAAAATTTGAGGGTTAAAAACCTCCTCCTTTTTTGAAGTCAGTTAAAACAGGGTTTGTCGCTTTTTAATTTAATTATTGAATTTATCATTTTTCAATACCTGGTTATTCAGTTATTTATGTTTAATTGCTTAAAAAATTTAATGCACTTTTATTTTGTAGGCAACATGTACAAAAATTAAAATAAAGAAACTTAGAATAACCCTTCTTAAGTAAAATGTTAACAAACACCTAAATAAATTATAAGAGCCAAAAAATGATAACTGACTGAGAGATACTTTTTCTGTAGGCGGTTTCAAATGTCAATGTATAAATACTTATTTTTTATTGAAATAACCGTTTTATAGGTATAACATGATTTAAACGTAGTCGTACTAAATCGTATTAAAATTTAGTGTGTTCAGTTTAAGATTATATCCTGTGTTTTTCATTGATTGAACAGTGGTCCCGCCATTTTGACGTCATAATGGCGGGACCACTTTCTCCATCGAATAATTTCAAATTCATTGGGTGTAGAATTTTTCTACGAAAGTATAAATTGGTACTATTTCTGTATTAAATCCTGGTGGCATCATTTTCTCAATACCAGACGTGGTCCCGCCATCTTGACGCTCACAAATAATTCCACGAAAAAAAAATTTTTTTTTTCAAATTTTCAAAATAATAATTTTCCAACTCGAAAACGAGAGTAGCTATCGTTCTTTTATAAGATGTGACGTAATCAGGTACTGCTTGCCGCATGAAATCGATGCTTAAAGCTGAAGAAGCCCAACACCCTAAGTCATAAAGCGGTTCAAACGTGCTTTCTAGTTTCGGTTAAACCTTTCGTACAACCGGCATTTATTGATTTTAACAAAAAAGATCTGCACAACTCTATTGTACTACTAAGATAGAATCATTTTACTGCGGGAAAACAACCACTAAAATTTCACGGTGTATATTTATTGTCTTATTAATATTCATTTATTGTCTTTATTTAATTACAAGTGTGTGTCCCATGCTTAATATGCAGAATTGAAGATATTGAACTCCTAAGTAGGTAGAAATAAATATTAAATATATTTAAATCCACTGTTGATCCTGATTTCTGTAACACAAGTGCTTAAGCTCAGCTCATTGTATGTGATGTTGTAAAAAAATTAAAAAAAACTAGCAAAAAAATATTACAATATTGTATTTCTTTGTTAATTCGACAAAAACATAAATATATGTATTGCATTTCACTTTCAGATTCTTCAATAAGTTTAAAATGCCATGAGTAGTGTGTTGTGTTCTCATGCAGTCTACATTTCTTTGGAATTAATCTAAAACAAAATAAATGTTAGATTAGTAATACAGCATACAAATAATTAGTGTAGATTCATCAGAGGAACAGGCTTCTCGTGATTATTTTATCTGGGCATAACACCCCAGGAGGTTATCAACAGAAATTAAGCTATATGCTTTCTTGGTATATATTTCAAAAGTATTAGATACATCGAGCATATAACTAAATAGAGTAGTAAAATGAGCCATCCGTATTCGAAACTGATCAGTGATTTGTCACTTATAAATAACAATTGAACTCGCACTAAAACAGTCCCGCACCAACAAGTGACATGTGTGTACGTACATCGCCTTCAAACACATATCAAATTCCTACCCAGGTAAAAAAAATGTTAATGTTTGTATTATATTATTTTGTAATTTTTAGTGTGACACCCGACGAGTTTGAAGGCGGTTTTTTTTTTATAAACATGTGTGTACGTACCCCGATTACTCCCAAACACATTTGTCATCGATATTATGGGATATAATACGAAACTTTGAATATTAGTTTGGTATTATATCCCATAATGTCATGTTGTTCTATTCGGTAGTGTGAAAAAAACAGCAGGACATCGAATTATAAAACAGACGCAACGACGTTTCATCGGTAAGTATCAATAAACTATGATTTTATTTCAATTTACATGGAAACGTTTGTATTTCGTGCAGTTAATGCACAGTGTGTGTTCGTTGTTCTAAAAATTTTGTTTGGCACCGACGCCGGAAGGTCTGAGATAACAAACATAAAAAATACAGACGAATTGAGAATCTCCTCCTTTTATGGAAGTCGGTTAGAAATAAACTAAAATTGTTTAGGGAACTAGAAGGTAAGCAAGACGAATAACATACACTAATAAATAAATAATAAGAATTTGTTTTATTATGAATACATACTCCTCCTTGGGGTGTGACATTTGTAAGACGTATGTATAAATTATTTCAAATGTACTACCGTATAGTGGGATTACTTTAGCCCCAGTGGGTTACAGCCCTACATTGCCCATCTATGAAATACTTTCTTATTCAATCAATTCATTGCTAAAAACAGATTAAGTATTAATCTTCTGTAACTAATAAAGTCTACTCTTTTTAGAATTTAAATTCTTTTTTGTGAACGTACATTGGACAATGGACAATGTTATCCCCTAGGGCTAAAGTAATCCGACTTGACAAGTAATGAAAATATATTACATTTAGGAAATAATTGACTATGGTGAGGATTTTTTAATCTAGGTAATTTTGAGGCGGTACATGACAAAACGAGTAACTGATGCTACTCCGGACACTCCTGCAGCTTTCTACACTAATGTATATGTTACGGCTAATACCCGAAGTGCGGCTACACCTAGGTTTAGCCGGCCAGAACTAGGTGTAGCCACTTACTCTTGGCTAAGCCTAGGTGTAGCCGATTGTTTTCGGATAAAACTAGGTCTAGCCTTCATTATGCCGGCTACAACTAGGTCCAGCCATTCCCTGTTGGATAAAACTAGGTCTATCCGATATCATGTCGGCTAATACTAGGTTCAGAGAATCCCTATTGGATAAAACTTAAGATAGAGAGATAGATAAGATAAGGCGAGAGAGATAGATAAGATAAGGCGTCCGACCGATTTCAGCCATGGCAGCCGATCTCAATTAAGATCAGCCAAGTGCGTAGGTCATATTATAGTGCACAAGTGTGCGCGCAAACACAAGTGCACTCTCTTTTCCCTTACTCTCATAATTCGGTTAGTCGGCAATCCGACATGACCGATGAGAGATCGGGCGCAGGACCACCGGCTTAACGTGCTTTCCTTTAGGCACGGGCGTTCAACCGCCAACTTCCTAACTCCGGGCTGAGTAATTTCATTACAGAAAAACTCTCACAAATTTTGACCGACCCCGGACTCGAACCGGGGACCTCTCGGTCCTTACGCAGCGCTTGCTACCAATAGACCAACGAGGCAGTTACAACTATGTATAGACGCTATGAGTCACACTCGCTAGTAGACCTGCAGTAGATCAGCAGCACTTGGCGCTCACAACCTGCAGAGGCGCGTGTCTCGCTACGCCCTCCACCCCGCGCTGCTGCTGCAGATGCTGTGAGTCCTGAGTGTGACGCGGGGAAAGACGGAAGGCGTGGCGGGACACGCATCTAAGTTTTATCCAACAGGGATTCTCTGAACCTAGTATTAGCCGACATGGTATCGGATAGACTTAGTTTTATCCAACAGAGAATGGCTGGACCTAGTTGTAGCCGGAATGATGGAGGCTAGACCTAGTTTTATCCGAAAACAATCGGCTACACCTAGGTTTAGCCGCACTTCGGGTATTAGCCGTAACATATACAGGGTGTAACAGGAGGGGTGGATCATCGTAAGTCAATCGATGGGGGACTTCAATACCTATCGATATAACCCCCATGTATGTTCAGCGATTTTCAATAGTTCCAAAGTTATTGAGATTTTTGTGAAATTTTTGTAAGAAGCCGGAATTGAGTATAAAAGTCTTCACTGTAGCTTAACTACTGGATCTGCTTGTATGATTTTTTTTCTAGAAGTAGTTCAATAGTGGGTCTTTATAATTACGATACCGATTTGAGTCATAATCCTATCATATTGGAGTAAAAAAATAATTCTTCACAAAAGTTTTACGAATCGAATTGTGTCTATCAACTTTCAAAGCCTCCAGTGAAAAAAAAGTGCCTGTGTTTTTTTTCTAGAACTTATTTTAAAAACTACCTACATTCATGGATAGTATACCCTGAAAATTTCATACCGCTACTGCCAGAGCATCAAAACGAAAAATGAACGCGAATGGCACAGGTGCCATCAATCAGTGTTTTTATTATACATGTAAAACTTTAATTAAAAAAATAAATCGATATGTTTCAGCAAATTTATGCTATGTTAGTAACATTAGTAGCAGTAATTTCACAGAATTGCAAATTGAAGGGGTGAAAATCAAACAAAGAAAATTTACATAATTTGTGTTAATATTTTTTTTTTATAGTAAGTGTTCATAATGGGCATTATTATTGGCTATGCATAGCTTAGACCTTCTTAAAAAGCTTTTTTGGAGGTTGTGGAATGCTTCTTTTTTGTAAAAAATTTCAGTGGCCCAAATTGTGACAAGGCAAAATGTAGTAGTAGCATTTTGCAACATCCGAAAAACCATTGTAAAAAAGGTGTCGTACTCGTTTATGCATAGCCAATAATGGAGCCCATTATGAACACTTACTATAAAAAAAATAATTAACAAAAATTATGCAAATTTTCTTTGTATGATTTTCACCCCTTTAATTTGCAATTCTGTAAAATTACTGCTACTAATGTTACTAACATAGCATACATTTGCGGAAACATATCGATTTATTTTTTGAATTAAAGTTTTTCATTATTAATAAAAACACTGATTTATGGCACCTGTGCCATTCGCGTTCAATTTTCGTTTTGATGCTCTAGTAGTAGCGGTATGAAATTTTCAGGGTATACTATCCATGAATGTAGGTAGTTTTTAAAATAAGTTCTAGAAAAAAAACACAGGCACTTTTTTTTCACTGGAGGCTTTGAAAGTTGGTAGACACAATTCGATTCGTAAAACTTTTGTGAAGAATTATTTTTTTACTCCAATATGATAGGGTTATGACTCAAATCGTAATCGTATCGTATATATCATAATTATAAAGACCCATTATTGAACTATTTCTAGAAAAAAAATCATGCAAGCAGGTCCAGTAGTTAAGCTACAGTGAAAACTTTTATACTGAATTCCGGCTTCTTACAAAAATTTCACAAAAATCTCAATAACTTTGGAACTATTGAAAATCGCTGAACATACATGGGGGTTATATCGATAGGTATTGAAGTCCCCCATCGAATGACTGACGATGATCCACCCCCCCTGTTACACCCTGTATATCCGGACAAGAAATATTATTGTGAGAACAATTGGTCTCTTTAAAAAGATAGTTTCGGTATTTAGTTATTGTACATATGGTGTTGCATGCTCCCCTTGTAGCAGCAGTTGTGCTATCCCTGCACAAGTATACACTGTAATGAAGAAGCTATGTAAGAAGAGTCTAGCCAGGTACAAAATACTCACCAACAACCAGCTTCCACCTGTACCAGGAATAGTGAACTGAGTGAAGTGTAAGCTGTCAGGAATAACTCCATCTCTCATTCCTGGTGTTTCCGATCCCACGATCCTGAAAATTTATGTTTATTTTTAGTGTTATCTTTACCAAACCAATTATAGAGGAATTTTGTTTATTTTTAACCCCCGACGCAAAAATGACGGGGTGTTATAAGTTTGACTCGCGAGCGCGCGAGTGTGTGTGTGTGTGAGAGTGTGCGCTCGTGTGCGTGTGTGTGTGTGTGTGTGCGCGCGCGCTTATGTATGTATGTTTGTATGTATGCATGTATGTATGAATGTTTGTATGTATGAATGTATGTATGTATGTATGAATGTATGTATGTATGAATGTATGTATGTATGAATTTATGAATGTATGTATGTATGAATGTAGGTATAAATGTATGTATGTATGTATGTGTGTGTGTCATTCTGTCTGTGGCATCATAGCTCCCAAACGGGTGTACCGATTTGGATAATTCTTTTTTTGTTAGAAAGGTTTTATGACAATTTGTGCAGCCAACATCATTAGCTCTTTTGGGACATGATTTGCAGGTTACCGTTCATTAAACGGTCTCTTAGTACACTTGTACTACACTGATTGAGTTGAAACTTCATACATACAGCATAGCACATAACAATACACACAACACGGTATAAAAAGAGTGAAATAAAAAATTTAAAAACCCCCGACACAATATAAAAGATTTAAAAAGAAAACAATTTTTTATTGTTCGCCCTTCCAGTTAAAATTTAGTAATATTATTAACCAGGTATCCTCGTCGCGCCGGGGGAGAGGGGTGGGTATTGATGAGGGGGATGAGGGGCAAGAGGACAGGGGAATACCCACCCCCCAAGGATATATTTTATATTGTGTTGTGTTTTTTTTATTTTTTATTTAATATATTGTTTTTTATACATGTTACAATTTATAAAAATCAAATTAATCAATTGTAGAAATATTTAATTGTGTTTGTCTTATAAAAAAAAATATTTTGTCAATGTGTGTAATAAAGTGAATATATTTTGAATTAAATTCTTTAATTTCATCTCAGTACATTTAGACCCGAGCCAATTCAGAAATGATTGTTTCCTATATTATCACGCCCGGAAATTTTGTTGTCCTCATTGCATGAAGACAGTGAATTAATGTTTGATTGTTATTTACTTTGAAATGAGTATAATATACATGGATTTTGAAAGCAAATCAAATCTCTTACCTGTCAATAATTGCTGCGATCCTATGTCACATCAGACAACTTCTTTGCAGTTCCTTGGCAATTTGGCTCAGTTTTGCTGTATTTTGTTGCTTAGTCAATAATTTGTCTCGAGAAATATGAACCAAAGCTTCTCTGACGACACACGAACGAACGAGATGCAATCCAATAACCAATCCAATGACTTATCTTCAAACGAAAAAGTGCAGTGCATGTGATATTCGTACTCTTACGTGTACCGTTAGTTAGGACATTTTGATGAAGCAGTGATAGTTTAAGTACGCCGTGGTATGCTAGTGGTTAATAAGACATTGGCGCGAGTTAAAAGAAATATATTTTAGAAACTTGAAAACTTTAGAGTCTCACCGACGAACTATCCTATCAAGAAATGTCAAACAAAAAGTGGTCAGGCAGCAACGACGACAAAAAATGGGGACCTATGGTAACTGGGGTGTAACTGGGTAACTAACAAGGTGGCATATTCAAATATTCAAAGTACGATGTGCTTTTTTCTGAATTAAAAAGAAAAGGTGACGTAGTTTAGAGTCTCGAAAATCACAGCACATCACAACATATACTCTACTTGCAATGCTAGACGCATCAAAAGTAGCTTCTCCTCACGCGTTAGTTTAAATATGGAACATGTTTACACACACAAAATTTTTTGTAGTAGTATGACGATATTGAACGGAAATATTTAAAACAAACAGACAGACAGACAGACAGCAGACTGAAAATAAAGTCTAATATTGTAATATTTAACTGTTTCTTTAGAACAATTGTGAATTTTCTAAGTTTGATAGAATCTAACTTAGAAAATTCACAATTCTTCTAGCCATTCATCCTCTTCTAAGTCTTCAGTATGCGAGTCAACCTGCTCCTCTTCATGCCTCTCCGGTACATCGAGTGGCTTAAAAAGGCTCAGGTCGATACCCGTACTTAAGCAGTACCCTTTAGTCTTTATATACTCAGCAGAACTTCCATCCATCAGTAAAATGCGGCGAGTAGTTCGGCCTTCCACTTGGGTATCTACAATTCTCCAATTCGAAGTGTTTACTTCTGGGTGGATTCTCTGCATCAGATTGAGAAGTACCGAGACGTCCGCAGACACCGTTTTGGTCTTCCAAGCCATTTTAATTGGTCTAGGCAGATCCCTAGTGTCTAGCACCTTCAACGTTACTCCATTAATAATCCGCCCATTGAACGTCTTTAGCCACTGCGCCGAATGGTCACCGTTACAGGTCACATTCACCACTCCTGATGCAACGAATCCTAGATGTACTTGAGGAAGTGGATCTGGAGCGTTCACCAGCTCTTCAATAATGGCGACCTGAAGATCGTTGAAAATGTCCTCCTCGAGCATCGTCGCGGGATAGTTTTCGGTGGTGATAGTCATTTTGATGGCCCCCAGTGCTTGCGCATAGGACCCAGAAGCCCTTATCCGTTTTGCACTGGTTTCCGCCACATCTTCACCAGTGGCCTTCCCAGCATGTTTTGGACGGTTGACAAAGACAGAATCTTCAGCCTGTAGCCGCTTTCGCCGTTTCATAGCTCCCGACCTTGAACGCTTTCTTTTGTTTCCAATGTTTCCCTGAGAGATGTCAGTTTCCAAGGAAGCCTGTTCTAAAGACATATCAGTATCACAAGATGTGCTGACCAATTGGTCAGTTAACCATCCTGATGTCATTGAACTGTCATCAGTATGCTGAACTGGTACGTTTGTTCTATCTCCAGAAGTATTTTTTTTAAATTTTGGCCACCCACTAGTTGTTGGATCTGGCCCCAAGGGTCTTTTTCTAGTTTGCATCGAGTAAGCATTAAGCTCGGGCGTGGACCAAGATGTGGCATAAACTCCGGCATTATTATCCATCGTCTTATCACCGCTGCTGGTGTGTTGCTGGGTTCGCAATTTATTGCCCCCCCCAGAATACGTGGGGCAACCCGAGCTATGCTCAGGGAGGGATTCTCCAGCGTAGCTGGTACCCTCCTGGGGTAATTTTCTCTTATAAAATGCGTCCATACTAAAATAGGTTTTATAAAGGAGGTCCTGCTCTCCGGTGTAGGTGATGCACACTGAACTTTCCTAAGGAACAGTGGTCGCACTTTCTGAATGTAGGTCTCACTTCAAGGCCCGCGATGGCCTGGTGACTGGTAATTTACCGCCGCCAGTCGATGTTGCTCATTTCGCACCACCCGGTAAGCACGTGTAGGGAAAGCCTTCTTTTGCGAAGATGGTAACTCCTACGGACGCGAGCAATCATTACCTACCATATATACTTTGTAATAATAGTATATTTTGATTGTTTTACTTTAAGGTAATTATTAAAAATAATTCATAAAGGTTTCACAAAACACAGCGGTAAGTTTTACTGTAGGACTTATTATACTCCTTTTTTAAAATGTTTGTTGGTTGGTACGTGCGTAGTTGGTAATTTTAAATTTATTTATCATTGTTTTCAGTATTTACGGTCACGATGCCTCCCAAACGGGCATTGTGGTCAGAAGACAATCTGATCGCAGCTGGCTGCAGAGAGATATAAGATTCCAGAAGAACAATTAGAAATCATCTGCAGTCTGGCAGTTTAAAGAAAAGTTTGGGACGCAAACCTATATTAAAGAATGAAGAGGAAGCTCAACTTGCGAGGGTCATCCGGTATTCTGAAATGGGTAATTATAAAACATACTTTTAATGATGAGGGCAAACGCGCAGGCAAAGACTGGTTCAAAGCGTTCATGAAAAGACATCATGAAATAAAGGCGTGCGCAGCCTTGAACCTCGTGGAGAAGCTGCCTCCACGGCCTACACGTACCTCGCTCTCCGTAGGTAATTTACCAAAGAGGTTGTTCTCTTTTATTAAATATATAATATTATTAAATTATTTTTTATTATCCGCCCCTACCTATATACGAGGTGAGTTCAATAAGTTCGCGGAATGGAGGGGTTGGTGGGGAGAAATTTACCCGTCCAGGTAGGCACCTCATTAAGAGTATATATACGAAGTTTGAACCTAATCGGGTCATTAACTTTTGAGTTATCGACCTGCAAACAACTAAATCGGGAAGAAGTCAGCCAGTATGGAGAAAATTTAACACCGTGCCGTTATTAAGTTCCTTACCAAGCAAGGAAAATCCGCTCAGACGATTTTACAAGAGCTGTTAGCGGTTTACGCGGACTCTGCCCCTGGTCTTTTCAAACAAGGAAGGGAGTCCATTGAAGACGACCCCCGCTCCGGACGGCCAATTGAGGCCACCACACCGGAAATCGTCGAAAAAGTAGAAAAACTTGTATTGGAAGATGCCCGACTGAAGAAGAAGCAACTTGCAGCAATGGTTGGAGTATCCGAATCAAGTATTTTAAATATCCTACTTCATCTTTTTATTATCCGCCCCTACCTATATACGAGGGGAGTTCAATAAGTTCGCGGAATGGAGGGGTTGGTGGGGAGAAATTTACCCGTCCAGGTAGGCACCTCATTAAGAGTATATATACGAAGTTTGAACCTAATCGGGTCATTAACTTTTGAGTTATCGACCTGCAAACAACTAAATCGGGAAGAAGTCAGCCAGTATGGAGAAAATTTAACACCGTGCCGTTATTAAGTTCCTTACCAAGCAAGGAAAATCCGCTCAGACGATTTTACAAGAGCTGTTAGCGGTTTACGCGGACTCTGCCCCTGGTCTTTTCAAACAAGGAAGGGAGTCCATTGAAGACGACCCCCGCTCCGGACGGCCAATTGAGGCCACCACACCGGAAATCGTCGAAAAAGTAGAAAAACTTGTATTGGAAGATGCCCGACTGAAGAAGAAGCAACTTGCAGCAATGGTTGGAGTATCCGAATCAAGTATTTTAAATATCCTACTTCATCTTTTTATTATCCGCCCCTACCTATATACGAGGGGAGTTCAATAAGTTCGCGGAATGGAGGGGTTGGTGGGGAGAAATTTACCCGTCCAGGTAGGCACCTCATTAAGAGTATATATACGAAGTTTGAACCTAATCGGGTCATTAACTTTTGAGTTATCGACCTGCAAACAACTAAATCGGGAAGAAGTCAGCCAGTATGGAGAAAATTTAACACCGTGCCGTTATTAAGTTCCTTACCAAGCAAGGAAAATCCGCTCAGACGATTTTACAAGAGCTGTTAGCGGTTTACGCGGACTCTGCCCCTGGTCTTTTCAAACAAGGAAGGGAGTCCATTGAAGACGACCCCCGCTCCGGACGGCCAATTGAGGCCACCACACCGGAAATCGTCGAAAAAGTAGAAAAACTTGTATTGGAAGATGCCCGACTGAAGAAGAAGCAACTTGCAGCAATGGTTGGAGTATCCGAATCAAGTATTTTAAATATCCTACTTCATCTTTTTATTATCCGCCCCTACCTATATACGAGGGGAGTTCAATAAGTTCGCGGAATGGAGGGGTTGGTGGGGAGAAATTTACCCGTCCAGGTAGGCACCTCATTAAGAGTATATATACGAAGTTTGAACCTAATCGGGTCATTAACTTTTGAGTTATCGACCTGCAAACAACTAAATCGGGAAGAAGTCAGCCAGTATGGAGAAAATTTAACACCGTGCCGTTATTAAGTTCCTTACCAAGCAAGGAAAATCCGCTCAGACGATTTTTCAAGAGCTGTTAGCGGTTTACGCGGACTCTGCCCCTGGTCTTTTCAAACAAGGAAGGGAGTCCATTGAAGACGACCCCCGCTCCGGACGGCCGATTGAGGCCACCACACCGATAATCGTCGAAAAAGTAGAAAAATTTGTATTGGAAGATGCCCGACTGAAGAAGAAGCAACTTGCAGCAATGGTTGGAGTATTCGAATCAAGTATTTTAAATATCCTACTTCATCTTCTTGGGATGACTAAAGTCAGTGCAAGATGGGTTCCGAAAATGCTTACGCCACTTCAAAAACGCGAGCGAGTCGAGTGCTCTCACCAGTTTCTGGACCTCTGTGGAGAGAGAAAGGAAGAAGTTATGGCCCGGATTGTTACTGGAGATGAAACCTGGGTTCACCAGCACCACTATGAACCTGAGTCGAAGCAAGAGTCGATGCAGTGGCATAAAAAAGGCACACCTCCTCCAAAGAAGTTCAAAGTGTCACAATCGGCCGGAAAGATCATGGCGACTATCTTTTGGGATACAGAAGGTATTTTACTGATCGATTATAAAGAACGGGAGAGTACTACGCTTTTTTACTGGAAAGATTGAAAGAAGCCATTAAGGAAAAAAGAAGAGGAAAACCGTTGAAAGGTGTGCTCCTTTTGCACGACAATGCACCCGTCAACACGTCCATGTTGCGACGGCTTCCATTCACAGATGCGGCTTTGGACAATTAAACCACTCACCATACAGTCCAGACTTGGCCCCCAGTGTCTATTATTTATTTCCAAAAATGACGAAGTCAAGTCTCAATGTCAAAGTCAAGCAATTTCGGCCTATTTTGACACCAAAGACAAATCACTTTTTTTCGATGGTATAAACAAGCTATTTGAGAGATCCGAAAAATGTATTAGGGTTAAACGAGAATATATTGAAAAGGAAAAATAATTTGGTGTTTAATTTCAACCTCCTCTCTCATTCCGCGAACTTATTGACCTCCCCTCGTACTACGTTTCACAAGTCAATCACAGGCACCGCTTGTGGTTGATTTCAAAATTATTAGGGTTTGTCCCAAAATATGGCGATCCATGCTCAATATACGTCAGACAGTGGTTCAATACAGTAGGGGGGGGGGGGGATTATCAAATGAATAGTGGAAATAGGCCTGGAGAGTCATCGCCAAGTATACACTCTTTGTGGACGTTCTCTTCTCCGACGAATTAGATGCCGTCAGCTTAAGACAGCATCAGTGCAAGAGCGCAGAGTAACTGAAGTTATAAAGGAATGGATTCTGCTTCGCACAATACGTGTCTCAAGTGTTCTGTCATTCCTGTTGGGTACAAGCAAATAAGGCATCCCGTCATTTCTATTCGGGCCCATCAACATCTGCTGCATCTGCAACGGAAATAGATATAACAGATCCCCTAGAAGGTACTGACGATCAAGATTCTTTACCAACAGTTGCATCACCAGAACCTGAACCAACATCAGTCTACACTAAGACATGAAACTCAACATTTTGTGTACCTATTATAATTTGTGCTAAATAAACGTTTATTCTATTCTATATTTCAACGCAGATGGCTTCCATAGTTTTGCCTGATTATTTTTGACCAGTTGAAACTGAAACATGTTTCGTGGAAGCATGTCGGAGACATGAACGAAATAGAATTACATTAACAATGCGAAAGCAATTACTTAAAATGTACAATTATTATGTGCCTCCCAATAACAGGCTATGTGATTTTCACTGAACGTGCACATCTTGGGATTTCCTTCATTATAAATACTTTTACGGCAAACCATATACAAGATATGTTTAATGTTATCACTAAAAGACTCGAAAGGTAATGTGCTTAATTTTGAAGACATTGATTGTATGGAAGACAATGTGTTCTACCATTGGATTGGTTTTAACAAAACTCAGTTTAGGCAGATTCTAAAAGAAGTGGCTCAGTTCCTCAACTTAAAAAGAGACTACTGTTTTAGCTGCATACTTAGTGAAACTGAGGAGCGGAGACTCCAATGAACAAATATCAACACAAACAAATACATTGAGCAAACTTTTGACACAAGCAAAAAATACAATGTATGATTATTTTGTACCCCATCATTTAGGGCACAATCATATCAATAAATCATATAAACAAATAATTGCTAGGAATCTTTTAATACCAAATGAATTATTTGGATATCACAATGGTGTAATAAAACATATAGTGGTTCTAGATGGCACATATATTTATGTTATGAAAGCCTAGATCACAAAACTTTGAAAATTTCAGGTTAGTAGTTTAATAATAATTCCTAGTATACTAAATTACCAATTCAAAAATTCAAACAATGTATAAAGAAGGGTCTTATTATGACTACTATAAAGTAGAAGATTATTTTTAATGATAAAAATTCTTGGACAAATTGTGTTAAATATAATTTGACATTTGTAGTAAACATTTTACTATTGTATAAATTATTGTAATGGTTGACATATATTATGAACTTTTGTTCTTAGTAATTTATATTAATTATTATTATTGTAATACAGAAATATACCAACACGTCAAGTCAGCCGTATGAAGTATACATGGAACTCTTTGCAACATCACAAGGTACCAACGAAACAATAGACGAGTTTTTCAGAAGTAAAAGGGCTCTGTTGGGATTGTCATACCAGTCATACGACACAAGGAGAAAGAACAGATTGACCTACTTTACGGCTTGGTAAAAATGTCACGTAATAAAAAAAATC
This sequence comes from Maruca vitrata, assembly GCA_039566165.1. Classification (NCBI taxonomy): domain Eukaryota; kingdom Metazoa; phylum Arthropoda; class Insecta; order Lepidoptera; family Crambidae; genus Maruca; species Maruca vitrata. The sequence continues at coordinate 11,352,846 of CM076930.1, forward strand.
GCACGAAATGACATTAAAACATTTAAAGAACTTCTTGAGCACGCTCGTGCTTTATAAGCACTCGATAAAGAAGAAACAAAAACTTTCGGCCCCTCCGAAAACAAACAGAAATTCAAGCGTTGCACTTTCTGCGGCAAGAAAGGTCACATGATGGAGGAATATCGCAAACGACTACGAGAACAACCTGTCAAATCCCTAGAACTCCCAGAACTCGCCAAAAAACCTGCAGTCAAATGCTATGGATGTGGTACACCAGGCGTATTTCGCAGTAATTGTAACACTTGCAAGACTAAAGAGTGGGGACTCTTTAGAGCCAAGGCAGTTTCTTTCAGTAGAAAGAAACTGCCTTGGCTCTAAAGAGATTCATGTTCAGATCATGTCAAGATTCCTACAATCAAAATATCAGTTAAAGGCAAAGGGAGATAAGCTTTTATAGATACGGCAGCACGGACCAGCGTAGCAAGTCAGCAACTTTACCAAGTGCTCAAAAACGCTGGAGTGCAGTTCCATCAAATGACAGCTGACATAAGCCTGGCAGATGGTTCTACCAAGACGCATACATTGTTCAACTGCACTGTGGACATAATGATTGGCCATAGAATCTTACCTATCACGTTCACTGTCTTACCAGATGCCACAGACAATAGAACATTGTTGGGTATTGACTTTTTGGAATCAGCTGGCATTACCCTAAACTTACCTTACTTATCCATTAGTTGTGTTGTGAAATATTTATTTATTTTATTTTGTTCCAGATGAGTGGGGCATTGGATTGAGCGATACTGACTGTATGAAGTCTGAACTTTTCTATGATTACATCAACAACGTGTTCCATAATTACCTTAACAAAAGACAGGTAACATTCCCCTCATACTATTTGTAGATGGGCACAAAACACATCTCAGTCTTGAAGTAAGTGAATTTATTGTGCAGCAACTTGCAGATTGTTTTGATAGCACTGACAGACTCCTGAGTCTCTGTTTTCTACTCGACTTGGCTGTGTTTCTGGACTGTTTCTTGTAATTCGTGACAAGTGTGCTTGTAAAAGATGGCGACGTATTGAAACGAAGAATATGTTACGGATACTGCGCATACTTGGTTTTGTCCAAGTTCATCCGTAGTCGGTGCGCGCAGAACAGTTGCAAACCCGGCTATTCAGAATCGTTTGTGAAGATATGGGCTCGCTTCATCAAAATCTCCTTTATCACACAGAGGTCAGGTGGCTATCCAAAGTAAAGGTATTGACAAGAGTTCTGGAACTGAGAGCTGAATTGTTAATGTTCTTACAAGATGCAAAATCTGAACATGCTTATCGTTTTTCTGACCCTATTTGGCTCTTGAAATTAGCATTTTTGGCAGATCTTTTTAGCCACCTTAACAATGTGAACAAGAACAAGTGCCATTCGCCACTTCATACTTGTGTGAACTAACATTTTCTTCAATGGTAGACATTAAAATTAAAAAGAGAAATAGGCTGCAATTAGAAAATGATTTGATTATTAACGTTTCAAAAATAGCACCAGAATTAGATAATCTTTTGAAAAATAAACAAGCACAGCACAAGCACATCCTTCTCACTAAAATTCTCTCGACTTTTTCTTTCAGCTGGCGACCCCCCGAACAAGGCTTCGCGACCCCCCTAGGGGTCGCGACCCACAGGTTAAAAAAACACTGCTTTAGTTGAATGACCTTAGCCAGGATCGCGCGAATCATACACCGCCATTTTTAGTTGCCTCCCGCCGTCATGAGAGAAAGACATTTGCAAAGTGGCATATTTTGAGTTGCAGGAGTTTATGTGAAATTAATAAGGTATGTTTCATATTGTATTTCGAGTTGATTGAGTTTTGCTGAAATTTTATTGATAAATAAAACTGTATATTTTGACTGTATATATGGTTTTGTGGTTATTTAAGGTCATTATTTTTATTTTAGGAAAATGAAAGGCCGGGGGCAACTTATGTTGAATGTCGTCAATGCAGAAAATCAGATTCCTGATCAGCGTTGCTAGCTGATCAGGAATCTGATTTTCTGCATTCAGAAAATTTTTCAGAAAATTCTGCATTTCTCCTCTGGTATACAGATGGTTTAAAGGGAAGGAAGGCCTGAAATACCGGCGGAGGAGTTAAGGTCAGTTTCATCGCCGTAGTTTCTCGAAGAGCAATCAACTAAAAGTGACGAACGACGACGAGCTCCATAACGAAAATATACAGTATCACCCATCCACAGCGGCGAAGGGAGCGATTTTGACGACTCGGATGCTGATCGATATTCTTTCATTACCATCCCCTACCTACATACAACGTTTCAGTAGAAAAAGAAGGGATGGTAATTACAGAAACTGAAGTAAAGCTTCCACTTCATTCTATTTTAGATATTACTATAAAGAGACTGTTCATAACTCTGGACATTGATTCTGCAGGTAAAAATATGTGTCTGATTAGTAAATGGGGATTGGACGGTGCATCTGGACACAGTAACTATAAGCAATCAAAGGAAGGTGATGATTCCAGCAGCATCTTTATGAGTTCGTTTGTACCATTACAATTGTTGGAAGCTGAAACTGATGAAGTCATTTGGGAAAATCCTAAACCATCATCCACTTTTTACTGTAGACAAATTTATTTTAAATTTGCTAGGGAAAATGATTTAAATATCAAAGAAGAAATGGCGGCAATACAAGGGAAATTACTGTTGTACAACCAACAGTTATTGGAGATGCTGACGTGAAGCATATGACTATGATAGAAGGCGATATCTGCAAAGCAAAGCCGAAGGAAATGAATAACATCGATGCAGTATTACAGAGAAGCCAATCTGAAGACATGTTCAAATTTGGCCTATCTACTCATCACGCTAAAATTCGATGCATGGAAGCTATTTTACACATAGCTTACGGCAAGCCAAAGAGGAAGTTCTGTAGCCACAGTTGAACAAAAAAAAGCCATACAAGAACGATTTCGAGGTGATGTGGGGTTGCTTGTAGATATCGTCAAGCAAGGTGCAGGGAATACAAATGATGGCAATACCGCAAGATCGTTCTTAGCTGATCTCAAAGCAACTGCGCAAATCACGGGAGTGGATGAGGAACTTATCAGAAGGTTGAGTGTAATACTTAAAGTAATCTCATGTGAAAGTTTGTTGAAGTCGAAAGTTCCGCCAATATTGTATTACAACAGCTCATAGATATGTCGAGCTCTATGCTTGGTATTATATGCCCGCTAGCATTCATAAGTTACTTATGCAGGGTGCCGACATAATTAAATACAATAACTTTATTCCAATAGGCAATCTTTCTGAAGAGGCATCTGAAGCCTGTAATGAAGCTTGCAAAAAGTTTATAACATCGAGACCGACACTGGAAAAATCAGCACAATTGCCACAAATGAGGACATTATTCACAATTTGTTGTTATCCTCGGATCCATACCTATCTAGTATTAGACTTAAAATAAGTCAATATCAAAGTAGAGATCTTTCAGATGAAGCCAAATTGCTTCGACACGTCCATGTCTCGGACAATAGCAACTTACTACTAACTGACAAATTTGGTAAAGTTCGTCCACTTTAGAATCTACTAAATGATAGATGGCTGAAATTTTATACCGGTGATCAAAATCTTAGTATTGACGAATCCATGATTCCGTATTATGGCAAACATGGAGTGAAGAAACACTTACATGACAAGCCTATCAGGTTTGGATACAAAAATTGGTCTATTTGTACTCGTCTTGGTTATCTAATTTACGGTGAGCTCTACCAGGGGGCTAGCACTGCAAATACTCATCTAAAGCTTGGCGTTGGGGCATCTGTCGTACTGGACCTCACAAAAAAATTACCACCTGGCAGCTATAGTTGGAGTATGGATAATTTTTTCACCTCTGCTAGATAAATTTAAGGAATTGATGCTACTGGTACCATACCATTAGAGCCAATAGAGTAGAAAATGCGCCATTGTAAGATACCAAGAAGATCAAAAAGACCCAAAGGGGTCCATTTGATCAATTTACCGTGACATACACACAGAGGTACAACGATAACAATATTGTTACGGTTGCGTCTACGCAGTGATTGTAAGTAATTTTACACGGTGTTAACCCCGCCTCTACTAAAACCATACAAGTATATAAAATATTTTGTTATTCCCTATAAAACCTTTTGCATAAATTAGTCACACATACTGAAATTAAGGTACAAGTGTCCCACCCGTGACCCATAAACATCCGATCCAGAGCAACGCGCTCTCTTCACTCCGCACTTCGTGACTAGCACTAGTTATCTACGCTTATCTTACTTCAAAATAACAGACGAATACACAATTACCCAAATACCGAAAAAAAATCATAAGATGCGTGTCACAGCATTGCTGTTGTAACTGACCGCAAGGGACATGATGTCTAATCCAATCCCCAATCCCCCTTAATCACCCCCCAAATCTCTTCATGGAAAAAGTTATGGCCTATGAAAAACAGATGAATGGTATCCTGGTACAAGTGTAAAATTTAAATTCTTGTTTTGAGGGTAACGAAGAAACAGAGCAAATTATGACCAAGATGAATAATTGTATGTGAAGCAGTGCAAGAAGAAAACTTTGTAGAAATATTGGACCCACTAACTACTGCAACTGTTGTAAGAGTTAAACCAGATAATGCATTGATTTGTTACAATACCTACATAACATGGGCAGAAGAGAATGCAAAGATACAATATTAACAACCAGTCCCACAATCAGACAGTATTAACTGTCTTGGGGGTCATTATGTAATAACAGATAATTGTAACACATTCTTTATAATAATAAACAAATAAATAAATAAAATTCTTCACAACATGCGAGAAAAGGTTTTTAAGCAAGGACTACAAGTTAGGGTATCCGCAGAATATCAGCGTTGTGGCACACTGTGTCGCGAAAATAGCAGAGTGGAGACCTATTCGGTACTATTTTTTTTATTTTTAAGATTAGTTTAAGACAATTATTACCATATTTTTATACATTTGTACCAAATAAACAATTATTCTATTCTATTCTATAAGTTACATACCCAAAAGCAGATGTCAATTAAGGATTTTTTTTTAAAGTTTATAACATATACACAGTACATGTTAATTCAACACATTAAATACATTAATTTCCTCTATGATATGTTTTCTTTTATTCATAGGTCATAGGTAATACCTATGACTTTTTCACTATAATCCAATTACCTGAACACTTCAGTTTTTCATACGGATAAGTGAGATTAGACTGTAATATAAGACTGTACCTAATATAAATTTCATTACAGAGCATCTCCTACATTCAAAAATGTTTCAAAGAAACAGCTTGATTATATTTCACGTGGGTGTTATAATTGCATAGAAAAGCCAAAAAAAAAGAACCACTGCAAGTTAATTGAGACCAACACAAAACCTAAATAATTAACCTAACTTTGAGGTAATATCCATGACAAGACAAATATGGTGAAGCTTTATGTTTAAAGGGTATGTAATTTACATACCTTTGAACATAATGTAAAAGATAAATGTCACATGAAGAAACAGCTAAACAGTAAAGAAATGGAACATTTTTCTAAAATATCATTAGTATATATTGTGATACCAATACTGATTGGAAACATATTAAGATAGTACAAAAATGTTTGTTTTTAGAAAAACTGGGCATGGAATTAGTCAACACATCAAGCATAGGAAATCTCTTCCTCGGACAAACACATCTCTGGAATTAGTACTACAAGTGAAGATGACAGAAAAAGAATTTGAATAAATAAATATTATAATTAATTACCTACTTCTGACACTTTTAATTTATAAATATTTTAACAAGTTTTTTTTAATCTGGCCAATATGACCCTAATACCTTAAGTTTGCATTACTATGCATTACTATGCAAACTTAAGGTCTTTGAAATAAAACTAATTTTACAGATTAAACTCGCATGTATTGGTATTCTAAACATTATTTAGAGATCCAATGTTTCGAGCTCAAGTTTAATCCGTACAATTAGTCTTATTTAAGGTCTTCGGGTCAAATACTTTTGAGGAACTGAGGAAGGTTGAAAGAGAGCCCATCAGAAGAACTGGGCGTTTCACCTCTTAGAGGTGCGAGTACATTGATCTGAGTCTGTTAGATCTATCAATAGCATCAAGTGTAGATAGATAGATTTTTTATTTGCCAAGTAGTTGTAGTCCAACAGATAGAATGCATCCCCTAAGGAGGCAGACCTTGCCGACATCTAAAGGTAATACAAAAGCCTTGCACAGTCTGCAAACACAAGAGGGGACTTTCAAATTCACTCCAAATAAATAGGTGGTTGCCTCCTCAACTCTTGACCCCTTCCCATGTCATCCCATCCAGGGCAACCAATCATCCAGATCCCCCCCCCCCCCCCCATCCGGGAACACCTCATCAGATAATACTTCTTTGTCTTTGAATAAGCCATATCGTACCTAACCTACGGTTTCCTAATTCAAAAGTCAGGTTATTATAATTGTGTTTGGACATAGTACAATAATATTCCACAGTTATGTAACAAACAATATGATAACATTAGACTTCCAACCAGGACTTTGTCAGGGGATACTAATAATATAAATTTAATTGCAGAGTACCCCCAAAAATGTATTACATACAAAAATGTTTCAAAGGAACAGCTTGATCATATTTCACTTGGGTGTTATAATTGCATTCAAAAAACCGAAAAAAAGAACCACAACTAGCCAATGGAGACCAACACAAAAACCTAAATAATTACCTTATCTCAACTTTGAAGTAATTTCCAAGGAAAAAATGTTAAAGCTTTGTGTTCATCTTAAAAAGAAAGAAATAGGTAAACATTATAATATTAGTATCCTAGATAAAGAAATGGAACGATATCCTAAGATTTATATTATTTGTGTATAGAACAGCTATAAGTGGTGTTAATCAGTAGTATTCTGAAAAATTAAATCAGACCCTCTATAGGTAAAAAATCTCAAGCCTTGGATTCGCCTATTCACACATTTTAAAATATTAACAAGTTTTCTTAAGAACCAGACATTAATGCCAAATACAAGGTAGCCAGCACTTGACACTCAGTCACAATTAAAATAACAATAGAACTATAATAATAACCACGAATGGCGGATGGAGCTATGGAGCATGGTACCACCCAAAACCTTAGAAGATAATTAAAAAAACACAATCTGATCTTGCAAACTGGATACCACAAACTTAAAGCATACAACGATGCACATGTTACAATACTATTACGGAGAACACCGTCGCAATCGCAACCACGCAAACCAATATAAACAAATATTATGACGGCTGAGGGCTGACTGACATTCTCAGACTCAGTGTTACCAACTCTCAAAAATATCTAACCCTAAATTTGTGGGTCTTGTTTTTTTTAGACAACAAGTGCTAAAATAGGACAATATTTTTGGTGGTCTTGTTTTATTTAGATAAAATTGTCAATTTCAAAAACCCCTAAAATACCCCTAACATTTTTATACCCCTAAAAAATCCTATCTCAGTTATTTACCCCCCAAATCTAGGGGGAAAACGCCTAAGTTGGCATCACTGCTCAGACTATTCAGAGACTTAATCAGGGAGGTGTCACTTCGCTGTCACTCCATAGATTAGGATGAAATACGAAAGATAGATACGCCATCTTTATCATTTAACACTGAAACTTACTTCGTTTACTATTACTAGCCTCCAATAGATATCACTGTACGCTACATTGTAATTTTTAAATGTAATATTATCATAAATTTATTTTTATTACACAGATAAAGCATTACAAAAACTTATATAACAAGTGCAATATTTTTTTTTTATTGAATATTTGAATTTTTATTGAGATTTTAGCTATAGCATAATTATCCAACGTATATCCCTGCACGCACTGGCAATATCGAAAAAACTTAATGCAAATGGCCGCCATACATTGCTTGCGCATTTGGTGTACTTTTGTATGAATTATGTATTGATATTTGCAACAAATGTTCTTATACCAAACGAGTCTGGACTAGTTTCTCCTCTGTTTCCTGTACTAAGTCTAACCAAAATCTAGGATTTTCCGTTCTACGAGATATTGACGCTGTCTGTGTTATGTGACTTGTGTGCATTCATAGATACCACCCTAAATGTGGTAATTTACAGTTGTTGTCGATCATTCAATCGGATTCTGTCCATTAAATTATGTTTTAATGGCGATGACATTACAAAATATCTGTCCAAAACTATTATAATAAACAAAAAAATTATAAAAACAGAAAATAAATAAAATGTATAATACTACTTGACGTTTTCTATTCATCCCTTACAATGTGTTCTTTTTGTCTTTCAAGTAGAATTCGGGTCGTAACGAGTTATTTTATTCTATTTTTCTTAAACTGAAATGTTAACTTTCTTTTATTTATTTATTTCTTTTCAGTTAAGTTAAATAAATATAATAAAACAATTAATTACGAAACGAATTCTACGCGTCATACCATCTTCTATAGCAATGTGTGCATATACTAACCTTAGAATAATAACACATAGAAACCGAGTCAACGCATGAAATTGGAAGTCCAAAATACTAGGCCATTACGCACTAGTAGTCGAAACGCCGCGTCAGTAGTCAAGGTCAACTTGTACCGCTAAAAGGCTTATTACACTACGCGGTATTCAGACAGTCTTACTAAGATTTAGCATAATGTAATAAGAGTTAGCAAGTTAGCCTGTCTAATTAGACCGACCGAATGGGTTCGACCATGCTTACTTGCTTGCTTGCTGAATACCGCGTAGTGTAATAATACTAAGCACGCTTAGACCGTTCAGTCAGCGCGCGGCAGCCGCAGAGCAAAGTCGCTCGTATGTTTGTTTGCTGTGGCCGCGTGCACCATGGCTTGTGCGAAAGAGAAAGAAGTGCTTTTTAATGTACTCAATTTGTACCGAGACATGCCATATTTATGGCAGAAAAGTCATAAAGATTATTCTAATAAACCACTACGTACTGAAGGATTCCGGGTGTTGTTGGAAATTTATAAAAACTTTGATGAAAAGAGGTTGATGAATATGCGCACCAATTACAATAAAGAATTGGCTAAGGTATGTACCTAATTCCTTTGTTATGTCTTTTGTTCGTCCCAATAAATACGTAGGTACCTCCATATACATACGACAAAGCGCACCTGCGGGGCTATTACACTATTTTGCCGAAATGAAATTTGACCGTTATTTCAAAAACTTTGACGTACATTGCCTAATTCGATTTTCTTTATGGCGTCATCTGTCAAACGATTTCGATTCACGCAATGTACATCGAGCCTAAATCGTTTCAAGCTTCGAAATGCGGTGTTTTTACAGGTAAATGCTTCCAAACAAACTGGTGCAGGGACAGATGACGCGTATGTACCAACTTTATGGTATTACGACGCCTTAAACTTTCTTGGGTCAAGGAGTGAACCGTGTCGCATAACACCAGAGAGTATCGAAGATGAGGAGGTAAATTGTATTCAATTCATTATACTAACTTCGAAATCGCGAATAAAAAACAGGTTTCATAGAAATATTCAAAATTCAAGACCAATCACCCGATATGTATGGAACAGCTGTTTTTTTTCGTGATTTCGAAGTTGGATGGTAAAAGTTGTTCGTAGGTACATAAGTGCAGTACATTGACCCCTTTC